>OY101442.1:26705329-27905329 GCA_956483585.1 Gymnocheta viridis | reverse complement strand
TTTGGTTGAATGCCAAATGCGGTTAGAAAAATGCTGAATTTGATTTGAAAGATTCTGAATTTTACTTTTTAAAACCTTGATTTTAATTTGGAAAGGGCCGAACTCGATGGGAAAAACCTTTAAATCTTTTTCAGAAATTAAAGAAATAAATTAAAATTCATTAAAAAATTGCCGGAAATAATTATATATAAAAAAAGTAAAAATTAACATTTCAATTTAAGAACGATTATATATGTTATTAGGGGGCCCTGGGTACAGGCCACGTGTGTCCGTATGGTAAAGACGGTACTGTTTTAAACGCATGTTTGTTACTGGGACTCAACCTCAACAAATGTTTGCTGGGATGTTTTTCGTGTCTGTGTGATATTCAAGGGAAGTGAAAAAAAAATAACAAACGACCGGTGATAGTGAATTAATAATAAAGAATTCCAAGCGAAGAAATATTAAGTATGCAGCTTGAGCAGATGCGCAATCGACGAAGAAAGAAGAAATAAAATAAAAAATATTTCAATAAAAAATTTAACTTAATAATTCAATGTACTTTAATTCTGTTGTGATTTGAATGTGAATTACTTAAAACGGATAATAGACGGACGACCTTGTACAAAAAAGTGCTGCAAAAAAAATTATAAAATTTAATTTGAATTTAAAGGCTCCTTCCCACACACAGACCTTTTAGTTTAGATTTCACATTTTTCACGCTTGCTATTTATTTATATTTTTATGTATGTTGTGTCTGCAGGTTTAGCTTGTGAAAAATATTCAGTGAAGTTGAAAAAATGTCGAATGGAGAAAAAAAATCAAATGAATATTACAAAGTCGTTACCACCTCTGTTCTGCCATCAAACGCCACATAAAACATCAATATCCTCCTCTTGTACTCGTAGAGTCATTTAAAAACATTTCTATGCGAGTGTATATTCGTTTTATGTGTATGTGTATGTGTGTGTGTATGTGTGTGTGTTTACTGAGATATAGCAAATCGAAGGTGGATTTATAAAGTTTTTTTAAAGACAAAAAGTCGTTTACATTTAAACGGATGTTAACTTAAATGAAGAGAAGTCCGCAGTAGTCACCGGCGGAAATACTCGTACTGGGTTCTCATGGCAGGATTGATATTTTGCTTTCTAACCACGAATGCCGTTTTTTTAAACTTAACGCACGACTTATTCATCGCTGATTTAACGAGAGGACATTCAATAGCGTGGAGATAAATTATAAATAAAAAATAATGCAGGGAGTTCTTGATTTAAAAAGATTTAAAATGAACAGGTGAAAAATGAGAAAAAATTTGTTCTGCTGATTTTTCACAAATTTAATTGATTATTTGGCTGTAAATGCGTAAAGGAATGGAATCCCAATAAGTTCTCTGCTACATAAAGTTTAAGTTTGCAAGACAGGAATTCATAAAAAATCAAAGTTAAATACTAAAAAATAATTTGAATATGAGTTGAAAGTAATTTGAGCCTGAATTTTGGGCAATTTTATTTAAACAAATCGGTTACTTGGAAATAACTTACCTCTTCTTATTGCGAGCGTATTCATTCAAAATTTAATTAAATAAACTACATTTGTTTACATTCTTTTTATCATTTTTGCAGATTTTTTATTTTAACTTTTTTTCTATTTGTTTTAATATTTTTACTTTCAAAATCATCTTATGTTTCATTATTGATTCAGTTTTTTCCATTTTTTTATAAATACTTCATTGTTTTACCATTAATTACACAAGTTTTTTGTCTTTTCTTTAAATTTATTACTAGTGAATTACTTTTCTTTTTTTTTCGTTTTAATAATAATTATTTTATATCAGTTTTTACGAAATTAATTTTGTTCATGTTTTGTTGTCTTATTTCTTAAATTTTGCGTGTCATGAATTTAAATGTTATTAAACAATGTTGTTGGTTGTTGTTGTGGAGCTATTTTTCTTCTTTTTTTTTTGCAATATTAAAAGATTTTTCAGCCAATAATTAAAAATTTATAGAAAAAAAAACAATTATTTTGGTGTCATGTTTTCTTTTTTAAATAAAAACATGTCAAACACTCAATTATTCAATTTTGCTTGGCAAACATCTTTTGTTTTGTTTTCCTTCTGTATTTCGTTAATTTCTTCAAAAAATTATACCCAAAATTAGTTAAAAATTATGCAAATGTGTTTAAAGTGAAATTTAATTTAATGCTCTTTCGTTTCTTTTTAATTTGTTTATGTTTATGTTTTGTTTTTATTTTTTATCAAAAGTTTATGTGTAAAAAATCTTTAATTATTTTAATTTTCAATACAAATGTGTTTGAGTGTCTTTCAGTGATTTTCATTATTTTAGCTAATTTTTTTTAACAATTTGTTTATTGTAGTTGTTGTATTTTTATATGATTTTTATAAAATTCTTATTTTAGTACAAATTTAATTTATTTATTTATTTATGTAACAACTATTTATTTATATGACTAGTTTTTCATTCTATATTTTGTTTCATTGCATGAATTTTATTTACAAAATGTTTATATATTCTCTATAAATATTATTGATTTTTTTTAACATTTCAACAATTTTCTTTTACAAAAAAAACTATAAAAAATAAAGCTTTTATTTCTAAATAATTAAAAAATGCAAATGTTAGAAAATCATGTAAACTGTAAACATTTGAGGCAAACAAATCAGTGAAACAGCTCTGAGGTCGCGGTCAGACGAGGCATGTGTATATGATTCAGAATAAGCATAACCAAGACACCATTTTCGTAAAGTTTTTGAGCCATCTGACCATGACCTTAGTAACGTATGAAAATGATAAGGGTAGTTTTATTTTTATTAAATATTTCAAATTGAAACTCTAAAATTGTAAATGAATTTTTTTGAAAACTGAAACATTTCCTATTTCTATAATGCCATGCCTTTGAGGATCACAGGACTTTCATCCTCAGTCGACGTTCAATGATTTTTTTCGGACATAATGTTTTTGTTTTTTTTCATTTAGCTGAAGGCAAATTGAGCTTGCGTGCTTCAAAATTATTCATAGTTTTTGTTTGAGAAAGTAGTTTTTGCATTTAAACTATTTTTGGTTTTTTGTCCTTCTTGCAATGTAGCTTCAGTTAGCTTTTCTGGTTTTGTGTACCAAAGTCGTGCTTGGTCGGCCCATGACAAAATCTAACATTGCATAGTAATTAATATAAAAGCATGGCTCATATGATGCTAAGATCAATAGTAACGCTGTGTGTTACGAAACCCAACAGATTGCCACCCACCAGGATAATGAGAAGCAAAGCAATCGGTTAATGATTTTAGTGACCATTTCACAGTGTCCCTAGAACTGCGACAACAGACAAATACTTATACAGACAGAGTAAGTCTATGGCTCTGATATGGTTACGACAACAATATTATAATTGTGGCAAACACCATATGGTTGCAGCAAACAATATATTATTGCTTTTTTGTAATTTTAAATTTAACTATAGTAGTGATAAACTATATTTTTTTTGCATTTTACCAATCAACTAAACAAAATGTTTATTAATTCACAAAAATTGCTTCTTGTTTTTTTCTTTGTAATCAAATTGTGACTAAAATGTAAGCAAATAAGTATGAATTATTCATGCATTCATGGTCTATAGTGTATACTATAATTCTCATTTAATCAGCAAAAAAAAAAAAAGAATTTCAGAAGAATTATATTACCATATTTTGATGGTATTCGATAATAGCAAAATAACTTTGTATTATACTATGATTCACTTTTACCAAAATATGTTAATGTTTAATCATAATATAACTGTTTTATTATTATTTACTTAAAAGAAAATATGTTCTATACATTGGCTTTGTTTTGATAATAACATGATTTAACTTT
This sequence comes from Gymnocheta viridis, assembly GCA_956483585.1. Lineage (NCBI taxonomy): Eukaryota > Metazoa > Arthropoda > Insecta > Diptera > Tachinidae > Gymnocheta > Gymnocheta viridis. The sequence continues at coordinate 27,901,484 of OY101442.1, read as the reverse complement.
AATCATGTAATTCAATCATAGTATGATTCGTGTAAAACCATATGATTCAATTATACAGTGTTTCTGCTATGTGATAATCACCTCAATCATGTTTTTTCCTTGCGTGTAAGCAAGTTCAAATGGTCCACTGGAAGTTTCTCACAATAAGAACAAAAAAGGTACTTTACTACAGTCGGAGTGAGTTAAGCTGGATAAGTGTATTGGTGACCAAGGTGGAAATTAAGGAAAATGGAGCTTGAAGATTGTACTTGAAAGAGATTGAAACGACGCTTCATGTGGTTTCAGAATGTCTAGAATTTCACGCATTAAAAGTGGATGCTGTGGGTATCTCAGTCTAAAGTGAATCCGAATCTGAATCCGTAATTAAAGGGAACGCAGTTATGAGAGAAGAAGTAGAAAAGTAACCACTGACAGCCACAAATCATTAATGCGATTGCTGGTGACGGAATTAAATTCAGTGATTGAAACATAGGTTGACATCAAGCCTAGTCAGGTAGGACAGAGTTCACAGCACAGAATTGATCGAAAAGAAACTCAAAAAAAATTAATGAACTGGAGTCCAAAAACAAACAAATTTTAATAATTCAAAGGATAACTTAAATATTAAAAAAAATAAAATGACTTAACTGACCTCTTTTTTCAAATGGGAACTGGCTCCTTTGAAAAATAGGCTTTTCATATTGTTAAGTGTTTCCCTTATTATTTTCAAGCGCTTAAAATAATTCTCAATTGTAAAAAAATTTATTTTCTTTAGATTTTTTTTCAGCTTTTTCAAGATATTTCTTTGCATTGTCTTTATGATTTCAGTTTAATTTTTCCAATTATTTATTTATTTTTTGGTTTTATTGTGCATTACATATTTTATTTGAATTTTTCTATATTTTGTCTAATGGCTTAATGGCGGTTTTGTTTATTTTGTTAAATATTTTCTACATTTATTAATTAATTTATTTTTTATTAAATTATATTGTCAAGCACGAGTTAATGTAATTTTTTTCTAGCGCTTATGCTTTGCTATGATTTTGATAGTGTTTTTTTTTATGCTGTTTAATATAATATTTTATGTTTGTTTAACTTTAAGAAAAAACAATAAAACGAAATATAATTTTTCAAGTTCTCAATTCATTTGTTTGATTAGGCTTATGGCATTATTTATGGCATCATTTGATAAAAAAATGTTTTGCCTTTTTTAATAAAAATTTGCAATATAATGATTATTTTAAATAGTGAGCTCATTAGAAATTATTGTATCATAACTTATGAGGCAAAGTTTATGTTTTAAGAAAACTTTGAATATCAATTCTTTGATAAAAAGTAAATGAAATGTTAATTTTTTTTAATATTTTGAACCAATGACATTTATATGAAAAGTCATTAGTTAAAATACCGTCATTAGTTAACTAAAGATTGTAGTTAACTAATTATAGTAGTTAACTAAAGATTGTAAAATGTTTCCAATTTTTTATGAAAAATACTGAGAATTTTTTTTATTAATGTTTATTTTTCCATAAAAATTGCAAACATTTAGAAATGTTTAATTTTAAAACTAATGTGGAAATAAATTTTGTTTAAGTATAGATTTATATTAATTTTTAGCAAAATTGTTATGCGTTTAAGAAAACCATTAGCTCTGTTTTGTTCTACACTTTTTATTTTTAAGTTTTTGGATTTGAATTAAAATTAGGATTTCTTATATCATTAGAAGGAGAAGTTTTTCATGCTTTTTTCATGAAAAATATGCATTTGCAATTTTTAAAATTATTCCAAAAAATAAGCATTTTTGATAAAAATTGCATAAATTTGAATATAACGCAGGTAGGCAAATTTTTTTAATTGACACAGCTGCATATATGGTCTCCATATTAATGTTGGTGAAGGACTGCTATAAATATATTATTGCGACAGCAGCGTTTTAAAGGAGCTTTCTGATGATGGATGAGGCAAAGTCGATATGTAATCCAAAGGCTTTTTTAGAATTAATCGGTAAAAACAGATTTAGCATGCATTAAAGATCAGTTTGAATGTATTTGCCACAGTATAATGAAATTAGAGAACGAAGGACTTTTTTTACAAGAAAGTTTATCCGTCCTAGAAGACATAAAAACTTTCCAAAGTGTTTAATGGAAATGTTCGCCTCAAATGTTGACCAAGATTAAAAACAACATATACAGTAACATCGACTGATTTTGAATGTATATTTTCAATATATTTGATCGCCTTAAGCGACAATGGTAGGTCCTTTCAATTTGAAAACTTGGAAAAAATTTTATACTTTGTAATAAACATTTGTTTAAAGAAAACTGATTAAAAGTTATTAGTCTATGTTTTTTCGGGTGCATACTTTTGTGCATATTTTAAAATTTTTTTTGGGAGTATTTGCATGCATATTTGAATAATTTTTGTGCATATTAAAAATTGCCCCGAGCATTAGCTATTTTTTGTTCTGCAAGCAAGCGACTAAAAGCGTTTGGTTACCCAAGTTTTTCTATTTTGAGCGTGACACAAGTCTAATTCCTGTACTGTAAGCACACTCGTTCAGCGGCTCGTCTTAGATGAAAAGAAATCTTTTGATCAAGCCCATTTAAATTATCTTGAAAATGCTGATGATATTTATCTTCTCTAAAAACGTTGGTCTTAAGATTAAGATTGGCAAAACTAAAGTGATGCGAATACACATAGAAAACTCAAACATCTTTACAATTGATAATGTGCCTCTACAGGAGGTTAATTGATTTTGTTACCACGGAGCTGTCACCATAACATCAGGCGATTGCCAATGGATCTACGTTATTCAATGGATGCGAAAAGTGGAAACGTGGAAGTTTTTATAAACAAATGCCTTAGAAGAATTTTACGAGTCTTTTTGCCACAATACATGTCAAACAACAGACTATGGCATCAAACGAACCAGTCCCCCATAACTATTGAACTGCAAAGGTGAAAATGGAACTGGATACACCACACGACAACCGAGTGGAATCCTCAAAGCATCCGAGTTCGACGCATCAACTGTTATGTGGAGCGGAACTACTCAACTCTCCATTTCTAAGACGAACACAGTTACGTCTTATAAATGCGACCATTCATGTTGGTTTTTTACATTAAAAATATTTTCCCGTTCATAAATATTTAAGATTCTTGGTTTTCAGAGTAGATTAAGAAAATCAATGTTCATGAACGAATTTCGAAAAAAGTATAAAAACTAAGACGGTCTAATGTGCAGAAGTATGTGTAGCTCTAGAGAATTCGTGTTGCACAGCAGCCGCTGCCTTATCGTAAATAATAAATGATTGCCTCATGTGTGCTGAAACACCAAAACGCTTTGTTGCTTTACGTTAATTCAACGTTTGCCCCAACGTTTGCCTCGTGTGTACTTAGCTTAAGACAATTCAATTAAATATTGCAACAACATAATTTGTATAGATTATTATTATTATTTTTTCCTTTTTTTTAAATAAAAATTAATATAAATTTATAATGAAATTAAAACTGCTTAATTAGCAGAGAAATAATTTATAGCCACAAACGAAAGAAGAACTCAATTATAACAATCTGTTAACATATTTATTAATAATGGTTAAATTGTTTAAAATTGTCAAATATTTATCATAATTTCATTAATTATTGATTATTATTATTATTTATTTCAATTTAATACTTATTTTCAAAATGAAATTTTTTCCTATTTGATTTTGTTAAATAACTGCCAATTAATAACAAATAACAATTTTTATAATTAAATATAATTAATTTTTTTTAACAACTATATTGAGTATGTTTGTGAGTATGAGTGCGTATGAGTGTTTCTTTTTGGAGATACAAATGTGTGTCCGTACAGTGGTGGTCAAAATATTTGCATATTATGCAGATGTGGTTCATTTTTCTTTTTTTTTAATAAAAGTTGTGATTTTTTGCTTTCGTTAAAAATGGAATCAGTTTATTTAAAATTGTTAAAGGTACTTGTGAAACATTTACAATTTATCTTTTTCTTAATCTCGACAAAACAATCAAAACAAGTTATTGATGAACCCGGATTAAGTGTAGCAGATCGCAAAAATGGTGTTAATATCTTAATTTTTACGAGGGAAACTGTTTATATTTCGGGAACTGGCAACACTAATGTCAATAGCTAAAATCAGGGAACACCATAATAAAGTTTGACTTTTTTTAGTATAAACGCACACAGAAAGAAAAACGCCGTACTAAATTCAAGTATTTTCTACTTATTTTGAGTACGAGTAGTACGAGTAGTACTCAAAATTTTGGGTATAAATAACACTAAAATGTACTTTAACGAAGCCTAAAATCCGATTCCTTTAGATAACCAATCCTGAGTACAAAATTCTTTTATCACGAGAAAATTCTTGAATCAACTAAAAAGTTAAATGGAGGACCTAACAGTCCGTACTTAAATCTATCCTTCTGTACTTGATTTTAGTAAATCTGGGATTACCGTACTTTTGACACCCCTTGGGATTGATTTAAGTACAGATAGATTGAATTTTTTTTGAGTGTAATCACAACGTTTTGATGTACAAGTGCTATTTGTTTTGTTTACATTACAGTGATTTCAGGAAATCAATTTGTCAAAAAAAAATGGATATTTCAAGAGAAGGTTTTCGTTGGATTATTTTTCCCAACTTTCGAAGTGGATTATCTCAACAAGAATATGTCGATGAGCTCAGTTCTTTTTATGGCTATAAAGCACAATCAAAAACCACAGTATATCATCGCTGGTATAGTGAATTTTGAATAGTCGTAGTTGTAGTTCCGTTGCCAACGAATTCCGCAAAGGTTGTCAAAAATCTGTTGTTGTGCCAAAAAACATGGATGCAGTGCGCGAACTGATAATGCAAGATCGTCATGAGACATATTGTGAGATAGAGGCATCCTTGCACATTAGTTCCACTTCAATACATTCCATTTTGCATGAACATTTAGTTGTTCAAAAAATTTGTTCTCGTTGAATACCCCAGAATTTTTAATCGCTCAAAAAAAGCGTCAAGTGCTGTACGGAAATGATTAAAAAGTTCAACCGTGGTGCTTCAAAAGGCGTGTATAACATCGTGAAAGACGAATCATGGATATATGTACATACTCGTATGCTTATGAGCCGGAAGCAAAACATCAATCGACCGTTTGGGTATTCCTAGACGAGCTAAATCCAACAAATTTGTTTGTGGAAGAAGCACAGCAAAGCAAATGCTCGACTATTTCTTCGGCCGAATGGGTCATGTGGCTTTGTTCCGCTTGAGCAACGTAGAACTATCAATTCTGAGTGGTACACGATCATTTGTTTACCACAAGTCTAAGGAAAAATTCGTAAACCCATCCCCCAAGACGAATCATTCTTTATCATGACAATGCGAGCTCTCATACATCTCGTCAAACAAGTGAATTTTTGAGCAGTCAAAACATCGAATTGATGACTCATCCTCCGTACACTCCTGACTTGGCACCCAATGACTGCTTCTTGTTCTTGAATATCAAAGGTAAACTGTTTCGTCAACGATTTATGAGCGCCGAAGAAGTAGTTGAAGATGTTTGGAGATGTCTCTAGAGGAATGAAAAAACTGCTATGACAAATGGTGTGACCGATTGCAAAAGCGTATTGATCCTCAAGGGCAATATTTCGAAAAACAATAAAGCAATTTTCATTTAAAAATATTTATTATTATTTGCTATTCCCGAAATATAAATAGTAGCCCTCGTAGCTTCTAAACTACTCATCAAAAAACAAAATATTGTAGGCAAAAATCTTAGACGATAAACTAAATTTGCAGACAATTAAACTCATGATCACCCTGTTGAAATACAGAATGAGCTACAATTTGTCAAAGTCGGTTATTAAGAACTTTGGTTGTGTGCCAATCGGTAGCAAATCAAAATGGCTTCGCAGTTTGTTTTTGTTAACAAAAAAAATTAAAAAAAAATAATTATAATAAATATATTATCATTATTTTTGCGATCGACCCCACTGTGCATCATTGAAAGTCTGAATATTTTGAGCACCACTAAAAATACTTTATTACATCTTGCAATATTCAATTATGTTATCTAGCACAAGTGTTTGTCCGTCTATCTGTTATTGTTGTTCAATTTGAATTTTCATATATTTTCTTTTTATTTTTTTTACAAATTTTCTTTTCTAACCTAAAACGATTTTGTGTTAAGACTTTTAATACTTTCTCTGACAACAATACAACAATGAGATTTTTTTTTCAACATTTTCTTTATATTTTACTTAAAATATTTATCTAATATCCAGTTAACTTTAATGTTATTCTACAATTATTGTTCCTTTTTCAAGGACTTCTTTACATATTTTGCTACATGCCTCCTTTTTTCCAGCGATTTTCAATGTTTAAGTGTTTAGTTTTAGAAATAAATGAAAATTAAAAATTCTTTAATATTAAATCAGAAAAATTGCTTTTTGTTGCGTTTTCTTTTAATTAAAAATATTTTAACAATGTTTATGTTTGTTTTTGTTTTTGTATTTGTTTTGTTAACAAATTTTCTAATGATTTCTTTTTATCGTTAAATGATCACAGTCAAAAAATGTTTTATTATAATTAAAGTTTTTGTTTAAATTTAAGTATATTTTTATTCCTTTTTTATGAATTTAATAATAAAATTAAAATTTTTTTTATTTCTATTTGTATTTAAAAACAAAGTACATATTTTAAGGAAATAATTATGAAAATTAATTTCAAAATTATATTAAATTTTAATCAGGCTTATGTAATTGTGTTTTTCTTTTTGTGTGTTTGATCTGATGCAGTGTGCATTTAAATTTGTCCTTAATTTATTTTAATGTGCTTTAATTGTTTACGCTATTTTTCCATTTATTTTCCAGGGGATTATTTATCGTTTTAGGATGGATTAATTTCGAAAAAGTTTCTGTTTTTTTTAATTTACTGATTTCTTCTTATTTATAGTTTTTTATTTTAAGTTTCTTTTTTAAGCATGTTTATTGGTCATGCTTAAATATACCATGATTTGCCGAAAATTTTCCAAATAATAATTTTAACTCAATATAAACTGGTTGGCAAGTTTTTTGTTTTTTTGTTTTTTTGTTTTTGAAATTTTCAAAATACTCTGTGAGCAGACTTTAATAAAAAAAAGTGTTTAAAAAAGTATTTTAAGCCAACAAAAGTCCTTTAAAGTAATTAAAAGGGTGTAAATTCAATTAATTTGGTTAAAATATCTATCAAGCAACAACTAGACACAAAAATATTTATAGCTATCCCTCGATTTGCCAGATAAGTAAAATTTAAAAAAAAGAAATGGGAAACACATTTTGAGCATCGACCGTTGCTGGGTGCATGTTTAAAAAATTTCAAATTATATTTTCTTATATACATGAGTTCAAATGCAAAGTATATTTATTGAACAACAACAAGAACAACGACAATTGGCATTTTGGTTTTGCTATTTCTTCTAAATTGTCAATTCAAACGCCAAACAAATTATTTGAATAATTGTTGTTTTGTCACTTATTGAAAATATTATCAACAGTACATTAAATATATATATTTTCTTTTAAATTGTGAACAAAATTTGACAATTAAGGAGAGATCAGCTGTTGAAGTGAGTGTATCTTATTACTAATTCTTTTAATTTGTTGAAATCAAGGTGTATTAAACAGCTGAAATTATTAGTACAATAATACAAGAGCAACACGCATTTTTTATATCGGTTCTGTCAAAAATATCTACAGAAAAGAAATCCAGAAAAATATAAAGGCACCCTTTTGACAATCAAAATAGAAAGGTTAAATAAGCAAGGCAAAGAAATCGGTTGCGGCAATGCTGTCACCTGGTTGATACGCAGGGGTTGAAATGTTTTTAGAATTATAAAAACACTATAAAAACTTTAAAATTGAAGGCACTCTTTTTCTTAAGGCCGAGGCACATAGAATCCGTCGTGCATTATACGTCGCTATTTTCAACTGACAACTAAGTTGAAATACAGGGTTTCTTAAGAGCTTTGTCACATTCTGTACGTTTCCGTCTACGCAAAGTACTAAAGTTGGACAACTTTTAACGTACGTTGAGTACTTTGACAGCTATCAGCTTTTTTTGCTTCTTTTTAATTTATCTTTTTGTGATCGTATGCTGACTAAATTAAATAAAATTAATTAAAAATTACAATTAAAATAAACTCCAGAATATCCTCGAATTCCAATGAAAATGGGTACTTTAATCGAATCAAGTTGATTTAATGTCCGTCAACAAAATACTCATTGTGTCAACCTCCTCCGCCGATACTTTAATGTCAACAACTTTTAACGTACGACGGATTCTATGTGCTTCGGCCTTTAATATTGAAAATATTTTTGACACAAATTTCAAAAGACAGAATTCACAAATTTTTTAAAAGTTAGAAAACTAAAATTATTAGTTTATATTTAATTTTATGAAAAAATAATATTAAGGAGCTTAAGGGTGGTTACAGGTCTCCGAGCGTATTTCAACTTAACGCAAGAGCCAGTCCAGCTATTAAAGGGCCTCTAACACTATCATACAAGACTTAAGATTTTCATTGGATTTTGTGTGAAAGAAATCTAACGAGATTTGTTGCGACTGTCAAAAAATCTAACGTACCATTACATTTTGTTTTCACACTCTGAGATCTCAAGTAAAATGAAAAATATGAGTGGAAAATAAGATGCGGCTGAACAGTGTCATGTGGCCGGTGAACTGTTTTTTTTTATTTTTTACTTAATAAAGTAAAAAAAAAATTGAAAATGAAAAAGAGCTCTGTGACTGAATAAGTGTACTGTCAGCAAGTTCCACGGTGTTCATTAATGTATTGAACTTTTGAATAAAATTGAATTCGTGGGATTGTGCTGTCATAGATAATATTTTAGTTTAGATTTAGTATTTAATAATAAAAAGAGGAAACTTATCGACACATTGCAAGAAGTCGCATTCGTTTTTGTTTTTAAACTAAATCGGCACTTTTGCAGTGCGATTCATTAAATTTTAACACCTTTAGCTGGTGTTAGCTTTAACCACATATTTTGATGTTTGCACTAGCCACAATGTTATTCTCAAACTTATTTTTAACCCCGGTAAATAGTGTTATATCTTACTTCCAGTGATCCTAGAACCTTTTAGAACACCATCAAGTTGGAAAACAATTTCTTCAGCCAATTCTGAACTTAAGCGGCAGAGTTTCTTAAATTCCGGTTCTCCCAATCCTAAAGGACTGAAGGAGCACTATCAACTGCCTCATTCTTCAATAAATTATACGCTAAATACTCCAAAGCCATTATATTTCACAACTTTATATGTATGTAGGCAAAACAACACTTTTCTAAACGAATTAAACCACGCAAAAAATGCTGGTGTTAATAAACAACAATTTGTTAGTTAGAAATAACAGCTGACTGAAACAGATGTCTTTAAACGCCAACATATAGCGTTTAAAGTGTTAATGAATAGCAAAACGATTATTTTTGTGGTTAAAATTTTTAAACGAAACTATTGTGGTTGAATAAGCATTGTAAATCGCAGTACTGGTGCTGAAATAAAACGGCTGAAGAGTTTAGTAAAATGCACCACAAGCTAAAATCGAAAAAAGCCATTTGGCAAATGTTTTGGGGACCAGAACCTCGAATACATGATGATTACAGCTAAACTCTGACATGAACCTGAAAAGGTGGCAGGATATAATGACTCTTACGAAACCGCTTAAATGATGTTCCAGAGGTTCTAGACAGACCAGGGAAAAATATAATCGATTTATGTGACTAGAATCTCGAAGCGAAAAAGGAATATGATGATAAGAGCTAAAATATTACAGTGGCTGGATGACATGCATCAAGATAGGAGACAAATATTTGTACGAAAAAGCTCGAATGCTGCTGAAGAAAATCTGGAAGGATCAGTGGGCAAATTAACGCATAAGATATTGAATGAAATCCCATGCAAATTTTTTTTTAATTTGTATGGAAATTTCGTACAATATCGAATGCTGTAATTTTCCCCCGGCAAGCGAAGTACTGTTGGATATTGCGTTCATATGGAAATATTAAATGTCAACTAACAGAGATGAAATTTGCTTAAGATGATGATATGAAGGGAACTGTAGGAAAGTAAGTCACGAGGTGGCTAAATGGATCAAGCATTCACTAACCGGAGTTAACCAGATTGTTTACCAGCAATTGATCTCAAATCTAAAAGGCAGCTGCCGTTGTGGTGGGAAGAAAGCCAAGCACGAAGTCACGCTGGGTAAACATCGACCTCAGTGTGTAAGAGAGTTGACTTTTATTTAGTGGATGGATGTCGTTCGTGTTAGTAAAATGTTTATTATTAAATAATTTCCTATTATGTAAATAAAGAATCATATAAAACCGTTTTTCTTTAAGCTAAAAACGTAATAGTATTTGATTATTTTAATTGAATGTTATCAATCTGGCCCAATCATTTTTTCAATTGAATAGAGAGAAGCTTGTGTGACTGGCTTCTCCTCCACGGTCCATTTTGGACAATATTAACTTAAGAAAAATTACTAGCTGAATTTATCAATTTCCGTTCTCGCACTCGTGCCAGATTTCATAAATATCCATTAAAACGATGTAATTCCAAAGAATTACTTAAGAAAAATAATTAAATTATTTTAAATACAAAACAATGTTAAATAAATTGACAAACTCACCCACCAACCAGTATAATATTCGTAGTATTGCTTCACAACAATTTTAATTTTGTAATATTTACTAAACTTTTCTCTCAATTTGTTTATTATATTTAAGTATTTGTAATTAGTCCGGCTTAATTATATTTAATTTAGTCATTTGAATTATTTGTTTGTTTTATCATTGTTAATTTAAGTTACTAAAATATCTATTTGTATTTATCTAAGTTTCAGCAGTACAAAAATTATTCATTGCATTTATTTGTTTATTTGTTTATTATTTTTTTTATATTTATTTTTTACTTTTTGTTTTGTTATAAATTTCATACAAATTGTTACTAAAAGCTAATATATGTTTGAATGTTTTAAAATTATTATTTATTTATGCATGATCTGATGCATGTTTTGTATGTTTTCTTATTAAATTTAACAAAAATATGGTTTCCTTTTACTTAAAATACCAAGAATTTTTTTGTTTTATAATTTTGCTGAAAATTTGTTGTTATTTTTTTTGGTTTTTCGTATCTTCTTTTTTTGTTCTTTTAAACTTAAATTAATTTATAAATTTATTCAATATGAAATTATATTTAAACTTATAACAACTGCTGTGTGTGTGGGTGTGTTTGTCTGTAATTTTCTTTTTTTTTTGTATTCTACATTTAATCAATCTTAGGAATAATTCAGTTGGTTTCAATAATTATTTTTTCATCTTTAAATTATTTAATTTTCTTAACATTTTAATTTGTTGCTTTTTTCATTTTTTATTAAAATGTTTGTTGTGTTTAATTTTTATTATTTATTTTTATTTTATATGTAAGTTCAGCTTGTCTTTGTTTTATTAATCTATAATAATTTTTACTTTTTATTGTGGCAGTTGCCTTTTCATTACATTTTCCTAACAGATTTTTTATGTGTGTTTTTTCGATTTTTTTTTTGTGTTTCCTTTTTCCTTTTTCCGTTTTTAGTTTCTTTTTTTTAATACTTTCAACTTTCTTTTTTTTAGCTTAATTCATATCTAATATTAACTTGAATATTTTGTGTGTTAGTTTATTTCTATTGGTATCTCTAATATGCAGTAGTCTGTTTTTTAAGTCATGTTTTCCAATTCGATTTTAATTTGGTTTAAAAAGTTGTTTAATTTAAATATTAATTAAAAGAATTAAATTTGTATCTTTGGCTCGAATATATTTTTAAATTAATTTAATAGTTTAAAACTAATTTCAATTTCATATTATGAAACGTCGAGAAATTTCTAAAACTTTAATGTTTTATTTGTTGGGCTTTAAAAGGAAATATTCAAATAATAGAGTTTTCATTCGCGTTTTAAATTTTTATTATCCGATGGAATCTGATAAGATTTGAACTTCATCATTGGCCGTTGCAGTCTGATTTGATTTTCAAGCCTTCAAGTGTTAAGCATTTTGATTAAAAAAAATTTATACAATTTGACCGACATAAAAACATTAAATTTCTAATTATTCTAGAGTTCATTTAAGGCCGCAATATAATATATCTTTGTTAAAATATTTATATGAAATATTTCAGGGACATGGACGAATTTATTTTTCAATCCAAACTTTTCTCAAAATTTTTTGCGGGACAACCGAATAATTTCGTTTTTTTCTAATTTTAGAGTTCATTATTTTTCATTCTATAACAATATTGCTTTAGATAATATAAAAAAATATAGTTTATATTAAGCATTCTTAACAAATGTACAGTTTTGCAAAACAAAGATGGGAAAATAAGCAACTGAGTACGAAGTTTTACTACAGCGTGCTCCAATAAGAGGTTTCATTTTCAATAGGCCGCCATTTCAGCAGTTGACTCATGACTCCAACTATAACTACTGTAACAACAGATGGCAAGTAAAAATACGCCACTAATAAAAATGCTTTAAAAAACGCATTAAAAGTATTAATATTCAATACAAAAATTGTGAAAATTTCGGTCACAGTTCGCAGAACTAAAGAAATTTGGAGTCGTCGTGAAACATTTTCTCGGCCAGCAATTGTAAAACTGGTGGAACAAAGGAAGTTTTGCCTTTTTTCCCATGAAAGAAGCCAAAAAACAATCCACACTGCTAAGAGTTAGTGGGTTAAAATGTTGCACAAAAATTTTTTCTAGGTATTTCACATAAAAGTGCTGAGCACATCTTACACCTTAAACACAATGATTACAAGATATCCAATGCAAATTCACTAGAACTATATGCAAATGAGGAGCAGTTCCCTCTAAAATGAATCGCAGATTTAAAATTTTTCAAACGCCCATACATACACGTTTTTTTGGGGCCTTCTACTACAATCAGTCTTTAAAGGCTTGTAAATTTTTTATTGTTGTACAGTAAAAGTAAAAACTTATAGAATGTATTTTAGTTAGAAATAATTTCTGGCATAAGAACTAATCTACAGGCCAGAAAAAGTTTTCTAAATAAGTTCTTAAATAATGTAGAGAAGGATATCGAATTCAAAATTACCAAAAAATTAACCAATCTGGAAGTCAAGGGGCAAAAACCAAATCGTTCAAAGCAATTATGACACGTAATTTTACCTCCATGGTATTGCAATTGGATGGAAAGAAAAACGAACAAATGATAGGGAGAATCAGATCTAAAGAATGCAAAAAAAAATAATATTGGTCTCAATCATTATACGTAGCTGTTGGAGCTTAACTGTTGTCAACTGTTGAGCCCAACAGTTACGTCTTAGAAATGGGTTGATGAATAATTGGATAACGAACAGCTGATTAATGTAAACAATTGAAAAGAAATACAAATGCTGAAAAGAAATAAAAATGCTGCAAAAGAAATAATTTAAATTGGCTAAATTAATTAGTTTGGGTTAGTGTGGAGCGGATCTACCCAACTCTGCCTTTCTAAGACAAACACTCAACGGTTGCACAACGTCTTATGAACGCAACCAACAAAATTCAAATGTAGATTCAAAATTTAACGAACATGAATATACAGCGATGTTTGAGTACGGTATAAGAAACCTTTTGCGCAAGATTGGCTGCACTCAACACAACACAACAGAGCAATAACTTGAAATTCAAAATAACGGATATATAATATTTATGAAAGTTCTATTAACAATTACGAGAATTCGCAAGATTGTTCAAGAGATCTGTATGAGAAATATTGGTAGCAAATGCAACCTTTAGAGCGATCGATTAAGGCGAGTGAAAATCATAATATGCTGTTCTAATTTATTGGATATTTATGTTAGAGAGCCATCATGTAGTGGATATTCCACTGTTATACATGCTAACTGGCAAGGCTAATTAAAATATATAACGAACAAGCTATCTAGTTCATCCTCGAATCTTTTACATAAGATGCTTGCACCATAATAAAAAAAATTACTTTCGTTACGTTTCGAAATGTTAATTAGAGCTGCCTTCCAGTTTACTGTTCGCTCTGGTTTCTTATTATTAGAATTTCTACTCCTTCGTTTGTAAACAGATTTGGAATCTCTTTTTAATTAAAAGAATTCATGCACATGTAATGTACACTGCAAATATAATGAAATAGGAAATTTTATCAGCTGCAAAGGGTTCAGTTATAATAGAATAAATACAAAATTCGTAATTTAATTTTATTATTTCGTGATTTAATTTTAATTTTTTTTATTATTTCGAAACTAAATATTTTGTTTGATAATAAGTTAACAAGTGCCCACAGTTCATAACAATAAATTTTTTTATTTATTAACTTCTGTTTCTGGTTTGTTCAGTTGATATTTAGAGCCACAATTAAAGTTGTCGTGAAAAAATAAGAACAGAGATTTTTTTTTGATATCAATTTATCAAAGGTACTCGTAGGAACAAATTTTACTATTTTTATATTTCAAATAAAATATTTTGTTTAGAAAAAAAATTCAGTTTTGTTCGTGTGTGTCTTATATGTAAACATTTTGTTCAATGTCCAAGTTCAATTAGAGTTTTAAATGGGAATTTGTAAAACTTAAATTCTATTATTTGTGTTTTTTGTAATCTGTATGATTGTAGCTTGTCAATGTCTTCCAAATTAGCTGCCAGTTTTTGCCTAAATGTTATTTATATGGTTTACAATTTAAAATGTCCATTACTAAGAGGGAACTATTTGATGCTTGGGTATAGTGAAAAACAACAAAATAAGAAACTTAATGCTGTTGTATCATATGTTTTTGCTAAGATCGGGCTTCAGAATAATAAAACGGATAGCTATTGCAAAAAAGTGAAGCAATCTGCTCGAATATTTGTAAGACTTCTGGTTAAGAAGTGGGCTCAAGCCAATCGAACAAAGCTAGTTTTCGAGGTTACGAATAAATATTGGCTAGATGGCATTTTTTTAATTCCAATTTAGCCTTCTTCAGCATCTCAGGATGACGGATTACTGCATTGGCCGTCGACATTAAACTGTGGGAGACTTTTTAAGCTTCTATTTATTCTCGCAGTGCCATAGCCTTTGAGCGAAGAAGTTATTACGTTACTTTCAGTTGCTTCTATACCAGAGTCGTTCCACGATTCAGAAAGTGAATCAGAGTAAAGCAAACATATTGTCTTTTTCGATTTGTCGTATCTGTTCGCCACAGGCCGTTGTTTTATTTAAAATAATTTTTAGTTGTCTTTGATTTGCCTTTACATTTTACTTGACTTTAACATTTTGAATATTTGAATTAAATATATATTCATATTGCATTAAATTGAAAATATTATTTCTTTCTATAACTTCTATTAATGTAGATTAAAATTTGTGATAAAAATTCGAAATTTTAGATAAATAAATAATGTTTTACATAAACACAGATATATTATTTGTTTTTACTTATTTAACAAAAAATCTGCCACGCCCATTTTACATATTGTGCCGATTTTTTGGTCAGTGTTTTTTATTGATAAAATCTATGAACGTGCAAAGTTTCATGCCAATGCGGCTTTTCAAAAGCGTGTTATGATTTTCTTCCGGCTAGGTTGAGCATTTGGACCACTGTGCAGTAGTGTGCCATAGTATTTTGAATGTCTATAAGCAAAGACAATTAGTTCGTATATTTACTCTTAAAGTGTATAAAGTAAATAAAGAGCATTGAGCTTAAACATAAATCTGTTTGTGTATTTAGTTTATTTTTGACAAATAAAAAGAAGCTGAGCAAACAAACGTTTATGAGAAGGTTTAAACTTAACAATCTTTTCTTTAAGTGATGCGTTCATTTTATTTAAAACAAAATGATTAGAGAAAAAAACCTCAAGAGAGAAACACTAAAACGCATAATTCGAGCAAAAGTCGCTAATTAAACCACACTTTAATCGTTTATAGCTTGATTTTAAGTTGAAACTTAATTTTTTTTGTCGATAACATTAGTAAAGGCTTTCCGAATTTTTTATTTATTCTATTATAACTGAACCCGTTGCAGCTGATAAAATTTCCTATTTCATTATATTTGCACTATACATACGTGTGCATTAATTCTTTTAATTAAAAAAGAGATTCCAAATCTGTTTACAAACGAAGGAGTAGAAATTCTAATAATAAGAAACCAGAGCGAACAGTAAACTAGAAGGCAGCTCCAATTAACATTACGAAACGTAACGAAAGTTTTTATTCATCAATTCACAACCTGTTGTTGGAGTTGTATATCAAGAGATTTTAGAATAGTTTTTTTTAATATTATTTTTTAAAATTTTTTTTTAAATACAAACACAAACCGCGAAGCCATTTAGGCTTGTCTGCAGAAAAACCCAGGGTCCAGGCAGGAATCGAACCTGCGACCCCCAGACTAATAGTCTACTACGCTATCTACTAGTCTACGGCGTCTCCCGACAATTTCTATGATAAATATTTGTACAGCTCATGCAAATTTTTCTCTGTGTTTTTGAAATGTCGTGCGTTAAATTAAAAAAAAATAAAAAAAATAAATTATGAATATTTGAAATTTTAATTTTGAAAATCATTGAAAATACATTGAAAATCTATAAAATATTAATGCTCAAGTAAGTTTAATTCATTTCCAAGCAGAAAATATTGTATCTATTCCCCTTTTCTTCTTTAAAAAGAGTGACTGTTTGGCCCGTAACAACGTGAACTTATAACTGCCTGTTCACAAGTTTCAATTGAACAAATATTTTTTTTGTTAAAAAAGACTCTTGAAAATAACTTACTCTTCAGTTGATTTCTTTTTTCTTAAAATATTAAAGCCCTTTAATAACTAAATGTTTTCACCGCAAATGGCATTCAAAGAAAAAAATAAATGAAAGTAAATATTTTTTAAATCATGTTTAAGTCCAATTTAAAATGGCATTGGGAAACATAAACTTATTATTATTACTTTGGTTGTTTTAAGTAATTTTCCTTTTGAATAGATTTCAAAATCACAAGGATATTAATTTTATTTTAATGAATGAAATGCACATCTGAACTGTTTTTTATGTTTCATTTCCAGTTCTTTTCTCTTTTCGCTTTTCGCTTTTTCGCCTCCAAATATCAAATAATTGCTAAGATGTTGAATCGGGTGTTGTGGTTGTCTTCTTCCATGATACGATTTTATTTATACAAATGTTGGCTATTCATGCGTTTGAATTATATGATCAGCATATAAAGTCGAATATTTTCTCCATGTGTTAAGGTTGCAGCTTTGAGTTTTCTTGTCTGCTTCATCAGCTGGCTGCTTTTCATTTTCATTTTTGTTTTTGTTTTTTTTTTGTTTTCTTCAGTTTTTAACTATTATTAATCTATTTCCTTAAGTTAGTTTTTGTTTTATATGGTTTTATTATATACTTTAGATAATATTTGTATACATATGTATATACATATGTATGTATATATATTAATATATGTATATGCATATATATTAACGATTATGTATGGTTGTATTTATAGTATGCATGCATGTATGTATTTTATCTATTTACTTGTTTTATTAAATATTTATAATGGGTTTTTGTTTTGATTGACACTATGATGGAAGAACAAATAGATTATCCGTATTAGTAGTAGTAGTTGTTGTTGTTGTTTCTGTTATTTTTGTTGTTGTTGTGTTAGTACTAGTAGTAGGTGTTGCTGTTGTTGTTGTTATTATTATTATTTGATCATTAACTTCAGCTATTGTTGACATTGTAGTCGATGTTATTTTTGTCAACGCATTAGCCGTCGTCGCTGTTGGATTTCTTGTTGCATTAAGCTCAACTTGTGTTGTTATTAGCTTTTGCTAAAAATCGCTACTTGTCGATGGATTACCTAAATTGCTCTCCACCGTATCATCCTTGTGTCAGAGTGGTGGCTTATAGACTTCTATGGCCGGCGTCAGCATGTCAACTCTCGTTGATATTGAAGTATCACTGAAAAATAAAAGCGGAAAAAACAAATTAGTGTCATATCAGTAAGTTGGAGGGTTCAACAACCCCTTTTCGTTTTTGAAAATGTTTGAAATTAATCAAAGCTTTATGAAACAAAGTTTTGTACAAAAATAACTTTAACAAACCTTTTATAAATCAAAAGCATTTATAATGAATAATGTGTTCAGTATATCCAGAGAACACTTTTTGCTTTTTATTAATTTATTTATTACACAGGCCAACAAAATGAAATTTTTAGTTGTTAAATTATGCAAGATCTGAGGTTTGGTAGTCAATTTATGTGCACTTGGTACTGAGCTTCAATGCCTATAAATTACTTTTTTTTTAATTGACTCTTTATCTCGAGATTTTTCTTTATATAGAAAAACAGGTTGCTGCATCACGTTATGTCCATTTACTAGTTCTTCGATTAAATTGAAAAAAAAAATACAGCAGGATCGGCAACAAAATACCGTTTTCAATTACCTCTTCAATCATGTTTTAACAAACTCATAGTTGCGGAGAAAATTTGAAAAAAAAATATTTTTTTAAGATTAATCAACATTTTAAACTGAAGAAAATTTTAAATTTTATGGAACAAAAATTTTTTCCGAAACAAATGGGTGAATCCACCTTTACAGTATTGAGTTTGAGCTTTTGAAGGAATCGGGTTAGCTCATGTCAATTGTTTTATTTACTGATCTATTGAACAATTATTGTATTATGCGCTAGAAACTAAGAACTGGTTTCTAGGAGCACAAACTCATCAAAAGGGAAACCACATTCCACCCTCAGGGGTTGAATACACACCCGTCTGCACGATTGGCACATGTTTCACTAATGCGCCACTCAGAGAATAAATTACTAGCAAATAAGTAGTTATAAAGGGTGTCCAAAAATTAAAGCAAGAATTGAGCTTGTCGCCATTTGTGCAGTAAAGTGTTGGCAAAAATGGTAGAACAACGTGTCGTCATTATTGAAAAATATTTCAAAAATAATTTCGCAGTTTGATCTTATTAGAAGTCATTACCAAGCCTCTGCTGTGTTCAGCCTTTTTATATTTTTGAACAGAAAAATAAAATTTTTAAATAAAGATTATATATTATTTAATATAAATAAAATTTTTCATCTTTTAGCATAAACACATGATTTCCATATAAATCAAAACCTACTATTTACTTTCTTTCTGCCACTGATGTGAAAGGAAACACACCTGACAATACTTGGTCCAGCATAGCTTCCATTTGCTTATGACAATCTTCTCCAATGGCTGAGATGGCCATTAGGGCAGCATAACGCTGCTTCCAATCGCTGTGTCCCAACATGGCTGGCAACGAGTTCATGAGCTGTGGTAAAACAGTCTTGCCTACCAAGCTACAAGCCAAACGGTCCAAAGAGGATTCGGAAATTACATTGTTGTCACTATTATCATCGCCTTTGACAACATCGGATGTTGCCCAATCTTCTTCGTCATCAATGTCGGTCATCATTTGCAATACCAATGGAATCAAAGCATTAAAATATTTCTCAGCCCCTTTACGTACCATAGCAGGAGCGTTCTCCGCTAATGAAACCATAACTTCAAGTACCAAATGTCGCCAACCATGTCCATGTCTTGAGTGCTGAAGACTTTCATACAAATTTCAAAATAACTTCTAACTGTGGACGCAAAAATTTTGGACAAGTTTCTGTCATATCGATCAACAACTTTACTAAGGACTGATTATCCTGCTCTTGAATGCTTTCAGCTGTAATCATAATCATTCTTGGCAATAAATCACTAAATTGCTTATATATTGCCTGCTAGAAAATTTAACTTATAATTTTTTTTAGTTATTTATATTTTGTTGTACATATTTTGATGTACATACATTACTCGTATTTCTATTATCTTTCTTGTGATGCATTTACAACATGTTGCAAAGAAAATGTACTCTTCGGTACCACAGAACTCTATGTTAGTTTGTTAAGCTATAGAAAGATAAGGCAAATATTCCACCAAATAAGAATAATTAATAAGCCATTTTATTAGTCTATTATTTAAGGTAAATATTAAATACCTTAAATTTTACATTATTTCCTTTAATTTTATCTTCTATGTAGACTTTAAGTAAATGAGTAAATGTTTGCTAAAAATAACATTTGCTCAAATATTTGTCTAGTCTGCCGCCCATACGTTTGGATATACAAAAACAAATATTTGTTCGTAACATAAATAAAAAGACAGGTGAGGTTGGTCACGTGAGTCCAATCAATCAAAATGTTCTGACATAAGAACTGACATATTGAAACAAACATAAATAACAACAACAATAGTATTAGAGGCAACCCAGCGAACACAAAACTTAATAATTAAGCAAAAATCTCAAGTTGCGGTGAAATATATGGAGTGATTTTTGAAGGCTGAAAACTTTATTGTTTGCTATTACAGTTATAACTTGTGTTTTTTTTGGGGTAAACTTGATTTGGTGGTTCATCGTGTGGGGCTGGAACGACGTTTAAAAATTTTGGGAATTTATTTTGAACAAATTTGATTTGAAAAATTTGTAGAGTGATGAGGAGCAGGTCTGTTTTAATGCCTAGTAAGTAGAATAACGTATCTGAATCGATTATACTTTTCTTTTTAAGAACAAACACAAACCCTTGTCTGCAGAAACATCCAGGGTCAAGGCAGGAATAGAACCTGCGATCCGCAGACCAATAGTCTAGTACGCTATCTATTAGTCTACGGGGTCTTCCCAAATCGTTAATCATTATCGTAATGTGAGTACATTTACAAAAGATCTACGTTTTTACACTTTTATGAACCAGAGGGAGTATTATTCGGGCGAAAACTTCCGTTTTGAAGCAAGTGAAAATATCCGGGAAAGCCGAATACTACACTCAGCACTCTATACAATAAGTGAAAATAAGACTTGACGAACGATAGAATAATTTCACAAAATGGAGCTGCTAACTGATCATTTTTTTTGTGCGATTTGAGGCCGTTAGATCATTTTGTTTGAGGCATGTCTGTGTCAATAAAAATTATCGTTCATATTGAACATTTTTTGAAAATTCAAGCTCTTCGATAATGCTTTGACAATTGTTTAAGCATTACAGAATTTTTTAAGAACATTTCGTTTTTATACTTTTTTGATAAGAATTTAATATTTCCTTGCAAAGTTTTTTTGTTTCGAATATAAAATATACTTTTATAATAATAATTTTTTTTAATATTATCTTAATATCCTGCTTAAATTTTATTTTACAATTGCTTGTAGGGAAATAGTAGTAAAACTGAAATATTCACATTTCCGTGCATTTGATTTACATGTCAAAAAGGGAGTTGCTGTTTCTTAGTTTTATTTATATTTTTTTCTATTTGTTTATTTTTTTTCCTTGAGCAATTTAATGGTATTTTAAAATGTCCATTTGCGTTGCTTTTGTTTACACTTTTTTCCCGAAGTTGTGGGATAATAGAAAGGAAAAGGCAAAGTAAATAAATTGTAGAAAATCGCATAAAAATAAGTTTCTTGTAGCTTAAAAGTAAGTTAGAAAAATAATGATTGGTCATGAAAATAAATACACATTGACTTCTTCAATATAAACTTATATTGACTTAAATACACCTGATATTTGATTATATAAAATATGCGCTTATGAAAATGTTAGTCGCTTATTGGAAAATCTACAATATATTAATTTTATATATGAGAATAATTGGATGAACAACTTTATTGGAAAGAAAGAAAACCTTAAAATATTTTTTTTAGTAATATATTGCATTTTTTGTTGACTTGTTCCTTATTTACACTAAGTAAATTTGTCGCATGCATTTTTAATTTTAGCTGCGAGTGTGAAAATAGAAATGTATATATTTTATATTCCTTTTTATGTCTTTCTCACTTATTTTAAATGTACACTAAACAAGTTTGTTAATTGCAATTTTAATTTTAGGTGAGAAAGGCAGAAAAATAAATACGAAATGTATTTATTTTCCATTTAAACGCCCGCTTTTAAGATGAATATTGCATGCAACAGAGTTTTGTAGTCTAAATGTGTAATAAGTATTTTTTTTAATTTATTAATCGAGATTGCCTCGATATCTTCTTTCAAAGATTTTCAAAAATTTTTGTTTGTTGAGGTTTCTTTTGCCAGTCTATATACATACATTTCATTGGTGCTAATGCCATATCATCAGTAGACCTTAAACCATATTTTTGAAAAGTTTCAAACCTCTTATCTTATATAAAAAATTTTAAAAAACCAATGAGAATTTCAAAAATTACAAAACTATAAATAAGCATAGTTGGTTTTGAAAAAATTTAAAAATTGTATGCAAGAAAGTTGCGTTGTTTCAAAAATTATTCGTGTGATACTTTTTCCTACATCCATCATTTTCTTATTATATTAAACCTTAAAGTTTAGGCCGACAACAGATAGATAAGCCCCAATTTTTTGGTATTGTGTTGACGTGATGTCCGTTGTCGCCAACTAGAATAAGGGTGATTAAGTCACTAACCAGCTCTTTAAAAAAAATTATGCAGCTGGTTTTCAGTGAAAAATTTTTGCAAAGAACACAGAAAACAAAAATTTTTTTTGTAAATTGAAATGAAAATGATTAAAAGTTTCAGAGCAAAGATTTTCATAAGTAAAAGATTTCTCATTATATAATCGGGAAGAAAGGCAATATATGATCAGCTCATATTTCAATGTAGAAATCAAATGGTTCATGAAATTTATTCTACTTCAAACGAAGATCTACAGTGCTATGAAGGGTCGACTTACAATTTCAATTAATGAATTTGAGCGGCAGTCTTCCAAGTCAGCAATTTTAATAGCAAAAAAAAATATGACACAACTCTTCTAACTTGTTTCCCCCCAGACCAAACATAAAAATGCCTGTAAGTACTTTTTTATTGTTATTTTTTTATGACAAAAAATCACATAAAAGTCTTCGTATTAAAAAATAAATTAAAACTGAGATAACATGTTGCAACAATAGATTTTTAGTTTAAATGCTTAAATTGCCACACGAAATTAAATTGCCACATAACGCTTTTATGGTGAATAAGTGAATTTTATTTGTTTGACGTGCTTTCAGCAATTTTTGATTGATTATTTTCTAAAATTGTTGTGTAAGCGAGGAGCGGAGTGTGTTTGTATTTAATTCAAATGTTATTTCAGCTGTTAAATGATTTTATATCTTGTTTGGTTGTACAGCGAATGTAAAAAAAACTTTATTTTATTGTTTGTTTTATTTAATTTCTTTTCTTTTATTGTTTGTGTTCGATTTAGTTAAGTTTTGATTTTATTTGATTTTTCAAATTCAATTTCCTCTGGTGCGGAATGTGTGAATGTGTATGTGTGTGTGATTGTGATATTGATTGATTGTCGTGTTATAAAAAATATTGATGGAATTTTCCTCTTGTTTATATTAACAAAGTAATGAAAATTAATTTATTTATTAACACCTTAAGGCTAAAATTTATGTCATATTGTTTTAACGAGGCCAATTCCAAAACTAGCCGTGTTGTTGTTAGCATAAGACTTATAAGGAGTAGTCAATAACTACCCTGCAGGAAATTTTCAATAGTGAAATTATACTGATTATCTATTGACGATGTCACCAGTACTACTGACTAATTGTACCACAAGTAATGCAATCTGCTATTTACATTTCACACAGGATTGTCCTACGAAATCTTCCAGTAGACTGCGTCAATACTGACTAGGTAGTTCTTGTGGGGCCATATGGAGAAAATGTCAATAGTAAGATTGTACTGACTTACTATTGACGATATCACCACACTGTGGGAAATGTCCGTAGTAAAACTGTACCGATACACTAATGACGCTGTGAACAGGGAATGTCAACACTAAAATTATATTGACGATGTCACCATTATAATTTTATTTTAATTTAGTTGAAATGGGTACAAGTATTTATTTAAAATAATATTTAAAAGTAAAATAAGGTATAACATATTTTACAGTCCTATTTGCGGTATACTTTTCTTATTGTTAAATAACATAAAAGGAATTTCTTTTCGTTTTAAATTAGTGATTTGTTTTTAACCATCAAACATTTTCTCTACCTATCAAAAACAAAAGAAAAAAACAAACTGTTGACAGTGTCACCAAAAAGACACCATAATTGTTGACATAAATATTGGCATGGATACAATTAACTCCATGCTTCCTTAAGGGTATTTGTAAAATAATCTAAAAAATATTACAGCTAATGCCACCCGCAGACGACATGCTTTTTTTGCATCTGATTTGTCAAATTTTACACTGTAAAATACGTACATCTCCTGTGAAACACATGGGCAAAGTCTTCTGGCAAAATTTCAAATAGAGCGTGTTCTATTTTGATCTGAAAAAACTTTTGAGTTCAGCTGATTTTATTGTGATAAAAAATATTACCAGAAATCTATGCCGTGAGAAAACACTCAGCGGCTGTTGGCTTTTGGCGGTAGCAGTAGCCTGCTGAAGGTAATATTTTACCAGGGCAAGATATGAATGTTTCTTTAACAAGCTTTGTCTGTTTAATCAAGATTATATAAATCATGTATCAGCATTTTGTGCAGACTTAACATATTCGACTTTCGAAAAAAATAACTTTAAAAACTGCCAGATTCGTGAGTACTTCTGTGGCGCAGGCAATAATATTGTATGACGGCAACAGGCCATTTTGGAATCGAATGACTTGGGTATTGTGTGCAAATAAATATGGTTAATCTCAGATGAAATTGCACAACGTGAACCAAAATAAGTGCTGATTGCATTATTTCGCAGTTGAAAAATATGTTGCCAGAAATATTTTGTTGTAGAAAAAATAATGCTGCCTTTTCGTATGTTTTCACAAGATGAACAGAGTACAACTTCGGCCATATTATTCTTCAATTATTTCGCATGAAGTTACACTTATCGAGACTGGTTTTTGGAAAAAGTTGCACTTATAAAGACTCTAACGTACAAAAAAATTGCGTGTTGTGCTTATCGGGGTGTTGCAGTTATCGGTAGTTGTGCAAATCAAGCTCGTAGTGTATAACAAAAAAACCGAGGAAAAATGTTTAAACTTTTCAATTTATTTGATTGATGTCGAATAGTAAAAATTACTGAAATAATTCGAATGAAACAAAATATTTCCACAATTCTTCGAGTAATTAAAAAACTTAGATTTCGATTAATTGATTAATCGAAGAATTGTTAAGTAGATTAAAACTGAAACTTAATATTAATAATTTTTTTCTTCAATATATTTGTGAAGGCTCTTTTTAGAGTGAAATTTACTATGGGCTGGGAGCGTATGATTTATAACAACTAAAATTTATCGCATCGATATGCAGAGCGTATGATTGATTTTAATTAATATCAAAATTAAGTTGCGGTTTCCATAATCCAGACGACGATCGACTTGAGTATAAAATTTATATGAAAAGCAGTCAGTATTTTGGGTGATTTCCATACAATTTTTTTAACCGAAGTCAATCTTCTAGATAATGGAAACTGTAATCAAATTTTATATGATTTTTTTAACAATTTTCATTCTCTTAGCTTAAACTGTTAAAAAGAGAAAGGTGAACAGGTAACGTATTTGGTTTTCGAAAATAAAACATATTTTAATAAGGACTGTATTTGATTCAAATACTATGTTTGTTGAAATTGCTATTTTTTTAGACAAACTGTTGAATATAGAAAAAGGCGTCAAAGACAGAAAATTCAAGATATTACTTTTTTATCTATATTTTTCCATGCAACAGCAAACGGAAATCGTTATAAAAATTTTTCTTCTGTATACAAGAAAAAAAAGAAAATATAAATATGAGTATATGAATCGAAAGGGGAATAAGCAGAGAGGATGGAAAATTCAAAAAGAACCCAAAAATAAAAACCAACATTTGATTCTGTTTTCCGCGTGTATTGAAATTTCCGCATATTAATTTCCGTTCATTTTATCGAACATGTCACAAGTAAATCTCACTCAGTGTGTTTTATTAATAAAGTTAAAGTTTTTTTTACTATTAAAAACTGTGAAAAGAATTGTGGAAAAAATGTAACGAAATGAAATCTGAAGTGGAAAAAGGGAAACGCAATATATTCAGGTTATAGAATGAAGGCCATTTCATTTTATTTGTAATTTATTAATTCTCACATTTTAAATGTATTGCAATTATTTATACGAGTATGATAGAGATCAAGTTTCGTAAAATATGAGCATCATGTCAAGCAAAACATTATGGATTTATTTCAAATTAAAATACAAAAGGTATTGATTGATATATTGTTTTACTTAAAACCGAGAAAATACTTTAAGATTAACTTGAATTAATATATTTTATTAAATAAACTGTATCTTGCCAACACATTTGCCCCACAAATACAATTTGAAACATTCGCCATTCATAATCATATTTCTGTTTTTGTATTTATGTTGCTCTCGCTACTGCTTAAGATGATAGAATTATTACGAATAATTGCCATAATTTTCAGCTATTATAATTAATTTTAAATGTTTCAAAATCTATGTCGAGCAGACAAGGTTTGTATATTTAAAAAAAATGAAGGGTATACAACCTATATCTTTCTGCCACCATCATCGACAGCCTTTAAAGAAACTTTAAACTTCTTTTTAGATATTCGGTTTCCATGAAAATATCTTCATCATCGTCATCTTGAATATAATCTTTCTATTATGAATTTTACTGAAGAAAACCACAATAAGAAACAAGTGTCCTGCAGATGGTAATCGTTAACATTTTCAAATTGGAAAAACCATCATAATGTAACGCACAAATGTCATAAGGGGGTTTCCTTAAACAGGACGAATTTACAGGAAACAACCAGATTTAGTTTTTTTTTTATAGATTTTTGTTTTGTTTTTAATAATATTTATTTGTGTTTGATTATTGTTTGAGTTGTACAGGGTGGGCCATAATTCACTGATCATTGTATTTTTTTATTTCTTATTGATAATCAATAATTTTGATTATAAAAGTTAGTCTTAATCGTGGAGAGCTTAAAAAAATTAAATTTTAAAAATAATATCTTTGCAATGCAACAGGCCAACTTTTTATATCGACATATTTCGTAAAGATAAATATTCAAGGTTGCACAAAAGTTGTCACGCGAACTTCTTTGGCTGGAAATTTCGTCCATGGTTGAAAAATATTGGTTCTGCTTTTGAATTATGTTTATTTTAATTTATTGATATTATTGATATTTTGATTTGGATTCTGCCGGAATTGATGTCCCTCTTGTTTCGACTTCTATAATGATATCCTCTTTGAGTGGTTCAGGAGTAGAAGGTTTATTGACACACACTCGTGACATTAAAAAAGCCCACAAGGCGAAGTCTGGAACAGACAGATCGGGGGATGTTGCCGACCAGTTCAAATTGAAAAGGTTGGGTGAGGTTAGAATATCCTGCGTTATCGAGTTATTAAGAGTTTATTATATTAACTTTATTTGCAGTTGAAAACGGAGGAATTGTCTCAGATTATTAAAAAAACAGTTTCTGAAAAATTTTAAAAATAAAAGTTTTTTTTGTGGTGAGCACAGCGAAATTTGTAAACAAAAAGTTCGTCGTGTTAACCTGATGAGTGAAAATTAAAAAAATTAACAAATAATTTAAAAATTGTTCGAAAACGTAAAAAAACATAAAATTGAATATCTTCTAAATTTACTAATCGAGATTGCCCCGATATATTTTTTTTAAAGATTTTCAAAAACTTTTGTTTTTTGAATTTTTTTTTTAAATATTTGTCTGTCAAGTCCGTCGTGGGTTTAGAAAAACTGAGTATAGACTTTTAAATTAAAAGTGGTGAGCATCTTGCCAAATACTTTACCCCGCACGTCACTGGTTATTGCTGCAGTGTCCACAATAAAATGACAGATATTAATGCTCTTTTGGTCTTGTGTGAGATCGTATCGATTTGTATGAAAAATTCTTCACCTATTCGTTTAAGCAAAACTCAAAATATAACTATTTTACGACTTCCACTAACATTATACCCATCGTAAAACAAGTATTAAGGACATGGTCAACTGGGAAATGCTATGATGATAAACATATAGAACTTTTTTTATTGCGCTCACTTTTTAACATATATGATCATCTGGCCAATTACCATGAAGCAATTAATGCTTAAATAATGTTGCCGAATTATTCACATTTACAGTCATCAATTCGCACAACTTTTAATTTAATAAAAATGTTAATATTTTTTTACTACATATTAAAAATTATAAATTTGAAATACTAAAATTTTTGCAATTTCCATAAGAAGCACCAATTATGCACAACTTTTGGTTGACTTCGGAATTTTTATGGCTTACACGTGTCCCTTTGAGCCAGCCATTCATCAAACTGTGGATACATTTTATATCCCAAACTCCCTCTAATTGATGCAATAACACCAACAAGCCGAAGGAATGAGCATACTAAAGATAATATCGCCGGGCGCAGAAATCGTAGCTTTGGCCGTCCACTTTTTTGTTTAAAAATATGAATGATATTGATCCGGTTGTGATGTGATTTCAACAGGATGATGCTACGTGCCTTACGGCAACCTCCATCATCGACACCTCTCGATTATTTCCTTTGACTTATGATGATATACCAGCAACAATTGATGCTTTGGAGGCCAACATTGTTCTTGTTATTTGTGGCACACGGCCAACAAAGCTTTTGTACTGAATTGATTAAATAAATAATATAAATAAAAGTGCCCCAAAATTGGAAATCCAGCAGGCGCTTTGTCAAAAAAATGCACCAATAGCCATATGCCCGAAATAATTTTTAAATTTAAATGCCATATATTAATCTTTCGACTAAAAAAATTAGTTGGACTTAAATCTTATTTTTTGTGTTATTTTTTACAATTTAAAATTCTTTCGACCTTAAAATACACCACATTTTTCTGTTCGTTATTTTTAATGTGCGTGAGGAAAAATAGAAACAACCAAAAAGGAAACCACTCTGGGCTCTTTCGATAATAAAATAATCAAATAATCAAAAAAAAAAAAGGAAAGAGTCCCAAAGCACAATATACCAAAAACAAAGAAAGAAATTTTACATTTTTGTAAACATGGCTTTATGTCCTTTTAGACTTTAAGGATGACGAACAATTTAATTAAAAATGAATTTTAAAATTGCATGCGTTGTTTTACATATTTTTTATGTAAACGGTCGTTTGGAAGACAAATACTATTAAACGAAAAATTCGTTATTTTTCACTCAAACTTTAGAAATTGATTTCTTTACATTCTTTAAATTTCATAATGTTTTGAGGCCGTCGATTTCGAGTTGTAGTGAAAAGTTTTTTTTAATAGTTTTCCTTGGATTTTCTGTATGATACAAAACTTCTTCATATAGTTTTTTTTTTTAAAAAGGAAGTCGAGCCTTTTTATATATTTTTTTAAACTAACGTACGTTTCATAGATTCTTGTGAGAGTTCACTACACGCACAGTTATTTTGGATAAAGTATAAACAAAAAATTCATATAATTTTTGTACAAAGTCTTTTACCTGCTACTAGACACTAGACTTTCTCTGCACGAAATGCATTAAAAGCTCTAGAAACTCAGGGAAGTGGCACAAATTTAATTTTGCTTGCAATTTTTGCATTCGTCAATTCTTGAAGCTTTTATGGATGCGACATTTTTGATATAAAATGTAAACTTACAGCATTTATAAGCCGAAATTTTAGAATACATTTTTGGCGTATATGAATGACAATCTCTTATTAATTGCCGTTCATAAGACTCTATCAAGCCACCACAGAATACAATTTTGAAATGGAACCGCTTGCTAGTTAAATTTTTCTCAGTCCTTATTGATATGGTAGTGCTCTGTTAAATTACATTTGATGTGTTATCTTTAGTTTTTCCCCACTAACAATAACGCTGAGCAACAGAATTCAATTGCCGGCCATTGAATGTCATCGCTGAAAGAGCCCTTAGAGGAAAATTTACAATAAATAGCTGCCATTCAATACAAACAATGCAAACAAGTTTCATACAACATGATCAATAAATATTTATCTATACAGACAAAAGACTAGCAAACACACACGCGTATAAGAAAATGTGAAAGTTAATGTGCAGTTGGGAAGCCAATTAAATTACTTGACTAGTGATACAACTGTGTAGTTGACTTTGATAATACGGTACCTTGACTTTATAGCAATATAGACATCGCAACACCGTCATTCGGCGAAATAACAGCTGTAAATCAAGCGTCTTAGGCTCGGTAAATCTGCAGACCCTGATAGAATACCTCCTGAAAGAATAAATTCTGAAAGCAGATATCACTCTAACAACGACGTTACTGAAACCCTTAACTTCGAGATTCTGGTTACATGTGAAAATGACCTGAAAAGGACCTTTTAAAGTAGTGGAAAAAATAAGTCCGGAATAAACTGGTTGAATCTATTTCTAATCGACTAAAACTGTTTATTCGTCAGCAACGATATCCAATAAAATATTCATAAATAAGTAAACTTGTCTTTGTGTCTTATTTAGTATATTTTAGTTGAACTGGATCATTTTCATTGTGACATGAGTGTTTCTTTTATTTTATATAATGTTCGTTTTGTAGAAATTGTAGTTGAATTTATAACTTTTTTAATATATTTATCTTAAAATAAAATAATCTAATTTATTTAATTTATTTCTTTTGTTGTTTACTTTTCAACTCTTCACTTCTTTTGACACTTCAATGCTATTGGCACAAAATGTACCAATTTCACTGTGAGACACTGTAGTCTACACATACTCATACAAATCTGAATAACACTATGTCGCATTTTAATGAGTTTGAAAAGGAACTTCGAAAGGAAAATTAAAACTACCAGCAGACTTTTAGTAGTAAAGTGAAAAAGATAAAATAATAAAATTTAAATGCTCAAGTCATTACTTTTTTTTTAGTTTCCTGCCAGCTGAGAAAACCTCATTAGTCCACGAGCCGGTTTTTAAGTCACCGAGTTAATCAGTCACACAGTCAGTCACAGCTGAGTACTCTTGACCAAACGTACTCGCACACACATAAACAAATTTTGGTCAAAACTATATGAAAGAAAAAGCTTCATTTGAATTTTTAAGTGTGGCGCTTAAAAGGCACTAATGAAATTTTCAGCACCTTTCAATTTAGTTTATTTTTTTTTAATGGCCAAAAAATTCAAAATATTTATTTTTTTGTGCTAATTTTCCCCCGTATTTCACAGTAGTTTTGGCTCAGCACACAACACACTCTTTGCTAACCACAAAATTCACAAAGGCAAACCAAAACTAGAAAGAAAAAAATTAAATAAAATTTGCATGTGAAATGAAATAATGAAAAAATAGAAAACATGTTTGAACATGCACGAGTGAATATGAGAAACAGTAATTTTGTTCCTCGCATTTTTAAGGAGTCAGTGAAGTTAATGTGGTTTCTATTTGAAGGAGATCGCATTTTAGTATTTTTCAATGAACTGGTTCATCAATTTAAATTAGATATAATCATAATTAATTACACTGTACAACAAAATATTTTTTTTTCAAATAACAAGATTCTAACGACTGAAGGCAGAATTAGCAGAGCGCATCCGTACCGTACTGTATCAGCTGTTCGTCTATGTCATGGGAAAAGCAATACAAAAGCCTTGCCGAATTTAAATATACCGTAGTTGCAACGTATTCTGGTAAAGGGTGGGGTAAAAATATACATGCACCTGCGATTTGAAAGTTAATATTTTAGAGGGCGTTATATCATGGAACAACATCCTCAGCCAAATTAATTCTTGCGGTGCTTCAGCTAAAGAAATGAACTCCGCTTTAGTTGATGACAAAGTTTTGTGCGTCTCTTTCCTGCTTCATTGCAGCTTCTCAAATTAAAAAAAACACTAGTTGATATTCGTCCGTTGACTTCATTAGCCCAATCCGCATAAGCCTAGCTTGGCAGTCCAAAACTACTCGTATCTTGTTTAGATCCAACGCATAGCCATTGGATGGACATTTACGTCCATCCAATCGCCGTGCACAAGAGAATGGCTTCATAAATTTTTGTGGAAAAACTATATGGTATGGTAGCTCATTCAAAGTTGGTACCGAGCATATTATATTGACTAAATTAAGAAAATATGAAATTTTATCAAAATCGTCCATGACCACGCCCACGCCCAGCACCCATCGTTTTTTTCGCATAACATTTTTCCTATCCAAGCAGAAGTTGCAATAAATGAGCGATATGTTCGATTACATATCCATCCGATCCACATGTTAATATCTTCTGTTGGCAGTCGATTTTGATAGTTCTCACGGCAATAATTGCCAAACTTATTGCTTGTGTGGTCGGGGTGTTACAAAAATATAAAAATTTTGTTTATCAAATATACAAAACTCGTCATCAGAGGAAATTTAACAATTTTTGTTTATTGAATCCAAGGCGTATTAAACAGTTCAAATTATTACTACAACAAGTACAACAATACAAGAAAAATAGGCATATTTTATATCGGTTCTGTTAAAAAGATTACAGAACACAAATACAGCAAAATATAAAAGCACCCTTTTGGACATTCACTGTATAAAGAATGAGAGAGACAAAAAAATCAGCTGCCGTAATGCTGCCATCTAGGTAATACGGGCTTGTTCGTAAATTCTTCACTGCACTGCACAATATGATTATTTGGCACCTTCACTGGTAATCTTCACTTTATGCTACTCTTTGCTCATTTTAGTGTTTGCATTTATGAATGAAAAAATATAACCAATGTGGAAGAGTTAAGAATAAATTTAATTTGTGAGCTGGATGATAAAACTAATGATGTAAAATTGTGTAATCTACAAAAAAGAAAATGTTTTAGAAATAAAAAAATAAATTTAATACTAAAAAATTTATTGACCAAGAAAATGCGCGTTCTTAGCTTGTTGCACTATTTTAATGTTATCAAAAAATATCCAGAAGATACTTTTTGATTCTTTTCAAATCAGACGTTAGACATCTCAAGTATAAAGAACTATTCTTTCTCGGATGGATGTGCAGGACAATTTAAAAATAAAGAAAGAGGGGTACGTAAAGTTAGCTTACAACGAGCACTCGACCACCAGATCATAAGAGAAGAAAATGAATTTTTAGGACAACGCGCTTTTGGGCTGCGTACAATTCCAGATGCACAAAAATATCTTTGTTTCATTCCTGAAATATAAAATAAGTTAAGAGTAAAGATTTTTTCAAATGATAGCGAATTTTTAATCGAAAATGTTCATTACTAATTTATGTTTTACTGTCTGAATAAATGTTGTATTTAACTCAACCTTTTAAAGGTTTAAAAACAATTTCGCATGGGAAATACATTTAGAATAATAAGTCTTAATGTCATATTAAAAATCCAACATAAAGGGTTTGTCTTGTATGAACACAAAACATACTTAGAATTACGTTCTGGTCTATAACTCTGACACAAATCGAGTGTCCACCTATAAATGTAGAAGACAGTGTAATACTTGACATATTTTTTTTAAGAAT
This sequence comes from Gymnocheta viridis, assembly GCA_956483585.1. NCBI lineage: Eukaryota > Metazoa > Arthropoda > Insecta > Diptera > Tachinidae > Gymnocheta > Gymnocheta viridis. The sequence continues at coordinate 27,868,027 of OY101442.1, read as the reverse complement.
TTTAAAAAATATACTTTTTCAGATATGGACCTTTGAACTCAAGACCCCAAGAAATTACCTTCGACCTTTTCTTAAAAAAACACAATATGCATAAAATTTCAAAGGGTGAACTTTTACCTTTAAAAGGATATCAAAAAAATTAAATTATCTTGCATAGATCAAAAGTTCTATCGCTTTTTGTAAGGAGACTTTTGTGATTTTTAAAAATTTTTTAAAACTTTTATGACGTCATATTTCGGAACCCGAAAGAATCTGGGGTAAATTTTTTTTTGTTTAATTACACTCTTATAGTGTGTGACATTTGTGTTGAATTTCATTGAAATCGGAGGTGATGATGCCATGCCGAAAATGCCATTTTTTCGAGATGGTTTGACGTGTTTTAACTCATAGTAACAAATTTAATATTTACTCATCCCTTGCATCATCCAATTTTATTATATCTGTTTTGTGTTTATTTGCGCATAATATACTTCAGCGTTGCATTTTTGAATCCCTAACATTAGCAGCTTTGCTACTGTTTGCATTAATGAACGTACTGAGCAAAGCATGCAGTGCAGTGATAGATTTACGAACAGAACCTACGCATTAATTGAATCAACCCTTTTCATATTCAAATATGAACATTTACATTAAACAGTATAATAAATTGTGATCAGAGAAAATTTGACAATTTTGCGTTCTGTTTGGTGGATCCTGTGGCAGTCAAGTTTCTGTTAGTATTGAACACATTTAGATGTGGATGCGATGGGGAAACTCACCCATTGGCAGTGACTAGCGATTATTAAGGACTCAGTCATGAGAATGGAAGCCGATAATTACCAGTTAACTTTCAGGAATCACTAAAGTCTAGCACAAATGCTGGTGTTAGTGTATTTAGACAATTCTAGAAGTGGCGTGAAATAGATTTTGACACCTCAAAAATTGTTTCAATTTCAATGAAAATTTTAACTGTTATCACCAAAAGCTAAGCAACACCTGCAGAGTTTTGAGTTTTTCAATCTTCTTAAGATTGTTAAACTTTTCTTTTGTTTGAAATCTCTGAACAAAATGAATCTCTCAAAATTCTGCTAAATTCTTTTCTGTTTCTGCATTTTAGTGAAATATATATTTTTATGTATTTGATTTTTCTATGCAAACTTTTCTTTTTGTTTTTTTTTTTTTTTTGTTGTTGGAACTTTTTCTATGATATTTATTTTATTGTTGAGGTTTTCATTTTATTGTTGCAACAACAATTGGTGAGATTGCAGCAGGAATTTTACTAGTTTGTGGTTGTTTAAATATTTGCTATAGATATGGGCCTCGCCAATTTGTTTGATGTGAGTCATTCATGTGCTTGTAAATCGTCACGTTAAATATTTTATCACCTTCACTTGATCGAATAAGAGCGTGTGTATAAAAAATATTTCGTTGAGCAGTTTTTATAAAAATTTCAAGCCCAATTAGACCTTCTGGATTGTTTAATTCAAAATTTGTATTTTTTTTAGTTCGAGCTAATAAAGTTTGCTTGTGCTGGAAAGCACCTGAATGCGTGAAAAGACTTACTCACGATAGCTTCTCTACTTTGCAACACACTTCTATGGTCATTCAATAGAGCAATTAAAGTTTTCAAGTATTTCTTATACAAATAATTGTTTTAGCTGTGAGTGGTTTTATATTTTTAGGTTTCAGACGAAGGTGTATGCGGGTTTTTTGTTTTTCAAAATTGTTTTAATTGTTTAGAATTTGCATGAGTTTTTAATTTATGTTGTAGAAGTGAAATTATTTTGATATCTAAGAGAAAATCTATCGTATGCAGAAAGGTTTAAGGAATGTTTTTGTGTTTCTTTCATAGAGAATCTAATAGTGCATAATGAATGTTTTAAGCAAAAAAATTCATGTGACAAATAAAAAATTAAAAAAGGAAAATCGTAATTAATGTGCAGTTCATAGAGTCCAAGTAATCGAATTGAGTGGAAAATATGTATGGAAACCACACGAATAACTGAGTGGTTTTCATAAAAATTTTTCACTCAATTCGAATACTTGGATTCTATGAAGAGCACATAAATCTCCTTGTATTAAAACGACATCCATTTTCTCAGAACAGATATTAACAGTTAAAAAGGTCGTGGGGTCGATGATAATAAAACCACTTATTCTGAGCTAATGATCCTTTTACAAAGTGATATATATAAGACTCATAGAGCGGAGCTTAAGCTTTCACAGAAATAATTTCTTGAACACTTTGTGCAAATACGCTATGAGCTATTGGATTTTAAACTCGACCTGTGAAAGTTTTAAAAAATTTGCTGAACTCGACCTGTGAAAGTTTTAAAAAATTTTCTGGCCCTCGATGCTTTAACAAAAATGAACCGCTGCCAAATCAATGTATATCGTAAAATTAAATTAAAAAGTCATATCCTGCCTTAGAAAAAAAATATACAGAAGGAGCAAATATATTATTAGAAACATTTAGAAGAGTCTTATGGCTTATAGTTTTTAACTATAGAAACTATAGATTAGTTTTTTTCTGCATTTCATATATTTTTAAAACTGCATATGGGAATTTCGACAGATATTTATTTTTTTATGTTGTGATATTTTTGTTTTTATGATATGTAAAATTTCCTTGTGGTCCTCGTTTATATTTATACAGCTTGCGAGGAATGCAATTCAAAGGGTGGGCGTTCAAAACAACTGGCAACAGATTGAGATTACAATTTCAAGCTTAAGCAAACAAATGCCTATTTAAGTTATTTATAATAATCTAATTTAATTTAATAATCTAATTTTATTCCAGCTTATGAAAATTTAATGTCGTCCAGTACTTGTATTGAGTGATTCTTAAATCACTCAATATTTTACAATTACTTAGTTAAATTTAATGTGCTGTTCATAGAACCCAAGAAATCGACTTGAGTAGAAAATATATATGAAAACCACTCGAGTGGTGTTCATACAAATTGTTCACTCAATTCGATTGCTGGGATTTTAATTTTAAATTGAAATTGAAATTACATGTGTCAACAAAATGCAAGCGGACAAAACTCTTTTGATGCACTTCAACATGTGTAACCCAGTCGTTAATTATTTGGTAGTCACACTACTTCGTTTGAGTTGGTATGCACACACTGTGCATATTGTATGAACACATGGACATGAACGACAATACAATGATACAAAATGTTAAAATCTTTGAAAAAATTTAAGATATTGACTGTAAGATTTGATCTTAAGCGACAAATATTTTTATGTATACAAAACATATTCGTGTTTTGACGTCTACAACCATTTTACGTAAATGCGTCGATATCTTATGGCTTCACAAAAAGAAACAAAAATTAAGAGAAATATACGAATAATAAAAGTTTTTCTCTTCAGGCCTATTATTGCTTTGCCACAGCAGCGTATGAACGTTAAGTCGAAAGTTCGAAACGAGTCCGATGTTATTATGGGGACAATCATACCGCCGCTCGTGAGAGTAACACGTACTTTTATTGTGCTCTGTAAAATTTTTCGTTTTATTGTCGTAAAGACCAGCTTTTAATATAAAAAAGCGTATCTGTGCGTTTTTTAATTGGAAACATTTTGAATAAACAATATTGGACTTTTGTCTCTTTATTTGAACGAGTACTATTCAGCAGTCGATGGCGAGTCGCCCGCATTTTAGCTATTAAATATTAACCATTTACATAAATATATACGCTATTCTACTACAACGAATCTTTTAAAACTACCAACCATCATAAATTGGGGTTTTGTGCAACGGAAACAAACTGACATCATATACACTGATTTTAGCAAGGCGTTTGACATGGTAAACCATAAACTGCTTTTGAAGAAACTTAACACAATGGGGTTTTCATATAACTCTCTCAAATGGATTGAGTCATATTTATTAAATCGATAACAATGTGTCCGTTTTAAAAATGTCACATCTAAATCGGTAGACGTCTTATCTGGAGTGCCACAAGGAAGTCAGCTTGGACCATTGCTGTTTACTCTTTTTATAAATGATCTTCCTAACGTGATTAAATTTTCCAACGTTTTAATGTATGCGGATGATGTAAAGATATTCCTAAGTTTTAATCAATATGCAGATCACAGTCTACTTCAACAAGACTTGGACTCATTTCAGTCATGGTGTAATTTAAATGTGATGGTGCTTAACTTGAAAAAATCTAAATATACGAGTATGTCCTTCTACAGAGGCAATCATATAAAAGTAAATTATTCTTTCGGGAACCACCAGCTGGAAAATTGTCTTACAGTATTGGATCTTGGTGTTTTGTTGGATGCTAAGTTGAACTTTATTAATCATATTTCCATAACTGTAAATAAAGCACGTTGTATTCTTGGTTTTATAAAAAGATGGGCAAAAGAATTTAAGGACCCATATGTTACAAAGAAACTTTATGTTTCCCTCGTCAGACCTGTCTTAGAATATGCATCTATAGTTTGGGATCCCATATACACGACTCAAAACAATTACATTGAATCGGTACAAAAGCAATTTTTGTTATGCTGCCTTCCTGGTCTACAGTGGAACCCATTAGATCTTCCGTCATACACCAGCCGTCTTGCTCTAATCAAAATTCCAAATCTTAAAAGCCGAAGGACTATGTTGAATGTGTCGTTTATGTTAAATTTAATTAATGATAATATTTGTTCTAATTTCCTGCTCGATAACATTTCGTTTTATGTTCCTCATCGTCCATCTCGACACTTTGAATTGCTAGCAATTAAATTCTTCAGATCAAATTACGCAAATGCTGATACATTTAGAAGAACGTGCAGTCAATTTAATAAATTTTATAAAATTATAGATTTTTCTTTAAATGTAAATGTTTTTAAACTTAAAATTATCGTCCTGTTAAATAATCAATAATTTTGTATTTTTATTTGAATTGACTATATTAATTATATTGTTTAACTATCTGTAAGGATATTAATAAAGGATATTATTAAGGATATAAATAAAAAAACAAAAAAAAAAACATTCTAAATAAACAACTTAAAATTCTTTTACTTATCTCTCTATTTTCTACCAAATACATATAGAAAAAACTCTGTCTCATTTCTACACAAAGAAAATTGGATAAACACACATACACACTCTGTTTGTGTAATAAGTATGGATGTATTGTTAGCAACTTCAAACGCTTATAGCTCCCAAAACACTAAAACGATTTAAATAAAATTAAGATTGTGCACATCTATTTAAAATCCCCATAAAAAACATATAAATCTTTTCCAAATCGGTTCAGTATTAAAGGGATCAGTGTAAGAGGGATCACAAAAAACGTGTTTGCCTATTAATAAAATAGATGTTGTTTGAATTATAAATCCTCATCATTTCGTTGAAAAAATGATACACGAATAATAGAGCAAAACATCAATCATTTCAAACAGTGATTTTTTTTCGTCTGTGTTAAGAAAAATGTTCGAAGTAAAAGAAATCAAAATTAACCACAACAAAATAATACATACTTGTAATCTGCCCCTACCAAAATTACTCTTACTTAAGCTAATTTATTGCTGCTTCTTTCAGTTTTATAAAGTGCTCAATTCTTTGCAATCTCATTTTCCTTAAAACTATTAAATAACTATTTATTTGCTGTACACTTTTCTTATGAGATTTGGCTTTGTGGTCTTTAAAAAACTGAGGATATGCCATCTGCTCTTTCAACAGGATATAAAATTTAAAATTTCTTTTTGTTTTTCATAAAACTTGACAACAGCTGTAAACACAAATCCCAGTATTTTTTTGTTTGTTTTGCTTTTCCTTTGAGACCAATATGAATGAAAAAAGTGAACAGCAAGCAGCTCATCATGCAAATAAATATAAAATATATATTTAGTTTAACACTCTGTGTTTTATGCAGCTGTAAAACAAAAAAAAGTTATTTTAAGTTGTACAAAAGGATGAAGGTAATGAGAAAAAAATACTGTCTTTTGATGGCTTTACTAGTTTGTAGATTTTACTTTGTTGACATTATTTGTGATTTTGTCAGCGTGTGACTTTTAAGTAGTCACCTCTCAACTCTCTTTGTAGCAGGCACACCTTGAGTTACACACAGCTTTCGTAGCCACCCAGCGTTAAAAACAGGAGGAATTTACTCATAGGGCCTTTTTAGGAGCTGCTTAGAATAAGTATGGCATATTCTGGAACTACAATTCTCACAACAATTTCATCTTTATTTCCGCAATAGCACATTGGATGTTCGAAAAATTGCTATTATTTTTTATTTTTATTTTATCTTATTTATTTAATTAAATTAGTATTATCTGGCAGAACAAAACACAAAATCGAATAAATGAAAGTGCTATTGTATAAAGAGATAATATAAGTACACAGTCAAAATAAAAATCAATCAATACGTACTTAAATCAATCCCAAGCGGTGTTAAAAGTACGATAATCTAAGATTTACTAAAATCAAGTACAGAAAGATTGATTAAAGTACGAACGGATTTACATGCTCAATTTAATTTAAGAATTTTTTAGCTGATTCAAGATTTTTCACGTGAGTAAAGAATTTTGTACTCATTTTAAGAAACCCCAGGAATGGTTATCTAAAGGAATCCCATTTTCGGGTTGATTAAAGTACATTTTTTTTGTTATTTTCACTCAAAATTTTGAGTACGACTCGTACTCAAACTAAGTAGAAAATATTTGAATTTAGTACGACGTTTTTCTTTCTGTGTATATTTTAGTTTATAAGGTTAAAATAAAAATTGTGTAAAAAATAAAAAAAAAACGATATTTTTGAAAAACCCAAAATTTTTAAACAAAGCGAAAACAAACGCTCATTAAGTAAATCAAAAAAAGGTTAATGGCTGTTCATAGAATCCAAGCAATTGACTTGAGGAGAAAATATTTATGGAAACCACTCGAATAACTGAGTGGTTTTCATACGAATTGTTCAATCAATTCGATTGCTTGGGTTCTATGAACAGCACACAAATTTAAAAAAAAATACAATAAACACAAGTCAGTAGTTTATGCAAATAATTTCCATAACTTCCTTTTAAGCATGTTAGAGTTACTTATTATTTGAATGGGGTACAGTAAGGCATTTCAAAGACTGACGGTATATGTATATTAGAAATTGTCTGGGTGACAAGACCCTCTTTTGCTGAATTATCTTTCTACCACTGTATGAACTGGCAAAAAGAATTGTATTGTATAAATAAGACGGTTGATGCGATGTAATAACACAGTACAACACGAAAAAATATTACGGGCTTCCGACAATGGATTCTGATAGAGAAGACAAAAAAAATATACGTATGTCGGCTTTTTGAAAGATCACATCGAAATTTTATTTTAGAGGCGTTTTAAGTTTCCCAGCTTTGGCCTCTGCTTGCAGCATATCGGTATATAAAACTATGTTTTCTTTACATCTGAGGTGTAGGGTGTGTTCAGACACTCTGTAGAAAATATTACGGCAAATATTTTTGTAGAACATATTAACGCTCTAATTCCCCCTTCGCTTCATTCTAACAAATCGTAAAAATCACTCTGAAAGAGAGGTATTACAGGGATGATATGTTCTATACAAATTTTGGTCATGAAATTTTAATACATATTTTAGAATACACCAAGACCCAAAACTTAACAGAAACACCAACAAAATAACAAACTCAAGAGTTCTTATTGAGGGTTGAATTAGTTATTGTTCAAATAAATACGTCAGTCATCCCATCTCTGACGAGAAGGTTTGACACTCAACAACCGCATACATTTTTTGCTGCTTTTTGCAGTTTGTGTTAAGTTTTGGGTTTTGGTGTATTCTGATGTAAATAATAAAATTGTATGGCCAACATTTTTGTAGAACATTTCATGACCGCCCTTCCCCTCTTTCAGGACAATTTTTTTATTTCTTGGATTAAAGCGAAAAAGTGCCTCAATTAGGAGGTGTTAGAGGGTTAATATGTTTTACAAAGTTATTTGCTATATTGTTTTCTACAAGGCATACCCTAAACCTTAGATGTAAGGAAACCCTATTTTTATATACCGATATTCTGTAAGAAGAGGCCAAAGCTGGGAAACTTAAACCGCGTCTTTCCGATATGATCTTTCAAAACAGCGACACATTTATATATTTTGTTTTCTCTCCTCTACCAGAACCAATCGTCAGAACCTCTTAATTTTGGAAAAAGTTTGAAATTGCTGCACATTGTAATTATATACAAAAGGAAATTTAAGCCCTCAGATTCAATAGACCAGAGAATTTCATCTATCTATATTATTAACAGGCAAACACGTTTTTTGAGATCCCTTTTACACTGATACCTTTAATACTGAACCGATTCGGGAGAGATTTATATCTTAATTTTATTTAAATCGGCTTAGTGCCGGGATTAGATAAGTTTTTGCCAACAACATACGAATGGCTAAAGGAGTCAAGTCTTTTACAGCCCATAAATTTCGCAGCATGCCATATACTTTTCCAACGACAACGTTTATATGGTTGGACCACGTTAGCTTATTATTAATTGTTACTCCCAAGTTAAGCGCTGAGACAACGGTGTCAATACAATTACCATTTATTTGTATTCGATAGTTGTTGACAACATTTCCGGATCTTGAAAGTAAAAAGCATTTAGACTCAGAGGGACTGATGCATAACCTATTAGTACCAGCCGAAGTGAAAACTTTATCCAGATCCTGATTTATATTTATTATGCACAAAGTAATATCAGTTACAGTAGAACTGTTGGAGATCTGCACGTTAACCGCAAACATTTGCATTTTATTAAATACTAAAAAAAAACAGTTAAATAATTTATTTAGAGACAGAATTAAAAAGAACCAAATATTGAACCCACCTGAACTCCTCTAGTGACATTAAGTGCAATGGAGTAGATGTCATGACAGTCAACTCTGTGAAATCTAGATCTTAAGTAGAAGGAAATTATATTACATGCAGTACTCGAGCAATTAAACTATTTACGAAGTTTTGAAATTAGAATTGAATGATCTGCTGTATCAAATGCTTTACTGGGATCCAGAAGAACTAAGATGTCCATCATGTTATGATCAAGCTTAGACTTAAAATCTTCTACTACATCCATCAATGCCGTAATATAACTTCTTGCTTAATGTCCTGTTCATAGAATCCAAGCAATCGAGTTGAGTGAACAATTTGTTTGAAAACCACTCGAATAACTGATATTTTCTACTCAAGTCGATTGCTTCGGTTCAATAGGCCGAGGCACATAGAATCCATCGTACGTTATACGTTGCTTTTTTCAACTGACATTAAAGAATCGGCGGAGGACACAATGAGTATTTTGTTGACAGACATTAAATCAGCTTCATTTGACCAAAGTACACATTTTCAATTGAATTCAAAGACATTCTGTTGTTTTTTTTTTAATTTTAATTTTTATTTAATTTAATTTTGTCACCACACAGAACAAAAAGGTAAATAAAAACAAAGCAAAAAAAATTAAATTTTTCAACTCAACGTACGTTAAAAGTTAAAAGTTGCAGTACTTTACGTTGACGGAGACGTACGGAATGTGACAAAGCTCATCAGAAAACCTGTATTTTAACATCGTTGTCAGTTGTAAAAAGCAACGTATAACGTACGACAGATTCTATGTGCATCGGCCTTGACGCACATTAATAAACTATATAAAATCTAGTCCTTCGATGACCTTTCACGGAACGAGTCTAAAAGTTTCACAACAATAAATGTACATGTAAAAAATGTATTTAAAAAATAAAAATTGTATAATTTTTTTATTATTTTATAGGGCACAATCGTAAATGCAATAACTTTGTGCAGCCGGCCTGCAAAACATCGCAACAGTAAATAAAATGCTGCCGTAGTTGCACCGATATGTAGCAGCACGGTCAATAATTTGCGTTGGGAAGCTTTTGACAAAAAAAATGATAGCGAGGTGATGGCTTCCGAACGCTAAGCTTCGATTATTGCACAATTACAGCATTTGGGAATGTACCCTATATGCCTGGTATTAGCTTTTCGGTCGGTATAACTTCGATTAAGATTAAGAGAAGTTTCTAAAAAATTTTCTTTATCTAAATCACCAAATGCATTATTGTTTTAATCAGATAATATCTAAATTAATTTAATCTATAACCATAAATAAATAAAATAGAAAAAGATACTGAAAAGTTTTTGCTCCCGAAAAATTTAAAAATAAAATGTAAATCTTCCAATGTTGCGCAGAGTGAGGCAATTTTGTAAGCACTGTTGTTCTAGTTTTGTGGCACGTCCTCTTTTCACCAGTCACGACGCGGGAATTTTTTGTACCATTCCCATTTAAACCAGTCGTAGGACAGGTACGTTCAGGACAGTTGGTATAACATTTTCCGTAGGGTATTTTCTCAATAACTTTAGACAAACACGGCAGTATTAAATTATTCTTTTTACCTTTGGGCAATCACAACACTTCACCTGCATGGCTTTGAAATGCATGTGTGTTGTGTGACTGTTTAACCAGGGAGTTGACTTTGTGAGTATAAAATGAATATTTAATGTTGCTTAACTATGTATCCTTTACAACGACTGTGCCTTCCATTCCATAAGGATATAGGACTTTTTTTGAACTTTTCTTTTGCAAATATATAGTTGCGTTTTTATGTTGCAACTTTAGTCAACTTCAATTACACAACTGAAACTTGTGGCCAAGCGATGACATTTAAAATGACATTTAAGTTTTCTGGCCGCAATTTCATGAGATTTTCTTATGGTTTTCTTTGTATCAGGTGGTTTTTTTGTATCAGGTGGTTTTCTTTTGCTCTCTACCCAAACACTTTATTTAAATTTAATTTCAGCATCGCAGTTGCTGTTGCAGTTGTCATATTGCAGATAGTGTCATTTAACCTTTAAGGTAAACATTATATTAAATTCTTTCGTCACTTGCTGCAATAGAAAACTTTTCTTTTTTTGTATTTACTTTGTCTTCACTCTTTTTATTAGAATTTTGGGAATTTTTATATTGCAGATTTTTCGCGTTAAGTGTAAAATATATGCTGTTTGTGGTGCGAAAAAACGCAAAGTTTTTAATTAACTATTAATTGGACTGAATTTGAAGTACATATTTCATGCTGTTTACTTTTCAAATATAAAAACTTAAAAAAGATTGCTTTGAAGTTAAAAATTTTTTTTAAATATTTTTTTAACAATCCGTAAACTAAAACGTAATTGTTAAACTTACGAAATTAAGAAGACTCTTTTTAACTTGGTCTCCTTTGAAGACTTGTGTGCCTTTTATAGACTTGTTATTTAAACCTTAAATAAAATCGGAAAAGCAAACATTTTGTTATCAATATAAAAGCAGTCGACGAGGATTATTCAAATACACACACACCCAGTGTCCCATACTTGCATTACCTCTTCCTTTCACACACACTGTTGGACACGAGAAAGTAACAATCAGTTAAATTCTATGTTGTATTACTGTACTAAAGCGGTCGCAGAATTACTGGACGTGGCAAATGAATCAAACACATTTTTCTCTCTTAAATCACTCTTTACTTCGCTTATGAAATTTTAATTTATAAACCACTTTAAAGTGTAAAGTAGTTCCTTTTCATTTAAAACATTAGAAGTGCGAACGGTACCTAAATAATATAAATTCTTTTCTCTAGCGTCTACTTGTGGCAACCAAAAATGCCAAAGTTTAATCCGAATTGTAATTTTTCACAACTGCAATTTTATCAGGTACCGCTTTCCATACCTGAGCTAGGACAATTCTGGAACTCTCCTCGTTAATCTTCGTTGTAACTTGAAAGTACTTAATTGTTGGAAATTTTACAAAAAGAAAAATGTTTGCATTATGATTTAAAATTTTGTAACAGAGGTGCACAAAGTTAAGAGCAAAAGTATTATAAATTTAATGAAATTTGAAAAGAAAACATCAAAGTTCTTAAATTCTTATTTCACAAACAATCTCCTTTAGTGTTGAAACAGATTGAAAGTGGAACTTTTCTAACGCACTATTTTATAAATTATGATACTGGGAGCCCCAAGAGTCGTTATGAGAATCAGCACGATCTGAAAATGAAGTTTTCGACACAGTTCGTTTTCTTCCTAACCCTTTCAGATCTGACGCGATTCAAAACAAATATTTCATTCTGTTTTTGAGTTCCGATTCACACATGTTGTCAGGCTTGATTCATCAAGTCTTGAGTTTTTAGGAGATAGATGAAAAGAGGCGTGCAGACTTGACCATACCGGTCAATTTCTTCTTTTTTCCTTTTCATTTGGTTGATATTTAGTTGTAACAGATTTCTCTGTGTGAACATTAAGGCAACTTTAAAAGAAAATTTAACAAAACCTGATCAGCTAAACTGGGTGTGTGTGAAGCGGGTTGATTTAATTTAACGCGGTCCAAAATCATGAAAATGAATAGATTACATAAAAACCAGCATTCCAGTGCCTTCTAACATGGTTGAGTATTCCAACATCATGGCAATAGTTCGTGATGTGAGAAGAGAATTCTTTGATATTTTATCGTCTGCAGATATTGAAAAATTACTGATGAATAAGGCACTTAGCGATAATGAAATCGTTGGTTTTGCGCTTAAGACGCACCCGATATTAAAGAAATTAGTGATGCTGACAAAGAGGTTCCTACTTCCACTACATCCATAGTTAAAGAAGGACTCGAAATGACAGCTAATTGGGCGATCATTTTTGCAAGCATGATCCTAATGAGGAAAGGAATGCGAAATTTTAACGTGATGTTAAATTATTAATGGGTAATTATCGTAAATTGCGTAAATCTTATTAAAACTGGAAGTCAACGAGTGATAACAGTATTTGTGATAAAAATTTCTGAAACTTCACCACCAATTGAGAGTGGTTGGGAAAATGTTTCCAGTGATGAAGGCGATGTCTCTCGAAAACGAATGCGGTTATCAGAAAGCGATACTGAATAAAAATTAATTTCTATATGTTTTTAAGTTTTATGATTTTTTTGTGATTTATTTTTCTAATTCTTTGTTTTTTAATAAAATATGTGTATGAAGCAACATGTATTTCAATTACATATTTATCTTATTTTTTTAACGCAAGTTTATGGAGGAACATATCATCGCGTAAGAACAGTATCAGGTGTACGTATAAAAAATTTGCATAAGAGGGAAATTTTGTCCTTTTTTATAGATGGTAGAGATGAACGAACAAATTTTTTTGGAACTATTTCTAGTTGTATCTAGATGTTTGTCCAATAGTCAGAAGTCTTTTTTTCTTTCAGTACTTGCAGAAGATTTCCTTCCATCCAGAGTATACAAAGATGTATTTCTAAGTTAGAAGAAATGAAGAATAGGAATAAATTTCTAAAAAATACACTTGAAATTTTAAAAGTGTTCTTCTACAAAATGTTGCCTTATTACGATAGAATTGTAAAAACCCACGCAATTCCAGACACATCTTCTTTCATTATTAAATATAAACCAATCAAAACTGTTTGACAACTCTGTTAGAATAACAAAAACCTTCAAACTAAAATATCATAAAATGCCTGAGAATATCTGCCACCGAATTTGAGTGCATTTATGTTTTTTAGCTGCATTTATCGTTCATAGTTTTTATAGTACTCGCTCGTTTTATGAAAAAATTATACAACCGAAAAAGAACTAGTCTAAGGACATACTTGCATAAACAGGGCCCAAAAAAAAAGATAACAAAAACTAAATAAAAAAATAATAAAATGAAAATATACTGAAAAAGTTGCATTGAAGCTGATACAACAGATGTAAATAGTTGCAGCACAATTTGCAGGAGAATAGATAATATTTTTTTTAATTTTCGTGAGTTTTTTTTGTTAAATGAAAATGTCTATAATAGACATAATAGACTTCCCTAGTTATTGTAGCAAAAATAAAAGGAAAAGAGAAAAAAGATATTAGATGTTTAATGTTGTCTGTCGTTTGCCGTTGTATGCAACAAAGAAGATAAAATAATCTTTCTTGCTCGGAATGATGATTATAATGATGATGATGATGACTATTTTACGTTTATTGTAAAAACTGTTGCTGTTTTGATATTTTTTGACAATTTTGACAATTGCATAAAACCAGAAAAATAAACTGCAGAATAATTTTAAACACATAAAAAATGCTGTTATCATAAATTTAAGCATTTTTTAGATTTTAACTTTTAGTGTATTTTTATATGTTCATAAATGTTAACGGTCTAATTCATAAAATTTCTTTATTGGAGGTTTTAAAGTTTACTTTAGTTATTACACACTTTTTTTGTTTTATAAACCAATAATAAGAAGCTTATTTATAAATGCATAGTAAGACTAAATTAACTATTAAACGTTTTCATTAGTTTTAGATATACATGCCGAGGGCATACTTTTAGGAACGAAGAAATTAATGTTTGTTCCACTAACTTTGTGAGTTAACAAAGCTTAAAGTGCCGCCTTAAGGTGCTTTGAGTGTTTACAGAAACTTTAAATTAACTTTACAATAAATTTGCTTTGTTTGTGTAAATTTTGTGGATAAAAGTTGTTTGAAATTTTGCTAATAATTTATATCGAAAATTGATATCATTCAATATTATTTGATTTTTAAGACTTAGTTTTATTCTTTTTATTACGTGACACTTGGCACATGTTGCAGAAGTTTCTGTTATGTTTTTAACAGTTATTTTGTATTACGATTTATTTGAATTACTTAAGTTGATGGTTCGGAAACAGAAAGATATTGATTCTCGCTGCTGTCAGACTGATTTTGTAAGACTTTGTTGAAGGTTTCTGTTCCTATCTCACGAGTAGTTCAAACGATATTAGCTTTAAGGGTCTGCTTCGTTTTTGGATTATTCACTTAGTATCGTTATTTAACGGCACCTCACAAGAAAAACTCTAAAGGAGTGAACTCGATGTCTGTTCAATTACAAAGCGACTTCTTTTGGTCAGGCATGACACTGACTGAAAGTCAAGAATAAAATCTACCAGTGTCAAAATAGCATATGATTCAAAGAGATACTTGTATTTGGACCATCAGTCATATCAGTTCAATAAAAGCCGACATGATTAAATCCACAAGTTGTATGACTTTGCAGTCAATGCATGAAAGAACTTTGCGAGTCGCTGAGAGAGTAATGAGAGGAAACATGAATTTTTGTGCTCGATGTAAGAATTCTATGATTATTTCAAGATAAAAATTTTTAATTCATTATTGTCTTACTGAGTATAATGCAAGCCTTAGACGTCGCGACTTTTGGTACAACTTGGTTGCTAATCCATTTTGGACGTTTCTCATCACAACTTCATTTGGGCAGGCAACAAGTCATTCTGAGTAAAGATGTCAACAAAAACTTGAACATAATGTTTTCTGCTACTTGCTCACCGCAAATCAAACCATAAAGTAAAATAGGGCTGTCCAATATGCCCATTAACATTGCGATCCAGTTGTATAACATGTCGAAAATTCAAAACTTGTTAGGCTTTCGAACAACCAAGACACAACTTCATAAAATCAGCTGACAAACGTTAGAACCTCACGTACATAATCCTCAAGTTATACCAACTCGCTCGCAACGTGTGTGGCCTGCGTCAAGGCCGATGCACATAGAATCTGTCGTACGTTATACGTTGCTTTTTTCAACTGACAACTAAGTTGAAACACAGGTTTTCTTACGAGCTTTGACACATTCTGTACGCATCCGTCAACACAAATTACTAAAGTTGGGAAACTTTTAACTTTTAACTTTTAACGTACGTTGAGTACATTTGACAAATATCAGTTTTTTTGCTTTGTTTTTATTAGCTATTTGTGTTGTGTGTCGACAAAATCAAATTCAATAAAAATTAAAATTGAAAAAACCAGAATATCCTTGAATTCAATTGAAAATATGTACTTTAATTAAATGAAGATGATTATATGTCCGTCAACAAAGTACTGATTGTGTCAGCCTCATCCGCCGATACTTTAACGTCAGTTAAAAAAGCAACGTAGAAAGTACGACGAATTATATGTGCCTCGGCTTTAAGAGTTTTATTTTTATTTTAGAAAATGCAGGATTGATTTTTTTAAGTAAGCACATTTTCTGCGCAGTTCAAGTGCAATTCAAAGTGATTAAATTTAACTTTTTGGCTTGACTCATACTTTCTTTCTTATTTTAAATAAAAGTGATGATATAGTGCCGTTCTTTTCTGTAGCAAATATTTCTTACTTACTAGTTCTGTGTCTGAACTTTCGGATGTGGACGATATAATTATAGGATTGAATTTTGTAAATGTTTGCAAAATGTCTTTTATTTGAGAAAAACATATAAATTTTTAAAAATTTGAATTTAAATAATATTTTCTGACTTTTAAAACAAAATTTGTAATATTTCATTCCACAGAAAACTAATACATACAAACTCTTGGCTGTCGCTTAACGTTGTATTCTATTTTCTACAGAATAGTCCGCAACAGAACAGAATGAAAAAGTAACATCAAACCACACATACAGTTTTTTAGTTGAACAGAAACAGAACAGCTGATTCGTAACAGAACAGAACGTACAAACTCTTTCTGCCTTAATAAAAGAAAATATTCAATATGATTTTGATTTTGAACTATTTTGATTTTTTAAATCAAAAGTATTCATATTAATATGAAATTCATAACATTTTGTTTTGAAAGAATGGGAAATGATACAATTTTCAAAAAGCCAGAGTTTCTTATTTTGAATAAATAAGTGACAGAACATTTTCTTCAAGTCATTTGTGAAGTTATACACATATGTTGGAATAATAGATAATAATTTACGTATTCTTTTCTAATAAATGGTTTGTATAAATAAGACTTTAATTTACGTAGAAACCGCATCACTTAAAGAGAGATGAAATTCATGAAATACACTGATGAAGAGGTGTGACGGTCTGTTATATTCTGCCTTGCAGGGCAGGGCTGCCAGAAATATTTTCAGAAAAATCGTCATATTTTGTAATAAAATCGTCAAAATCGTCAGTATTAAAAAAAGTCGTAAAAAAATAGTTACTCAAAAACCTTCTGTTTTATACAACAATCTGTCATTTAAAAATTAACAACTCAACAGATTTATTACAAACAATAAAAACTTTAAACATTTTATTCAATTCAAAGCAAGATTTGAAGAGATTTTGTGTCAAAAATAAATGTTAATTTTGTATATGATGTGTTTTATATTTTAATTTAAATAGAAATTCATAGAATATACTATTATACAGTTTTTCATAAATTTACTATTCATATTTAGAGTCGAATTAATTTTTTATTTGCTCGATTTTATACGCGGACAAACATATGTACATATAAAATGCGAAAGAAGGACATATGATATTGATTTAAATTTGATAATTACAAAATAAAAACACTATACATTAGGGCGGGTTAATTTTTTTTTGATGAAGCGTATAGCAAAAACTTAATCTCTAGGTGATTTTGAGACCAAGAGACCATAGCTCCAAATCGGATTTGGAGCCCCCAAAATTTCAAAATAGATATTTTTCCACATATACATAGAATAATTTAATTAAATTCGTCATAAAATCGGATAGAATTATAGTAGATTTCTCAATCTGGGCTTGGTTGAAAGGTATTTTTATCACCTTTCAGAATCTGTATTGATACCAATATTTTCTTTTATTTTTAAATTTAGTGTGACACAATCAAAGAGTTCAGTGATAATATCAAAGTTATTATGGATAATCAAGAACCATCAACATCGTCTGCGGCAAAATTTCTCAGAATCAGATTACGTTTTTGAAATATTCTTTATGAAAAAAAATCGTTCCATACAATTTGACCCGCCTTACTATACATAGATATCATTTGAGTAGTTATGATTTTTTATAATATTTTTTTTGTAATGATAACCTACCTGGTAACATTCAAAAAAAGTAATTCATCTTTTTTAATAATCCTTAAAAAAAATAATACCCTCAAGGGTCCCAGTTTCCAATGAATTTCTTATCTTGGTTTTATTAAGATTAATTTTGCTAAATATTCTTTCAACATTAGCTGAAGAGTTTGTCAAAGTCATTAAGTTATATACAAATACACATAAATTTGGAAAAACCGGTATATTGTTTGGTAGATTAATTGACGTTCCTCTTTTCCAAAATATGTCTACATTTAATGTGCTCTGTCTTCAAAATCCAAAAATCTTAATTCGCATATTTCATGCTCAATATCCTATATTTTTCTTTAGAGACTAGATTAGGAAAACCTTTTAATCAAGGAAGAATTTCGGAGTTTTTTTTTTTCAAAATCTCAGATGGTGTAATTAAATTTATATTTTTTGTAATTTTATCATCGAAATCAAATCTTTTTTTTACTTGATAACACAATTCAACGTAAAATGATACACAGTTATTAATAAACTGATTGAAAGTTTCAACATTATTTAAACATAAAATTCTTCCTTTTTTAGAAAATGTTTACGCTTAAGGAAATCAATTTGATTTGATACAATCATTCACTAAAAAAATTATTAAAAGATTTTAAAAAAGTTTTGTCATTTCATAGTGCATGTTCTAAATTTGAATTCCTTCAAGTTTGATTAGATTATTCATCAAATTAAGTACATATTTTAAAAAACAAAAGTAAAGTTCCTTAATGTCTTTACAATTTTTAAATATTTCTTTAGCGGTATCAACATCATCGATATTGGCCGCAAAATAAAAATATATTTCAGAGTTTGACATACATAGAGGTTATATTGAGCTAGAAGTAGGCGAAGTCAAAAAATCGTCAAGCTATAAGGGATACTAAACAAAAATCGTCAAACGTCATTTTATGAAATTCACCATAAAAAAAATTTTCAAAATAACGTAAAATCGTCACGTATGGCACCCCTGCTTGCAGGTTAAATTTAATTAAGTTTTCTTTGGAACATGTTCAATCATGCTCAATCTTAATTAATTTGCTATAAAATTTTGTCTAACAGAAATTACTTTGCATTTAAGAAGATTTTCATCCAACCAGTAACTTAATTTTGTTAATGAAAAAGAACAAAAATTTTACTTAAATAAAAGGATTTCAGTTGCATTGAAACTAAAAAAGCAGCAGTGAGGAGTTGAATGGAATGCGTATCCCAGCTAAAATTTATTAGAGATGAAGGATGAAAAATCAAAAAAATTAAAAAATTTAAATAAAAAATTTGAAAAAAAAAGAAATTCCGTACAAAGTTCCTCAGCGCTTAGCGTAGTGTTTGACAAAATAACCTAATAAATTACTAAGAACCGCTATTTTATTTTTTATATTATACTTTTTCTTCTATTTATTAGTAATTTAAGCACAAACTTTGGACAATTAACTTTATCCCAAACTTGATATGTACAGTTCTTTTGTGAAAAATATTTCATTTTTTTACTTTAATTTCCCACCACACTTCAGCAGCTTTCTTTGCTCGAATAGGATTTTTTTGTTTTTAATTTCTTATTTTTAATCTCTCATTAATCAGTTTATCACATTTCACAAGTGTTAATGGGACTCTTTACTGCGCCATCAATTTTTTTTTGTGTTATTTGACTGCTATAATGTCTAATTCTTATTACAAGGGGGAAGAAAATTAACTAGCTGGTTATTTTTTCTAACATTATTTAACAAGCTTGCAACAAAAACGAATTCAAATAATTTTATTTAGCTTAGATTTCTAACAAAAAAGTATCACCAGAAGCAAAGACTTCTATTTAGCTTAATGAATGAGCAAAGAAATAAAAAAAATTATGGAATATCTTTTCCAACATCATGGTAAAATTTGATTTTGCTGTCAGTAAAAAAAAGGAAAATAAATTTACTGAATTTGCATTGTGGTCGGTCAGTCAAGTAATTCATACTTGAAAAACTTTTCTTATTTAAACAAGCATTAGTAATAATAAAATCACTTTAGAGTCAGCATAAAGGAAGTTTTAAGAGAGTAACCGACCACCAACTGTTTCTGACACTCTAAAGGATTTAGTTATAAAGAGAAATAAAAAAAATATTATGAAAGGATACCAGTTTTCCTTGTACATAATACACACACACAATAAATATCTCAACGAGTGAATGAGGAAATGCAGGAAATATTAGTTGACTCTACAAATCTGTACTTACAAATAATTAATGCATTCATATTTTATTATTCTTATTATTATAGTCTAAAGATTGAAGTCCTTGTAGAATGGTTGAATGGAACTTGCAAAGGCTGGTCCAAGTACAAGTATCTTCTTGAAATGAAATTAAATAAACTAATCTTAATTTCTTTTGTTATGTTTTGGCTTTATTACAAATAAAAAATGTTTCCGATATTTAGTGGACACGAGCAGTTTATTCTGTCAGTTAAATTTTTCAAGACTTGGCTGATGGTTTCTAGTTCCATTTTCCGAATGCACATAGGGCTCGCTAGAACAAATATTTGGCCAAAAATACTTTAAAATTAATTTTTTTTAAGAAACAGCATTTACAACCAAGCTTACGCTTATCTTCTTAAGTTTGAATCAATTTCTAAGGTTTAAAAACCGTTTAACCCTTTCATGCATATGCTGTATATATACAAAAAAATTTTTTTCGTAAAATTTAATTTTCTAAAGCTATATTTATAAAACCGAAGTGTGTCAAAAGCCATTATATGAGTTTTGTGTCCAGCTTAAACCTGAGTAAACAAAAATTAAAAAAATGAGTTCACCAAAAATTTTTTATAATTGATTAAAAGTTGCTTCAAGAGCACCGTGTACGGCATATAAAAAGATGAATATCTCAAAAATCGCAAATTTTTGCAATTCAAACAAAGCTGAAATGAAAAATATACATCAATATCTTCTTTTTTTAGTCGCATGCCAGCCGAACTGAGCCGAAATTTTAAAACTCTACGTAAAATCGTAAAAAATTCATAAATTTTTATAATACACCAACATATTGATATATTTTCACTTCACCTTAAATATTTTGAATTTTTTTAATGTTTTGAATAAACTATATACCTTCAGCTTTATTTTCCAATTAAAACTTTAGAATTTACTTTTTTTTAAACTAGAAAATATTTAAAAATGTTAAAAAAACCTGCACTCAACTATTTTTTCAAGTAGACTGAAGTTTATCAACTTGAATGCTGTAATTTTAAACGGTAAATGGCAATTTACAAAAACAAAATGCATTTGTGGTTGCTCTGATGTGGTTGCTCTGATGTGTTTGCTATTAGATTGCAACAACAAAATTATAATCGTACCCATGTAAAATATTTAGTTTTAGCCAAAAATTTGAATTTTGGGACCTTAGTGGAATGGCTCAAACAATATTAGCCTTGAGAGTGTATTGTTTTTCGATGTGTCTTTAATGCTACCCCACAAGAGAAATTCTAAAGGTTACAATTTTGCTTCTGCAATAAAAAATTATACAAGTTCATATCGTCCATTTCAGTCCGTAATAAATCCGTAATCATGACTCTGTAGCACTCGCCATTAACTGAAATTGCATTTGCAGCAGCATTTCCCAACGTTGTTCCAGCACAAAGCGATTCATGTGGGTCCGCGAAGGGTTGATACTGACAGAAAGTCAATATTTCGGACCATGGTGGACTAATACAGTTAGTGTTAAAATTACAACAACACTGCTTTTAGGTTGGAAGCTGTCAAAAAGCACAAAAGAAAAATTACAAAAAATTGTATATTCACATGAGTGTTTGGCTGCATTTTCTCTTCTATAAAGAATTTTGCTACTTTTTCTTTTCTTATTTGCATTTGAAACAAATGTTAAAGAATGCTTTTTTAGTACATAATAAAATTTTGACAGCTGTCAACCCCAAAAAAAATCCGTTAACGCTTCGCTACTGCCTCTATTATTCTACCATGTTTCGGACAAGAAAAACTCTATCAATGTCACAATAACACACGTTTTAAACATATACTTTCATTTGAACCACCCTGTCATTTCCATAAAACACTAAATTTTCAATAGACTGCCATTTTCCCAATTGTTATGAGTCCAACTGCAAAGGTGGGTTAATCCATTCGTTTCGGACAACATTTTCGTCCGGACAAAATTTTATTGTAACACGATTCACTCACTTCAAAAATATGTTCCGGAATATAAAGTCCACCATATGAAATAAATAATAAAAAAAAAATAAAAATCTGTGACAAATTTTATAGAAACAATTATAAAAGTCAAGTGCTTCTGTTAATAGATAATGAGCATAACAATTTTCTTCAACTGTTTTTGATTTCCCTGCTATTTTAAACAAAAAGAAAATGTCAGTTGTTTCTTTATTGTTTTATTGTTTTATTGCTGTAGTACTAAACAGACCTGTATTAATAGGTGTCTTCATTTACTTTACTGGTAAAAATTAGCAACGAGAGAGTAACAAGAAATTTTCCAAAATTACTCTCGAAAATGTGAAAAAGTAAATGAACACTTTACTAGCAAAAATTTGCAAGTTAAAGTAGTGTTGTAATGTATAGGTACTCGTATATATGAGTACTCAATATCTACCCCTATATTTTAGTAAAAATTATATATATACATACATATGTATATTATTATAAAAATAATGTGATTATGGTCATTTATATTCAGCATTGTCGTGACTGGCGTTTTTCGAGGACGGCTTGTAATAGAATAATGAAAAGTTTTGCAATTTTATTTAATCTACTACTAGGCGTAGTCGAAATACGCTAAACACGATAAGGATGATTAGCTACTTTTGAATAAAATAAATTAATAAAATATATATTTTTAATTAGTGTATACGTTATAACAGCCTGCCTACCCATAGCAGTTTTATTTCAAACATCGGAAATAATGAAAACCGGGTTAAATATATTTTTTAAAGGAAACAAATATAAGAAATTTTCATTTTCATTGCAATAAAAGAGCTTTATCCAAAATAAAATATCATGTTGCTGCCAGCATTAAACTCCAAAAGCAGTCAAAAAGTAATTTAATAAATTATGTGTGTTAATTTAAATTTATTTTTAAATATATATCTGAACTAATTGAATTATTGCCTGCTTAGTGTAAATTACCGAGTAGCTAGGTACTCATAATATTTACAACACTAAAAATAACAGCTGGTCTGTGAAAATTAAATTATTTGCCGGAACATCCTTTGTCACTGATGTATCAGATACTGTATTGCTTAGTTCAATTCCATTAGACATCTTATTTTGCTTCTGTTGTTCCTAAGTTACACACAAATAAATTTGTTATCCTTTTAATACTTTTATCGTTTTAAAAGTTTACATTTACTTACAATTTCTTAAATTTTCCAAAATATTTTTATTTTCAACTTAATTTAGAAATATTGTTTTGTAAACACAAATGCAAAACAGATGGTTTGAATAATTATTGCAAGTAAAAATTTTATTTGTAAAAACTTGCAAGAATTTTTCTGTCTCTGAATTTATTACGCTCTTTCGTTCTTTTCTCGTTGCAAATTTTTTGGATTAATGAACGCTTTCTAGTAACAATTGTTACAAATTTGTAAAGATTTTAGTGAATGAACACAGCAAATATTAATTGTATTTTATGTTAGTGATGGAAAATCAAATTTTTCTTCGGTACAAAAAAATATTTTAAATAATACTTTTTTAAATCCCACAGTACTAAACTTAAATCCTTGTAATTTTTTCTTTATTAACTAAAAACGTATAATGAATTGTATTTGTTCTTGCATTTATGTTATGTTATCGAAACAAATACAATGGTTTTACTTGATAACAAACATTATTCTTACCTCCTTTTCATACCAAAAAAAGTGTATTTTCCTAAATTGTAGTGTTTCTCAAACTAAAAATACATTTCAGTGTAAAACATTAGCGGTATTCATACCGAACTTGTTAATTTGTTACTCGGTAGTTTGCTAATTTGTTAAAATTACCAACTGTGAACGAACCCCTTTTTAAAACTTTGTTAGTCTTTTAACTTTCGTAGTAAAACATACTTACTCTCAATGTACACGAAACTTGCCAAAACACAAATATTTTTTTAGAAATGTATCACAAATGACTTTTTTATTATATTTATTTAGAAACTGAAACAGCTGATTATGAGTTACGTACCAACTAACAGCTATTTTATCAGAGGTGCCGTGTCGTTAATTTGTTAAATGTTAATCCAGTAGCGCGTTAAATATACAAAAACAAAATGCGTGTAAAAAAGTAACGAATAATGACAAACAAACTAACAAGCTCGGTGTGAATACCGATATTGTTGTTTGTGCGCTTAAAAATTTGCAATTTTTCGAAACGTTGTTCATGCGTAAAACGACTACTTTTGGTCCTCGCCCTTGTGTTACTGACCGATAGTAAATATTTCGGACAGAAAAAACCTATAAGCGTTAAAGTAACATATCAATCAAGAAGAGATTTGTACTTGAACCATCCGTTATATTAGATCGTCCTTAGAGTATCGTAAATAATTATTCAAAAGATTTATTATTTAAAAGTATGAAAAATTTAACTGTTATGGAATAATTTAATTTCAATTATATATTAAGAGCTAAAACATTTCTCAAGTTGAGAAAAACACAAACTTTTATGCAAAATCCTATTTCTCAGAAGCGACGTTCATATGATATAACACCCAAAGAAATATAGTCGGGAGTTTTCACATTTTCGTATCTGTTATGGGGAGTTATTTAGTTTTTGTGAGGCTTTTTAAATTTGAATTGGCAGTTAATTAATTTTTGCTTGGGACTTATTTAATTTCATTGAGACTTATTTAATTTCTTTTGGAGTTTATTGTAATAAACTCAGCTTTTGATAAGTAAGAACCAGAGTTTATTATATTAAAAGTATGTATATATTTTCTTTCAATTAGTTAATTCTTAATTTTAATGTTGTTTCTTTACTGAATAATTAGTGAGTGACTTAGTTATACATTGTACAACTTAAGTAGACAGTAAAATATTGGTTACAGTTATCCCTTTGTTTCCAAAAATGCATACACACAATATGATCAGTACTGAGTAACAATAATAATAATGAGCGAGAGTAATGATAATAATTATGTTAATGATCTTTAATAAGCTTACCGATCATAATAATAACTTATACTGATCTAGACTATGTTAATACCCTACAATTTGTCCTAAAATTGCGATTCATACAATAAAGTTTTTTTTTTTGAATTCTTAAAAAAGAATAATAATTTAATAATTCCAAGAAGTTTGTTTTATAAGGTACAAGAAATTCAGCGAATATTCCAGTTTATTCCATTTATTTTATTTAATTTTGCTTTGAATGAAGTTTAAAAATATTTTTAGACAAGTTCAAAAAAAAGGAGAAGATTATCAATTCGTTTATATAGAAAAAATTTATTTTTATGTGTGTTTTCGTCTACAAATTTTTTTCCTTCCTACTTAACTGACTCTTATGAAACTTAGCGTACCCATTAAGCTCCCACGCCCAAACAAATATGTTGTGAAGCAAATAATTAAATAGAAATTACCAAGAGTATTTCTACAACCTACAACTCGTACAATAGATTGTGAATTGTGCTATTATCTATTATCCTTTTTAAGCGTTTTCAGTGTGCAGTGCATAACAGACTTCCTTCAACATTTCCTTCGTTCATATTCATGCAATTAATGTTGGCATTTAAGTTGGTTTTTTTTTCTGCCATGAAATTTTCTTCTCCTCGTTTTTATTGTTTTTGAAGATTTAAAAATTAATTTGTAATCTTATTTTTTAGTTCTTAGCTACTTTATATTCGTAATTATAATATTTTCTTCAGAAAGGTTTCCTTTCTAGGAGGCTGCTACTGTTGCTGTTGTTTTTGCTGTTGTGGCACGAATCTGCAATTGTTATTCCAAGAGTTTTGCAAGTGGACTAAAATGCTCCCTCTCGCTGCTTTTGTATTTTGAAGACTTAAAGTGAGTTTTATTTGTTGTTGTTTTTTTAATTCTTTTCCATTAAGAGTTTTAAAAACAGATTTCAAGAAATCAAAAAGCTGGAATTAAGTGCTGGTAGTTTTGTTAACAATTGCTAAAGCAATTTTTTGAGAAAATAAAAATTAATAATAAATGAACCAAGATAAATCTAGTTTGCAAATAGATTATAGTCATGGTTCTAGGCTCGAATAATTACATCGATTAAACATAATCCTAATCGTACCAATAATCGATTGATTATTGACAATCTTTCAGGACTATATTTATATAACACGACTACATAAATATGTATGTTTTTTTCTAACCTGAATTTACTTTCAACAGTTTCAAAATCCATACAATTACAAATACGTAATTTTTATAAGAAGTGGCAAAGCTTTAAGTCATAAATGTTTTAAAAGGACTTGAATGTTTGGTAATGACTCGATTGTATGTTTTTATCAACAATAGGATCGCGAGAGGGGTTTAGGGGCAAGTTTTGCCTCTCTAAAGCTAAGGGGCAATTAATTCTAATGAAATTTATGTATTTTACAAAAATAAACAGAGTAGTGTCCACAAACATTATTTCATTAACAATTCATGTAATTTTTTTACATCGACTTTTGACTTCGCACGAAATGATGAACAGAAACTAAACAAAATATCTGTTAATTTTTTATTGTATAAATAATTTTCTGTGAATCTTGATCTGAATTCGCCGTGAACGAAACCACGGGTAAAAGTTTGTTATTAAGAATAAAATTAAAAATTTTCTTCAGTATAAAATTTTAATGTCTTTAAAAATTTTTTATATTCAAATTTTGTTGAAAAAAATTAATTTCTTTGATAAAAATTTCTGAATATCTCCGAAACAATAGGACTGTTAAAAAATTATTTAAGACGTAATTTAAAGGTTATTTTGTGGCGATTCTTCTGTGTCTTTTTAATATAATAAAAGAATTAGTTCTCGAGTAAATTCAAATTATGTGATGGATGCAGCGTTCTCTTTTTCTATATAACGAAAAGTACCGTGATACAGAGTCTCTTAAAAAAAATTAAAAATAATTTATAGCCTTTGGAGCTCAGTACCAATTGTTTATTTTTTTAGCAATAGAAAAAACTTATTAAAGCAACTACGGAATTGACAAAACTTAACCTTCCGTCTCCCTGACAAATGTCTATCATATCCATTAAAAAAATATGGTGACCACTTTTTCACATAAACATCCAGGTTAAGCTATTTATAATTTAAAAAAAATATCTAACAAGTCACACAAATCGCTAGTTGCCGTCACAAATTGACTTTGCATTTTAATGTCAATTAGCTAATTGCCACTTAAATTTAAGTTGCATTTAAATACAGTTTCAGTTTTTCAGTGTCAATTTATTGTTTGTATTTAATTACGATAAAATGTGGCAGCATCATGAAATTTTCTCAAAATTTTTGGAAAAGAAGCTGGCGAACAAAATTCAAGAAAAATTTCTAATGTGGATTCTTTTTTAGGCTGAAAATAACAGCAATGATACGAGGGCGGATTGATATTGAAGCTAACTAGCGCTAGATGGCAGCACAAACACAAAAACTTCTTTTTCTTAGAAATTGCGATCTGTCAAACGTCAGCTGTTAAAATTTCACCCAAACTCATCGATTAGTTTATTTGTTGTAGTCGTTTGAAGTAAGAAACTTTTGTGTTTCTTGAAAAATGGAAAAAAGTGAATTCGGTGCAGTGATTAAACACTATTATTTGAAAGGGAAAACGGCGAAAGAGACAAAAGAAAAGCTCGATAAACATTACGGTGAGTAAAATATTGGATTGCTGAATTTAAATGCGGCCGAACAAGCACTGCAACAATACCATCAACAGGAAGGCCGAAAGAGGTTACTGAAGAAAATATCAAGAAAATCCTCGATATCGTTATGAATGATCGCCGAGTCAAGTTACGTGAGATTGTTGAAATGGTAAACATACGAGTATCATATGAACGTGTGTTCAACATTTTGCATGAATATTTGCATATGAAAAAGCTATCGGCAAGATGGGTGCCGCTTTTGCTCAGAGTCGAACAAAAACGAGTTCGACCACTTCACAGCGGTATTTGAACATGATAAAGCGTAATCCTGTCGCGTTTTGGCGTCGATTAATAACTGTTGATGAATCGTGGGTCTACTACTACACATCTGAAACCAAAAATCAATCGAAACAACGTGTGGAAGCTGGTGGAAGTGCTCCGAACAAGGCGAAGACAGTGAAATCGGCTGGGAAGGTTGTGGCCAATGTATTTTGGGATGCATACGGAATATTGCTCATCGATTGTCTTGAAAAAGGATCCACAATCACAGGAAAGTATTATCGTGCATTATTGGATCAATTGATTGATTCAATAAAGAAAAAACGACCACATTTAAAGAAGAAAAAAGTGCTATTTCTTCAAGACAATGCACCGGTTCACACAGCTTTAGATACGATGCTAAAATTACGTGAAATGCACTTCGAATTGATCATCCACCTTATAGTCCAGATTTAGCTCATGGTGACTTTTTCCTGTTTACAAACTTGAAAAAACGGCTCCCAGGAGAAAGATTCATCTCAAACGAAGAAGTGATTACCGAAACTAACGCGTATTTTAAGGGGTTCCCAAAATCGTGTTATTCAGATGGTATAAAAAAGTTGGAATACCGTCTTACCAAGTGTATTGAGCTAAAAGAAGACTGTGTTGAGAAATAAATGGTTTTAAAGAAAATGTTTTTTTCCTACTTAGGTAGCTTCACATAAAAAAAAATAATATTAATTAAAGAAGTCCAAATTTCACGCCAAGAGATGTTGATTTTTCAATGTCCTCAAATTTTTTGTACGCGAAACACCAACAAGGAAGCAAAAACATATGTTTGTGTGCATAACTAAAATGGATCTTAAATGCAGAAGAATGGTAATTTAAGTGTCACTTAATTTTGTTCTGAAAAAATTAAATTGGGACTTAAATGGCATTTAAAGATAAATGACACTTAAATGAGTAGTCAATTAATGGGCCATAAGCTATTAAACTGATCGAATCCAAAATCGAAACCGCTCTTACACTGAAAAACCAATGTCGACTATCTTGTTAAATCCACTTTCAGTATTAATTTACTGGGTTGGACTTGAACATCTACGCCGAATGTCGCAAATTTATCAGAAATCTGTTTAAATGGTTCGAGAGAATAATTTTTTTTTATTTTTGGTTTCAAAAAACTAAAGTGATAGAAAATGAATAACATTTTGATCGTTTTAAGTTTGAGCTTAGCAAGACTTCCAGGGTTGGCCTGCAAGGTCTGCTGTTTTTCACATTTTCTTTTTCATTCCGCAAAGCAGTTTCTTTAAAAAGAATTTTACCCCTTTTCCATACGCCAAGTTTATTTTGTAAAGTCTTGAATTTAATGACGAGAAGGGAAAGAAGATTGACGGAGAGTACAGACTTTAATGTACTCGCAAAGTTGCTTTGTTCTTCGTTCGTCGTTAATACATTGTTGCAGTTGGTTGCGTGTATGTGTTTGGTTTACATGTTCATCCAACTACAAAAAAACACAAAATTTGTAAAAAAAAGTAAACTTCGTGTATGCGGAAGAGGAAGAAAGTTTAAAGGAAAACTTTAAAGACTTTGTCTAAGTAAACTTTGCGTGCGGTAAAGGGGTGTAGATATTTAATGATTGGCCTAAGATTCTTGTTTGTTATTATATTGACAATTAAATAGTCATTTTTATAGCTCTTCATACAAATTAATGCAGTCGTTAATATATTTTCATGGAATACTACACAACTATTCATGATTTAACAATAGAACTATTAAAAATTTTTAAATAATCGGGTGTAGTATTAAGCTTTACTTTCAAAGACAATCATTAAATTTCTTAACATCGAATGAAAGCGACAAAATATGTGGGAGGCACAAGTTGATTACAAGTCAATATATTTATGTCGCCCTTGTACATCACGAGTTTGCCAACCACATTAATTATGCTACAAAGTACCAGCAGCTGGAAGCCAGCACAAGCACGAATGTGGTAAATTTTCACAAATGTGTGCTTCAACGTTTTTATTTTCCCAAAAAAACCAAGAATGCAAGTGTGTTGTAGAAACTACAAAAAAAAAGAAAAAAAAAGAATGAAAATAAAAGCAAAAAGTGGTAAAATGTAAACATTTTGTATTCATGCGAGTAAAACAGTTTGTGAGAGTGCACCAGAAAAAACTCATACAAAGGAAACGGATGTAGCGGTTCCAATGCTCTTAATGTTGCTTAACTCGTACTGAAACTGTATGTCTGTGAGTGTGATTATGTTTGTTTGTATTGTTTTAAGCCACGGCACGGCTTAACAGAATGACTGCGTTTTTTGTATCTGAAGCAGGATTTTTCTTTTTTTTTTAAGAAAAACATTTTGCTTTTTTTGGTTGCTTTTTGCCATAATTCGTCTTGCTATAAGAACGTTAGTAAAGTTTAGTCAATAATGCATTTATGCACAGTTTTGTTTTGCAGGAATATACATACACATCTTGCATATACACATACATGCATACTTGCACTTTCGTATACATACACAATTGTATGCAAAATAAATTCTAGCACTTAATTTTACTTACTCGCAGTGTTTCAAATTTGAATGTAATAAAAGCTAAACGCTTCACCTGAACAAAGTGCTACAGTGCAGTTTGTTTTTACTAAACAACATTCTTTTTAGGGTGGAATTCATTAAGCAGATTTTGAAACTTGTTAGTTAATTGCCAGCAGCATTGGGTTAAACTAACAACCATATTAAAAACAATAACATTGAAACAAAAAAAAATACTGCTGGGTATAAAGTTTAATAAATATAAATTTATAAATTTAGTTGAAATATTAAAATGTTAAATGTTTTTTAACGAGAAATGTTTGTCATCAGTTGCTGTTGTTGTTATAAATAATAATTATTTTGAAACTGTTAAACAAATTACTTACAAATTGTGTGCGGTTTATATAAATGAATAGTTAATACCTGAAATGAAAACAAAAACACATTTTTGAATTTATTAGTTCATAGTCAATATTTTTTATTTAACATTCATAAATAAATTTTTTAAATTTATTAATCGAGATTGCCTCGATATCTTTTTTCAAAGATTTTCAAAAAATTTAGTTTGTTGAGGGTTTTTTGCCAGTCCATATACATGCATCTCATTGGTGCTAATGCCAAATCATTAGTGGACCTTAAAACATATTTTTGAAAAGTTTCAAACCTCGTATCTTATAGAAAAACTTTTAAATGAGAATTTCAAAAACTACAAAAGTAAAATTTTCATTGGTTTTTTTTTCAATGTTTTGGTATAAGATAAGAGGCGTGAATATTAAAAAAAAATAGTATTTAAGGTCTACTGATGATTTGGCATCAGCACCAATGAAATGCATGTATATTAGGGGGTTTTATTTTTTCAAAGATGTGTTTTTTATGACTTTGCTTACGCCCCGAGTCTCGGTAATATAAAAGTTATATATACCGAATTTTAAGAAGATTGGATAATATTTAGAGGTTGCACATAATGATCACTTTTATCTCAAAAGAAAGAAAGTTATAATATTAAAATACTTTGGTCGATTTTAAAAAGACGGCCGTTACTTTTTTTGCCATTGCTTGCCAACACAAATAATAGCATGAAAAACGAAAGTTGAATACTTCATACTTATGCATGTAGATAATTTGGTGATTCCCCCTTTCATTTTACTTGTACTAAGTAGAAGCAAAAAAAAAGCACATATACTAGACTTATACATAGTTTCAAATTGACTGACACGTTTTTTCAACTATAAAATGGAAACAAAGAGGGGAATCTGGCTGTTAGGAGAGGTGCCTACTGGTGAGATTTTAGGAGCTCGTCTGCTCTCAAAGGAACAAGTACTTTTGATTTCTATTTACCACCACAAGGAATTGAAAGAGACACTTTCGCTTGCTGCTAAGGCCACAAGTACTAAAGTGCGAGATGTGTGGAGGAAGGCAAATATTCCTGTTAAGACAGCCCTCACAGTTGCTAAGAAGGCATCTTTGGTATCTGTTGGAAACAAACGTCGGTCTATCTCTTTTTGACGAACGTATTCCTCAATCTGAGAAAGAAAATATGATTAGAAATTTGGAAAGAGAACGTGGAAATAAAACTGAAATGAAACGTTTAGTGGGTAAAAACGTAAACTTTGAAGGAATAAGCTTAAGCTATTTCATAACTAATAAAACAAAGACATTCTTCAACATTTTTGGGATCCAGGACGCTAAAGAATACTTCAGTGATAGTCTTAGAACACATGTGAATACTCTTAACGTTGTAAGAGGAATTGCTATGATTAAAAAGTTTAACGAATCGGTAAGGGACGAGTAACAGAAACAATTCTTGGTAAGGTTAGTCAAACACAACAGAAAAGTGGTTACCAAGCGAACAAAAGAAGAGATGTCATCGTATAAAGTTGATTAATACATATGTGTATTATTACTATTCGTTTCATTCTTTAGTATTGACATCATTTTAAAATTGTTATTTCTCTAGTAGTTTTTCTGATAAAAGTTGTTAATATTGCAAAATTGTATTTTTCGTTTATTTCTACAAATATGGTCAAAATGTGCAACCTCTAAATATTATCCAATCTTCTTAAAATTCAGTATATATAACTTTTATATTACTGAGACTCGGGGCATAAGCAAAGTCATAAGAAAAACACATCTTTGGAAAAAACAAAAGTTTTTGAAATTCATAAATAAATAAATTAATCACCCTTATTCCAATTGTTATCGTCAACGTCACCGTCATTTTATTGTCAATATCATTTTGTTTCAACGTCGTCATCAATTCAATAACATTTAACGACGTTGATGCTTCTCGTTTATGTCCACATATCAAACACACATCTCTAAATATTTGAAACAGCTGTGTGGTTTTTTTGTTAAATGATTAAACAGAACAAACTGCAACTTCAGGTTGAACAATATTTTGTATACAGTTTGACATAAAATTCTGCCAGAGAATGTGGTCATGAAATAGAATCTATTGTATTTTTACAGCGTTTTCTTATACTCTCAATTTTAGACACTCATTCTCTCAACAATTTTACCGTGTTTTTATGAAATCACATACATTTTTCATACGAAAAATGCAAACAAAAGAAAATCAGACAATAATAAGAGAGAATTTGAAGTTACTGCCGTCGATTTTATTATGGGCCATCAGCCTTTGTTCTTGAAGTTGCAGATTTGTTCTGTTTCATCATTAATTCTGAACAAAAATTTTATTAAAAGTTGAAACGATTTTTACTTGTGATATAAATTCAGACTCGAGTGATGATGAAAATACAAGAAAACAAAATCTCATATTAGAACGAAAACTTCTGAGACAGAAATTAGACATATTTAACCTACCGGACAGCCAACACCAATTTCAGTGCATTGTTTTAATGATTTTATATATTTTTTTAAGGTTTGAAAGTTACTTTAGAGTACTTTAAACTTCAATTCTCGCCAAACCTATTAAGAAAATCTATTTTTATGTTCGACTATTTCTGCTCATTATTTCCTTACATTTTGTCATCCATCTCCTAAACGTATCGGCGATGCAAGAGAATTTAAAACTTTTTCGATTTCTTCCCATTCTTCTATAAAATTACTTGGAGGAGTGCCTCTGCAAAATCCCACTGCAAGAGAGGGATTCTCCTGCAACTCTTCCACTAATTTTTCAAACTGAGTTGCAGTTGTTATTTTAAAGTTTTCAGTTTTTTTCTATTTTTCAATTTAAATTATACATATTTCAAATAAAGTCTAGTCGTTATGAAAAATGGCGACGACAAATTCAAAGTCGTTTCACAACAATATCGCCGTCAAATTTTCTTGTAGAATACAAATTCTATGTTGACAGTCATCGATAATATCCGATAACGACAATTGGAATAACAATTTGAAGTAAACAAGGCAAAACAATATCGTTTTGTCTCATGTTGACAACTGGAATAAGGGTAAATATTTGTGTAAGTTTAGTCTCAATTGAACACTCTTATACAATTTTTAAATTCAATTTGTTGTGATTTATTTGTTGATATTTGTAGTTTAATTAGTTTTTGAAGGTAGGCATTTGAATTAAGACGGTTTTTAAGTAAATATATGAATAATAGTTTTAAGTTAAGAGATTTATTAATAGTTTTAAGTTATTATAGCTTTTACTAAAATATTCAAATAATATAAAATAGGTATTATACGTGTTTTACTTAAATCAAGTTATTTTAATTAAACAATTCGACTACGTTCACGACTTTATGACTCCAATAGTGCTTTTAAGTGTACAATTTAAGTATTTTAACTTCGTTAGCTATTTTAATTAAACAACGTCTCGGGACTTTAATTTATACAACTTTTATTATAACACGACTTTATGCAAGGACTTCTTTTCAACAACTTGTTCTCTTCTTTAAACTTCAATCTCATTACATGTGGCGTTTTCAGCAAATAAGCAACCATAACCCTTTAACAACTTTATATTTATACGTAATTTGTTTAATTGTTTAGGTTTATATTAAAATGCGTTTTTGATTTGAATTGAAATCTGAGTTTACCCTTTCCTTCTTAATTTTTAAGAAATTGTTTGGATAAATTCGTTATTTTATTAAGAGAATAATTTATTTTTGAAACAATTTATTCATCAGACTAGCAAGGCCGCTACATCATCTCATCCTCATAAATAAATATAATCACTCATATTCATAATTGCTATGAACTGCAGTTGTCCACAGCATAAGTAAACTACATATAGATGCTTTATTATTGAAAAGTGGTCATAACTACAAAAGAAAAACACGTGCTTCAGTTATTTGAAGTTTTTAATTTACTTACAATTCAATTCAAAAATAAAAAAGTGTTCTCCCCTCAAGAGATTAATAGACAACATATTTGTACAAATTTTGCACTCGAGATAAAGAGCGATACGATCAATAATTTTGCATTTATTACTAAAAAATCAGCGTAGTCAAAGCGTTGCAATAAAGGAGCAATATGTATTGTTAGGAAATTCGAATGCAGATTCAAATTCTTCTGATTTATTCAAACTTTTTATTAAATAATTTATTCAAGCTTTAGGTCCAGAAAATATATATAAATGATTTATTTTATCCGATATTTCGCTTTCTCAACGGAAAGTTTCTTCAGGGATATATTTAATTAAAATTTAATAGTAACAGATATTGTTTTCACACACCACTAAAAAAATGTTTAAATAAGTTAAGTTAAGAGAAAATTCAAAGGCTACAAAATAAAATACTTCGCATAATTGCGAATTAAAAATTCACGCATCCATAAAAACCCACGAGTAAATGTTCGAATGGTAAAGACAGTGTTTTCTAAACACGTGGCATCATATGTAACGAAGCTTGAGCCGCATCCAAATCCGCTAGCCCGCAACATTCTAAATTATAGAGGACACACTCGACTGAGAAGGAGGGATACTCTTGCTTTCAGCCGATAAAGAGACAACCGAGGAAACTAAATTTTTTTCTAGCATTGGCTGCACTCATAATTGAAAATATAAGATTAAATTTTGAATACTTATTGTTAGTTCAATTTGCAATTGAAGATTCAATAAATAATTATAATGGTTAAAAAAAACATAACACAACATAAAGCAGCAAAATAGCAACATATTGCAACTGTTTTCGATGAAACTAGGAAAAAAAATTTTTAATAATAACAAGTTTTCAAATGATAACAAAAAAAAACGGAATTTATTCAAAGATTTATATTATATGACCTCAGCGATATGTTAGCGGCAAACTTAAAAAGCTTAAATTACCCTTTTAATGTTAAAATCATAAAATGCTTTTAAATACAATAATTACTGCTATTATGTATGTATATGTAAATATGTATGAATGTATGTATGTACGTATGTATATGTACAGTACGAGTATTATTAGTCCCGAATCAATGGCCCTAAAACACAAATTAAGATTTGTATTTCCACTCATAATCAAAATACTTAATGCCTGCTGTGCGTGTTTAACCCTTAAAAGCATTAACAATTACATTTTCTTAAAAGTACAATCAAGATTATTGCTGTCTTTAACAGACATTCATTCATACACAAATATTTGTCTATTTGAAATTCTCTAATTTTGTCTATGCAGTCGACATTTAAGGACATTTAATTGTTGTCCTTCTCAAAATTCGATTGTTAATTCTCCATGTATTTCGTTAAGTAATTTGTTTTATTTTGACTGAGTGTGTTGCTGCTTCATGTGGTTTAGTGGTGCGTATGAGTGTTATTTGTTTTAATAAAATATTAATTATACGCACTGGAATACTAAAGGAGTAGAAAATGTTTGTGTTTGAAAACTAATGCGTGAGTATAAATAATATAAATTCGATTAATTAAATTTTTATTATTGAGCCTTCACAGACGAGAACATTTTTTAAGCGCACAATTTTTGTTCTGTTCATAACATGGGGTACAATTATTCCTCTGGCATGAAATGTATACGTATACACTGCTTTGTGTGCATTAGTGTTTTTTTGTATTCAATTGGTTTTATGCTGATAATGCGGGGTTGTAGCCAGTTAAATATTTACGACAACAAAAAACCATTCCCTTCGCCTCACTCACCTACACGCTGCCATATTATGCCAGAACAAAGTGTAAAGAGACCAACACAAAAGCATTTGATCAATCAAATTAGAAGTTTAAGGAAAATATTTTATAAAAAAAAATGTGATTGCTTAAAGTAATGATTAATCAATTAATTCTGATTTGGATTATTTAAAACCAAGAAAAAATAAAATAATATTTTGAATTTCTTTTATTGTTTACAAAAAACAGTCACTAATATAATTTTAAGTAATTTGAAATTTTAGATTTGTTGTTTTTTCTTTTCGTTTTTTTATCTTTTTTCATTTTTTTCACTTTTATGCTTAAATTTTATTTTCTCTAAAATGGTTTTGTTTTCGATTTATGAATAAAATTGTTCAAATTTTAATGGCTAAGATTATTAATCAGATCTCTTGATTAATCAATTAATTGTATAATCAAAATTTATGATTAATCGATTAATCGCACATCCTTGTAAACAATTAATTTAGATTAGAATGAATAAAAGAAAACAGCTTTCGAATATCGACCAAACAAGCGATAAACCAGTTTTTAATCTGACTTTTCGAAGTGTCATTATCACACATCAGTTAGCGCAGCAGTCTACACTGAAACAGTGGGATTTTTTTTGCAACAAAATATGAATTTTCAAATGTTTTTAAAAGATTAAAGATTTTGTGACCATAAAACAAAATCTCTAATAAGATAGCTCTACAATTTTAGATAAACTCATACGTGCCTTGGGATATTAAATTTTATCGGAATGAAACAAACACTATTTTTGCTTTGTTTTAAAAACCTTTTCATCTTTCTACTGAAAAATTCGCTTATCATTTTTATTTTCCAATTATTTGTAGCATGTTGATAAGTAAACAAGGAAACTTTTTTCTTCGTTTTGCTTCAAAACTTAATAGCCGCTGATATTAAAGAAGGCGGAAGGCATCCGCATTAATACAGAGTTCATCATTTCTTAAGCGGTAATTTAAAAAAGTTGTTGTAAAGAGCACTCCTTCATTGTAATAATCTCTACTTTCTTCTCGGTTTGTTTAGCTTTTAAACTAAATGTTAACACAATTATAGATTTTGTGGGAGTGAACAAGAATTTCATGTGAAAACATTGAACTATAGATTGCAATATATTTGAATGGTACATTTTGCGAATTATAAAGCGCCAATTGATAGCCTTCAAAAACAAAAACCCATATTTATCTAAATATCAATCTCTTGACAAGCTACATAAAAATATCTTTAACACAATTCAAAAGATAATTCTCTATTAATATTCAAAATTTAGATTTTCTTAAACAAACATGCTGGTGCTTCAAGAATATGTGTACATGTTTGCTTGAGTCTGTTTATCTTAAAGTAAATAAATGTTAATTTTCTTTCATCTATTTTACATTTTCCAGCAAATTACCCAAATAAAAAAAACTAACTCACAAGCAGTTTAAGTTTCGTTGTATTTGTTTTCTTTTTGTGTTTAATGTGAAATTGATGATATTTGTTTTTCCAGCTTTGTTATAAGGACTTTTATCGAAAATACTATTGAATATTGGAATAAGCATTAACAATATACAGTGGTGTTCAAAACAATAATAATTAAACTATGAATCTTTTTTGGTTTGTATATCATGTCTGGTCAAAGGGGGAAGCGAACTTGAAATCAGACTGTAACTGACATAACGGGCCATATTCTTTTTATTATAATTGCTAAAGTACTATTACTTCAAAGCTAGAAAAGGACGAAAGGTACTTTGCCGCCACAGATGGACTGACAGACATACAACAACATCTTGATAAAAAAGAGCTTGTTGGCCCGTCTAAGAAACAAATACTATTAATTCTAGCATGTAATATCCCGAAACTTAATGTATATAAAAGATTTTATAGGAATTACTTTCTTCAAATAATTCTATGTGAATAATTTCATTCGATCAATTTTGATTTAGATAATTTAGTCGAATACATTTGGTCGAATAACTGTTATTTAATAACTCTATTCGGATAATTTTAGATA
The DNA here is from genome assembly GCA_956483585.1 of Gymnocheta viridis. Lineage (NCBI taxonomy): Eukaryota > Metazoa > Arthropoda > Insecta > Diptera > Tachinidae > Gymnocheta > Gymnocheta viridis. The sequence goes on along the minus strand of OY101442.1, from coordinate 27,829,606 downwards.
ACCAATTGCATTCAATCGATTTCGATTTAGAATAATTTTGGTCGAATAAATGTTATTTAATAATTCTATTCCAATAAATTTAGGTGACTAATTTCATTCGATCAGTCTTGATTTAGATTATTTAGTCGAATAATTTTGACTGTTATTTAATAACTCTATTCGAATAGTTTTGTATAGATAACTATAATAAAACTTTTTAAAGATGAATCATTTTTATTCTTTAATTTTATTTTAACAATATTAATTATTCAAATAATGTTTGTTCACAAATCGTTATTCGGTTTTTTTATTACAAAAATTCTATGTTAATATTTTTATTGCAATAGTTTTAAGTTGAGTTACAGTTTTCTTTGCAAAAACCTCATATCTATGGTCTCAAGTAGAAAGGCCCTAAATCGTATTTTTTACGATATTTAGTTTTTCAGAGATTCCAATACATTTCACACAAATACAAATTGTCACAAAAATTTATTGCAATTGTGAAAAAATAAAGCTTTTACAAGCAGTTGTACAGATTTATTTATGTTTTTACCTTCTCCTGTAAAACTTATTGGAGTTAGGGCTTTTCTAATTGAGAACAACGATATACATATTCCAACAATTCAGATTTGATTAATTTTATTTTCATAATTTTTATTTAAATAACTTTGTTTAAATATTTTTTAAATGAATAATTTATTACAAGGATCAACAGGTTCTTTTTCTCCAACTATTTTTTTCAAGCCCGCTCTCTTGTCTGTGATTTCGCTAAAGTCGAAAATTTTAGATTTAAAGAGTTTTATTTTTGTATAATTTTATTCAAATGATGTATCAATTTCAATAACTCTTTTCGAAAATTTTTTGCTTGAATAGATTTTTTAGAATAATTTTCATCGAATAATTTTATGCGAACAATTTTCAATCCAATTATATTATTTAAATTTTTTCTAATATCATTAATTTTTAAAATAGTTATTATATGATATGAATAATTTAAATTTCGATTATTTAATATCAATGCCTTTTTTAATAACGATAACGCAAAACATTTTTGAAAAAATTTTCATTTGCTAAATATTGTTTCAACAGTTTTAATTTGAATTATTTTTCATTCGAACAATTTAGATTTGAGCATTTTATTTGAATAGTTTTTATTTGAGAATTCCTATACGAATAGTTTATGTGAATAGTTTTATCCGAAGTTTTGTTGGCAGTAATTTTATTTGAACTATTTTTATTTTAATAATATTATTCAAATAACTTTTAGTTGCATAAATTTATTCAAGTAACTTTTATTGGAGTAATTTTATTCTAAAAATTTTGATATAGCCAATTCCATTCGATAAATTTCTTTTGAATAAGTTTATTTTTTATTTATTAATACTAGTACTTTTATTAAAACAATTTTGTTCAAATAAATATGTGTAGCAAAGTTTACACGAACAATTTTTATTCGGACTTTTATTCGGAATATTTAGATTTTAGTAACACATATATTCCTATTTCTATTCGAATAGTTTTTTATAAATATTCAAACTCGAACGGTTTTGTTTAGAATAATTTTGTTTTAATAATTTTTATTCAATTTTGTTACGATCTAGTAATTTATTTTAGTAATTCTATTCGAACGATTTTCATTTGGAAACTTATAGTTAAATAGTTTTATTTAAATAATTTAATTTTATAATTTTTATTTAAATAAAGGACTAATTTTTATTTAGGTTTTTTTAAATAATTTTAAATGGAATAATTCTATTCGAATAATGGAGATTTGAGTATTTAATTTGAATAAGTCCATTAATTTTATATAATTTGAGAAATTTTAGTTGAATAATTTTTTTGCGAATAACATTTTCAGCCCAAATATAAATAAAAAATTCCCCGGTAGATTTCTCCCTTTTTCCCAAAAAGCGGGTGTTCACATTTAATATGCGAGCAATTAATATGTGAACATGTATGTAAACAGCCTATTTTTGAGAAAAGGGAGAAATCTTGCGGGGAATTTTTATTCATTATTGGGGAGTATATATATATTTATATTTCTATTCGAATAGTTCTATGATGAGAATAATCAAATTCGAACGGTTTTGTTTAGCATAGTTTAATTTGATTAATTTCGATTTGAATAATATTATTCGAATAACTTAGAATCTAGCAATTTATCTGAATATTTTTATTCGAACAATTTTGGTTTTAATAATTTTATTTTATTTTTTATTTGAATAATTTTTATTCAAATAATGTTATCCGAATTATGTAGGATCTAGTAATTAATTTAAAATTTTCTATTCAAACAATTGTGATTTGGATATTTTTAATTCAATAGTTTTATTGAATAATTTATTATGAATAATTTTAGTTGTGAATAATTTTTATTTGAATAATTTCATGAGAGTATTTTTTTTTAACTTTAAATTGAATAATTCTATTCGAATAATGCAGATTTAAATATTTTGTTGGAATAAGTCGAATAATTTTATATGAAGCATGGAATTCGAATAATTTTAATAATTTTGAATAATTTCAATTCAAAAATTATTGTTTTAAAACAAGAATATGAAAAATTGTTGATCGAAAAGTTTTATTCGAAAAATTTTTTTGAATACCTTTGATGATTTATTTTACTTGAGTAGTATTTAATTAAATCACTTATTTGAATAATTCCATCCATTAAAAAAACAAATAAAATAAAAACAAACTTCATTCGTTTCGTTTTTGGTTGAATAATTTTATTCAAATAATTCCATTCGAATTATCATTCGGGCATCAGTTTGGTTTGACATTTTATTGGAATAATTTTATTCGAGTGGTTTTATTTGAGCAGTTTTGATTTTAATAGTTTTATTCGAATAAATTTTTTTAAAGATCATGTGTATGATTTTAATCGAATAACTTTTTTGGTGCAGTTTTGATATGAACAATTTTATTCAAATAATTTTATGTACGAAATTTAATTCTTATGATTTTAATTCGAACAATACTTATTTCAACATATTATTTGAATAATTTTTTTTCGATTTATTTTTGTTTAAATTTTTTATTTAAACAAAAATTAAACTTAAGACAAGATTTGAAGGCTTTTAATTGTTTTATCCACTACTCTACGTTACAATCTGTGCGTCTATTTTATCACCCTTCAAAGAGACTTTTACTTTTTATTAGAAATTAGGCTTTCTGTATTTACTTTATCTGGGTTTTAGTTACAATGAAATTAGATAAAAACAACACAAGCGCACTGGCAAAAAAAAGCTCATGCTTAAACATAAATATATTATAGACCAAACTTGTTCCTACATTTAAGCAAAAAACGGGGAGAAAAAGAGAAGTTTCGAATTAATTGCCTCTTTTCCTCACAATATAGACAACCTAAATGAAAAATGCTCACCGAACTTTAATCTTTAATCTTTAATCACTGTTAAGAAATTCAATATTCAATACTCTACAATCGTTCCTATTGAATGAAAATGGCGGATACTTTTTTCACAATGATTTCATGTTTAAAAGCGGGTAAAACAGGGGTACGCAGCGCAGCTAATCCTTAGACAAAGAGAAAAACAATACGACAAATATGTACAATTTATTGCTGAATTTAAATTAACATGTTTACGGGTGCTTCTGTGTGTGAGAGCGTGTGACTGTGTGTTTGTGTGTGTATGTGTGTTTATTTGCTTTGATTCATTTGCAATTAAACGCAAATGGGAGATTTTTTTGTGAAAGTATTTTTAATGAAACCGAATATATTGTCGATATTTGTTTCCATTTCTATGGGATGCATTAATTTTCGAGTTAATAGAAACTAAACAATGAATTCATATCAGTTTTCGTATAAATACTGATAGATTCTTTTTTCCATGTACTTGTATTAACTATTTTGTTTTGCAAAAGCCCCCGTAGTGAATATAAAGATAGGTAAATTCATAGGAAAAAGTTCTATTAATTACTTTTATTTATTTATTTTTTGTGTTTTTTGTAGAAAAAAAGTATCATAAACCCTTTTGTGGAGGTGATTGTTAACTCCATTATCATTGCGCCAACTGACAGCTTGCTGGATACTATTTGATATACTTTTGTCTTTTTATTTAATCATGGAAATTATTAGATTGTTGACGCACTCTTATGTGGGAAAATTAAGATTCATGAAGTACTCGAGTGGTTCAGGTATGAGCAAAGTTAGCAGTAGAGGCAAAAAATGTCAGAATCCAGTTCCTAATTATTCCTACTAAGCAACATTATTCTAAGAAATGACCACAAATTTAGAATTTGTTTCTACGTATAAAATATTACTAAAAAAAACTTCTTTTGGCTACAATTTTTCCTTGCCGTATAACAAAATATATTATATATATTTTCCTCCAATATATAATACTTTTTTTTCTTCTTTAATTAAACATTTCAGAGTATCTTTTTCTAAGTTAAATTTTTGTAATTCTATTAAGTTTGACAGCTGGACTCAGCAAAAAATGCATAAATAAACTAAGAAGAAACATAAACTAAAGAGGAACTGAGCATAAAGTTTAAATAAGAAATATTTTAATCTAATTATGCGCTTTACGGTCTCCTACTTGCAAATAAATGCAACATTTAGTTACGAATGAGTTAATGTATTTTAAGTCGCATGCTTTAACAAGAGATGTATTTCCTATCGTTGCCTTTAAAGTAGAGAAGCACATTAAAATAATAAAAATACTAAAAGTATTTTAAAAGTTTTAGGCAGTGAAAATTGCAAATTGTCATATTTTAAAATGTTCTATCTAAATCTTTTATGCATTCTGGTTGACAAACTCATGTATTGTATTATTTTTCGGTTATTAATACAGTGTTCCTTTACCATTTTAGCTAACTATATGCTTGAGAATGTAATTTAATAGCATCATGTAACTGCTTAAGCAATGGATGGTTAAGGATCATAAACCCAGTAAGGAAATGCGAAGAGCGAGTTGTGTTTAGAAAGAAGGTAAATAGAAACAAACTCTAACTCAAGCATGTAACAAGTATGAGAATGCTTAAAATAACTTGGCTGCAATTTGTTAAACTAATGGACATTGTGGTTTCCACACACACACACACAAAGGAAATAAAAATAAAAAATTTATGTGCACATGTAGGAGTGTTAAACTATTTGATAATGATTAATGACTTAGAAACTTTATGGGAGAAAATATTATTTATTACAGAGTTACTAATTATTTAGTCAGGATATTTGTGTGCTGATGTTTATAATGCGTACAAATAATGGCTGGATTTAAGATAAATAGATTTTTTATATATTTGTCATATAAACCCTGCTATCATACAAGAGATCAACGTATTTAATTTATTTCGACCACACTTAAATACTTTATAGAGCCAATATTTATTTGTATTATTGGCGTTATTCATAGAAGATTAATAAAGTTATTGTAGGATTTTTATATATAGAAGAATCGGGCTTAATACTAAAATTAACATTATTGATTGTAATATTCTCTTATTTTTTCGAGTTTTTTTAATAATTATAAAAGATTTCTCCAAGCTTTAGGTCAATTTTTAAAAATTAAAAAAATAAATAGTACACATTTTTTATATAAATTGACCTAAAGCTTGGAGAAATCTTTTATAATTATTGATTGTTTATGAATCTGGCCGCATGTATATGATATGTGCAGGAGTATACCGAACCAGCCATTTATATTCCCGGAAATTTTATCACTCACTGGCATGACAGCGGTGACAGTAGACCGTGGGATTTCTCTGCCCTTTTAACTTTTTAGGGATTCGCTCGAATCTCGAAAAATCCGCTTTTTCTAAATCAAGATACATTATCAAACATTCTTTGTTTTAATAAAATAAATATTCGTTTTGAAACAAAAGCTAATATAATATCTTTTAATTGATTTAAGAATTAGATTATTCGAAAAAGGAACCGAAGCCATTTTAAACGGGTTTTTGCTATTAAAAAAATGAAATTTGTATTTTTGAATTCGGCCGGGTTTTTACTGCCTGTTTACTGTGATTTCACCGAAAATATTTTTAATTTTTTTAATAGTTTTTCTAGCCTCCCGTTTTTAATTAGTTTTCCTCAAACGATTTAGTGTGATAATAAAAAAAATGAAAGAAACAAAATAAGTAGAGGAGACTTCGTTTATAACTAAGAAACGTTTATCGAAAATACCGGATGTACGAGATAAGTTAAGAAACTTGAGGGAATTTTCATTTGTTTTTTATAACATTTATTTATTCGTCTACATTAATGTTGTCCCCTTCAAAGTAGACCCCATTCTTCCAATCGTCGAAACACTTCTTAAACTCTGTCGTTGGGAAAGCCTTTAGTTCTTTCAGCGATACGCTTTTAATGTCATCTATGCTTGTAAAATGACGCCCTTTGAGGGTTCTCTTGATTTTTCGAAATATAAAACAGTCACACGGACCATTATGGAGCCTAGGCATCATTACAGTATTGTTTTTGATCAAATATTCAGAAACAAGCAAAGAAGTGTTAGCAGGTGGATTTTTTTGATACAAAAACCAAAAGCCAACGTATTGGGAATAGGGATGCAACATCGTTCTTAAAAATATCGGTCTTTGAAAATATCGATCTTTTTCCGATGAACATCGATGTTAAAAAACATCGTCTATAGAAGTGATACATCGATATTTTTCGGATGATTTGATTTTTTCATCATTAAATGATTTAAAATGTAGTCAGAAACTTTCTATACGTATAAAAAACAAGATTCATAACTTTAATATATCGCTAAATATGTGGCTGTAAATGAGAAGTAATTAAGCATTACAAAATATATATTTAATAATTCACATTCAAGATAGATTTATCAAAATATTATTTGTTTTAATGACAATTTAGTAATTTTGAAATATAGTTAAGGACTAGAAGTTTTGATAACCTAGTTACAAGAAGTCTATTTCTGTCCTTAGTAATGGTTGTTCCAGCTTCCGAATACAAACGATCGCTTGGCACACACGTTTCAACGATAAACAGAGATTTAATGTACTCCCAAATCCCAATAGCATCTCTTTTTTTGTCAAAAATACACCATATATAATTTTTTCCCATATGAATGAAGTCGATGTTTTCTAGTTTTGACGACGACGTTTCGCCGGTGTATCGTCCACCAAAACATCGATGTATCGTTTGCATCCGAACTTGGAAATGCTTATACCACTCGTGAACTCTGGTTTTACTCATAGCAGACTCACCATAATCCATCGTTAACATTTCACAGACTTTGTTACATTTTATTTTATTTTTAATCAAAATTTTTTTTTTAAACTCTGATTCATTTCTTTTAACAAACGAAACACGTCGAGCACGTAAAAACACGTCTAACTTTAGCGGATGCTAGAAACAACGTAAACAATGAAATTTTCATCATACTTCTGGGGCATGTATATCAACGCCATAAAAAAATCATTATACCCATTATTTTTGAAAAAAAAACCTTGTATGTGGTTTTTGTGTAGTTGCGTAGTCGCGTATTCGCTCTTCATTGAATGCTTGTTTAAATATAAATAATTTTTGAATAAAATCTGACCAAGTGGATGACTCTGATGCTGCTGAGATCTGTTGCATCACCGAAAATGGGTACACGTTCTAGCTTCAAGCTGTCAAAGTTGGATTTCCTGTCTTTTCTAATCAGAAAAAAACATTTTCAATCTCTGATTATGGCTGATTGTACTCGAACCTCAAGTGCTCTAAAACTATATACCCTGCAAAAACTTTGATGGCAAAGTAACGAGTTAAGATGTAAATAAACATATGATATACATACATATCACTACTTTTATTTTGCCACTTAAACTCATTTCATTGATAACGAGTTCTCATTGGAGGAAAGTCTTTGCTGCTTTAGCTTACAAATAACGATGTGAATACTTTGAAGTCATGAAATCAAAACACATTAAAAATTAAATGTCTGCTTGGAGTATTGACTCCTTCTTTTCAAGTTATTATTGTGTTGGATGTCAAGTGTTTTCCTCACTGGCACAACGCACTCAAATTAATATAAATCCATTTTGCTTCGCGAGGTGTTCAACCGTTTATGCAATGTATGGTGAGCGCAAGCTTGACTTATGCGCCACACAGAAAATAAGTAATATTTTTATTTAGTAGTAAGTAATTGAGTAGCCATTGGAAAATACTGCAGATAGTGCATATCATTGGCTTAATATAGAAATGATATATCTCGATTTTTTCGAAACGCCGTATTTAATATTTTCTGGCATTACACTTTCAAATACAAAAGAAAAGCTTAGAACTGCAATTTAAAAAAGAAAGTCAAGATACGTCCTTTCTATATTAAGCTAACGATATATAGCTTGTGTTGCAAAATATTTCGTTCTTAATGGAAGTCATTGCCAAGCTTTCACTGAGTACTTTTTTTTGATAACTGGCCAATCGGGATTTTTGCATAAAACCGTATTCCGGGTTTTTGAAAAAAAAAATTTTCGCATAACTTGAGAAATCGGTTTCTCAATAAGTCGGTTTTTTGAAATCTCTAATACGAATAAAATCTCCAAACATCAATTATAATTTATTTTATTAATATCTAGTAAATATTTTAGTTATTAATAATTTTTATTATATCACGCCAATTTGTGGCATTAAAGTGAAAAACTTTGAAAGATCGTTAAATTAAATTTACACACATTCATATTCTCTGATTAAGATACAAATTTAAATTTTACATTTCCTCATTTACATTTCAAACAATTCTATGTTTGTATAAATGTACGAGTATGTGTGTATGTGAGCAACATTTTAAGCAGCAAAAATCTACTTTTCCACTTTTTTAAGCCTATTCAAAATATTTGTTTCCAAACAAAAGCAATTTAGTGGCCCTGCAAAGAACAATTGAAATAAAAGAAGAAAACAACAAAAATTCTAAATAAAATCTAGTAAAATATACACTTGCACACATACTTTCATATAGTAGTTGCTGAAATATGTAAAATAAAATAAAATATAATAAAATATAATACAACATTCGTAAATTGAAGCGACGTGTTTGTATCGTATCGCAGGATTGTTGTGCAAACCAACCAAATATTGCGTAGTTAGCAGTTTCTTCACATTGTTTATATTGTTTATAAAAATACTCGTATCTTGCCACATACAGATGCATTATTTGCACACACATTTTGTAGATGAAAGAGCACATGTTTTTATTGTTGTTGTTGTTGTTGTTGTTGTTATTGTTGTTATTGTTGATAGTTCTGAAAACGAATGACGACAGTAAAGAGCTTAAAGAGCTTTGCTTATACATTTGTATAACAATCGGTAAGGATACGATTCAAGCAACTGCTAACAGATACAAACACATTTTGAAAAATCCCAAAACTTTTAAGGACATACGAGTACATACATACAGACATACTTTTTGCATTCTTTAGCAGAGACTACATGGCAGTGATAAGTAACAAAGTTATACAAATTCACTTGAAAATACGTTAGTTTTCATGTGTTTAAATCAAGCTTACAAAATTTTATTTAAGCTGACTTAAGTGTACTCAGATTTCTTTTTCTTTTTTGCAATTTTGTGACAAATTTACTTAAAGTAAAAAATGTTAATACTGATATATTCATCTAAGTAGCAATATTTTGCAGCCGTTGCTGTTGGTTAAGTTGTTTTTTCCTTTAAAAAAAAATTAAATGAAATACTATGATGCATGGGTGGGGGTATTTAAGCATGTAACAAGGAAATGAAACATTCTTGTTACCTGCGATAAGAAAATAATAGCAGCTCGCTCTAAAAATAACAACAATAAATGTAATTTTTAGCAAAGAATTGTGAGCTGGAAAAGTATATTAAGCAAATTTATGCTGTGTTTTCTCACTTACAAACTCGTAAATCTAAAAATATAAAAAAATTAACATTAAAATATGAATAAATTCACAGTTGGGCTTGCAAGGTTTTCACGTGAAGTCGAATTTCCACTAAAGGCTTATCTTTTGAATAAATCACAAAAACGTAAGTAAAGGTCAGTCGCCACAAAAAGTTGAGGTAAAACGCGTTATAGTGTTTTTCGTAATTTTAATAAGGTTCATTAGTTATTACTTTTCGTTGCCGTTCTGTACCGTTCTTTGCTGTACAAAATATTTTTGAATGTGAGCAAAATATTTTTTATTTGACAAACATTTTTAATATTTCACACCACATAAAACTAATACATACAAACTTTTGGCTATCACTTAACGCTTTATTGAATTTCAATTCGAATTCATAACAGATGGACTTGATAGCCCAGCTGATAATTTTTTTTTAGTTTTATTTATTTATTTAAGGCGAACTATAGTTGGATGTCAAAATTTTTTTATTTCTTTTGTTTACCTTCAAGTTGAAAATTTACAAATAATAAAAAATAAAAACTTTAATTTTGAAAACAAAGAAAAATTAAACGAAAATTTTAATAAAAATATAAAATGCTTTAGTTTTGCAAAATGTGACCGCGACATTGTCAACCATTTTTGTAGAGAGTTTTACTCATTTCAATGCGTTGTTGAAGCGCATAGCGTTTCTATTTTGTTAAAAGGGTCGTTTTTACTTGTCATCTGTCAAGTGTTTACAGGTAAAATAATGCCAATTGTCAAAGTGACGGGCTATTGAATATGAAACGTCTTATTGGAACACCCTGTAAGTACAATATCAACATCTAAAAAAAATTATCGAACACTTTTACTTTTTTTCTTGTATACGAAGTTTGCGAAGGATTCCTTTATGTTGATCTGTTTTTTTTTTTGGAGTCACTGTCACATTACTATTAAAAATATCTCTTAAAATGTATCTTGAACATTTTTACACAAAAATTGGGCTTGTTTTTTGTGGCAGACTAATGATTTTTTCTTCCAAGTATGTAGAATGGTGGTCTTGATTAGTAATGATTTCATACCCAACCGTACTCCAGACAATCAAAAATTTGTTGCTTAGTCTTAGCACAAGCACAGCGATCTTCTTTTCTTTTTGTTGGTATATAAAAATCTGTTTCTATTAGTGTCCTTTCTCAATGCCTTCGTTGCCATAAGAAAATGGAAAAAGCTGAAGGCTGTTGATTTTTTATAGCAGTATTTCTACACCTCTACTTTCACATAAATATATTAATTAATTTCTTATTTTGATGATGGTTGATAATTACTCTTCAGCTAGTATGGCCTAAATTGGTTTATGTCAATAAAAAACTTTTTTATTACATATTTACCCAACGTTTCGTCAATTTTATGTTGACTTTTTCAAGGGTGTCGTCTATTTAAATAAAAATATTTTTATCACAATTACAATACAATAATTACAAAACTTACAAATTGAAAAGTTCCCAAGTTACATAAAATTTAAAAATAATTCAGAAATCATACAATTGTTACATTATATTAATTACTCTGATATCGCTAGTCTGTAGCTTGCGCTGATATTGTCGGTGTCTTCTTTCAAGTTCATCGTTTTGTTTATGTTTTGTTGTATACGAAGACTTTCTATGGTGTACCTTTTCTTCCCTTTGTTCTCACGGTCTAATATTTTAACGTTAACAAAATCTGCTTTATGTCCAGTGTTGAGTATATGTTGTGATAATGCGGTTGTTTCTTTCTTTTTTATTACGTCACTCTTATGTTCGTTTATTCTTGTTTCTAAAGCTCGTTTTGTTGTTCCAATGTATATTAAATCACAGCTTTGTTTATTATTGCCTTTACATTGGATTTGGTAAACTACATTACATTGTTGGTGTTTGTTTGTTTTGTCCTTTGTTTTCGTAAATATTTTATCCAATGTGGAGTTTGGTTTGAATGCAAAACAATTGTTTGTTGTTGTTGTTAATGTAGTTTTTAGGTTTCTGCTGTCTGTTAACCCTGGTATATACCTTATACTGTGATACCTTTTTTGTTCGAAACTATCACAATTATTTATGTGGTTTCTTGGAACTTGATTTTTGAGTTTTATTTTAGTTTCATAAACTAAATCGTTTATTAGGTTTGTGGGAAAACTATTGTTTTTGAGGATCTTTGTAATCCTCATGCCATTGGCATGCCGAAAATCTGATTATATATCTTTCCATCGTAGGTAAAAAAGTTGTTGTCTGTAAGACAAAATTTAAGTATTATAATTATATTATAATACTATAATTATTAAGTATTTCTTATTTTTTCACTTAAATTTTTATATAAATCGGAATACTCGCCTATAAATAACAGAGCCAACTACAAAATATTTCGATTCTGCCCCACTGTTCAATGTGATGATGAGATTTTATTTAAGTTGCTGATTACTGAATTGTCTAATCTCACTCATTGATTGACCATCCCAATTTCAATAAAGTTGCGAATTATTTTTTTTATTCACTTTAAATATTATTATTTTCTGGTGGCATAAATTTTATCTTATCGTCAGTTTTATTGATAAAATCGGTTTTATATACGTACAGTTTTAGGAATTTTTTCTGAATTTTTTTGTCAAACAAAAAGTTTAAGAAACTTCATATTGATTAGAATGTATCTTGCTTCTGTAGCAAATAAAATTAGTTTAAGATGTTTCGAGTATTCAGGAAAGGCAGAAAGATAATCAATCACTCTGATACTGTATGTCGAGGTCGAATTTTCGACTGTGGCAATTCGTCCTAGATTAAAGAAAACATGAACGTAATTTCTTTGATCTAGCACAAATCAAAACTGTCGAAAATACGAGTACGACACACATAATTAAGGCGATTGTCTGATATCCTAAATTGCCTCAGAAAATTTTATGTTCGCATGATAGTGGCATATATTGGATCTTTATTGAATTTTATAGCTGCCTCTCCCGGACGATATTATGACGATAGTCCACAACGTGATACTCATATCTAGCTGCCGCAAAAATTTCGTATAATCTTGTTAATTTTTTTGGTAACAAAATTTAGGATTTAAATAAATTATGACGATAGTCCACAACGTGATACTCATATCTAGCTGCCGCAAAAATTTCGTATTATCTTGTTAATTTTTTTGTAACAAAATTTAGAATTTAAATAAATTTTTCATACATTTTTAATGAAGTTTTTTTTTTTGAAATTTTAAATTAATACAGTGTTGTTAAAAATATGAAGCGAATGATAATTATATATTTTTTTAAAGAACAAACACAAGCCGCGAAGCCATTTTGGCTTGTCTGCGGAAACACCCAGGGTCTAGGCAGGAATCGAACCTGCGACCACCCAACTAGTAGTCTACTACGCTATCTACTAGTTTACGGGGCTTACTAGTGAATTGGCGTTTTAACTTCTTTTTTACAAATGCCCCAATTGCTTAAGTTTCACTTTATTTACATTTAAACGGAATTTATTGTTTTCAAAGTCTTTTTCATGTAATTTAAATTAAAAAAAAATAAATACATAAATTTGCTAATAAATTTTTTAGATAAAATTGTTAAATAATTGTTTATACAATAAGACTCATATATATTGTTTGCTCTCTTAAATGCAAATTATCGTTATAAATTTTATATTACAATGTGCCGTTTTGGTTTTCCACATTCAGTTCTATACAGAAAGCTGTTCATTCCTTGATATGTTTAACTATTTGTGGCTATTTTATTATTGGTGAAGTTCATTGTATTCTTATTTCAGTGCATTTTGCGTATTTTTTTTTAGTTCCCTTGCATTTTTTCAGAAGAAATATAAAACAGTTTGCATAAATTATGAGCCATTAAACAAATTTTATTAGTTTCCTCTGTATTTTTTCTTCCTTTATTTAATGTGCAATGTCCTTTGTTATTTGATTTAACATTGAACATTTTTGTGTGTAGAAATTCTTGAAATTTATATGCAATTTCTTCTTTGTTCTTTTGTGTGTGTGTGTGTATAAGTGTATGCGCACGTAGTATAAATGTGTTTGTGTGGAATTGTAATTTTTCTTTGAATTATGCATTTCTCCGCTAATTAGCAGTAATGAGCTCAATTATGTTTTAGTTCACATAAAGTACATATTTGAATTCATTAAGAATTTTTATTTGCTGTTCAATGAGTGTAAATTCAAACGATAAAGTATTTGAAATTCACATCAAAATTCATCTTTGTGCAAAATGGCACGTATGATTGATTTTAATTCGATATTAATCATACGCAATGGTGAAAAAGAATGAACATTGAAATTGAAAGTAATGGGATTACTTGTATTTTACTTAATTTTAAAAGCTTTTAAACTATGATATATTAAACAATAAATATTATTAGAATTATCGGTTAATTGCTCAAAACTTTGTTGTATGCCATTTGATAAAAGTAAGGTAATGTTAATCAATTTAAGAGAACGTATACTTCAACACTTGCCAATAAATATGTCAATTGTAATGTTTCTTATAAACAGAAGTCAATTAACCACCCACAAATTGGCGAAAACTTTTTCTACACTTCATTATATGTGTACACATAAGTCTTTCACTACAAGCTCTTCCTTAAATGCGCTGCCATTTAAAAATTGCTGGTGTTAGTTTCAGTAAGTTTTAAATCTTTGCTAAGCAATAAAATCTATTTGATTATGAGAACTTGCGAGTCCTCAAGCCATTAACCATTCGAATCACCTCTGGGAAATATATTTTGTTCAATACACCATAAACTACAGTCATAAAGTCTGGAAAAGAAATAAAAGAAAAAAGATGCCAACCCACAAATCTAAAAACAAAACAAACGCAAAAAACACAAGTATTACAATAAATTAAACTGGTAGATTACTAAAACAGAAAAAAATTAAATACATATTTTTTCACGTACACATGACCAGCAAAAATAAGAAATTATACTGATGTATACATGACACAGTGGCACACCTTTTAACTGGACTTAACTTTGTTTACATTAGTTTAATGGGTAAAAAATGTTAAATAGAAAACTTTGCCTTGATATTATTTATATAAATAATTATTAATCATTTTATATTCAATATTGCGTATAACAGTAGAAAATATTCATCTTTAAAAGCATCTGTTAGCATACTTTTTCCAATGCATAACTTTTACATTCCGTTTCTCTTTTTAAAATGTTCATTAAATTTATATTTAAACTGAAGCCAAATAAGTCCTTTCAACTTAAGCCTAAACTGTTTCATAAAATGTCTATAAATATAAGTTATTTTAAGAAACTTAAATAATTTCTTAGTTTTAAGACATTTTCAATTTTCTTGTCAGTTGTGGACAGTTGAGTACATACATAAATAATAACAAACATTTTACGATTTAACTACATATAATTTTTTTAATGCAAAATAACAAATAAAGAATTTAAAATTTCCACTTTAGTCATGTTTAGAAAATTAATAACTGCTACTTCCATTTTGGTGTTTCATCGATGATGTTCATTCTATTTTATTTTGTTTTATATTATTATTCTGTTTCATTTTATTTCATTCTGATTTTTTTATTTTTGCATTGTATTTTATTATATTTAATATGCAATATATATTTAATTTTTTTTAGTTGAATTTTACTTTGTTTATTTTATTTTAATTTTAATTTAATTTGTTAATATTTTATTCAAAGTTAGAACTCGGAAGTGTTTATTCCTTTCGTCAGGTCAAAAAGATATAATGATTTTATTTTCTAACATTTTTTTTTTATTTATCTTGAAATTTTTTATAGTTTAATTTAAATTATTATATTTATTTCATTTATATTTATTTTATATAATTTAATTTTTTCAGTAGTTTTTTTTAATCCAAAGTGATTATTATTTTGGATAAATTTCGTAGCATTTTTAGTCAGAAAGAATTGGACATGAGACAATATTCCCAAAAAACAAGGAGAAATTTTTTAACATTAATTAATTGCAACTTACACGGCAGAACAGAAACAACGTTGTTTTTTGGGAGCCGCTACACTCCCATCATCAGTGTTCATGTGTGTTTTCATGTGTCCGCCACTGTTTAGGTGGCTCGGTTGAATGTGATTTCAAATTTGTATTTATACAAATAATGTCTAGAAAAAGCATACGAGAATTTTTTGTATTATTAGTTGTTTTTACAGTAAACACTGCTTTACCACTATCAATATTTAAATTTTACCATCACTAATTAACGTTAAATTAACCCATTGTTACACGTTGGTTTTATCTCATGTACCATTTTTCTTTCTAATTTTTGTTTTTGCTTAAGACAAACTTTTTTTTATTATTGCTTTTTTGTTTTTATGTCAACTAGTTGAGTTTTTTTGATTTATTTGATAAATTTTAACTAATTATGTGACAGTAAACATTGCAAGGCTCATGCCAGTAGCTAATTTTTATTTAATGTGATTATTTTTCGAACAATTTTGTTGTTAGTAGTTTGTTTATTTTTTATTTTTTTCTTTCTGACTAAAAATTTTACGATAATCACTTTGGATTAAATAAAAAAAAACTACTAACAACAAAATTGTTCGAAAAATAATCACATTAAAGTTTCTTTTCGTTTAATTAAATTGCATTTGATTTTGATTTATTGTATTTATTTAAAATATGTCATATTATTTTATTTGATTTTATTTTATTAAAAATTTTCTTTATGTTGAGGTATTCAATTGCATTTAAATTAATTTAAATTTATTCTACATTATTTTACTTTAGATTTTTTAAAATCTTATTTTGTATGTTGTTTTATTGTATTTATTTATTTATATATTTAGATATTAATTATAATTAAAATTTCAATACATCTTAAAGCTAAAGCACAAGCAACTAATGCTGTCGACTTTTGTTTTTTTATATTAGTTAGTTTTATTCTGTTTTATTACATTTTAATTAATTGCATTTAATTTAATTTAATTTTTTATTATTTTTTTCTATTTTGTATTATTTCATATTTCATTTAACTTTATTTTATAATGTTTTGTATTATGTACTTATTTTGTACTGTTGCATTTCATATTATTTTAGTTTTTTATTTAATTTTTTGTTATTAATATTTTTTTAATTAAAAATTTTTATATTTATTTCTTTTCATTTTGTTTTATTTATTTTTTAGTTTTACTTTATTATTTTCTTTTCTGAAATTTATTTATTTTGTTTTACTTGTTTACTTGGACTTATTTTATTTTTCAAATATTTAATTTTGTTACATTTATTTATATTATTATTTATATTACTTTATTGTAATATATTGTATTTTATTTTCGATTCTTTTACTTTATTTTACATTAATTTGATTTATATGAATATAGTTTTTAATTTTACTTCTTGTTAATTTTATTTTATGTAAGTTTAATTTTTTAATTTAATTCGCTTTTTTTTGTTTTATACTATTTTAATTTATGAAATCTTTTTGTTTGTTCTTTATTATATTTTATATTATTTTTTTTATATTATTTTGTTGAATTTTTATTTATTTTATATATTTCTATTTTAAATATTTAAATTTTAACTATTTAGTGCTATTTTATTCTGTTTAATTTTGTTTTATTTTGTTTACTTTACTTTTTTTATTTCATTTTATTTTATTTTATTTTACATTATTTTATTTTATTTTAATTTATTTTATTTCATATTTTTTATTTTAATTAAGAGAATTTTATTTTACATCAATTTATATTTTTATTTCTTATTATTATTGCGTTTTCCTTTTATTTTTTTTTCTAATCTTTTTTTATTTTATTTAATTTTTTATTTTGTATTATTTTCTTTTATATTATTTTGTTTTATTTTTTTCACATGGTTTTATTTTATTTAATAAGAGTAGAATTTTATTTCATATTAATGAATATTTTTAATTCTTATTATCATTGCGTTTTCCTTTTATTTAATTTTTTCTCATTTTTTATTTTATTTTGTTTTATTTTATTTGTATCTATTTTGACAATTTCATTTAATTTTTTTCTTGTGTTTTTCTTTGTATTTTATTTAATTTTTTTGTTACATTTTACTTTAATTTATTTTAGTTAGTTTTAGATTATTTTTTTTAACTTATTTCTTTCTATTTTGCTTTTTTTATTTTACTACATTCTTTTATTTTATTAATTTCTTTTTATTTGATTAATTTTATTTTATATAATATTTTTTAATATATATTAATTTTATTTTATTTGAAAGCCAAGGTTAAAATTATTGAATAAAAATAATTTTAAGCTCGTTAGGGGACGACGGATTGTAAACTAATTCCCCCATCAAACTTATGAATTAAACCACTGTCCAAGAAATAAAATTTATTCAACTGCTACAATTAAATATTTCTTAAGGTAAAGTTTTGTTCAAATTCGTATTTGGTGCGTAAATAATTACGCTATTTGTATGTATCGCAAAAATATGTTTTCTGTCTGTATGTAAATGACTGTCGATTTTTTTCATGTTATAAATGACTTGGTATCCATTCAAGTTCAACAGCACGAACACCAAATTATGGGTCTTTTGTGTTTCCGTGCAGGTGTGAGAAAATCAATTTCACATGCAAACAACAGTAAAACTTTGAATGTAATTTACAGAAGAAAAAAAAACACAAACAGGACTTTGGCATGATTATTTTCAGATTTGTATTCTACGCGTGTATACAATTTTGTTTATTTGCCTTTTCGTACACATGCACATATACACATGCACATACACACGCACACGCTCGCACGTGTTAAATGCTTTTTCTTGTCAGGAAAAATCGATCTTGTAGTTGATAATGTGTCATTGTATTACATTGAAAAGGTAAGGTCGATGACCAATTTGTTATTCTTTTATTTTTATTTTCATACGCATTTTTCTTCTTGTTGCAATAAAATCAGTCAGTCATCACTAGTAAAAGAGAAAGTTAATGTTTTTATATTTTTGGATGATGAAAAAGAAATCTATTAATTTCTCATTCATTTGACAAAAACGTATGCGATGAAATTGGTTTGATTTAAGACAACATTTTTTGGCGCTCATGTTTGAATATTTAATTGGACACGTATCTGATACAGTCGGTGTTTAAATGGTGCAATATTGAGGTCCAATCTTTGCAGTAAATCAGGCCCATATTGGCTTTTCTATGGGAAATTTAAAATTTTTGTCAAATTGGAAATACCAATTGGTCGGCTTATTACAATTATAATGATAAGATTAATATAGAATGTATATTTATAAAGATACATTAAACGACGATTGAATTCTTAAAAATGTTTTCTTATTTGTTGATTTTGTGAAATAACACTTTTGTCAAATATTTTTTTTGTCTTCATATTCTTCCATTATCATATAATTTAAGCTACATATTTAAAAGTCGTATGTAAACTGACAATATTTATAAAAGGAATTTACTTGTCTAACCTTCACCTGTTTCTTAATTAAGTTTTTGGTAAAAATAAAAAAATATATACATAAAAATCTTGCTTCTTATTTATTCACAACTGGAAACATTTTATGATTCATACTTGAATTAGCAATTCTCAAGCACACTTTATTTACAAGCTTACACACATACATATAGACAAATATTTGAATAGGACATGAACGCACACATACATACATATATAAATACACATACATACGTATATACATAACATGTAGAAAACTACAAGTTCATACTCAAATACATACATATTTGTAAATAAATACTTACAGGTCATGTGGGCTGGCTGTTAACTACCCATAAATGAAAATGTTTGCTTATGAATTTGTAAATATTAGTTTCAAGTTTACATACATACATACGTGTGTGTGTACGTTTGTTTTGTTAAGTACTTAATAATGAAATTTTTAGCATTCATGAAGATTATATAAAATGTAGACATGGCAGACAGGTAAATGTGCTTTATTGCAGCCATAATTTATTCACCTAATCACCGAATATGAGATAAGGACCATTACAAACACTTTTATTAACTTATGTTGTTCAAGTTCTCAGCATAGTCTACATATGGGATTGACCTAATACATAAGGGCCATTTCCTAAAACATATTTGAAAAGGGTTTTGTCGGAGTTAAAGGGTTAAAAAAGTGTGGAGCTTTTGTTAGATAAAAACCGACACCTAGAAAGATTATAATGTAATCTTTATTACATAATATAAATAACTCAATTCATGTTTATTTTTTGTTATAAATGCCTTCTGGGTAAAAAATCAATTTGAAAAGGAAGCTGCTCAGATGACTTCGGTTCACGTATGAATAACTCATGCGAAAGATAATGCAGCATGGAATCGTAGTAGGGAAAACAAATAAATATTTTTAATAAAAACATTTTATTAATACTAAGAAGATTCACAAGATACTAATTATATTTTTCAATTGCTTTGTTTTTGTTTTTAAAACTTTGGCTTGAAAAGTATTTTGCAAATATTTTTAATTTAAATTGAAAATTCACTGAATTTATTTATTCGGACTATCCCCAGTTTTAGGCATATATAAAATATAGATATATTGAGGCATGTTGTTAACTTGAAAGTAATTAAGATGGAACTTTAGTTACGCTATCAACATAAAATTCATTTCCATTTATAATAGATTTCTACACATTTGTTTAATGGTATGAACTTAGTTTTACGATAAAAGAAAAACAGCCCTGCTAAAGTTGGGAACAAAAAAATTGTGTGTCGAAATATCGATACATCTTTTTCGCAGTGGATAAAAGAGACAGTTTTATTTTCATTTAATATTTTTCTAACCCATTATTTTCCAGCTGGTTATATAGTTTAAGCTGCTCTAAAGTTAATAGTATTTAAAGAAATAAAACTTTTCTTTCAATTACGAATTAATTTAGTGTCTTCTACGAAAGCAATTTAGAAGATATATATTTTTTTATTTTATGCCCGCTGACACACCTGTTCTCAAAGATCTAAAAATGAACATATTTTGAGATAAGTATAAAACTTATATAAAAAGTTAAATTAGTTAACAATCAACTGTTTCTAAGCAATAATTATTATAACTTTTATTACGTATAAAACTAAGTGTAAATTAGTTTATCTAAATGCTTAAGAAACTGTCCTCTGTCCTTGTGGTAATTTGACTTACCAAAGAACAAAAATGTGTAGCCAAATTAGGTAAGATTTCATTTAAAGCACATGTAATAAAATTAACAAAATACAGTACAACCTCCATAATCCGGACAGATGTAGTTCCAGCTACTGTCCGGATTAGTGGATTGTCCGGACTACAGTTAAGCTAATGAGGTGTTCAACGGCGCTCGACTATTATCATCTCTGATGTCGTTGGACATAATTGCGAACTCTTTCCAGTTGACGGCAACATGTGTAAATCAAATTTCCGACAACTATTTAAACTTTCAATTTTGCTTTAATTTATTAATTAAAAAGTTTTTAACCAACTTCAAAAGAAATAGAAGGTTATCGATTCTTTGATTTCGCCATTTATAAATCGATTTCGGTTTTTCATAATTTGAAAGCACATGCTTCGAAATTTTTCCCCTTGTAAAGTGGGCATTGTAACGCCTATACAAAGTAAAAAAGTTATTCTTTTCCTGACCATTTTTTAACACAGTAAAGCTTACTAACTATTCTCCAAAAAAATATTTCGGGAACAGTTTCGGGAAAAAGTACCAAAGTTTATTTTCAACGGCCCACTATTTTTTTTCTGAAACCACCCACATAAATATGCATACATGTTTACTTGTAATTTTTTAATTAGCTTTGGCTTAGTTTCTTAGGCTACCGATATTATTCGTTTTTACTTCTTATTTTTGCATAAAATCTTTTCTTAGAAGAGGTGTCTGTGTATCGAATTTCAAGACTCCCACCCCAGGCATTTGTGCTGGACTTTGGAGTCAGGACTTCATATAATTCTTTGTACAATATTTTATTTTAGTTGAAATCTTCAAATAGTTTTTATCGTAATTATACAAATTCGTAAATTTGAGTTGTAAAAGCTTTTAATGAAATTGTTGGCCATGTATCAAAAATGTACATGTATGTGTACACATACACTTATATACTTATGTTTATGTGTTAAACATGCATTAACAAACACCTTTATCTTCATGCTTGATTATTTATTAAAACTCTGAATTTATATAGAAAATAAATATGTAAAGAAACAAATACACAGTGAGCAGTATAAGTCTAGGTACGCCGTTCAATACATTAAGGTTTTCGAAATTTAACTACAACTAACCAACAATAAATCTGATGTATATTGTTATTTTAAGTATTTACTTGAATGCTACAAAAAATCAAAAAAAAATTTAACATATTTATTTTAATAAAAAGTACAAAAATTGTACACCAATTTCAGCTAAATTACTTTACTTATTATTCATTGGTATATTTCCTCAAACAATGGATTCAATAAGTCATGCCGATATTGCCTTTTAACGTAGTCCTTGGGTGTTTGACCACATACCGTCAAATATAATTATTTAATAGTTGTTAGAAGCTGATTGATATTGAATACGCTTTTCCAAATGTCTTATCGATAGCTAATTTGGGATTAACTATAAATGGGGTGTTATGTATGGGCCAGCATTGAGTTGCTTGTGCTTATTGTCCTGAAGAAAGTAATAACTGCACTTAGTACTCAGAATTTTCTCCACGCTGACTTCGATTTTACCTTAAATGTTCATCTAAACTATAAGTCCATCATCTCATCAAAGAATAATAAATTTCTTAGTACCGCCTACTGACTTGCCAATCCATACAATTACTCCATCCTCAGAGTAGATTCTTCAAGCAAGCAAAACCGGTATCCATGGTCTTTAAATAAACTGGGTTTCTATTGACCGCTAAAATTGGCCTGCACAGAATTTCTTTGCGTCCTTTTGTAACGCACCTCCGGTTTTTCCGGGTTTGAAGCTGCGATATACTCAACCGTGTCCAAGGTACTCTTCCTCAAACTCAACTGCAGCCACCTGACTCTCATGCATGCGACTAAGAGCATCAGGAACAACATTATCCTTGCCTTTCTTTTCCCGGCTGACATTCAAGGTGGTGAGACCAATGCAACGTACTGTGAAAGTGTAGAGAGCATTGAAGTGAACAACAAATATAAATATTAAATAAATTATAAATTGTGTTTTTTTTTTCTTGAAAAGTAAAACGAGTGCAAAGTGGTTCCAGTGGGACAAGTTGCTGCAATTGCAACGAGCAGTGCAAAAAAATTTTTATCAGGTATTCGATCAACACTTATCCCAATTATTAGAGAAAATTATTTAGGAGCAAGTAGGATTTTTATATGCTTGTTTAGACAAGATTGTCATCTAGTCACGGAGGGTAGTGCACTAGCTCAGTTTCTACCCGGAGTCACAGGTAGAGGACTCCCAGAAGTTGTCACCCTGAGTCATAGATTCGTAGATGTGCTGGATCTTTTATCCGTTACGTAAAAGTTAGTAGTAGTGAGTTATTCAGTAAAGTTGCTACAGCCACGTGTCACAACGGCCACGATTTAATTTTATAATAAAAATTCATTTAAGTGAACAAATACAATAAAACCCACGCAAGGAACTAAACAACAAAAAATTGTGGTTTTCATTTTGTAAAGAATTTTGTGTAAGAGGGCCTTGGACACGGCAGAGTATATCCCTGCTTCAACCCGGAAAACTGGAGATCCGTTACATCCGGATTTTTGGTTGCTCTGCTAAAGTGTTGGTTGTTAAGCGAAGTACGATTACTCTATCGGGACTTAATGATGTGCCAATTTTGTCATCTTCATAATTATACAAAAATGTTTCCCATTTTGTACACAAAATTTAAAGATTTGAATTTTCCTCTTTCTGCAATTTCTGCAAGAGATTTTGAACAGTTTTCAAAATCATTTGATTGAAAAAGCATATTGAATATCTTTTTTCATCAGGAGTAGTAACATGACTTATGTATTCTGTGCTAAAATTTGGAATTGCACTCGTGTGCAATGTTTTAATAAATAAAAATAATATTTGTATGATTTTTTGTAGTGCCAAAGTGAATACTCAAAATGGAAATATATGTATGTCACATTTCTTGTTACTTCATTTCCCTAAAATGAATAAGAAAATTTTTTTATTGACCTAGATACCCATACTTATGCTGTTCACTGTGAATGAATGTTAAATTATTTATATTAAAATGACTAATAATAAGCACATATACTTTTGCAGCATGTAAGTAATAAGCAGATAAAGTAAATCCTTTTAAATGATTTAAAAATACAAATTATTAAAAGAAACTAAATAAAGTAGACAAACAAAATTTGTAAGCAGATTTAATCCTACAGTCTGCACTACTTTTATAATATTGTTTGTATTAACTAATAAATGGAAAAAATATAATTTGTACAGAAAGTGGATAACGTTGTGATGCTAACAAGCTAAAATGTATTCTTGAGAAATGAACAACTGTAGGAGTATATTACACTGACAATAAGATCATACGAGTATTAAGCTAAATAATATATATTTAGAAATACGTGAAACGAGCAGTTATTGAACAAGAAAAATTTATTATTTATTGGATTTTTTGCACCAGTTTAATATTCATTGTGCACTCAAAACAAAATAGTAAATTTCATTTGATCTGGTAAAAAAATACAATTTAATAGCGTTCGATTTATCAGACGTTGTTCTGTAATGAGTTGAACTGAGAGAAACAATTGATGTGGTTTGCTTTTTAAAAAATCTTCTAAATTTTTAAGGGCAAGTCCCAGACACTCCACCAAATAAAATTTTTTGAAATTTATCTAACTTATTTTTAATCTTTTTTTAAGGAACATTAGACTGGATATATTATTTTACAAAAAAAATAAATGTATTTCGATGATCATTATTGCACAAGTTATAACCAAATCCTACCCTTCCTCAGATCTGCTAATTTCATACCAGAAATTAACACTTTTTAGGTATTCATATCATGACTAATCAGTGCTAATGGAGATGGCCCGATCGAAAGCCGTATTTTTATACATTGAATTCACTTAAAATTTTGTAAAAAATGTTGTGTTTACTATTTTGGAAACATTGAAATTAGGTATGAAATTTCAGAATAGAAAATGTAATAGAAAAAATGTAATATGCATCACGTAGCGTGCGTCAAAAAGGGTTCACGTTTTTTGATAAAAAACGACAGAATGTTTTGCCTGCAAATACGTTGTTCTTTCTTTCAGGAGCTAGATTTTATGTGCTTTATTATGCAAACTTCGCTAAAAATTACGAAAACACACTTTTACTTTCAAACTCACTTCAGTTTTTGTAGCGTGCTTCACCAAACTTTATGATTAATTATTTCGCAAAAAATGCCTGGTAAAAATTTATTTTTTATGCCATTCGAAAGTACATTTATATCCCACAAAGCACCATGAATTAGTTAAAGGTGTCTCTTATGAAAGACCAAAAAATTTTTCGTCACGCAGGATTTAGACATATTTCAAACATATCATTAAACACTGTTATCATACTAAACGAAAACGAAATTGATTAATATCATAACAATGAATGGAAACAATTTTCATACTCTAATGTACTAAATTGTTGATAATCCGTAGTCACTAGTAGCCACCGCAATATCGAACAAAGAAGATTGATGGGATGTTGTATCGACTTCGAAATCAGTACTGACCCATTCTACGAATCCGAAAATTAACCCCTAATTACTCGCACTAAAAAAATTTCATAAATGCTCGCATGGTTTCGCTACTGACTCCAAATTGAACGAACAATTTTTAATAAAAATAGACAATCAAAATTATTTTGTTTTTAGAGTGCATTATTTAAACTATAATTTTACCATCATGGTCCAAATTCTTTCTAAACGCTGATTTAACCCATTTTGGACTACTAAAAAATGTCTATCTAGGAAAATTCAAAATTTTGCTTTTTTTTATCATCAGATTTCTAAAACACTACACTCTGAAATCTACATTGGTTTAGCACTTGTCCGTAATGGTACAAGTTCTTTGTAAACGGAGATTTTCACCTATTTTTGACTTTTTAAAAAATGTCTATCTAGCTATATCCGCAATATACATATATAAAATTGACAAAAATTAACTGGCTTCGTTTTTGGGGTTTCGGTAAATTTATACCAAACTTTTTTATTCCATTGTGTGAACTTTTTACTATTAAAAAAAATATTTAAATTATTAGATTTAAAAAATTTTTTTTGGAATTGTGAAAAATGTTTTCTTTTGTTTACAAGTTTTTCTTAATTTTAATTTATGTGAAGTTTTTATTTATTTTCGCGTATAAATCCGAACACTGAATTCTGTTCAGTTAACAGTCCCTGAGATAGAGAAAAGTTAACTTAACAGCTGTGGTAGAAACGGAACTAACTGTCGGAGTTAACTTCACACATATCCACCGTCATTACTAGAGTTCCCACCTTTTTTTGTTGCAATTAAAGTTCATTGATTATGAAAGGTGAAGAAAAAAAGTACACAGTACAGGGTGTCCGCCGGGAAGGTATACTACTTTGTTTGTTTATAATTTTTGACTAAATGAAAGGGAATGGATCTTATATTGATAAATGTTTTATTTAATGTCGGCAATTATGTATGGAATACAATATCAGATAAATGTCCACTTCTGTAAGCCTCACAAATGCCAGCCCTTTTGAGCGGTATTTAATTAATTTCATCACGCATATTTTGTTTGAGTTGCTCAAGCGTTTCTGGTTTGTTTGCATAAACCATGGTTTTCAGATATCCCCACAAAAAGAAGTCCGGAGCAGTCAAATCAGGCGACCATTCCTTCTGACCAAATTGCACATCAGACTGTGACTTTTATTGGATACAAAGGTGATTGATGAATAATTTGAGGGTTTCCATTGCCCAGAAACGACTATTCTGTTTATGCAAATATTCATTCAAATGAAAATGTGCCTCGGCACTCATTATGATTTTTTCGTGAAAATCGGGGTTGTCATGGACGAGCTGTAACATCCTATTGCCATACGATATGTACGGCGGCGTCAATAGTCTTATGAAATAAGCTCTTGTCAGCTGAATCTTAAATGGAAACAAATGCAAATCATTGTGCAAAATTGCGGCCAAAGTTCTTCTTTGAAGGCCAAACTGTTGAGCACGTCGTCGAATTGAGGTTGATGGATTGTTTTGAGCAGCAATAATGTTTTCAGCTGATCTTGCAGTACGTTGTGGTCCATGCTTGGGCCTATCACCTACAGGCAGACCGTCTTTCTTCGAAATCATTCACTGCACGATAAATAGTGCGTTTTATTGGCACGTTGTTTCTCCCTAAAAATTTCACGTAACTTTCTCATCGTCACAGTAATCGATGATTGATTTTGATAAAATGTTTTTACGATTAAAACACGTTGGCTTATCGAATATTTTTCCATAACAAATGTGCCACGTGTCTACTTTACGACTGCCAAATGTGAACTGTCAAGAATAATGTTTACCAAAATGGCGGCAAAATAAAGTAATATATCTTCCCGGCGGACACCCTGTATAAATATAAAGTACAAATTATTTCTCTTTATTGTTATATTTAAAACGTATTTTTATTGCTTTTTGTAAGTTTTATCAAACAATTATCATTGCTAAACAATTGCACAGCACTTTTACAATCTCTATTTTAATTAAAGTAAATAATTAATTAATTTTTTATCAGATTCAAAGACGCTTTGACGGAAAAAACTCCCTCTGTGAATGCTAACGTGCCAGGAATAGAATATAAAAACTAAATCACTTTATACAAATTTGATAAACTATGCTGTGTTATTAAATACTAGCTGCCATTTACTTGCAGTAGATAATTCCTCAAAGCTTTCAGAACTGTTTATCTTATCATAAAGTTTGTTTAATAACGCAATTTCTTCATAAATATAATCCATATTAATATCAAGTTTTGTAGATTGAAATTTTCGATTATATTAACAATTATCAAATTCAACATTTCTCTGTAAATTTATAATGCTAATTGTAAATAACCAGCTTGTGTTCTTAAAATCAAACCATTTATTTAGGTACTCTAAGGCCTTAGCAATAAATAATAAAAAAAATTCGTGAGAATTTCGCTAGTCAGTTCCGAAAAATTGTCATGATCATGGTCTTAAGAAACAATCGCTAATATAAAAAACGTCAACATATGGCATTGAATCTATTTTAATTCTTGATAAATGTAATCATGCGAAATAAAGTATTTTCGCGTAATTTATTATTCTCATAAAGTATAGAGTAAAATTACTCGAAAGAACGTACAATACTTTATTATAAAGTACGGGTGGCAAGCTTAGTCACACGTGATAAAATCGAAAATACAACACTGATGAGATGGTGTAGCGACCTCAAAGTTAATACTGGTCCATTCTACTAGTCAAATAATTAAAAATCGTTTAATATTACTTTCTTAATAAAATTAATTTCTTTTTTAATAAAAAATTTCGTAGTATTATTATGTTATTAAATAATCGAAATTAAAAAGCCATAAACCAGTAAACCACAGTTAAATTATAGAAGCAAAGTTTGCAGTTGTTTATCGGAAAAGAGTAACTTGTATTAAGTGTAGAACTCTACTCGCAACTTACAAACAAACGTATATTGACAAATAATTATTGTTTATGTCATTCTCAGCAATACATTTGAATTATTTTGGACAAAATTAATATTTATTGTAATTAACTAACACCACCGAAGTTAAGAACATAACTTCAACAATGAATTAAATGAATTAATATTCACTAATAAAAACGAATATGCTCTACTAATTTTGTTAAGCTTAATTGAACTGGAGCTTAAATGAAATGGGGAGATACTTACACTAATTGATATTTACATCGAAAATGGTATTTAATATTTATATGATGTAAGTGAAAAAGAAATTTATGAAAGGATAATAAATATTTATGACTTTTAGGCATGAAGGCAAGAAGAAATATTGATTTTTGTTGAAGCGTTTTTTTATTACTAATAACTTCAATTTTTTTTTTTGCTTAAATTTGATTAAAATGTCAAGTTTGTTAAAAATATCCACCATTTCAGTGTTAATTTTAAAATTAGTCCATGGTCGACCAAAGATTATTTTTTCTAGAAATTTTAAGCGAACTTGCCACCAGAGGTGCCAAATGTGACGATTTTACATCATTTTGACGATTATTTACAGCGAATTTTACAAAATGACGATTGACTATTTTTGTTTAGTATTTTTTATACATTGACGATTTTTTGACTTCACCACTTTTTGCTCAACATAACCTCTACGTGTGGCAAAATTTCAATCTCTGTAGAAAAAAATATTCATATTGAAATGAATTGTTTGGCTTGAGTTCAAATCTGAGTTTACCCATTTCTTCTTAATTTAAGAAATTGTTTTTGGATAAATTCATTTTATTATTAAAAGAGGAACTATTTGGAACAATGTATTATTCATCAGACTATTAGAACGGATCAGTACTGATTTCGAGGTCGCTACACCATCTCATCAGCGTTCTTTTTGTTCGATTTTAGTACTTTTGACAGTGGAGCTAGTGTTTAGGAATATCAATTATTTAATCGTATTATTTAACGAATTGGAATACGAAAAGTGCAACTTATTCATTTCTTACAAGTTAAACCAATTTCGGTTAGTACAAAATTTCCATCTCTGATGATTAATTATTCCAAATATTCCATACTCTCCCGCTTTACCAGAGCTATTGGCTACTGAGATCAAGCTATTTTCCATTTTTGTTTACTTTGTTTTTGTCTTTTGTAGTTAACTTTCTTAGTATTCAACAACCTGTGACAATGTAAACCTGGAGTTTATGACGGGTGCCTTCGCTTTTAATATTTAATGTTTATGTGTAATCTGTTGAACTGTTTAGGTTTATATTGAAATAAATATATGAATATTGAACTACAATATGAAACATGTCAAATAAAAAATTTACGTTTATTTTGGAAAATGTGTTAACTGTTTTGACACAAAATCTATTCAAATCTTGTTTTGAATTGACCGAACGTGTTAAAGATATTGTTGAGCTTCCCATTATTTTGTGTTTGAAGTTTTTAATAAATCCGTTGAATTGTCAATTTTCAAAAGAAATGTTGTTTTATTTATATAAATGATTTTGACGATTTTATTTTTAAAATTTGATGATTTTTCGGAAAATATTACTGACAGCTTGCCACCGCATTTAAAGCTCATATTCCCACTCATTCTTCAAGTATGTGGCGACTAGAAATGGTCGCTGCTCCCGATAAAAACGTGATTCGCCCATAATCTTGATTATTTTTTATTCACAATCACATGAACGTGTTTCAATTTGAGTATAAAAAAGTTAAGCGTGCCTGATTCGATTTTTGACGAGATTATTTTGCCATTTTTTACTTTATGGTGATTTTTTCATTTAATTTTTTAATTTGGTATTTTAATTATTTTCTATATTTTTTTCTAAAGTATTTCGTGAGCATGAATTTTCGTGATTGTGACTAAATTTTGTTTCCACTCACATGAGCGTGCATGAACGTGAGCCAAAAATATAAGGTAGTGCACATGAGT
This sequence comes from Gymnocheta viridis, assembly GCA_956483585.1. NCBI lineage: Eukaryota > Metazoa > Arthropoda > Insecta > Diptera > Tachinidae > Gymnocheta > Gymnocheta viridis. Next base: position 27,799,326 of record OY101442.1, on the reverse strand, counting down.
AAATTTTTTTTTGTCGTCAGCGTACATGACGGTGAGTGAAAAGTCACTTACGCTCCCATCTCTAGTGTCGACGTCACGCCAAGTCAAACACCAAAAAATAAGTTCTCGACTAGAAACTCAAAAAAACGAATTTTTTAAAAACGAATAGGAATACGAGTTGACTGCTAAGAACAACAAACTTTTCAAAATAAAATACATATCGATCCTTTATTGCAAAGTAGTCATATCTAAAAAAAAACTCTTTCAGAGAACCAGTTCAACGCTTTTAATTTAATTTAAAATGTATTTTTAAGTTTTAATACTGTTTTGAAAAGATTGAAACGTAACATTATTATTGTTATTAAGAAAGAAAGATTTCTCCTCTTTCTAATTACACTAGCAGAATGGAAAGAACTGTTGCCACACCATCATCAACAATATGCATGTATCCTTCAGTCCTTGTGCTCGAATCAGATTCTTATCTTCCAATTAAACCCATAAAGTTTGAAAAATTGCGCAACAAAATAATACTAGGAGTTCGTGCTGCAACGTAATGCAAATTGCAGCTGTTACGGAGGAGCAGGAAAGAACTGATATTTATTTTTGCGAAACAAACTCAAAGTTAAAACCACTATGTCAAGTAATTACTTGACAATATAATATCTGATCAGTTGTTTTTTATAGTCGTGATTCTGTACGAAATAAATGATGATTATATTATTTCGTGGTTGAAAAATATATTGCAATAAACATTTCGTAGGTGGAAAAAATGCTACCAGAAACATTTTATACGTTTTCACAAAAAGAACAGAGTAAAATTTCATCAGTATTATTTTGCGATTGTTTCGCATGAAATTTTTTTTTATAAGGACTTTTGACAGCATCTCGCACAAAATGATGTGCAGAGTACCATGCTTAAAGCAGTGTTACAATATGATGTTTAGGAAGTGTTGTCTTTTAAATATGCCTTTATTATATAACTAGACGTTGATATTTAAGATATTTATAGTTGTATCTTTTAATTTTTTAAAGCAAAATTAAAATCAAAATTGATTCATATTTGTAAAGGGGAACAGCTCTGAAATAATATTAAAATTACAGGGTAATCGATTTTGAAACCCTGTAGCTCATCATGTCATTTAACAGGGTTTTTAAAACTTATTATTTCAAAAGCGAAGGTTCTGTTAGATAATTTTTGCTTACACCATGTTGCTTGAACATCAAGAGCTTAGAAGATGCATATTAGTTACCTTTATTTTTGTAATCCGGCCCACCGTGCATCCGTTGCGGATCAATTTAATACGCACTGTTTCCTCAGTTGCTTTTTGTAACCAAATATATTTTAAATATAATACACTTTCAGCCATCATTTTGTATTCATTAAAATGAAATTTGTATAATTTTTAACATGAAGAATATTTATATAATAAGCAAAAAGACATGTTTCTTTTTTGCTGACCCACATTTCATTAATTAGTCGTAAAGAAAACAAACACACTCACACATTTACTGCCTAAAAAGTGTCGAAGAGACAAGACAAAGAAACCTTCAATATAATGAAATCACATCAAACTACAAGAAAGACTACAAAAAGGGTCAATCATATTTAATCTTTTTGTTAAAACAAATATTGATCAACATTTTATTATTTGTGAATGACACTTGTGCACATGATCCCTTTGCGATAGAAAGTTTATTTTTAATTAATTTAGGTCAAGTAATCATAACAATGACATGAATTTAAAGCGATTTCGATGAAAGGACCTAAGATCTTGATAGTTTTTCATGTGATTGCTTTGCGCATTATTCTAATTATGTTTGCTTTTAAGGACAAGGAATTGTGTGTTTTGGAGAAACTGATTAGATTGTCTTGAATCAAGAAAGTAAGCAATTTTCTAGTAAAAAGATTTGCTATTAATGAACAATAATATAAAAGGGACGAATGCTTGTGCTCCTTAAAAAAAAACTTGATGTAAAGCACAAACTTATAAATCCATAGAATCGAAATATAACAGGTCTTTTTATAATATTATTAATATAATAATTAAATTGCAAAAAATAGTCTAGTCTACTTGTTGGTCTTATAGTTAGCAAAGCATTATATAATCTATCAATTCGTTTTTAGCATTTGGGTAAATAAATGAAGTCATCTAAAATGCTTTCGGTTTTCGTTTTTTCGATCCTCCTCCAAATTTTTGTTCGAGTGTGCAGAGTCTAGCTCTTGATGGACTTCGGAAAATTCCCCTCGTTAACGAATAGGCGAATTCCTATGGAAGAGTATTTAATAAAATTCTCGCTTTTGGGGAAGTTTCCATTACTTAGATACAGTATTAAATTATTCAAAACTTTTAGGCGGCGCACGAAGGGGTTTTTGATACCAAAAATGGAAATTAATTGTAAAATTAAATTTAGGAGAACCGAATAAATTTTTGTAGTCGGTAAAAGTTCACACCATTCCACATGACTAGAGCAAAAATTTTGTTTTTGTCACTATACAATTTTAAAGTTTGAGTTATTTGACGTTTTCCTCGCGTGCAAAATAAATTTCAACTTTTGGTGTCTTAAAAATTACTAAAAATTCTAAAGTGATAATTAGAAATATTTAAAAAAAACCTTTAACCGCAGGTCAGTAAGATTAATTTATGTTTTTTGTTTTTATGTGTACTTCGTGTTATTATTTTTAATTAATTTTCACGCGTAAGCCTATAAATTAGTGTATTTCGAAAAATATGTTGATAAATATTTGTGAATAAAGGCAAATTAAGAAAAAAGCCTTTTTTTAAATATAACCGCTTTTGAAAGTATTTACGAAAATTTTGTCTGCACTTTTTTTTGCACATTTTAAAATAAAATTTAAATATATTGTTGCACCTACTTTATGTAAAAAATCAACTTTTTATAAAAATACAATACAAACATTAGTGTTATTATTGCTCTTGTTTTCATGAGAGCTTGCATCTAATTATTAAATTCAGGGATCGTGTTTATCCCCAATTCTGTATAATATATACACTGCAGATATTCCTTTCATAGACCACTGTACAATATCTATGTTCGCGGACGACTCAGCTGTGTTGTGTTCATGTAATCTTTCCGCAGAAATATTAACAAACCTGCATTTGGGTATCGAAATACTACTTATATATTTTACAAAATGGAAAATAGTATTAAACTGTAATAAAAGTCAGGCAATATATTTCACCAGAAAGAGAAAAGCATGCTTTATTCCCCAGAATAACATGAGGGTAAACAATACTAAAATCCAATGGGAGAAAAACGTTAAGTATTTAGGCGTAGTTCTAGATACAAAGTTGACCTATAGAGATCATATATCAGATATTGTTAATAAATGTAAGAACACTTTATCCTTTCATAAACAGAAAATCAGTATTAAGCATTGGCAACAAAATGCTAATATTTCAATTAATATTCCAGGGAGTCATGTTTTATGCAGTACCGGTTTGGGTAAACAGTGCAAACTGTCACTTGATTCTCCAAAATAAACTGCTAAAGTTAAAGTTTAATCTTCCTAGACTTTATTCCGCAGCTAGACTGCACCAAGTTGCGGATGTTGATTTTGTTGCTGTTAAGATAAACAGATTGAAGCAAAATTTTAATATCAAATGTTCTTACTCGGAATATAATCATATAGCTGAGCTAGCCCCTCCCTTAGATTAGTAAGTAGATTAAGTAGTTTAGATTTTGACATAGAACTTCACATAGGTTTTATGAAAATTTTTACCTCCTCTTATTATATTAAATAAAACTAAGTATACCACGAAACAAAATATTATATTTAAGCAGAAAAAGGAAAAATCCTTAAACTCTTTGTAAATATACACATATATAGTTTATATTAGTATATAAGAAAAATTTGTAAATACCATGAACGCAATAAATTGAATTGAATTGAAATTTTTAATTCATGGACCAGAAATAATAAACCACGCTTTACTACCAATTGGACAATTGACGGAAAAAGCACAAGAAGCTCGAAACAAAGATTTCAAAAATTTTTGGGAGCATTTTTCGCGAAATTGTTCTAGAGAAAAATCAAATGAAGATATATTTAAAAGACTATTAGTTACTTCAGATCCAGTAATATCAAATATGAGAAAATTTAAAGAGAAAAAACCCATAATTTTTCTATGGAAGCAATTCAATTGTTAATATTTGTATCAAATCTCGATGGTGAAGAAGATGCCAATAATGATGATAATGATACTTATATTAATTATAGTGATCATGATGATAATAATAATTGGTGATGATCATTATGATAAAGAATCGGATAAAGAATAGAAATGTGTGGATAAATATTATTCTTTTTATTATTTTTTATCAATATTGAAGGAGATATGTTTTAAAAAATAAACTAATGGGAAATAAATAAAATTTATACCATGTCTAACTCTTTATAAAATTTGAGGCAAAATGTCAACAATATATATGGAGTTTGACATCCATTGCTTACCACAAGGCCCGATTAATTCGCCTCTAGTATCATCTTAAAAAATTATTTCGCCATACCCAAAAACATCTAGAACTGTTAAACTAAAAAATAATACTTGGAATCAACAGAAAACGTTTGTCTAAGTTTTAATATAGTTAAAATTAATTTTGCTGGAAAAATATACAAATCGGAAAGTATTCGACAGAGGCGGTTTTTTAATTGTGAAATCCCATACCAAATTTTTTGAATTTGTATGAACATTTCGTATTGTCAAAAAACCGATTGAAAACCGATCCGATCACCCTAGTAGGTAGCTAACATTTATTGTGCAGACATGTTACAAACCATCGAGGTATGAAAATATAATTCGAAAAACAAAAAAAATTTGAAAGCTAAGCTTTTTAATGATTCAATAATATTGTATACGGCTAATAATGTGCTCGTATTTACTTTACAACAAAAACAACTGCTAGCAACATTTTCTTTTTTATTTCAACATAAAGAGGGTAATTACAAAAGCCGATAAATGCGGGTAATTAAAATGAAAATATCTCAAATCGTCATAATAGCAAAAAAATATATTGAATTTATTTTTTTTTTCATAACCTCAGCTTTTGTGCAAATAAAATTTTTATAAGCAACGCACACGCTTTTCAGTGACATTTGTGAAGAGACGGGATCGTGAGTGACTTTTCATTCAACCTCATGCCCGCTCATGATATAACAATTTTACTCATGCACGCTCATGCCTGATCTTATATTTTTGGCTCAAGTCCATGCATGCTCAGTGAGAGTGGAAAAAAATTTAGTCACAATCACAAAATTACGCTCACGAAAAAAATTATTTAAACTTTTTATTGTTTTATAGTTTTATTTAATATCAAATGAAAAAAAAATTACAAAAAGGCAGAATAAAAAAATATCGAAAAAAACACGCCCAAAATCAACTTATTTATGCTAACTCACGCTAAATTTTTTCATACCCACATTCATGCAAGTTCGCGTGATTGAAACAAAAAACAAAAAACGATTATCCGGGATCACGCGAATCACATGAGCCGTGCGCCCATCCCTAATTTGTACAACTGGTTTTAGTTAAACAAAATTTGTTGTATTTTATTTAAACATTAAATCGTAAACAATAATAAGTAAATTTTTTATATTTGCCAGGGCTTACGATATAACTTCAGTTGTGGGTGTTTGTATGTGTAAGTAGTATGTGTAGGTAACTCTGAGTATATGTGTGTGTGTTTGTGTCTGTTTCTTTTTTAATTGGCTGGGTAATTATGTCAGGGTCTTGTAATTGTTGTTGTGTTGTATTTCATTGTCGATTTTATTTCCATTTCTCGTAATTGTGTGCTGGCTACTGTCGATTCTTTTTTGCTTGTCTTTTATAATGATTGTCAGCATTCTTCCGTTTCATTTTCAACACAATATTTTATGTTGAACATTATTTATTGAGAAATCGAATGCGATGGAAATGTTACTGAATTGACACAACATGACACAACAACATGGAAAAGGCCCACGCTGCCTTCTCCCGTAAGAAATAAACAGATATCATAAACAAGCGCATAAGTCCATTTATGTTGAGTCATTGTTGCCAATTTGCTGTACTTCGAACAATCTTTAGATAATATTAAAAATTATCGGAGTAACATTAATCGAATTCGATTTTTTGTTTTTTTTTATTTGTTTTTAGCAATAACAACGTATGTCACAAAAATTCTACTGCTTAGGGTTTGTTTATGTTACGCTCGATCTGACAGATGCAGAATCTTTTTTTACATTCTCCTCTCATGCATAACATTTTCATATTTTCATGCATGCGAACGTTAATATTTTGCAGATTATGTAAAATTTTATTGCGTTTTCTTTTCTAGAAAAACGTAAACATTTTTTGCTCTTTTTATTGAAAATTTGCAATATATTGATTTTTTAAAAAAGTGAGTTTATTAGAAATGATTGTATCAGCACGTACATGCAAAAAATTTTTGTCTTATAAAATCTTTGAACTGCAATTTTTTCGATAAAAACTGTTCACTTTTCTTAGAAAAGAAAATATCATTAGCTTCGGGAGAAAGTTTGATTACAAATTAAAAGAAATGAATGAATACCATAAAAAATTAATGTGAAGAATGAAAAACAAAGTAGTCATAAATGCAAAAAGCTTGATCTTAGCAGCAAAGCTCATCAGAGATGGGAATTTCGTACCAACCGAAATTTATTTAATTTGTATTTCAATTTACTAAATAATTTTGTAAAATAGTTAGTATTTCTAGCCATTAGTAATTGGTAAAATCGAACAAAGAACTCTGTTTATCCCTTAATTGGATAACTACTCACATGGGTATTCAGCTGTCCCCAAACTATACGAAAAATGGTAATAGGAAAAATAATTTTATTATTATGCCCAATTTATACGAAGAATTTTTTAACCATGTACTTTTTTAACATTTCTGCATAAGAAACTTCTAAAAACATCTTAAATTTATAATTCATGAATATTTCTATTTCATGATTTATTTTTAAAGTGCAATCGTTCAATCTTCTTTGTTGGCTCATTCGTATTTTAACATCGGCGATTTGTATACAACAAAATATATACAAAAGCAGGTGCCTTTCCTTCTAAAACAGAAAAAGAATAAAACGTAACACCAAGTACGAAAACAAATGCAAAAGGAAATAAAAATAAATTCCCCGTTTTCTTCTCTATCCCGCTAGCCAACAAAAAAATTTTCATGAATTTTATTCGCGAATTTAATTCATCGTATTATATTAATTTCATTAGAAAAAATTAATTATAATATTGTTATTTATGTTATTAGATAAAAACTAATATAGCTTAAGGTGAAGTCAAAAATAAAAACTTTAATGTTCGACGGCAGTTTGATAGTTCTGCGACCTTTTATACTTCCCAAACCCCAACTGCTATCTAGTCCATTGTTGAACTTTGAGGAAGCACCGTCTATTTGTTTACTTTTGACAGCCATTGAAAAGACACAACCTCGTTAATTTGAATGGAAATGGAAAAAGGGGAGTTTTGTGTGCCAATTAAAAAAAAAATTTTACGTAAAAAATCCATCACAAGAACTAAAAAAAGGCTTAATAAATACTATGCGGATACTGCACCACCAATTTCAATGGCTAAGAAGGGGTTCACTAAGTTTCGTTGTGATTGTACCAGCACCAGTGAAACCAAACGTTTAAGTCGCATAAATCGTCGATAAAATCCATGAAATGGTATTGGACGGTCGGAGAATGAAAGTTAATGAGCTGCCTGAGGCTGTAGGCATCTCGACCGAGCGAGTACATCACATTATACATGAATATTTGAATATGAAAACCCTTATATGCGATGGATGCCGCGAAGTTCAAGCACAATCTAAACGAGTTTTTGCGCCGTTTTGTAATTGTGGACGAAACATGGAAACTTGCTGCATAATCTCCATATTTAGGACCTTTTTTTAATTTGAAAAAATTACTAGAAGGTAAGAAATTTATATCACATGAGGAGGCTGCCATTGAAACGAACTCCTATTTTAAAGGTTGCTGAGAAATCTTATTATTTGGAGGGAATACAAAAAATAGCAAATCCCTGAACAAAATGTATCGAGCTTAAAAGAAGCAATATTGAGAAATAAAAGGGTTTTTTTGCGGAAAAATCAAGGCATTATCAAACTCCCCTCTTAATTTAAAATTTCCTGAATATTCTCATCATATTGTTGATGACAATATTGCCATAGTGGCCGTTGCATACAATTCTTGCACATTTTATTTCTTTTCTTTTACCACTTTGCGGTCGCTTTTACACGGTAATTAGTGCATTATCTACCTATTTCTGTGAACAGCGATGCCTCCTTCTGCTCCCGTGTTTTTATCACAGCCAAAACTTAAACTTTGTTGAGAACTGGGAGCCTTTTATTGCCGCGAAAAAATTCGAACCGTGTGTAGTACTTTTTTATTAATGCGAAAGTGTTTTGACCCCATAATAGTAATTCAGGGTTAAACAGCTTTCAATACAACGTTCTCAACAAAAATAATTTGAAGGTTCCAACAACTTCTTAAATTGAAACGAAACTGGTAAAATAAGATTTCAACTGGAGCCAAGCAATATATTTCAACCTAAAAAATTAATTACCATATAAATTTTTTTAAATTATCATTTAAAATATTTCTAAAAGCTGCCTCGTATTTTGACAATATCGTTTAAAATCTATCAGTGCTGCACTGACTTGTAGTTTAATTCAATAATAAAAAAAAACAAAATTTAAATATAATTCAGTGTTGCGTACGTGTGTATGCGTGCGTGCGTTTGTGCGAGTATATGTAAGTAAAGAGATTTAATTTTCCAAGCGAACAAGCATCCGGTTGAATATTAATTAATTCCCACTCGTTGCAACATTGACAGTAAATTGTTAATAAAATTATAATTAATTAAAATATAATCATGATTTTGTCAGAAAAAAAAATAAATCTTTTATTAAAAATCATTTACAACATTAATTGTTTGTTGACATTATTTAATTAATTACATTTGTTTAAGTTTTCTCCTATTTTTTGTTGATTATAATTTAAATATAAATGAAAAATTATAAACAAAAATGACCACGTAGAACCTTGTAAAGAAATTAGAAGCTAAAGATCTTTATTTACTCAATTCCATTGTTTTTATTTAACTAAATGAAAAATAAATAAATGAAAAACTTATTTAATTAAATAAATAACGGCTGCTTGTACAAAAGTTGTTTTATTTGTTGCAAAATTAACACTCATTTACCCGGCGACAATTATTTATGAAAATATTTTGCTTTACATTTTATTTTCTATTGTTTTGTTAAAAGCAGAAAAGCCAACGAAAATATTGTATAAGTTTTTCTTTGTAAATATTTTCCTTGTTTTGTAGCGAAATCTTTGTAGTAAAATTTATTTTTTCTTCTCATTTTTTTACAAGTGGCGCATAAGGTAAGTTTGTGTGCATTTTTTAAGTATTTTGGTGGGACTGGAGAAATTAAAAGCCATCGTTACCGCTGTAAATCATTTTCAAGGCGAAACGTAAACATGAAATTTTTGAAAATTGCACACATATTTGCTAAAGAAATGTTTTAAGTTTTTACTTTATTTTCAATAAAAACATTTAAAATTTTTATTCAAGAAGTTTTAAGAAGGCTCAAAATCAGTGCGTAATAAAAAAGAGTTGGCTGAATTAGCAAATGAATAAATGCAATATATTAGGGTGATACTTATCTAGCAGGTGAAAAATTTGTTTTATAGAATAACCAATATATACTGATGATACCGCTTCCAAAAATCAACCAAAATATGAGGAAAACCTGTAAAGACTGCAGGAACCTGAGAAAGCAATAAATCCTAAATGTTAATTATGTCTATGTCCATCATAATTGGCCACGCCTAAAGAAACGCCACAATACCCAATTTTTTTGGAAACCAAACTTTTGAAAGAACTTTTAACATTTGTACTTAAGGAAGTTCGAAAGTTTGAAAAAAACTCTTCAAAACTATTTTCTTATCAAAATAATTTCTAAAAAAATAAAACTTCTATTTTTGACAAAAATAAAAAAACACTAAAGAATTTTCAAGATATTTCATTTTAGCACTACTATTTTTTTGCTTGTTTAAAAAATACTTTTTCTTTTTTTTTGCCCAGAAGTCTAACGCATAAAATATTGTTGACAGTTACATTGTTGTTTAGCAAATTTTTTGAATACTTTAAAAACAAACATTAGCGCAACAGAAATGTACTCATAAGACATTTCAATGTGTGAACTCTAATAGAAAGTACACGCATTTACAAAGGCATACGGTCACACATACCAAAGAATATGACTATGATAGAAGTTTAGAGTCTAAACTTTCCCAGCTAGCGTAGAATATTTGTTAGACGATTGTGTTTAATGTACGACTCCTAAAAGTATCTTCTGATGATGATCTGACGCATAACAATAACAAAAAAAATATCTACTTATTTTTCGTAATTATTACTTTTTTACACATGTTTTCTGTCACGCTCGTATTTTAGCCTTTGAAAGTTTAATATGCAAGTCCAAAAATATCTTCTAATAATTATTTGAAGAGTACGAAAACAACAATGTTATACTTTGTTTGACTACACAAGTCTTAAACGATTCCCTCTACGGTTAATTTAATCGTCTATCGCTGTGTTATGAAAGAATCTCAGATAATCTCCCGTGCATGAAATCTTCTACGATCAAAAATGCTCTTCATGAGATTCCCAGCAGGCGCTTTGACAATTAAAAATGCTTGCTGGGTTAGACTACTATATTTTAAAAATATTTGTAACATATTTACTGACGCTGCAAAAAAAATAAACGGAGACAAAAACTTGTAAATAAAACTACAAACAAGTAACCACAACATTGCCTTCATACTTCTGCAATGTGAACTTGGAAAACTCTATTGTTTTTTTTTTTTTGTAGGTTTTCTCATTTTACAAGTATGTACTTTTTGTTTTCTTTTACTTTTTCACAGCAATATTGTGAAAACAAAATTTCATGTTTTATTCTCTTGAAATAAAAACATGAAAATTTAAAACGCTTTTACATGAAATATGTGACATGATGTGTTAACGGAAGTTGTGAAATTAGCAAACATGTTTTTATTTTGTACTCTCTTTTGCCACACTTTTTTATTAAAAGTATTTATTTTTTTTTTTGTAATGTATTCTTTGCTTTTCTTAGTTGAAAAAAAATATTTGTAGCACATGATTTAATAAAGAGAGAAAAAAGATACAAAAACAATTTAATTTTAATCTTGTTTTTCAGCCTCAATGAAAGTTTTCTAAGTGTTTTTCTCTTGTTTTTTTTTTCACGAAATTAAGAAAATGCAGATTTATTAAAAGCGTATGCAAAATTATAAAATTATTTTTAATAATAAAAAAGGAGAAAAATTAAAATTTCCTAAGACCAAAGAAATCGATTATTCGAGTTGCTATTTAAAAACTCGGTTTTCGGTCGAGCATGTCTGTTCTTTTTTATTGATGTATTTAAATAAAATACACCGGAAGGCGTAAATTAAATTTTTTACCGGCGTCTGCGTTTTATGTAACGATATGTATCCATGTACATTAGGGTGATTCTAAAAACAATTTTTTCTCTGAACTAATTTTCCAAGTTTCGTTTGGTATGTGTTCAATAGATCGGTTTCCAATAGGCCTGTATTAAAATAAACTCTCTTAATATTAATGATTAGATGGTGCGCATAGAGCTCTGCTTGTGTTCGTATGTACAGGGTGTACGCCGGGAAGGTATAGTACTTTGTTTGTTTATAATTTTTCATTAAATGAAAGAGAATGGATCTTATATTGATAAATGTTTTATTTAATGTCGGCAATTATGTATGGAATACAATATCAGATAAATGTCCGCCTCTGCGAGCCTCACAAATGAGAGCGGTTCTGAACACATTTTTCATTATATTCTCACACATTTCACGCGGTATATCATTAATTGCATCACGAATATTTTGTTTCAGTTGCTCAAGCGTTTCTGGTTTGTATACATAAAACTTGATTTTCAGATATCCCCACAAAAAGAAGTCTGCAGCAGTCAAATCAGGCGATTGTGGAGGCCAATCAACATCACCATTTTTTTAAATAACTTGTTGAGGAAAGACGTCTCGCAGTAATTCCATTGTAATCCTGGCTGTATGCAATTTGGCACCGTCTTGTTGATACCACATGTTAATCAAACCCAAAGCATGCAGTTGTGGCGATAAAAAATTTTCAATCATATCACGATATCGCTTCCAAATCACAGTTACCGTTACGCCGTTTAATTTTCAAAGAAATAAGGACCAGCGATTATATATTTTTATATTTTTATATTATATTTGCATTATTTTCCATTATTTTAATTATTTCTGGGCAGCAAACTTAAAATTAAAACCACAATGCCCAGAAATATCTGATCATCTATTGTTTGCAATTCCGCTCGAAATATGTGCTGCTTACATTATTTCGCAGTTGAAAAATATGTTGCCAGAAACATGTTGCGATTGGAAAAATAATGCTGCCAGAAACATTTCGTATTTTTTTACAAGATGAATAGAGTACAACTTCGGCCATATTATTTTGCAATTATTTCGCATGAATTTTTTTAATGGACTTCTGACAGCAGTTCGCACGAAATGATGAACAGAGAGTACCATGCTTAACTTGAAAAGATAGAACGTATGATTAATATTAAGATTCTTTAATATTACTTATACGCTACGCCCCATTCAGAAGTGACCCGCTTTGCATTTAAAACAGCGTTGAGCACTTTGAAATTTCGAAGCGAACCCAGATGGAGTAAAAACGCGCCATTTACACATTTAACTTGAGTCCAAAATTTTTATGTTGAATGAATATTTTGTGCCATTGCATGATGTGAATCATTCGCCATCCGTTTGCAATACAAGATAATATTTCGACAGCGGATTCAAATTGTACTGCTTGCTGATGGCATGATATATTTTGTTGGAATGTTAAAAAACATTTTTTACATTTAACAACAACATACAACAACAAATCGTTTTACTTTGTGCATATGATTTGGTACGTCTTAAGCTAAGTTTAGACGATATGTTGAATCAGCATATGTATGCTAACACACATATGCTTGAAAATAATAACAGATGCCTCTATTAGCATATTCAATATGTTTGGCGTCTACATGATATGTTGAAAGTAGCAAACTTTTTTTTTTTTTTTTTAGAACAAACACAAAGCCATTTTGGCTTGTCTGCAGAAACACCCAGGGTCTAGGCAGGAATTGAACCTGCAACCCCTAGACTAATAGTCTAGTATGCTAACTCCTAGTCTACGGGGCTCCCCGTAGACATAGCATATGTAAGCAAGTGAAATGTCAACATAAGAATTAGCATACGATTTTTGTGTTTATACGATATGTTGATTTTTATGTGGTGCTGAGATCCAAAAATTTGCTACATTTGTTTGTGAAATTAGTGAGTTTGACAACAATTTTTAATTATTATTCAACTTATGTACTTATACGTAAAATTTATTAATATAAATAAAAAATAAAAATAAACATAAATGATGTCGCCGGAAGAAATATCCCTAGCTATTGCAAAACTTACCAAGTACAAAATCTACATAAATTAAGATATAAACACTTTCACGACAGCAGGCTACACGGGTACATGGCTACAAAAGTCGCTGGCTTCTTCTAAATTTTGCAACTTTTGGCGGAATCCCACGTTTTTTTGCAATGTGGATGACTTTTAACAAATTTTTCACCATAAATATGCTGATTCAACATCTCGTCTAAACTTATCTTTACAAATAAAATTTTTCCATGCCTGTCTTTAATACAACCATTTATAAAATATATAAAACTCAAACGTATTATTATAACACAATTTTGTATGAAAATTACCAACAACAAAAATACAATAGTATATAATTAGACGATTACACAGCACATATGACGTGAATTGAACAAATAATAATTTTCAATATTTTATTTTTTCGCCTCAGTAAAATATTGTTGACAATGTACTCATGGTTTTTGTGGTGTTGTACTCAAGGCGAATTCATAACAGATGGTCTTGACAGCTCAGCTGATTATTTTTTGCTACTTGCATCTCCTTGCATTTTCATCTGTTTTGTTTGTCAAAATTTGTTTATGTTCGGTTTATATATAGCGTTTGGCGTTGATTTTGACAAAAAAAGCAGGTATTTTTCAAAGCGAATTGAGGCGAGTCTACCTGTTATGAATTTGCCTTGTGTTGTACTTGTTGCAGTATTAAGTTCACCTGTTATGAATTCGCCTTGCGTAAAATCGTAATGAAATTGTATTTTCTACAGGTTGGTACGCTACGGCCAAGTAAGATTTCGGTCAGCTAAGCATTTTCATTGGTTTTTTATGTTTCGATCTGCTAACACGACTACATTTACAATTCTAAATTTACGGGCGGCTAAAGCGGCATATACTTTCATACAATCACAATTAAAACAAAAATTAATTCAAAAATAGTGTTTTTGTTTGAATTTAATGGGACGAATGAGTGAATTTGTACAACTTTATCGTCCAGACAATAAAATAATATTCATTCTTGGAATTAGAGGCTCTACATTATTGTTTTACACAAAACAGACTAAGCAAATTCTTTTCTCTTCTCTTAAATAATTTTTTTTATTTTCTCTTACTCTTAAAAGGCATGCAGCATCTTTGATTGATTGATTGATTGATTGATTGTTAAGTTCTTACCTGTAACAAAAAGAAATATTTATTAGTTTTACATATTCATCATTATAATTTGTGTTTTTTTTTTTGCAAAAAAGTTTCGGTTTATGTAAATCTAAGCTTTCAAATATAAACAACATTAAATTTATTTTTCCTCTCAGAAAAGCGAAACGTTTTAGGTAAATTTTTAACTGAAAATGAAAAAGAAGAACAGAAATTAATTCACACTTGCCACATGCACTATCCTTCTTTAAAATGATTCTTACTGTTGCAAAATGAGCGTTTGCTTCAAACACACGACTAAAAATAATGTATTTTTTAACACTTCAGCAGTACTGTGCTGTGCTCATTATATAAATTCAGTAACCAAACAATTTAACCTTATCTATGGCTGTGAATGTATTTACATCATCGGTAGTGCGTTTAAGTAATTGTGTGTAAAAGTGCCAGCAATGCAACTGACTGCATTGCCACAAGTCAACTAGAGTAAGAGAAGGGGAAAGGGAGAAATCTAAAACAAACACTACGTAGATTTTTTGTTAAACATTTGTTTGTTTTACATTTTATGTGGTTTTTAAAGCTCACATGTTTTAGTTTTTTTTTCCTTTGGTTTATTTTTATTATTATTTTTTTCACCCTGCTTACTGGTCTGCAAGTTGGTTTATTGCTTGTTGCCACCTTGTTAGCAAAAACAATTTAAAAAAAACGAAAAATGGGGGAAAATCTGTCGACACTAGTTGTTGGCGATAAAATGAAGAAAACCCATGGAATTGCTTGTATCCACACTTTCAACACACACACAAATGAGTGTTTAAGCGTGTATATGCGAGTCTGCCATGCATCCTTACGAACATTGTCCGTTGTATGCGTGAAAAGTTATGTCACCAATACATTTTTGCTGCATATTTTTAGGCAACAGCTATTTTTAACCACACGCGTACATAAAACACAAACTTGGTCATTTGGATGATTTTTTTTGGGCTAACAATTGAGCAAGAACCTTTAAATATAGTTAACATAATTATAAAAGTTTCCTGCAGATGTGTCCACTAAAAAATGTAATTTTCCAGAGACTGTAGTTTCCGTTTATTAAATAAAAGTAGCCAAAGAAAAACTTTTAAGTTAAGCGGTTTCGTTTTGAAGCATGGAAATAATTAAAACACAAGTCTGAACCTTATTGAGATTTTTAACAACTCATAAGGAATTGCACAATACTACCGGTAATTAAGTGCTTAAACTGAGCGAAAGTGCACTTCCAACTTGAATTTTTTTTATACTAAGAGCTGTCTAAGTTCTCGTCTGAATTCAATTTTAAAGTGCATTTGTTATGCACTTATTAATCTTTCTATGCCGCATTTTAATTATTCGGCATCAGAATTTTAGCTTAAATTGGCTGAGAGTTAGAAATCAAAATGAGGAGAGAACTCAGACAGGTGTAAAGATAGCAGAAAGGTTGAATAAAGGAACAGTATTGGTTTGCTTACCATGTCCTGGTAAAAAAAGAAACAAGTTTATCGCGGCAATTAACTAACGGCAGTACTTATGCAAAATCTTTCTTGATTCTTGTGCTTACATCACCCGCTTAGAGAAAACTTTTTATTTTGCAAGTCTTTTAAATTGTTAATAAAATTTTGTTATTATTATTTTTTTAAGACAAATTATAATTTGTTTTTAAAGCCTACGAAGCCGTCTTGGTATGTCTACAGTAACATCCAGGGTGGAGGCAGGATTTGAACCTGGACACCCAGAATAATAACTTATCATACTATCCACTGGTCTATGGAGGTAACCTTCTTTGACTGTGACTCGTGATTCGCGGTGGAAGTTTCCCACATGAAAATTATGCCTCTTGCACGTGGATGAATAAGCAAAAGTATTGTTTCTCTTTCTTGCAAACCAGCACGCAAAGGAAAAGCATGCCTAAGCCAAACATAATCTAAGATCATAGATGATAGATTGTCTTATTAGCCGAGTCATACTATGATTGAAATCAAATCAATGCCGTTGTATAAATCATATTGTTGTTTAGTTTACCAATCATATTTTTCCTTATTACAATAATATTATAATTTTATCATAAAACAATAAAGTAATTAGTAATCATAATATGGTTAATCATCAATATAATTAAACAAAATGCCCATTTCACAAAATTCTCGAAGAGCGAGTGTAGCAAGTTTCGATCTTGCGGAAGTTGATGCATGATTTTCGGTAAGCCTGAAATACGAGGGCAGTTTGATAATTCCGTAACTTTCTGAATTAAATGAAATTTTTTTGCGACCTAAAATTTGTAAACAGTAAATAGTCACAAGGGGCTAAGTCCGAAGTAACAGTTGATAGCCCCATTCATGGATTTTTGCCAAAGTAAACGCAGTTGCGTTTGTGATGCAGTGTGAGCAATCGCGGCAACCGTGACGCGGATGTCATTTTCATATCCAAATATTCATACTAAATGTGATGTACTCACTCGGTTGAGATGCCTACAGACTCAGCCATCTCACGCACTTTTATTTTCCAATCGTCTAACAAAGTCTTGTATTTTTGATAATAACAGATATAGGATGGCCCTTAGGACATATAATAGATTATTAAGTAAATTAATTTGTGAAACAAGATATAGAATATAGAGAATTGATAAGTCTAATGTTGCTTACAAAACACCATGAAAGGATAATGATAATGGAAACTGTGATAAAGTTTGTGTAGGTACAGCACAAAATAAACTTAAAAATTTACAAGCAGGGCATATGTAGGACTAACTTAAAATATATATAAATCACTATCAAAGCATTGATAATGTATCCTTTTTTGAATTCAAAAATTAAGTATAAACGTCCTTATGTTAGCGATGTTACAGCTAATCCATGCATCATAAGACTTAAGAATTAACTTTAGAGCTGATACTGATAGTGTAGCACAGAATTATAGGCTTTTAATATACAAGAATAATATAATATTAATGTTTTCAAATTTTCAGAATTAATTCTTTCTCTCATTTTTCCTGTTTTTCTTAATATTTCAATTGAAAATGTCATAAAAAATCTAAAATGAAAATAATCGATTTAGACTATTTCGTTTAATTGTTCATTTATTTGCTAAGCGATTTGTTTATTATCCTGAAAAAGCTACACAAAGAACCAGCGAAATATTGAAAACAAATTTGTTTGGATGTTTTTTATATAAAAAGTACCTCAAGATTGTTACTTAATTGAAAAAATATATACTTATGTATATTAAGAAAAGGTCGCAAAACTAGTTGTTACAATTTCTTTACACGGATGAATAAAAAGTAGAAACTTAACATGAGTTTTTTTTTAAATATTTTTCTTTCAGGCTAAGATTTTGAATGAATATGAACTTCCGTTTAACGTTTGTTTGTAAAAGATATTTAAAAAAACTGAATTTTAAGCCTGCTCAATTCCAGTCATGGGTTGCAATACGTGCATTTTGTTTTAATTTCATATAAATACAAAATTATATTGAAGAATTTGTTAATAAATAATAAATAATTTTCCCATAACTACTTTGATTTAGTAAATTCAAGAATACAAAAATTTAAGCATATTTCTCCAATTCACCTAGTGTTGTATGAGTTTTATGTGTTATGAATGTTGTAGGTTATTTCAAATTAAACATGTTGAAAAACAAATATTTATTTAGAAAATAAATAGCAACATTTATACAAACTACATTAAATATTTAAGCCTTCAATAGCTCAGCGAGTAAAGTATAGAGTCCTGCACAAATATACTTGAACATTTTTTATAAAATTTATTTCGTTGGAAACACTTACGAAACATTAATGTTACGAGGCACATACACAGAAAATCACTATTGAAAGAACATTTTGTTTCAACTTGTCGGACTCAGGTGAGGGTCTACACAGTCCACTAATAAAAAATATAAATATTTTCCAATTATGCTTTTCAGTATAACTTCGTAGCAACATTAATTTTGCGACAGTGTTTTAAATGAAACAAATGTTTTAAGCACTGGATTAAGTATGCTTGCGCAGGGCTCTAGTAAAGTATATAATCGTAAGTTCAAAGAACGTAAGTTCGTACTCCAATTGCGACAGTTTGTTAATTTGTTTTTGTACACAAGAATTTCGCACATTTCGTGTCTTTTTCGAAAGAATTTCGTAGTACGTAATTAAAAACTATTTCGTAAAATGTACATCACTTTTCTGTTATAGATTGTATGGTTTTTTGTAGTGCACTGTTCTTGGAAGCTCTTTATTTATTTTTATATTTTTACCACTTTGACACCAATGTTTAATGTCTAAACATTATTTTGTCAAACGCAAGAAATTTAATATATATTTTTGATTATATATCTCAAATCTGTTTTGTATATTTTGTATATCGTTTTGAAAAAAAAAAATAAGTAAAATGTGAATACATTACGATAACAACAAATACTTTTATATGTAACAAATACACAGAAGCACACATGCTATGACAAACCAAAATCATTTTTCATTTGAAAAACAACAAAACAATGCTACAAATACACAGGTGGCATTTATTCTTGAGGGCACTTGGTGAGAGCGTAGCTCCATAGCAATAATCGTATAGATACATATTTCATGTATTAAATAATAATAAAGGGTGTCCCAAAATTATTACAGTTGTATCTCTAAAAGAACAATTAGTCAGCTGACAACTTGACAACTACTAACAATGCAGCGTTACACGGCAGAACAACTTGCTTTCATTTCATTGAAAAATATCCCAAATATAATTAAAAAAAAACCAAAAACTATGTTTTCTATTTAATTCAAATCTCGCGTAAATTTTGAACCACCGTTTAGAATTTAAGTTAGTGTGTCTTATTTAGAATATTTCTGCGTAATATTTTTAGTTATTTAGCATTCAACCAGTTTCACTTTCTGGCGACACCAATAATGAGAAAAACACGATGTTACGATTTTCTTGTAGCGTGCCATTAAAAATATGGTTCTACAAAAACTACATACAATCCGGCTTCGTTTACCAACTATGGTTTCCGCTAAAGCTTTTTGGCAGTGTCCTGCGATCCCACAACAAAATGTAATTATACTGAATTACACAATCTTGAAGATCTGTTACATCGTTATTCAGACGTTTTCTTGAAATTGTGGCTGATTATTAAATATTCTACCTGAGTTTAGCAATCAAACTTTAATGTTTGAAATTCCCAGCACATACAACAATCTTAATAACAAAATGTTGTGCTTATAAAGAGATTAAATAAAATAACTGCAATAAACTATAGAAATTTACCCGAGTCTATTGAAAACCCCTTTTGAAAATATGTCCATTTATAAAATACCTGAAATAAAACGTGAAAACAAAACACATTTACACTCAATATACTTGAATATAAATGTAAATATTTATTGGCTTAAAATATGCATATAAATATGTACCTCTTTTTATGAGAGGATGTTTGTTCAAATAAATACATGAACATTCATTCGTATTACTTAACTATGAAAATCGAATGTCTGCATATTTTAATCTGGGTTTTGAGCGTGTATTATAACAGATAAGATAACATAACAATTTTGTTATGGTATTTGAAGAAATTCAACGAAAAAAATATAAATAAAATTTGAATAAATAAATAATAATATCAACAGAGACGTTCGTATTGAAACATTTGTTATGTTTAATATTTTTCTTACTTATTTTTGTTAGCATCTTAATACAACTTTGTTTGTTCTGGACTACTTACTACTTTAACATTTTACAATATAACTGATTAAATTTTTTTATTTTGATGATTAAGCATTTTCTATTCATGACTGGATTAAGGATCTTCCACACAAATTCACGTTCAATTATTAGGAAAATTCTCTGCATAACATATTTATGCGCATGGATATGTAAGAAAAGCCAAATTCATGATTGGTTTTTAAACAAAGCCGTATGAATAATATTCAGTCTGAAATACATATCAAGTATACGTAAATATATCTATAGTAATCATAGCATACTTTTGGGGATTTATAATAAGGCCCATGAGTAATCCTCAAAAATAAATTTATATAAGATAAAATGAAATAAAACGAAATAAAAATATAGAAAAAAAATATATTAAAATAACGAATACATAAAATAAATATATAATAAAATAATTTAAAATAACACAAAATGTAATAGAACCCAACATAATATAATTAATTGAAATAATATGCAATAAAGAAAGTAAAACTAAATAATATGAAATTATTTGAAATAAAATAAAAATACAAAAGTTAAGAACTACGATGTCGAAAAACTCGTATGTCGAAAATTCAAAATTATAAATTTAAATGTAGTAGTATTATAAACTAAAATACAATAAAATAAAAAAATTAAAACAATAAATTATTATAAAATAAAATTAGATACAATAAAAAAAAAACAAAATATAATAAGCTGTAACAAAATAAAGTTGATTAAAATAAGTGAAATAAAAAAGAATATTATATAATATAGAATTCCTTAAAATAAACAAAAATAAAACAACCAAAAAAATAAAATAACAAAATAAATAAATTAAATAAAACAAATAAAATAAATAAAATAAATAGAATAAATAAAACAAATAAAATAAATAAAATAAATAGAATAAATAAAATAAATAAAATAAATAAAATAAATAAAATAAATAAAGTAAATAAAATAAATAAAATAAATGAAATAAATAGAATTAATAAAATAAATAAAATAAATACAATAAATAAATAAAATAAATAAAGTAAATAAAATAAATAAAATAAATAGAATAAATAAAATATATAAAATAAATAAAATAAATAGAATTAATAAAATAAATAGAATCAATAAAATATAAAATAAATAAAATAAAATAAATCAGAATAAAAATCCCTGGAAGATTTTTCCCTTTTCCCAAAAAGACGCTGTTTATTAGAAGCCGCAGAACAAAAGGTGCTTTTTCGCATTTCTCGAAAAATTTGTTTTTTAGTATTTTTATAATATTTTGGTTGAAATCTTGTAGAAACAATTAAGTTATTATTATAATAATTTTTTTTTACAAAGTAAATGGGTTCTAAAAAATTGATGCTTAACAAAAGGTGTTTTTTTATTTTTTCCTTGACAAAAGGTGCTTTTTTGCTTTCTTTTTTGCAAAAGGTGCTTATTCCGAAATAAAAAGGGAATTATATCAAACATCCTTAACATTTAATGGGGTGACTTATGACAGTTAGATGCATCTGTAGATAAGTAAAAAACTTGTTAGCATTTCCAGGTTCTTGCAGTTTTTTTAAAGGTGCGAAAAAAATAAATCTCGATTTCCCAAAAATTTTAAATGAGCGAAAAAGCACCTTTTGTTCTGCGGCTCCTCGTATATGTTCACAAATTAATAGTTTGCATATTATATGTGAAGAGCCTTTTTGTAGGAAAAGGGAGAAATCTCCCATTTTTTATTCATAATTGCGATTAATAAAAAAAATAAAATATATGAAATAAAATAATAAAAACAAAATAAAACTAAATAAAGTAAAATAAACTAAAAAAATAAAATAAAATAAAATGAAAAAGTGAAATAAATAAAATAATAATAGATTGAAATAAAAAATACTTAAAATATATAAAAAATAAAATGATATACATACATATATTTATACACATATACTGAAGAAAATGAAATATAAAATAATAAAAAACTAATAAAATCATGAAAAAATAAAACAATTCATTTAATATATTTACTTTTGGTAAATAGTGAAATGTGGTGCTTTGAAACAATGTACACAGAAGCAGGAACTATTGGATCTGTATCGGAAGCAAAAGGATACTTTTAAAGATATTTTTTTATTTTGTCAAACAAAAAAATTTTAAAAATGGGTTGAAAATAGCTAAAAATGTATATCAAGTTACTAGATTAACATTTGACTGCCTAAAAAGAATGAAAATTACCAAATTGGCAACCCTGTTTATATTAAAAGTTTTCTTAATTTATTAGTTTTCATTCTATCTTCTGTCTTGTAGTCTCATTTAATTAGTTTTCAACTAAATTTATTTAAATTACAGCAAAAGTTTTGTCTGTCACACGTACAATTTATAAAACATTCGTTTTCTTTCTTAAGTTCTTTCGTATATATTTTCTTTTAGTTTTTACAAAAATTACTTTTTCCTTTTCGTGTTTATTTATGTAAAAAAATTGCTTTTCATTATTATCTTTTGAAAAAACAGCATCTTTATTTAAGAAAAAATAAAAAAAATCTTTTGTTATTTTCTTCGTTCAAGATTATGGCGTATCGTTTGATAGTTTTTTCTTTCTTTGCGTTCATTCGCTGTTTTGAACATCAAATAATGTGCATGTGAGCACTTCCTGTCAGTTGAATATCTCATATTCTTACTGCTGCACACACTAATGCAGCCACAAAGGAACAAATGTTAAAATAAAAAATAATGACAGCAACACAACGAAAACTTCAGGTGAATTCTTTCTTGAAACATCCTCAGTGCTTTGAAAGTCTAGAGCAAATATGTGCTGGTGTAAGTAAGAGTGTATGTGTGTATATGCAAGGTTTTGCAAAGTGTTTTGTTGCGACCCAAAGGCACATGTGTTGTCATCTGTTCTTTTTAGTCTTTTATGTTTTATGCATTTTTTTGTGTTTTGTATATAATTTTATTGTTATTTTGTGTATAATTGTGCTTTAATGCGCAAAATAAATAACACGTGATGTAAATCAGGTGAAGTTTCGTTTATTTGATTGGAGACAACTGAAGTATTTTTTAATAATACTTACTGTTCTATTTTTAATTAATTTTATATTCTTAAGAGCAGTTCACTGCAACGTATGATTTATATTTTTGCTTTTAAATATTAATCATACGCCATGAACACTCACTCGTGTTGGCTTAACTGTTATTTAAGCAACTTATAAAGAGTTTTATGATTGTATTAAATAACAACGACACTACTTATGCTGTGTGAGAGTGTGTGTGTATGTGTGTTAATAAATGAAGTTTTTTAATACTTTCCATATGTAATATTAAAAAAAAGAAAAACATATTTTTGTAGGACAACCAACATTAATGTGATATTATGATATTATGTTCATTTGGCACTACAAGACAACTGGAAATTTTAAATGCATTCATTTTATTTAATATAAAGGATTCAAGAAGTTCAATATTATTGTATTTAATTTTTATTTTTAATTAACATTTTGAAGTTATTTCACAAAATATAGTATCAGCAAAGAGCTACAATTTTGCTATGCGATACTAAATCAAAGGCATAAGTACTCGTATGAGTATATGTTATTAAGCCACCATAATCTTTCAATTATTTTCCACGATTTTTCAGGAAGTTGTTGCATAATTAATTGTTTCTTATCTTTTTTCAATTTATATTCGCATCAACAGCTTAAATTACATTTAAAACAAAAAAATTCTAAAATTTTGTTTTTGTTTTATATGTAGTTTCACAAAAGAACGATGATATCATTCGACATTGCGGGTCAGGCAGTTAGTTTGTTAAAAATTGAATTTATAAGTTATACAGTGTAGATCACTGCATTCCTAAATTGTATGAAATGAGAAAGGGAATTTGGTCACTTTTACTACAATAGGATCAAATTTCTAAAAATTCATGTGAAAGTTAAAAAGTTTCCTCCTACAAAATGGTAAAATATGACATAAGCACTTTTTTCTAATTGCCAATATTTAAATCCCCTTGGCGTTTAAAAATTTTGAATTAAAATATTTTAATGCTTTTGTTTAGTCCTAAGAAAGTTTCAAGTCCTTAAATAATAAAATTGTACACGAAATTGAAAACTGCAAACGCATTTTTACTCCATAAAGTAAGTGGGGTTTTCAAATGACTTTCCACATTCAAAGGTACCAAATTTTTATTAAATTTAATTTCCAGAAGAGCTGATTTAAAAAAATAAAAGGTCACAAAAATCAGTTTTTGTGTGTTAATTAATTTCGATGCTCTAGTTCTTCTTTTATAACACTGTGCAACAAATTGAGGTTCGTCACCGCCAGCTTCAACACGTCCAATGGGAAATGAAAGTTCACCATTAACTTAACAAAACTGCCAAAGGGTTTTTAAAAGTTAGCTCTAATTTAATTATTTTGTTCTCTTGAAGTTGGGCCGTTTTTGACCATTTTTGCAATATAAGTGAAAATTGAAAAAAACATTTTGGTAGTTCTGTTTTCTTAATCGTCTACTTTCATTTCCCATTGGAATTGTTCAAGCTGGTCTTTAACTTGTTGCACTGTAAAATAAGCGATATATAAGTTATATTCAAAAAAATTTTAAAAACTAGAAAAAGAAAGTAGCAACCAGAGACAGAGGACTACAAATTTTAAATTAGTTTTTCTTAAAACTAATCTTTTCTTACTTAAAAATTTTAAAAATTCTAAGCTTCCAAACAAAATTTTATCAAAATCATTCTAAATACCTGCATCTTCAGCAGGATACGTTCTATAAGGTGAAGGGAAAAAAACATTTTCATTTAGCTGAAAACTTGGTAACTTTTCAAGTGGACGGTATTCAAAATGTATGGCCTCTTACTCAACTTAATCCTATAGAAAATCACCAATAATATCAATGACTCTTAGCATTGATTCAAACGAGCGCCAAGAGTTTTTAGCTAAGAAAAATCCAACAGAAACAACAATTCACCTTTATGCTCTTAGAATTCCAACTCAATTCAAGTAGTTTCAATTTCTATATAAAACAAAGCATTAAATAACAATAAATTTCAAGTATTTTTTTTCGATTTTGCCATGCCACTTGAGGTTGCACTACACTGCTTTCATATTTTAAAAGCTACAAAAAAAAACAACACAAGAATAAAATCGCCAATATTTCATTTTCACAAAAAAATAAAAAATAAAATAAAT
Organism: Gymnocheta viridis; assembly: GCA_956483585.1. NCBI lineage: Eukaryota > Metazoa > Arthropoda > Insecta > Diptera > Tachinidae > Gymnocheta > Gymnocheta viridis. The sequence goes on along the minus strand of OY101442.1, from coordinate 27,773,812 downwards.
GAAATAATAAAAAACCAAACACAAGAAACCACTTTATTAAACAAAATTTTTATTTACTCTTGAGCTATAGGAATTGTAAAAAACCACTAAGAAGCAATATGTTACATGATCAAAAAAATAAAAATAGCACTTTATGAAAAGAAAGCTAAAGCTTACAAAAATATATATTTTTTCTTTCAGCATAAGTACGAGTATCTGAAAAAAAGAGGAATGGAGGACTTACAAAAAAAACACAATAAAAAAGCGAAAAAATATTGACAAAGACAACTAATACTTGCAGCATATGTACGAGTTATAGTTAAGTATGAATAGACTTTATGAAAGAATATTAGCAAAAAAATGTAAATTTTTTTTAGAAACATAAACAGCAAAGAAATTTGTAAATAATAAAAAGTCTTATTAAAACATTTTGAGGACATTAAAAACTGCTTGTTATGTTCAACACTGCCAGATTATTAGGTGAGCAAAAATATGATCCAACGCTTTATTAGCTTCGCGTTTTATCTCGAAAACAGTGCAATCAATATACTGTACAACATTTTCAGCTCATTGATTTGGGATTCAATTCTGAGAATTGTAAGCGAAAGTAGCCCCAAAAAAAGGATTTTCTGCATCATTCGCTTTGTCAAGTTGGCTGCACTAATAATTAATAATTACATTTTAAAACCTTGAGAACATTCACCCTTATTCTAGTTGTCAACGTCAACGTCACGTCAACACAATTCCAAAAAATTAGGCCATGTCTACGCGTTTTCGAAAACAACTGACTACTATTGGCAGGCTTATGTTATTTTCTGGACCTTAGAGAACAGGAGTAGGCTGCCAGTAGCACAAAATTGTTTTCGAGAACGAGTAGACAAGCTCCAATTTTTTGATATTGTATTAACGTGACGTCGATGTCGCCAACTGGAATAGGGGTGATTGAAGTAACAAGTATACGTACGATATACCGAAATATAACCGTGTTAAAATATAGAAAAAGTGATAAAAATCCACCTTGACCAAAAAAATTAAATTAAATTAATAATGCAGCCAACTTGACAAAACGAATGATGCAGTTGTTATTATTCTTGGGGCTACTTTCGCGTGAAATTCTCAGAATTGAGTCCCAAAATCATGTGTTGTACTGTTATATACATTACATTGCTGTGTCCAAAACTTCCAGGAAATTTTATTCTCTATATAAAACTTTCAGAATAACTTCAAAAGTTGATTTTAAGGCAGCAAACGTGATAATTACAAACCACAGCTTTAAGCCATAAGACCCAATGGTTGTCTACTCACCCTTCAAACCCTTGTATTTATGAATACAAGTGAAGCTTCTCAGAGTTTTTGCTAAAACTAGACTCCAAAATGTGAATGCCTCTGAGAGTAGATTGCTGAGGAAATATGCGGTAACTGAGTAAACTCTTTTACGTCGATTTCAATAGCTTGGCTCATCTTATGGCACACTTCGCGGTATTATACGTGACATTTTTCGTTCGAACGAATACAAAATTTAACTCATGTTGTTCCATGGAATTTTAAGAGCCTGGCTCTAGTTCTCTAATTCATTCCCAGAATTAACATTTTTTACGAATTGTCGTGCATTAAATATGGTTTTTTTTAAATACCAATCTATTTAATAAAATACTGTATATTTTCTTATTCACATTTTCTTGTAGACACGCTGTGTTGAGTCGTACGGCCTTAATTAAGCTCAATTTACCATTCGATTCCAACACTAATTAAGTAAAATTCAAAATGCAACCCTTGTGAAAAGTATATTTACAGAAAATTATGTTCAGTAAAAAGAAGCAATTCTGCACAATGCCAAGAATATTAATCAGATAGTAGCTCTACAACCGCTGACTAAACTGAGTACATGCCGATTGCGTAAAATTTTGTTGTTGTACACGTATTCCGTGTTATGTGGCGTTTGAAATTTTCTTTAAGTCTCATCTGTGCTGACAGTGTCACCCGGATTTTCAATTGTTTTGGCAGCTATTAAACTACTTTATACAAAAAATATTCGATTGTTCTAGAGCCGCTGCTACCTCGTAGATCTAGCTTGTGTCAAATGCTAATTATATAAGATAAATTGAGATGTATGAAGAGTAAATTTAATTGCTCAATTACAAATAAATTGTCTCAACGCGTCAATAAAAATACATGTCTGAACATAGTATTAGTACGCTTAGCACAATCAATTACCGAAAAAGAAATACTTAATGGTCCAAAGAAAATAATTGTAAAAATTATATCTTTTTAAGCCAAATTTAACAGCGCTGCTGTTTTTTAATTGCTTCAAAATATACTAAATAAAATGGAAGATATTTTTTGTTTAAATATTTCTGATTTTTCGAACTTTTCTTGATTTATTTTTAATTGACTTTAATATAAAAAACATCAAAAATTTATTATCGATATTTCGTTATTCCTTTGTGCAACTTTCTGCGGATGAAAAATCTAATTTCAATTGACAAAAAATTTTTAATAGAAACAAAATGGAAAAGGAAATTATTAATTTATGTTTATTAATTAACACAGTTCAACAGCAGTTCAAGATTACCCTTTAAGAGTTAATTAAATTTAATAATGATTCAGATTTGTAGGTCATCCTATCTCCGACGAGAAGGTTTGACACTCAAATAATGAATTTGATTGATTTTTAGTGTTTGTGTAAAGATTTGGGTTTTCTGTTTCCTGATTTATATAGTAAAATTTTATGCCCAACATTTTTGTAGAACATCTTATGTCCGTCCGTCCCTTTTTACGGTGTGATTATTCCGATTTGTTAGAATGAAACAAAAAATGCCATTATGAGGAGGAGTTGGAATGCTAACAGGTTCTACAAAAATATTTGCTAGAAAGATGCTGAACATACCTTACACTTCAGATGTAAATAAAACATAGTTTTAAATACCGATATCGTGCAAGAACAGGTCATGGCTGGGAAACTTTAACCGCCTCTAAAATAAAATTCCGATATGATCTTTCAAAACGCCAACACATTTTTTTGGTCTCCTTTACCAGAATCAATCGTTGTAGTCCCTTAGTTTTGGAAAAAGATTTAAATTGTTGAATAGTGTTAATTGTTAAACGATTTTTCATCCTGCGGAAGTTACACATAGGATTAACGAAATATCGATGATAAATTTTGATATTTCTTATATAAAAGTGACCTAAAACTCGTTGATCAGTTAGAAAATTATATAAATATATTTCTCATATAATTATTTCATATTTCCTTAAAAAAAATTTTTCCAACCACCCAACCACCCGACTCAAAAATAGACGAACGGAAACAAGCAGACGGACATTTAGTCCAAATCTACAAATTAAAACAGCAGGACCAATCTGCAAGTGATTCCTTTCAAAACTCAAGTGAACTGATAGCATTTTCCTGTATTTGAATTCAGTTAAAGAAAATCTCAGCCAATGTTGAATGAAAAAAAATCCTACAATGACTACAAAAAAAACATAAACAAACAGGGAATAATAAAATTCAAAACAAATAAATGATGCTCTGTATTCATTTCACAGCACAATTTAATCACATTCTGATGATAAGAAATAGAAAATATATGTATGTGTGTGTGTGCACCCGAAGCTGAAGGAATGAATGAATGAATATTGACACTATTAAACATCTATCAGTATTAAAAGATAGCACGTATTCGTACTTATCACCACCCTCATCATAATCTCAGTTTTCAGCAGCATCATCACTATCGACATTAACATAAGTTCACACTCACACATTCATTAATACACAAATACATACATGAATACATACAAAACAGCAGCATGCTTGAAGTTAAGGAAGGATGTATCAACACAATGTCATCTCAGATATTTCTTTTCTTTCCTTTTGTATTTATTGATGACTGGATACTTATGTTTGGCATTGTATTGTTTTGTCTTGTACTAAACACTAGAGAAAACAATGGTCTAGTTTCTATTGAGTGAATGCTGCAAAATAATGATTTGAATAGTATCCATGTATGTGTGTGAGTACATATCTACGAATACATATGTACATACATTCATATGTATGAGTACATTGTGATTTGCATCATATTCTTAATAGATTGAAGATGGTTACTTTAAATAATTTTTATTAAACATTTGAACAAAGAACCCAAACAAATGACAAAGCGTGTCATTCTTATTGTTACACAGTTCAAAATGATTGTGAGTACTCGAACAAATTGAAATATGTACATATATCTTTGTTGATTATGTTTTTCTTTTGAAATTATTGACATAAATAAAATTAATAATCAGATAGTTTGAAGATGTTTTTTTTTACTAAATAACTAATACACTGTGGCGCAAAACTAATCATCCTATCGGAAGATGTTACAATATTCGTAAATGGTATGGTGCGTCAATTATATTTGACATTTGCGAATAAGATAACTGGGGTATACAAAAAGACAAGCAATGAAGAGCGTGCAATAATTAGGTTGGATTTTTTTTGCCAATAATAGCATGGTGAATTTTGACATCGATTTCTTAACCGTGTCGCGCCAACTGGGCAAAAGATTCCGCCGCTTACCTGCAGAACTCGTATACAGTGGAACAACAAAAGACCTTGCAGAATGTGGAAACCACTCGGTTGGTCGTTCTGTCGAGCATATTGCGACTGTGGCTGCCGATGTCGCTGAGAATGAAGAAGAGGGTGCTGTTAGCTGAAGTAGTTAGTGCGTTGACTAGAGAATAAGTAATGACTAAGAACGTGAGTTCGAGCCCAGTTTGAGGCAAATCATAGCATCCAGCATATTTCAGATGTGCATGTGGACTGTTTAAGTCACGAAGGCATATCAGTAATCATTCAATTGTAATGCCAGTATTTAATACTGGTCTATGATAATGCACATCACAGCGTCCTCCTTAATTGTTAAGGTAGCAGAATCGTCGGCGAAAATAATTATTAAAATGGCTACACACCTTAAAAACAAATTTAATGCGCCTACTTGACATTAGAGGCGCTGTAACGGTGATCTATAAACGAACATAACGCGCAAAATCGGAGTTGTAAAAAACAATTAAGCTTTTGATTTTTGCCATTTTTCCTCTCTCTCGCTATCGCTTTTCTAAAGAAGTTAAAATGCCTACTGGTTGGTGGGCATATTAATTGCCTGAGTGTTACTTCTCTTATGAAAAGAAAAAACAGCAACCAGACGCTACAGTGTCATGATACGCGACTTCCTACTGCCTGAATTGAAGAAGCGGGGCTTGGTAAAGTTGTGGCTTCAACAAGACGCTGCAGCCGCACACACGCCAGAAGCCACAATGGACATTTTTAAGGCAAAATGATTAATTTTGTGCCTTCCTGTGGAAACGTACCTATTTTTTCCATTCAGGAGATAAGTGGTGGCGTTGGCTCAGGTAGTAAGCACGTTGACTACAAACCGAAGGACCTGGGTTCAAACCCAGTGTCAGACAGAGTCATGAAATAAAAACACCACGCATTTCTCTGATGTGCATTGGTGTGCCTTTGTGTCAGTTGTTGGCGGAAGGTTTCAGTGGCGAAGGCATGGTCACTGGTCACTGAACAGTACCAACTTCAGCTGATACTAATTCCAATGTAACATCAGAGCGCCCTCCTTCGTTGGTACTGAGTAGCACAATCAACGGCCAAGTAAAATAAAATTAATAAAAAGAAGTGGCTACTAAACTAAACACAGCTTCAAAACTCGTAATGTCCTGCTCGCCAACAGAGGCGCTGCAACACTGCTCTACGAATAAAACGTGCAGAAAAAAAAGCAAGAGTTGTAAAGAACGAATGAAGCTTCACCTCCTTTCATATCTATCACTATCCCTTTCCACTAGTTCCAGCACAATGCATTGCATGTGTAGCGGTCATCCCCTGAGTGCTGGTCCAAGATAAAAAAAAAAAAGTTTTGGTCACATTTAATGTTATTTATTTAGTCTTTTTCAGCCACGAATAACATTAGGAATACCAAATAACGTACTTTAATTTATGGTTCATAGCAAAACCAATTAAAATCGGCACTGCAATAATTCTCGCAAAACGTCTACAAGAATTTGAGTAAAAATATCATAAAAATCTTTCGAATGGATTGGAAAGCAATGAAAGAATCATAGAAACAATGAAATGATCAAAAACTAATTGCTCAGAGCAAACTACGCCGCAAATACGCGTTATTACTGCTTCGTTAAAAAATTCATCAATTTACACCTCCTTAAAATACGGTCACATCTCACAAACATTTGCATAAAAAAACGTAACCCCTGCTTTTGCTCAGGCTTAGTGTGATTAAACTTGGTTTTTATATCACAAAATGATGTCAATTATACCGCAAAATGCTATTTTTATATTATTTAAAATAAATGCGAGCCCATATTAAAAAAAATATTGGAATTAAAGAAAATGCAAATTTAGCTTTTCTGTTGGTAACGTTTTTTGGGTAAATGTTTGTCAGATGTGACCATACCTTTAGTATATAAAAAGGGTTGTCAATCAAAGAGTATTTAGTAGATAAATTATAAAAATTCTACAGACAAAATGTGAAAAATAAAACTTGTGTTTACGACTCAAAGCATGAAGAGGCCAGGGCCCGACTGCATAGCAGAACAAAATAGATAAATTTATTAAGGAAATTTTATGTATGCCGTCCTACATACATTCGCAATCTATGAATTACGTGGATTGATCTGCCACATTTTTTTTGTATGAGGCAGGATCTGCACATCAAAATATGTAAATATACTAAGAATAACAATGGAGGAATTTTTTGCCGAATAGCGTGGCAGAATACTGTACCGATTCCGTGAGAATGTGCTTATGTGACAGAAGAATGACAATTTTTAAGTGGATATTGATATCATTCCGTTAGACGACAAACCGTAGACTAGTAGTTAGCGTACTAGACTATATTAGTTTGGGGGTCACAGGTTCGATTCCTGCCTAAACCCTGGGTGTTTCTTCAGACAAGCGAAAATAGCTTTGCGGTTTGTGTGTGTTCTTTAACAAATAATGTTAACGAGCCAACCCCTCTTTCAAATATAGCTGTTTAAATTTAAATCGAGTCTAAAGCCTACTTCTTTAGCTATAATTCATTTATATATTTTTTAAGGATCAGACCATAAGTTAAGAAGATGTGATTTTTTTCGCCTCTATTTTGGTTGTATTCCCCACTGTGCGTCTATGATTAGAAAGATTGTTTTACAAATCAGTTTGGAGAAAATTAAAATAAAACTGTTAAATATAACCGTAATACAGGTTGTCGAATTTTCGCCTTTAACTTCGACAGTGTGCACTAGATTAAAGAATAATGTTGTGTGCTTCTTTAATTAAGAGCAACTTGTCGAAGGCCCATTACTTGTATTCAACATATTTACCAGGTCTTAACTGACATCATTGATAGCCCTAAATTATGTACAACTAATCAAACTTATTGACAAATTTCTCCTTTAACTTCGAAAAGATGTACAACATTAAAGATCGCATAAGACAATTTTCTTTAATCTGTTACAAAATTTCAAAGTCAAAGAATGTGAAAGAAATGTCAAGGACTTCATTCAGCAAAAACAATACACCAAATTGTTTGAGAGATATGTTATCATCAATGAAAACTATAAAACTATAATTAAGTTTGGTTTATTTGAAGCCAAAGCGATTATTAATAGGCTTAAGTTCGAAACATTTTTAGACAGAAAGAATTGAAACTTAGACAATTTTCCAAAGCAACAAAAATTATTTGAAAATATTTATTGTTTCACTTCATCAAATGAAAATTACAACGAGCCGAATAAATTTGAAAAATTGCCGATTATCTTTCTCAGCTTCTTCTAAACATTAAAAATTACTCGAATAACTCAGATGAAAGAAAATAATTACTCAATAGTTTGAGTAATTTAAAAATACCATATTCGAATAATTCATTAATCGATCAATGGAAAAATATATTGAAGTTGATATTCTAATATTTAGTTCAAAACTCACGTGTGTCTCTTCTTTTTTTTTGGTGGACGTGTTTTCTAAGCTTGAAAAATCTTTCTTTTTTATATTTTAATGGCCAGTATTTTTTTCTCTCACCATCAAACAACTCTCCATTGGTTCGATCTGCTGTTAGGCATTCGTGTAAGATAAAAGAAAGGAAAATATAAAAATATACTACAGTACAACTTAAGCCATGTACTGCATGTCTACTCCTTTACTTTAATGTTCCTACCAGCGTGTGTGTTTCTTTGAGTGTGTGTGTAAGCATACTGTTTGTTCATGAGTATGTAAGCGCTGTCTTTGCTTGTTTTTGCAACAGATCTCCAAGGATTCATATGGTGTCAATGAGCATAATGATTGAGTGCATTATGTTCTTAATGTGGTAATATTTGCAATATTCGTGCTGTTCGCAAACACGACCAGACAAAAACCACAAGCCAACAGAGTAAAGAAAAAAATAAATAAATAAATTTATGTTAGTTTTTATTTTTCTTATGTCTTGTTCATGCTGTCCAGTACAATACTTATTTAAGTGTTTGCGTATCTGTATCTCCGTGTACTGTAACGTTTCTTATGTATATATGTGTGTGTGTATTTCCCCCCCATTTTGTTGCTTGCATTTTAAGATATTTCGTGTTTAAGAATTTTGCCATAATTATTGCAATAACAGCAATATCTTGCGTATACAATCACGGTAAACAAGCGAATGAACACGTTAATTAAAAATAAATTGCCAACATATTTTCCACAATTAAATGGTTACAATCAAGTAAAAGTGTCGGGAGAAAAATGTAACTAAGAAGGAAGAAATAATATGATAGATAAATGAAGCAACCATGAGTTTTATTGAATAAAAGCGAATTTTTAGTTTATATAAATATATCAACTGGAACTAATTAAAAATTTATGAAGTGAAGGAAATTAGTTTAAAAAAATTTCTGACTATTTTGTTTTAAATTTTTACTTCCAAGATCATGCAGAAGGCTACAACTGGCGCAAAGCAAGCTTACAAAAAGCATTCAATGGTCCAAAAACGAATTTAACTAACTTTATTTATGCCACTTCGCAGCCAACCACAATAACATGCAGCCGCCAGCTGCCTGTTTACCGAACTGGCAGCAAAATCTGGAGTGTCACAGAATCCAATGTTGTCGGAATTGGATTTGAAAAGGCGACAAAAAAAATATTTATTATGATGAAATTCAATGTTATGGGCTTTATGTTCAATCTAGAATTAATATCTGTTTTTAACATAAAACCATTGAAGCATTGAAATTCATCACACAAAAGTATTTTTTGTCGTATTTTCAAATCCAATTCCGAAGACATTGGATTCTTTGACAATCCCGAATAAATAAAAATACGTTTTTTTGTTGGAATCATTTTAAAGCTACCAAAATATTGTGGTCCATAATAATGTATCCCAGTCAAATAATTATATATGCAAAACTTCAACTTTAATTATAACTAATACTTCCTATGGCCGACGTAATCGACCATATTCTAGTAATTAAATATTAATTATTTACATAAACAATACTGAAATGAACATGTACATCCATATTTAATTCATATCTCTTTCAATTCTGATCTCTTTATCTTTTTCTACTTCACTCACTTGAAGAGAAACAATCTTATTAGTCATATAAACATGTAAGTACTCTTAAGCGCTCTCATTGGTTTGCTTATATTTTTACTTGAACCAATACTTACTTAAGTGAATAAGCGTGTGTATTTTTAGTATTTGTAGTGGTGCCAACTTTAGGAGCCTTTTATCCCTTTAATACTGAACCGATTTAAAAAATATGTAGTCGGATCACTAAAGTTCAACAATGTCTACCATTTGGTAAATGAAGGGAAAAAATCGGTTGGCAAGCAAAGGTGAAAAAGGGATCAAGAAATTGATCTTTGTCTAGTTATTTAATAGATTAAGGGCCATTATTACAACTTGCCGTTAGTTGAAGGTAGGATTTTCTCTGCCCGATAAATAGCTTTGCATTATTACACCTTCCATTTTTTATTGTTATTAATAATAATATTTAATGGATAAAAAAAATAATAAGTGAAGGTTTTGTAATGCAAATCCATTTATCGGTCCAAAAAAATCCTGCTTTATATTAAAGGCAAATTGTAATAAAGGCCCAAAGAGATCTAAAAATTAAATAACATAATTAAATTCAAGTATGAATTCTTCAAATCTCCGTATAAAATATTTATATGTTCAAAAATATTATTTATAGACATGTATATGTGTATGTATACGTATGTACATACTCTCTTAATTCCCTGCAGGAAATGTCAATAGTAAAATTGTACTGATTATCTATTGACGATGTCACCAATACTACTGACAAATTATACCCCAACTAATGCTATCTACTATTGACAATTAACACAGGCTTTTCCTAGATTACGTCAATACTGACTAGGTAATTCCTGTGGGACCATATGGATAAATTGTCAATAGTAAGATCATGCTGACTTACTATTGATGGTACCCGTAGTAAAACTGTATTGATTCAGTATAGACGCTTTCACCGCCTGTAGGAAATGTCAATAGTAAAATTATACAGATTAGCTATTGACGATGTCACCAATACTATTTTATTTTAAGTTAGTTCAGAAAGGTCAAATATTTATTTAAAATAATATTTAAAAGTAAAATAAAGTACGATTGTTAAATAACACAAAAGGCACTTCGTTTCGTTCTAAATTAAACAAAATATATACATTTACAAGCTCATTTCTTCGTGGGTGGCTGAGCCTTTTAGATACATATGTTGCCATCGGCTACCCGCCAATTTTGAGACCATCAGATTGATGATATGTTTTTAACCGTCAATCATTTTCTTACCTTTCAAAAGCAAAAGACAAAAAAAAGAATCCATTTATTGACAGCATCACCAAAAAGACACCATAATTGTTGAAAAAAATATTGACATGGATACACTTAACTCCATGCTTCCTTCAGGGTTGATAAATAAGTTTTATATATACAAGTATATATTTTAATAATAAAAAAATAATAATAATGTATATTCAACAATTGGACACGACTGCAACAGTTTTTTTCAGGGCGGACAAATCAATTTTGTCCCATTCCGCCAAAATAATATTTTTCAGCTGCTTAAAGGTTAGAAGAGGCAAAATTTTACTCCTTCGTATTAATAATTTAAAAAAGATGTCAATTTGTTTTTCTAAACCGAACGAGCATTTGATTTGGAGACTTCTTGATCTCTTAACTAATTGTCAATTATATCTTATTAAAAAAGTTAATGTTTAAAGTGGATGGGATTTATTCAAAGAAATCATGTAATAAATTCCATTAAACTGATTATAAAAATAAAACTCTAGAATTTTTTTCTATATTTTATCTCAAATAGTGGAAAATTGCCTTAAAGGCATGAATGCTCGCTCTAGTTTTTCAATGATGAGTTTTTCTTCACTTTACCGGATTTTTTCTATCTTCATTTTCTATTGCAGTGCATTGTTTTCAATGCACACACACACAGGCAAACACACGCCCGCATACACATCTAATAGCTTACACTAACTTTCCTTTAAATACACACACACATGGATACATAACTCGTATTTAAAATATGACACATGAAGGATAAACTTGAATGTGTTATTTTTTCATTGTTTTTTTTTCTTTTTTTATTTTTTAATCATGCATGCAGCAGTATAAGTAAATTTGTTTATTTAAATGTGTTTATATGCATTAAGATTAAACATTATTTTACGTTTTTTTTATTATTATTCTTTCTATTTTCACTTGAATGGAAAATTTATATCAAATATTATAAACTCGTTTACACATTTTTAATAAAATTGCAAAGAATACAATTATTGTGCTTCAGATTTTTTTAATTTCATTTTGACTGATGATGATGAGGATGCTGTTGCTGCTGATGTTGATGCTGATGTTGACATTTGTTTATATTTTGTAATTTTTCATCATATATTTTTTTTTAAATATTATTATTAATATTCAATGAATGATGGATATATGAGTATGTGTTTTTATTAAAAAAAAAATAAATAAAAAGTAAAGCAACATGCAGATTTAAAAGCATAAAATCATTGGAGTTTAATTATTTTTAATGAAATATTATGAAATCTTCTAAATTGTTTGTACATATTAAAATGCTGAGCTAAAATTAAAATTTCCTATTATACATTACAACTGGGCATGGCACTTCACATGCACGTTATAACGGGTGTTCTAATAAGATGTTTTATTTTTAATAGTCCGTCGTTTTAACAATTGACTCATGACTCAAACTATAACTACTGGTCAGATGACAAGTACACATTACACCATTAATTAAAATGGAACGATATACACATAAATTTCAACATCGCAATTAAATGAATAATAAAATTCAATATATAAATTTTGAAAATTTTGCGGTCACAACTTGCAAAACTAGAGCCTTTTTAGGTCGTCGTGAACCACCTTCTCATGCAGTAATTGGGAAACTTTTGTAAAAATTTAGAATCTTGGCACAAGTTAGTGATGTGAAGAATTGAAATCGTACACGTTACTAAAAAGCAAGTGAGAATATTGCTGTTGTAGGTGATTGTATACAGGAGAATCCAGGTTCGTTCCATTTCTCGTCAATCTTTGAAATTGGGCATTCCTTAAATGACATTACATCGTATTTGGCAAAAGACTTTTGGTGGGTCTTAAGGTCTTTAAAGATCAGTTAGCACAAATATTCACGCCTACCGACCATCGACAACGTCTTGTCTTTGATGACTGTGTTCTTTAAATGCATCAAACCGATCCGGAATTTCATTAAAAAAAATTTTGAGTGATGAGACCCATTTGAGCCTCAGAAGCTACGTCATTGGACCTCACTTTTTAGAAAATTAGGATAAAGCATCTGTTACGCTGAATGCTTTGCGATACCGAACAATGATTAATGATATTTTTTGGAGGCAATTGGAAGTTATTGATGTGAACGAAATTTATTTTCAACAAGACGGCGCTAAGTATCACACAAGTAACGATTTCTCGAAGAGGCGATCACAATCGGACATAAAAATTTTGTGCTTTAACATCTTTCGACTTCTTTCTTTGAGTTTACGTGAATCTCAAGGATGCAATTCGTAAAGTTATCGAGGAGATACAGCCGCAAATAAGTGAATTGGTGATGAAAAATTTAATGAAAAGAATATCGTCCTGCTGATAATGTTTTCCATTATTAATGTCACAATTAAATAAACATCCAATGATTTCTCTTAAAACCCCATTTTTGATTACATATCAAAATTAAAGCTCTAATCGGAAGAGCCTATATATTCACAATCAAACAGTAATTTCTCCTCATGAAGTGAATTAACAAATCAAGCAAAATATTGAAGCTTGAAAAAAATCGGTTCAAGGGCATGCCTAACTCCCATATATCCTTAATTTAAAAAATTAAATTTTAAGTACAATTATAACCAGATAGCAGAAGGAATATTTAATTGTTTCCAAAATTAGGCGGTAAAACTTTGTAAAAACTACATTGCAATACCTGAAAGGACATGCTTAAAGCACCTCATACACAATTCAATTCAATCGTCAATTTAGTCTTTCAAATGAATTGATTCTTGACCACAGACTTCAAAAGCTGAATTGAAAGAGGTTCATTCAATTGTCAAATTTATATGTTTTTTTACAATTACAAAATTTACAACTTCTAATGCAATGGCTGAAATAAGAAAAGCAATTGCAATAATGATTATTGCAGAATGCATTTTCATCATCAAAAAAGAAAAGCGATGAAGAATTTTTTTTATTTAAAAAGTAATGTATTTTCTTCCAGCAATTGGAAAATTTCTCTCCAAGCATCCATGATTGCCATCAATGTCATTTTTATATTTTTTATTTAAAATTCAAAGAAATATTTAACTCTTTCTTTGCAAAAGAAAAGTACAAACATAAACTTTGACAGCTAATCAAGAGACTCGGACATACATAGCACAATCGAATTGAAAGACTTAATAGCCAACTTGAAAAAATCAAAATCTTTTGATTTTTCTTCAACCAACTCGACAACTGCCAAACTAATCAATTGACAGTGCCATACAGGCTTTGACTTGGACAACAGACGACTCATTTGCCAATTGGATTGAAACATGTATGGGGTGCTTAAGTCCCATAGAAATTGTTTGTTAAAGTTTTTATACAATAGTTACATATAAACTAAACAAAATAATAAATAAAGTATAAAATTATATGTTCTTTTTTGTACAACATCATGTTTTGCTATAATGTTTCGGAGCTTGAATATCCTATAAAGTTGTAGAATTTATGGAATTTATTATGTTCCCGAATCCTCTGAACAAGTGTTCGCTAATCCACCGTGCAATATTCGGCATATCTTTCGTTAATATTGATATTGTTATATGTTTGTTTTTATATAATAATTAAATAACAAACACAAAAACTTTCTGTTGGACCTTATTTCTTGGAAAATGCGCAATTATTTGGCATTATACCTATTTAATTGGCCACGCAAATTTGTTTATTTTCAATGAATTTTTCTTCGAACTCTGATAAAATAAGAGATTTTCTTATGTTGAAATAAAATTTTGTTGGCAATTAAAACCACATAAAGCTGATAATAATGACTGTTTTAAAAAGAACCAGAGACATTTTAAGGGTATCTATTTTATGGACCACATATGAAAATTTAACCGATAGAGGAACTCAAAAATACTCGAATTGGTCTTTGATAACACGACAAGTACCTACAGAATTCCTTCGGCACCACATTGCTGTAGTGAAAGTATTTGAAAAAGCATTGTCTGAAATACGTGCTTAAACGTGTTTCTGCTGGACTGTAGTGTGCATATAAAACAAAATTAAAAAAAAACAAAATGATAAAACACACTGATTACATATTAATAAAGCAAGCGGAAGTCGCTAGCTCAAAAAAAAAAACGTCCAAAATGTGTTAACAAAACGCTGAGAAACGCACTTCCAAAATAAAAATAAAGCTACAGGACAAATCTGAAAGTATATAAAATCATATAATAATAAAAAAAATCTAAATAACCTCCCAAATCTGCTAAATTTATTGCCCTTCTGTTTCAATATTCCAATAGAATTTAATTTATTTTAAGCACTAATCTGCCAGCTCAACAAATTTATTATTTTTAACACACACACACACACATGAATGTTGCTTTTCCATTTACACATAATCATTTCGTCAGTGATTATATTCTTTCTTGTTTTTAAATAATTTTGCACTTAAGCAAGTGAAAAATTATTCATTAAAATTCATTGCAACCAGTACATTATCTTTCCTTTCCTTTCATTTCATTTATTTTTTTTCGCCTCAAATTTGATGTAATAAAAATTGTTGGTTGCTAAGTCGCATTCAAATACTAACGACAAAAAAAGAATAGAACGGACCATTTAAAACCAAAAATTAAATAAATGTATAAACAAAACGAAAGAAAGAAAAAAAAACGCATAAAAATCAATTTTATTTATAACATAAAATCTCATCATTTTCATTATCTCGCCTCATTGCTGTTGCATCATTTATGGCAGTATATTTTATGGCTTGTTTGTTTTTTTGCTATTGTTGTTGTTGTTGTTCAAGCCCACATCAGAACAACCGCCTCCACTTGTCCTACAACTCGTTGGCTGTTTGTCTAAATACAAGATTTGTTCATTTTTTATCTTATTGTGTTTGGTTTTTTCTTTATTACTGGAACACAAGAGGCGTATGTTAGTCTGACTGAGTGTGTTAAATGTTTGTGTGTTTGTGTAGCGCAATTTTTTTTTTGTAGATTTGCAACAGTTTTCTAGTTATTCCTTTTTAATGCACAGCCTCACACTCGGCTCTAGTTCTATCAATCTCTCTCTCGCCCTCGCTCTCGCTGTTTCTCTCTATTTCCCTTTTACAATTTTATATCTTTCATCAGCATTTCCTGTCATGTCGTATTGTTGTTTTTATAGCAATCTTTCAATGTTTGTTGCTTTTGTTGGTCTCGTATTATATTTTTCTTTATGGCTTTTTAACCCAAAGCTGTCTCATCTTTCATACCCACAAATGGAAGTATGTGAGTGTTATAACAGCACCAGCAGCAGCAACAACAAACTTAACAAGAGAAGAAGACATGTTTTTAACATTTATTAATTTCATGATATTGTTTATTTTTTGTTGTACCCACTCGTATGTTAGACGAGATTACGAGCAGCACATAAAGTAGCGGTCAAAACCTTGGTGCTGTTTGCATCAGTAAAACACCCTTCGATTGTAATAAAGACAATAAAAAGTGCAAATAATACCAATCTAGCTCGTATTATACGACTTAGAAAAAGGCCGCGAAGTGCAGCCAAAGTCATTCAAACTTAGAAATGTCACTTATTGAAATGCCTGACTGAATGAAAAGTCCTTCGCTCCCTCGTTCTATGACAAAGCTGGATTGAAAAAATGTTAGCACTTTCGTAAATTGTTCTAAAGTAAATGAGCTCATTCTAAAAATCCCCCAAAAATTATTTAAGCCGATTCGCTCCTCACTGTAGATATGTAAATGCAAACACAAACACACTAACAAACAGGCAAGGTTTTCGCCTTGTGCGTTTTGTTTGTCTTGTATGTGTATGTGTATTATTTGTGTAGTTTAATACTTCAGAGAAATAAAATTATTAAGACAAAAAATTTATAAAAATGTCAGCATAATGAAATTTCGTGGGTACGAGTGTTTGAGTTTCCCTTTGTGCTCGTATGAGAATTAACAAATATGCCATTTTATTTTTCTTTTTAAGCTCTTTTTCACAAGCCTACAAATACAAAGGGAAACACGCCATAAAAAATTATCTTTATTGCTTTAAAATTCTTTAATAAATGAGTCCTTATAGAACGCAAATTATATTCTAAAGAAATGAAAATAATAGCTCACAGTTTGATATAAAAAAAAATTTAAATATGTAAATATGGTTTTAATTACAGAATTTAGCACATTCATGTGTAAATTTGCCAGTTTCCGAAAACTTATCACTTTAATTAGTTTGTTTTATTCTTAATAAAATATATTTGATTTTTCTAAAAATTTTTAATGCGTAAAAACCCTAAACATTATTGTAAAATTTTCCTTATTTAATTTATAGTCGAACTGTGTTTTTGAACTCAGTGAACATTTGTAGTTGTGCTCGAGTCCTACGACTTCATTAGACACTTAAAATATTTTAGTTTCGGTTTTTTATTTATATAATTTAAGAGAATATTCTTTTTATATTCTTTTGATAGTAAATAGAAAATAAATCAAACGGCTACTTAAATCGGCTCAAGCAGCACTTCTGTCAAAACTTATGGCATTATCTTTTCTAGAAAAAGTGGAAAATTTTTTGCCTTTTTTATTGAAAATTTGCAATATGGGCAAGTCCCAGAAACAGTTCACCAATATATTTTTTTTTTTTATCCAACTTTTTTTTTAATCTTTTTTTAAGGAATATTAGAATACATTTATAATTTTATAAATAAAATGAATGTATTTCGATGGTCATTAATGCACAAATTATTGCCAAACATTTTTTGGTTGCAAATAATAAGTAATTTTAGAATTTTTTTATATTTATATTTCTTTTAGGAACTAGATTTTGTGTGCTTTATTATGAAAAATTCGCTAAAAATTACGAAAATACACTTTAACTTTCAAAGCTACTTCCGTTTTTTTATAGCGTGCGTTACAAAACTTTGTGATCAATTATTTCGCAACAACTAACTGCTAAAAAATTATTTTTATGCCATTCGAAAGTACATTTATGACCCACCAAGCACCAAGCATAAGTTCAGTGTTGCCAGTGCAATTTCGAGAAAGATACATTTTATTTTCCAAAAAGACAAATTTTTTCCCAAAAAGAAATTGAAAAAAATTTAAAACCCATTTTTAACGTTTAACATTTTTATTTCATATTTAACGAATATTGTAAAGAAACTGATATCATATAAATTCATATTTATTTAAGTAATAAATATTAAGTACGTAATTTTTAAAAATATAGTAAGCAAACTTTAAAATTAATTACATACATGTAACTATCTTTGGATGTTATAAAAACAAATTCAT
Organism: Gymnocheta viridis; assembly: GCA_956483585.1. NCBI lineage: Eukaryota > Metazoa > Arthropoda > Insecta > Diptera > Tachinidae > Gymnocheta > Gymnocheta viridis. Next base: position 27,755,775 of record OY101442.1, on the reverse strand, counting down.
TTTTTTAAAAATTAATATACGAGTTAAGACGTTTATACTTAGGCGATTATATCAAAAAGTTAATATAAGTTTCTTAAAAATAAAAGAGATGTTCATAATCATCGATTTAGGTGGATGGTATGTTGAAACTTTCTTAATGTTTCCTTTCACCATTAGTAAAGCTGCTATTGTATTAGTATTGATTCGGTTACGAAGACCAGTATAAATAAGCTTTAGCTGCATGCATTCGAAAATAGAAGTACAAATCTTAAACAAACTAGAAGGGGGCCCAAAATTAACGAAGGGGTTTGAATTGCTTATAACTTGCTTTTATTACAATTTTTTTCTTTTCTTTTCAGTATTTTGTAAAGAAGACTTGAAGAATTTAAAATGGAGCAGTACTCAATTGAACAACGCGCCCAAATTGTTGAGCTTTATTTTTCAAATCAATGATCCATTGTTTTAATAATTTAATTATGAGCGACGAAGCCCATTTCCAATTAAGTGGGTTCGTTAATAAGCAAAACTGCAAGATATGGGCTACGGAAAATCCGAGAGTAGTTCAACAGCGAGAATTACACCCACCTAAGTGTACGGTTTGGTGCGGTGTTTCATCGGAAAGGATAATTGGTCCTTATTTTTTTGAAAATGAACACGGGGTCGCCGTTTCCGTTAATGCTGTCAGATATCGGACAATGTTGGAAAATTTTTTAAGGCCAGCCGGAAAACCATCCGCAAGTATGGTTCCAAAAAGATGGAGCCACAGCGCACACTGCAAGGGACAGAATGGCTCTTTTACGAGACATCTTTGATGAACGAATTATTTTGCGTACAAATGATTTTAATTGGCCTCCGCGTTCACCGGATTTAACCGCTCCAGACTGTTTTCTTTGGGGTTATTTGAAAGGAAAAGTCTACATTAATAAGCCCAGAACCATCCAGCAATTAAAAAGCAATATACGCGACGAAATAAACAACATAACAGATGAAGTTTTCCGAAAGGTGATGGAAAATGTGTTGGAAAGAGCACGAATATGCGAAGCAGCAAAAGGCCACCACTTGCGAGATATTATTTTTCATAACTAAACTTAAAATATTCCCCATTTATATTCTGTATAAAAAAATTTTTAGAATCATATCTTAAATAAAAAAGTTATAAGCAATTCAAACCCCTTCGTTCATTTTGGGCCACCCTGTACTTTTTTCATATTTTTATACATCGGGTTATTAACTTTTTTTAATTAAACACTTTTTCCCAATACTCATCAGCGGACATGTCACTGTTTACCCCAATCTCTTCGTGGTTGAGGAGAGCGTGCTCAAGCCATTACGATAAAATTTAAGAAAGACGGAATTTTTTTTAATACAACAGCTAAATCCTTTTCTTTAAAAGATTGAGCTTCCTTTAAATTAAACATTTATAATATTAAATGATGATACAAATTATTGTATCATCACTTAAGAGGCAAAATTTTTATCTTAAGAAAACTTTAATTATCAATTTTTTTTATAAAAAAAAATTAACATATTTTTGTAAAGAATTATTGCTTTTGGTGTCGGTAATGTCTTCTCTCGATTTATGTATATCAAGCTTTCTCTGGAATCGCACTATACAAGTTGTTATAAATGAAATCTCATCAAACGAGTTCAAGGTTAATTCAGTGGCATCGCATCAATTCTATCTGCTCTTTTGCAGATGACAGCAGCATGTGCGATTCGTATTCATTGAGTAATAGACCAAACTTGCCGGAGATTGTGGCCATGAATGATCCGTTCTGCTTGTCCGGAGATTAAAAATCTTCCAATATTACTTTCTAAATAAAAATAACTTGAAATTATCTTCTTAAATTAAAAAGAAATTTGGTAAATAAAGTTAGATTTTAGTCCAACAATCACTTTCAATTTAAATCTAAGCAGTTCAATTAATTATGTATCATTATTAATCCAGATCCAGTTGCACAAGTCATCCAAACTTTTTTGGGTCATGTAGCTACAAAAGAAAATATGATTTCTTTTGCGTGAGACAAAAATTAATTTTAGCCCAGCCTCTTGACCTTCGACACCGATTAAGGTAGAGGCCATCTAAAATACAAAATCCTATTTTAAATCATACAAACATTTTATCTTTAATAGTTTATTTGCTTCATTTAAACATAAAATCCAGTTTCAAGTAATTTCCCAACAACATTGTAATCACTCATCAAGAGATAAAAAGGGTTGTAATGTTTTTGGGCTTTTAATTTGAATATTTTGAATTTTGGATCAAATCCAAGAAAATGTTTATGTATTAAGAAATAAAATGACTACAATAAGAACAAAAAAAACCCATCAATCATAGTGGAAAATCACGTTCGTATAGCTGCTGCTATAGACAGCAATAGCAACAGCAACACAAAGGAAAACTGGGAAAACCCAACAAATTGTAATGAAAATTGTGAGACAATGAAAAGAAGTATTGTAATTACAAAATTACAATGAACATGAAAAGTGTACAAAACGTAGAGGGAAAACTGCCAAAAAGCAATCATAAAGGCAACAAAAAAACTTGATGTGTATTTGTAAAGCAACAGCAATAAAAGAATAAGTACAACAACCCACGAAAGGCACAGGAGGAGGAGGAGAAGGACTAACATAACAGCAGGATTAGTGACCATTTGCAATACAATAAAGTGAAAAAAAATAAATATGTTTTTATTGTTAACATCAAAAAAAAAACAACTGCGATAAAGTGAAAAAAAGAAATTTGAATTATACGTACCACAATGTTGCATTGGAAACACGAAAGGCTTAAAATGTGGCAAGTTACTGAACGAATGGGGTAAAATTCATTGTACTTGTTGTGCGGTCAAGGTAAAAGTTGCTATGTATTTTCCTATATAAGCTCTTTATCATAACAATATATTGAAAGTAAAAGAGTGGAGTAAAAACTAACTTTTATAGAGGAGACTTCCTTTAGTTGCAAACACTGCTCAATAACTTAAGTATCCAACATATTTGCATGGTCAAGTGAAGTTTTCACTGTTTCTAATATTTAAATTTTTCTTTGTTTTTCTTCTTTCGGGTTTTTGTTAATTATGTTGTAATTTTCTAATATTATGTTTAATTAAAAGTATAAATAAAGAATATACTAAATATTTTGCAAGCTGCTTAAAAACTATTTTGGATTTTCGAATTTAAAGAACGAATAAATGAACATTTGGAAATGTTGCCATTGTATTGTAGTCATATATAAATGTGGTGTGGTTACTTTCACTACACTACTTATTACTTTGTAACGTTATTAAAAATCTTGTTCTCTGTTTTTATTTTTTCAGGGGTCTATTTTTCAATTGTTACAATTAAAAAATGCATTCTAATTTCGGTTGCCATTTAATTCTGTTTTCTTGATTCTTTAAAATTTTTTAAATATATTTACGGCCAATTCATAAGCGATTAAAAAAGTTAATGTGTGCAATAAAACACTTTTTCTTACATAAAAATCTAACAATAAGGTTATTATAAATTTATTAACTGTTTATGGATAAGGACGTTAGTATTTTGTATAAAACAATAGTGTGATTTTAGCTTTTTAATATCGAATTCTACATTTGGAGGCTGAACTATAACAAAGATCTTAATATAAAAAATGGAGTGGGCTAACGCATCAGATTAGGACTTAATGGACGCTTGTCATGAATACAAATTATCCGATGATGGTGAGACAGGAGCCCTTTAATAAGAAGAATCAAGCTTTTTAAGAAAAACAGATTATGGAGGTTGTACTGGACTTATTTTCAATATTTTTTTGAACATTGTTGACAGTTTTTGTAAAAAATATAAAATAAAATTATTTATATTTTTGACTACAACGACATCATTAGCATTGACTAAAACCTGCAGCCGTTGTCATCAAAATAATCGTTTTCATATAAACGTGTGTATTTCATTTTAGGCATATTAAAGTCGAGAGCCTGCTGCGGTCAATGTGTTTAATGCTTCAGACAAAACGAAAAAAGGAAGGAAATAAAATAGTTAGTTTGGCTATTTTTAATGAATAGTTTTCATATTTTTTCAAATTTTGCATCGAACTATGAGAAAAAAAATATCAATTTGAGGACTGTCAGAAATATTTTGCCGCCCACAGAACTATTTTCAGATGTAAATGTGAATAAGAGATTTCACATTCGATCTGGCTAAGAAGTAAACAGAAAAAAACACACAGCGCAAGAATTTCGTTTATCTCCAAAAGCAACCTTGTAATTTAACATGAAAGCCCACAGCACTTTTCATTAAAATTTAAATCCTAAAAGTATGCTCTATAAAAACTAGAAAATAAATTACAAGTGCATATTTCACTTTGAAACTGTCGTTTTTTCAATTATTTGCTTATAAAGAAAAAATCAACAGTCTGCATGCAGTTGTGTTATGAATTTTGACAAGTTGTGTCCCAAAAACAAAAAATTGTATTGAACTACAAGCCACACACTCACACACACACACATAGACATACACACGGAGTTTTTACGTGTGTGCTTGATAAATCTTCAAAATCTACTAGAGAATCGAACAGAAATTTATAATAAAGCAGAAATAAAACGACAACAAGAACAACAGCAGCAATAATAATGCAAAGAAAAAGGTTCAATTACCATCAATATTGAATACGAAAAGGCTTGACATGATTTTGTAGAGTAGGAAAAACAACAAGGATTTTGTCGATGAATGCAAGTATGTGTTTTCACTAGCACTTGTGTGTCTTATAAAGAGCGACACAAAATGAAAGAAGGGCAAGTATGGGTATGCCCGACTACTGGAAAATGTATTAAAGCTGATAATGATTATAACCACGATGATGATGACAATGATGATGATGATGTCGATGACTGCCCTGATGATGAGGCTATATTTTATGTTTTTAGAGGGACCATAGAGCAATGCAACACAACGATGTATTTTATATGCGAATTATTCTTAAATCCTAAATCATATTGTAAAGCAATGAACTTTCACTCAATTATATTGACTGACAAATGACAATGGGATCATTATTGCTTTGGACCCAAGTGTGGGTCTTAATGTCTAGTTGCACTCAATCTAACCCATTTGCTTAATATGATAACAATTAAAGGATATCCCAAAATTAGCGCAATATTTGAATTTGTCGCCATTTGTGAAGTAAAGGGTTGGCAAAACTAAAAAATGCAAATCAACAGCTGACCGTTTAGGATTAGAAAAAATGGAGCGTTATACGATAGAACAACGTGTCTTCATTACTGAAAAATATTTAAAAAATAATGAACAGTTGGCGGAATAGTATGGTCGGAATAGTATATTAAATTTGTCAACTGTGAAAAGATTAATTGAAAAGTCCATGGAGACTGGATCTGTTGCTGGCACCAGACACACTGCTCGTCCAAAAGCAAGCCCTTGCAATGTCAATATCAAAACAGTGCGTGAGAGTGTCGGTGACAATCCAGAAATCTCAATTCGGCGCCGTGGACACGAATTGAACACTTCAAGAAGCTCCCTACAGCTATTAGCCACTAGAGATATGTGTGTCTATGCTTATAAAATTCGTTGATTGAATTACTGAACGTCAATAAATTGATGCTAATTTTTGGAGCAAAATCATTCTAAGCGATGAAGCAGATTTTCACCTTGATGGCTTTGTTAATCGAAAAAATTGCCGCTTTTGTGAATGACGAAAAACAAATTCATTCACATTGTGTCTTTGTTTTTTTGTGGATTTTGATCTGGAGGCATAATTGGACCGTAATTTTTTTTAAATGAGGCTAATGAAACAGAAGATTATCTGCTGTAGATATAAAATAAGAATTCTCTGTAGTACGTCGTTACTCTCAGATGTTTCCAAAATGTGGTAGCATTTATTAAAGTTAACACATGCACGACGAAAAGAATCATTATTAACATATAGAAAACTATAGTATTTTAATGCCGAGAGTTCAAAATTGCGGGTAGATCTTGCAGAAACATTGAAGTTTAGTTGATTAAGTAGAAACTCTGAATCAACATCACCACGAATCAGGATCAGAACAAATAAAACGCTCAGCATCAATCGTCGACTTTTTAGAGTTGGCAATTTTATCAGAGCAAGTCTGCTATGATGCGGCTGCAAGACCTAAGAATGGCAACCAAAACCACGGAGACAAAAAATTAAAACTTGTTTTTGTACCGATTCAATATTATTAATGTGCATAGAATAAAAAGGATGCCAACAAATTAATCCATAATCAATTAATCCATAATTGGTCGAACAGGAGAAGTATATAAAAGTTTTGGAATATGTATAAAGATCTAGAAATTCCTTTGTCCAGCGTTTCATTTATCCAAGTACCTCATATTTACCATTACAGAGATGTGATCACAAAAGTTGAGCTTATGATCCAACAGTATGCCAAGATTCAATACGGTTTGAACTTTATTTAAAATAGCAGTATCAATATAATAAGAAGTCTCGATCGGTTTACATATATCTGAAAAATGACATATGTTTTGTCAAGATTTTTATATTTCCATATACATATATGTCTTTGGGCTATTTTTGGTCTATGTTTATTTTTTCAGCGATGTAAAAACAAAACAATTTATTTAATCTTTATCTCAACTTTACGTCGATATGGTTTGACGACTTCATCAAAAGATGATTTTTATTAAATTCCGTTGAAGAAATTTTTTCTTTAATATATATTCACATACATATGTATGTATGTACAAGTTTTGAAAAATTATAAATGTTTGTAATGTAACCCCGAGCTCAACTTACGATTATAATTTTACATCACTATCTATTTATTCGTTATTAAAAATATTTGTGTAAAGTTGGACAACACGCACAAAAATTAATATAATAAATAAATAAAAATTAAATCACTGAACTGAACTAGAACTATATCACAGAACGAACTTCTATTTTTGGTTTATTGCGATTGAATACTGAAGTTTAGTCTAATCTTTGTCTTCTTTTATGTTTAGAGCTGTCGATAAACGTTGTTTGCATTTCAAGATATTTAACTCCAATAAATTAAATCTGCACTATTGATAAAAATTCTAAAAGTCAGTACTTCATAAAGTATGTCTATTAATATCGTTAAAAGAGTTTAAAATTTTAACATAACATAGTTCTTTCTGCCGAAATTGCATGATATTGATGTGGCCAAGATGTGGTTTCAACAAGACGGTGCTACATTCCATACAGCTCGTGGAAGAATTCACTTACTGCATGAGACATTTCCAGGTCATGTATTCTCTCGTTCCGGTGATCAGAATTTCCCCCTAGATTGTGTGTTTTAACACCATTAGATTTCATTTAATGTGGTTCTTTGAAATCACAGGTTTATTCTCCCTCCTGCATTAAGGGAGAAGATTCGACACTGCATCAGCGAAATTCAGCAACATTCAAATCCGTGGAGGCCATTTGCCCGAAGCTTTATTCCATAAATAACTCCATCCTATGAACTTAATGATTCAATAAAAATATAACAATCAAAAGACTAAAAACTGTATTAAATAGAATGATTTAAATCTTTAATTTTGGGAAACCCTTTGTTCTCAGTATAACCTCGTTATTCCGGACAGATATAATATCAGAGGGCAAATCACGGCATTCGATATCGAGCAATATTTTCATACAAATTCCAAAAATGTTGTATGGAATTTTACTCGATATCGAATGCCGTAATTTGCACCCAGCTTTCAGTTGCAAAAATTTAAAACTCAAAATATAATGAAATAAAAGTTTAATCGAAATCATACTCGTAGCTGCATGTGTGGTTTATTTAACTTAACTTTTGAAACTGAAAAATTGATAACCCTGCACAAACATTAATGACAAAGAATTATCTGTCGAATGAAGCCAAATTCATGGCAATTAACACGATTTGTGTGTGTTTTATTTTTATTTGAAGTTCTTGCTTAAAATCACAACCTTTAATTGGGTAATAGATTTGCACGAGGAACGAAATAATTACCCACAACGTCCTTAAAATAATTTCTTTAATAAAAAATTTAATTCAAGGAACAAACATTTGTTTAAATTGATAAAAAAATAACGCTTGGATTTACACTTATTTACTCAGAAGCTACTAAAGATGCAGTTCTTTAGCAGCCCTGCACTGCACTGGACCGTCACGACTTCGCCTTAAATGCTTGCCATCACTGTATTATGCATGTCGAATTTGAGAAAAAAATTATACAAAACTCTGTGGGTTATTGAGCAACCAATCTTTCGTTTTTCTATTTCAATTTCTATAATTTTTTTATTATTTTTTTTATAGTGGTAGGCACGTTTTTGTTTCAACGAATGTTGTTTAAAGTCATGTATGAATGAGTGTAGGCCTAAAGGAATGAATCAATGAAATTTTGTGTTTCCTTTTACATGCATGTCAAGCACAACTTGATTGTTTCGATCTTCCACAGAGAATTGTTAAGAAGGCTGCAGTAGCAATGACAAAATAGCAACAACAACAGTAAAAACAGTAGCAATAAAGAACATTTTATTGCAGTAAAGAAATATGTGTCAAATTGAAATCCAATTTGCAGCAAAATCATTGAAAAACATTAAAAAAAATATTCTATCAAATGCACGCGCACACACACACACACATACTTGCATTAATATAAAAACGTGTATGTGTGTAAATGGCTACGAGTACTTTTATATAATCAAATATAAATAATATTTTTGGAACAAATTTTATGAAAATAATTGTTTATGCGAATTTATTTGATTCTCTTTTCTCTTTTGTTTTTTGTGTAAAGAAACATATTGCAGTATTCTGTTATTTTTTTTTCTAATATTCTTTCATGTGTGTGGGTTAGTTTATTTAAATAGTATTTCAGAGCTTTTCAAAATAAAATAAAATTGTTAAAACACTTTTATTTGTTTTATTAAACTCTTTTGTTTATCTTGACTTGTCTTCATATTTCATTTGACTTTAGACTCTACATTATTTGCTTAGAAATTGGAATTCAAATTTACACAAACATTAAAGAAAATTATTTAAAGCTTAGAACATTAAAAAACGAATTAGTTTAAGTAAATATTTATTATTTGAATTCATATTGTTGATGGTGCATTAACGCCTGCATTAAATCTGGTAAATTGCATTTTAAATTTCTATCAAAGTTCAAATACCGTTTACACCGGGTTATTCGTGAAATTTTTCAAGATTTCATACACAGAAAAAACTACGTAGTATAAAACCAAACAAATGTTTAGTTTTTCTGAATATTTCTTACGTTTTCTGTACCGTAAACCCTTGTAGTAGAAAACGGAATAAATCGTTCAGACTCGTAACAAACGTGCATTCAGTTTTTATTTTCTAAAGTTCAGCTTACCCAAACGTACTCGTAAACGTGTGTTCAAAAATATACTATGAACGTTCAGGTATGGTATTACTAAATGTGTGTTCAACAAATAAAAATACACATTTAGTAAACTAAACGTGTGTTTAAATAACCTACGAGCATTCAATATGCCAATTACTAAATGCGAGTTCGGTTATTTATCAGACGCGTTCAGTGAATGAAATAAAAGAACCATTTGAATATTTTTAATTCATATATTAATATTTTTCATATTTTGTAAGACTTATACAAATAATTTCAAAAAGATTTGTTTGTTGACGGTTTTTTAGCTGGTCTACATATAGACATGCATTTCATTATTGCTAATGCTAAGTCATCAGTAGACCTTAAACCATATTCTTGAAAAGTTTCAAATCTCTTATCTTATATAAAAATTAAAAAAAAAACCAATGAGAATTTCAAACATTACAAAAGTGTAAGCTGCTTTAAAAAAAATTCAGAAATTGCCAAATAATATTTTTACTATGTTGCGTGTAGTATTTTTAAACGTAGCATTCAGTTTTAATTAGACTTTTTTTAAACAAATCATTTCGTTGAACGAAACGTTTTACATTTTCTGTAAGAAAAATTACAAAATATTCCATTCAGTTTTTCTGCATGACAGTTCCGCCAAAAATTAAGTAGATACTCGCAGTTATAAAATATCTGAACAATATATTTAGTTCGCGTATTGAGAATCATACTTTTAACGTTCAGTAGAAACCCAATTTATATTTACGCTCTGAACGCAGCGTATTAAAAGGCAGATGACCAAGGTAGTAGCGATAGCACAGCTGATTTACCTGACTAAATATCATCTGTGTAAAATTAAATTTGTGTTGGCAACATACTCATAATAATATGGTTGATTTCAAAAATTTTCTAAAAGATTCATCTGTGCTGACAGTGCCATCCAGTTTTGTTAATGTTTTGACAGCTTGTCAGGTATTTTTACAACAAATTTTGTATTGTTGTAGAAACGCTTCCATCTGCTTCTGGATCTGCCCTGGAATATCAAGTTCAAAAGGCCGTTAACCTTGAGGTGAAAAATTCAGCGGAGTAAAGATCGCGATAAAATAATTTAACTGTTCGTGTTGGTACAGTGCTTAATATTAAATCTTGTACCGTAACGTAAAAATTTACTTTTTAATGATTATTGTTCAAGTTTTATATTTTTTATCGGAAAATAATAGTTATTTTTGGAGTTTGGAAGGTCGATTAATTCAGCATTCTTTAACTACAAAATTTCGGTTAGTTTTACGATTCAATTAATGACTATTTTAATATTTTTTTGAATAATGAAAAAATCGGCTAAGCTGGTACTCAGTCGGCTTAAGACTTGGCCGATGCATTATCTAAAATATTTGTTGGCGGCCGCCTTAGGTTTCCTTTTAGCTGATCGACTTCGTTCTCTGCTTGAAATAGACCTTCCAACCACACATGTGGCTTCGTTGAACCAGGTCGTGCTAATCTAAATAACTGCAGCTTATTGAGAGTTTTGCAGCTTTTTAACGAAACTCACACTAGACAATGTTTATTCCGCTTTTTCAAGCGGGTTATTTTTTGGACACAACAATGTTACTTAACACGCATGGCTGCCATGGCAGCCAGAATAGCTCCAAGCAGTAATATCTCGCCATCATATTTAATGATGTCTAGCATTCAATAGCCGGCATATATTCGGAAATCCTGTCCATCTACCCTGTTTAGCGAATTGGCTGCCCATTTTTTGCTGATATTTCAGATAATTTTTTTTTTAAAGATATCTAACACTCTGGCAGTTAATATTCCTACCAACCAGTAACTGTGTTACCTTCCTTTGAAAATCAATAGTGGGATTGGACAGACATTGAAAATGTGTTTAAACTGTGAAGCGATTGTATTAACTATTTTACTTCGACGACGAAAAATATGTACTACATTAACAACGAAGAACGGTGCTGCGAAGTACATTAGCAAAAACAGTATTAATTGCTGCTGGCACTGTTCATCACATAACCAGTCCAACAATAACTAGCGTACATCAGAAAAATTCAGGATGTTATGACTTGCTAGAACTGGGCTTGAATTAAACTACAACGATGGTATGGTCTGAAGTTGAGCATCTGTTGTAAACAGAGAATATTGAAGCCGTTAATTAGTAGATTTTGCAGATCAAAATAATATTATTAACCTCCAACAGTTTGGATTCCGTAAGGAACACTCCTACCGTACATCAAATAAAGCGAGCTGTGAATTATATCGAAAATAACAAAAGAAATCGCAAGAGTACTGGCGTTGTTTTTCTCGACACCATCTGGCACAATGGAATGTTATACAAGCTCAATGCATCAGGTTTCCCATTGTATTTAAAAAAAAATTATACAAAATTTTTTAATGAACCGCACATTTCTTGTGTTAGTTGACGGGGAATTCTCAACAGAAAGAACAATCCCTGCGGGATTGCCACAAGGGTCAGTATTATCACCTACACTCTACTCTTTATTTGCATCTAATGTTGAGGTGCACAGAAATCAGGAAGCAGCATTTTATGCTGATGACAGTGCTTTTATATGCAGTGGAAAACTTTCAAATGCAATAATCAAGAGAATGCAAGAGAGCCTTACCACAAGCCAAAAATATTTTAATAAGTGGAAAATAAAAGTAAATGATAATAATATATTTCCATATAACGTTTTCCTATTAAAATTCTGTACTGATCCCCATCAAAGATGATATTAAATATTTAGGTATCACTTGAGATAAAAAACTTAATTTTAAACAACATATAAATTACATCTGTGATAAGGCTATAAAATGTGGGCTAGCTCTATACCTCATACTTAATAGGAGGTCTAAGCTCAACCCTAAAAATAAGATATTGTTGTATAATATGTGTATTAGACCGATACAGACTTACGGCTGCCAAACATGGTTTCACAAAACTGCTAAGACCCATACAAAAAGGCTTCAGATTATCCAAAACAAAAATTTTAAAATAATTTATAATCTTCCCCTAAATTTCCTACGGATTTACTGCACCAAAAATTTAAACATAAAAAATTAAACGCGTTTGCCAATGATCTGACGCCGTCCTTTAATGAAAAATGCAGATTGTTTAATTTTGAAACAGTAAGAATTTTACCTGACAATCTTTTGTTAAAAAGAATCTTACTAGCGATTGTTTTACAAAATTTCATTATAACATTTTAAAGTTTGTAAGAGGTTTTTGTGACAAACTTTCCTCAAGCCGGCATTACTAACAGTTTTCTTATTCAATTACTAGATTTAATTGTTGTAGTACATAAGTAAAATCCCATAACATTGTAACTTATTTAGCTTATAAGATTCGTGAGTAAAACAGTTTAATAATAAAAAAAATTGTATGGTCAAGAAACCTCAAAATGTGTCCCATAATAGTCGCATGGTCTGTATCTTATTCCTTTCTTGTTTCCGCGGCACTGATTCTTACCACCGATGTCTTGGCAAACTGTTTGATAATGACATTGACAGGGGAAGCCAGTCCAGATTGGCAAGTATCGCTTTTGAAGCGTGATCATCAAAACCTATTTACGTACATTAATTCTTCCTATTAAAATAGATTAGACTACTTTTTCTAAAAACCACTCCAAACCTCTGGTACAGGCTAAACGAAATTCCATAACAAACGCCGTGTCTTCACGGGAAAAATTTCTTGTTTAACTAAGTCAGTTGGACCGTATTATTATTATTATTATATGGCTATTACAGAACGTTTGTTCCTGTAGCCGAACGAAGAATATTCTTCCACGCGCTTCGATCTTCTGCGCTTCTTCTCCAATTTATTACACCAAGCTTTGAAATGTCTTCCTCCACCTGATCTTTCCATCTGAGTTTTGGCCTTCCTCTTCTGCGTGAACCATCACCAGGCGCGTATTCGAATGCCTTTTTAGCTGGAGCATTTTCTTCCATTCGCACAACATGACCTAACCAACGCAATCGTTGTATTTTTATACGTTTCACAATGTCAATGTCAGTATACAGCTCATACAGCTCATGGTTCATACGACACCGATATTCTCCGTCAATGCAGATGGGTCCATAGGTTTTACGAAGAATTTTTCTCTCGAATACTCCAAGTACTGCCTCGTCTGCTTTCGCAAGTACCCATGCTTCAGAGCCATATAATAGCACGGGTAGTATCAGTGACTTGTAGAACGTGATTTTTGTCTGTCGAGAGATGGCTTTGCTCTTAAACTGCTTACTTAGTCCAAAGTAGTATCTATTAGCCAGTATAGTTCTTCTTTTAATTTCAAAACTAATGTTATTCGTTTTGTTTATAGCGGTGCCGAGGTAGTTAAAATCGCCGACTATTTCAAAGTTGTAGTTTTCAACTTCCACTGTTGCCCCGAGTTTACTGGACGTCCTGTGCGTTGATACCATCAACTTGGTTTTATCTGCGTTTACCACCAGACCCACTTTGGCAGACTCTTTTTCGACTTTTTCAAAGGTGGCAGTCACTGCTCGCAATGTTCGACCCATGATGTCAATATCGTCGGCATATGCGAGTAGCATGTGTTGTTTTGTGTATAGTGTGCCAGTTCTATTCACATCACCTTTTCCAGCAGGATATTAAAGAGGTCACACGAGAGACTATCTCCTTGTCTGAAACCTCGCTTGGTACTGAATGGCTCGGAGCGGTTTTTTCCTATTTTGACTGAGGATCGCGTATCAGTAAGGCTCATTCTGCAAAGTCGTATAAGTTTTGCCGGGATACCAAACTCAGACATGGCCTGAAACACCTTTGATCGTATGGGACTGTCGAAGGCGGCTTTGTAGTCGACAAAAAGGTGAAATGTGTCGATTTGTTTCTCTTGGGTCTTTTCCAGGATATCTGGTCGATGGTGGATTTGCCAGGTCTAAAGCCGCATTGATATGCCCAATTATCTCTCCAACTTTAGATTTAAGTCTGTCACACATTACGCTCGAAACTATTTTATATGCAATGGGCAGGAGACTTATTCCTCTGTAGTTGGCACATATTGTCGTGTCTCCTTTTTTGTGCACGGGGCATAGTATGCTGAGGTTCCAATCATCGGGCATGCGTTCTTCTTGCCAAATAGAGCAAACAAGCTGATGCATGCGCCTTATCAGCATGTCACCTCTGGTCTTAAACAGCTCAGCTGGTAATCCATCGGCTCCTGCTGCCTTATTGTTCTTTAGCCGAGATACTGCTGCTTTCACCTCAGTTGGACCGTATGCTTATTGAAAATGTTTCACTTGAACTTTGGGGTGTTTTACAACAAATTAGATTCGAACATATAACAGTAGATTTAATATGAACACAAAAAAAACTAATAATCTTAAAAAGTGGAATTATTGCGTTCTATTATAAACCTCCTCACTTAAATAAATCTTTTATTGTCCAAATGCACACTGTATTTATGTAAATGTATACAATAAAACATTATTTATTATTCTTATAAACATATAAATTCAATATATAATCTCAATTCTACAGCCCATTCAATATCCTTTCTTTATATCCTTTCTGCAGTTGTCAAATTTTAGTTATTCACAAGGCACGCTCCCACTCATTTGTATGGGGCTATACGATAATTTGGATGGATGTAAATAAATATGTATGTCTGTATGTGTGTGTAGGTCTGTCTGTGTGTGTAAGAGTGTGTGTGTTTACTGCTTTTTATTCAGCAAATAGAAGCCATAAATGTTTTATCTTTACATTTAATGCGTGACAAAGTTTTTTGCTTTATAATTTTTTTTATGAAAACACAAATTTTGTTGTTTTTTGTTTTGAAAAAGTTGTTTTGTTTTTCAGCATTTCTTTTTTTAGTTTGCTTATATTTTCATATGAGAGACGCAATTGATATGCAACATTGATTTTGATAATTCATATATGATTCCTTTTTTCAACAACTAAAGTAAAGTCTTTATCATGCCATCGCACTGCCAGAATATATTTGCTACTCTCCCTGCCCCTTAACTTTTTGTTTTCGTTTGGTTGTGGAAGTAACAACTAACGCGATTGCTTACAATTCGAAGGAATTTTACTAATATGAGTCAAATGAAAAAATCCAGATAACATATTTATTCACTGAAATTAGTCTGTTGCGATATTAATGTAAAAACGTACAACAGCAAACTTATAATGGTCATTCCAAATAATTACGAAATCCTTCAAAGCTTTTATATTTTTTCTTTGTTTTTCATTATTATTATTATTTATTTAGATAAAATAAAAAATATCTATTTTCTTGTTAATTTCCAAAACGACAAATTATTTAGGATAGAAAAGTTCAAATTATTTTTGTTAATCACGATTAGTACGTTAATAATCAAAAGTAAATTAGAAAAGCGTTGCTGCGAGGATAAATCAATAAGTCTGCAAAGTTATATCAGGAGCGCTAATAAGAACCAAATGGGCAGCTGAATATTAAAAACAAAAAATAAAATAACAAAAACACAAACACACAACAATTCTGCATACACACTTCAATTCTTGCGAACCGAGGATTCGCGTTAGCCAGTGAAAAGACGAAAAAGAAAGTATATTATCCTTTCTACAACAACAACAATACCAACAGGCATTTGGATTTTGCTATTCTTCTACATTGTCAACTCAAACACCAATTGAATTAGTTGAATAAATTTTCTTCTTTTCTTCTATCTAATTTTTTACTTATTGAAAACTTTCTCTCACAAACAATTTTTATTTACTTTTTTCTTTTAATTGTGAACAAAATTTAACAATTGAGCAGAGATCAGCTGCTATTCAGCTGCCAAAGTGAGTTTGTGTATGAAATCCTATCCCACTTAAGACAACATTCCAACCACCCTACATCATAATATAAATTTAAGTTAATGGTCATCATCATCATCATCATCATCATCATCAAAGTCATTGAAATTATTACTAATGTCGGAAAATTCGTCATCATTAGCCGAGCAAGCCGGGAGGGACATCATGATACCTGATGGCAACAAATACCACGTCCAAGGGTCATTTGTTTAAGCAAAATAAATACAACCTATTATTTCCACGTTAATGCTTAAATGTTTCTCTGTTCATTTAACCTAATGAACAACTTGTTTGTTTGTGTTGGTGAGCGAGTGCATTTGTGTGTGTAAAAGTTTGCATGCATGTTTGAGTTTATTTGAATAAATGACAAAATACAGGTAACAGATTTTTATTTATAATACGTCTACCACTACAAAGGACACACCAGAGTTGATATATTAAAAAAAGGACACCAGACAAACACACTCTTACTACTTAATTCGAATAACATACTACAAAATCAATCTTCTCTTTTTAATGGTATGTGTTTCTATGTGTGTGTGTAAAATAAAATTTACAAATTGTAATAATGTAATAATGTAATTGGAAAAGGCGCTTTGCCGGCCAAGGTTATTAAAGCAATTCGAATAAATTTAAAAAGAATGAAGAAAGACAATTAGATTCTATGATTTCTTTTTTTTTCTAAATAGATAATTAGGTTCTTTAAAAAAAATATTGATTTGCTACTAAGCTCAGTTTGTTTTTAAAGTGAATTAAAAGTTGAGCTTCCGGCAGATGGGACTGATGTGATTTTTACGCTTTTTGACATCACTCATGCAGATATTTGTGCTTTGAGCTTCAGTTTGGAGGAAGGAGGAAGGAGGTTGGAGCGAGCATTACAATTTCCACTTCATTTTAAATTAGAAACTGAAAAATTTAATTTTGAACAAAAGAAAGTAAATTTTCAGCCACAGTTTCTTTGACTTCTCGCTATAGGAAGTTACTGATTTTTCCCGAATTTTCGAAATCGCATTTTCATCAGATTTTCACGTTTTGAGGTCCTGGGAGTCGATTCTGAGTAATTTCGCGATGATGTCCGTATACAGCTAGCATTTGGAAAATTATTCGACAAGCACGATCCTTTCGCGACTCTTTTTTATTCGTCCAGACGATTTTTGGATCAAAATCACTTTTTACTCTTCCAAATGATGCTTTTGCGTGTCATTCTGACGACTGTTGGACGAGTTAATCGTTATTTACGCATTCTGGCGATAGTTGGGCGTTTTTAACCGGTATGTTTACATCGAGAGCAATAATAAAAAGTGTTCGTTTGATTAAATTGTTTTCTTTTGAATTGAATTGTTTTTTTTTTAATTAAAGTGTTTTTTAAGTTAAAATACAATAAAAAATATCATTAAAAAATATAAAATATTAAAAAAAAAAACTCATACACGATCCCTCTCCTAAAAGACTTATTACGGCGATTTATTTAAGACCCGTTTGAAGATATAACAAAAGAGTCTTACACGATTCTATTATGCGCATCGTAGACGGCTCATGTGGAAGAGTCGCTGTCTTGACACAGTTTCTCCCGTTGTAGTGAACTTGCGCGATCGGAATACGAAAACGCAAACGATTAATTTAATCGCCCACTCCGATCGCGGAAGATTCTTCTACGATCGTAAATGCTAGCTGGGTATATATGTATATTTGTATGTGTGTATGTTTGTGTGTATGCATGTAAATATCTTATAATTTCAGAGTGGTTTAATGGATCGAAATGCGATTTGGGATACTCTAAAGGCATTGAGCTCACTCAGATGTCATGAGACAATGATCCGGTGTAATTCGGTAAATTTCAAGAAAGCAAAATTTTCGAACAAATATTTTGTGCACATAAATTTTAAACTACTCAACCAATAAAGTCTAAAATCTAATCAGCCTTTAACGCCAATCGCATCAAACTGGATTAAAATCGGTGCATCAGGAGATATCGTCCTCGAAATTTTTCGAAAAAATTGTTTTATTTTAGTAAAATTTGTTTTAAATTAGACTTGAAATAGAAATTACTTTTGTTTTGAATACAGCAGATAATCTAAATCGATCGTTGCATCGGTTTCCATTATTCATTGAAAAATTTATAAATTTTCGACCACTTTCAGGATCGCTGAGGACAAAATTTTGCAGATGTCCTGCAAGGTCAACCGAATCCCATACTTTTTTAATAGAAATGAAATCGAATAAATTTTGTATCGATAGGAGTATTAATGTTTGTTAATAAAACAACTTTTAAAAAACCAATAGAAAAGTCTAAATATAATTTTTTTAAAAATCACACATATAAATTTGTTGTTTATCAAATACAGAAGACTCGTTATGAAAGTCTTTGGCAGGTGGATTCACTACAGGTGACCCTCACAGATCAGGTGTACCTTCATTTCGACTGTGACAAATAAATTTCTTTCGAAAGCAGCAGGAAGAATAATACACTCAGCGTGTCGCACAGTGATTTGTTAGTGGGAAAAAGTAGAGCAACTATTCAAGAGCTATGAAATTTGCCGCAACATTTTAGATTCACAAAACTAAGAAACACTATAAGTTTGAGAAATATGGGATCAAGCATTCGCATACCTGCCATATATCCTGAAATAAAACTGATATATTTTCTATAAATTTTTATTTTTATGTGTAGAATGCATTCGCTATTTGAAGTTTTCTTAATCCTGTCAATTGTGTGCGCATGAGTTCTGGTTTGATGTCAAACCACAACACAACACCAGGTGCGTGGAATAAAAATAAATCTACCAAACAAAAGCAAATTATGTGCTGAATTACACAACGCATACAATTAACAAATTGGAATACCAATTAGATCAATTACATAAAAATGTTTGCAGAACTTTTCACCTCTTTGGTTCGGTTTTTTTTTCTTTTGCTGAATCAAGTATCAAACCGAAATGCATGTAATCTTATAATTTTACAGAACAGTCCATGTTTTTGTGTTTGCTTGTTTATATATTCTTTGGCAAGCACTTGCTGTTCGGTTTTCTTTATCATATTTGTGTTCTTTAAACGTACTAAAGAACTTTAAAAGAATCTAGCAAAATCTTAAGATTACAATTGGAAAATCTATATCTCAAAAAATCCCGCCAATACTTCTAAGCAACATGCTAATTGAAACCGTTGATACTGCAAAAATTCTTGGGATTACTTTCAATAAACATCTAAACTGGAATGATCATATAAACACCATATGTGGAAAGTCTAATGCCATGTTACGAAAGTTGAGGCTGACATAATGTTATGCGTCAATTCATGTTCACATGCTGCTTGCAAAAACGTACCTAATACCTTCCCTTCTATATGGTAGCGAATTCTTCTCTAGTTGTGATTCAGTAAGCAAACAAAAACTTAAAGTTACGTTTAATAACATAGCCACGTATATTTATGGTCATAAGAGACGCCAGAGTATTTCTCAATTTTCCAAACGATAATTTACTTGAAAGAACCAAATTACTTGTACAACCGAATATGATTCTGAAGATCAAATAGAGGAAAAAAGATAAATTTGGAATGAATTTCCGTCATCCCACGTCAAATTTGGTTGATAAACAGACCGGTTTCGGCTATGTGCCATCTTCAGTGTTCTCTCAGTAACACTGAAGATGGCACATAGCCGAAACCGGTCTGTTTATCAACCAAATTTGACGTGGGATGACGGAAATTCATTCCAAATTGC
This sequence comes from Gymnocheta viridis, assembly GCA_956483585.1. Lineage (NCBI taxonomy): Eukaryota > Metazoa > Arthropoda > Insecta > Diptera > Tachinidae > Gymnocheta > Gymnocheta viridis. The sequence goes on along the minus strand of OY101442.1, from coordinate 27,735,955 downwards.
ATCAAACCCCGTCGGAAGAAAAACACAACACTTGAAAAAAGATAAACACCATGAGATATCACAAACTTATTTCTGAAAAGACACTTTCTTATAAATTCAATAAGGCGATGGAACCAACTACCCCCTAATGCTGAAAATTTAAACAATGCAAAGCGTTTACAATCTGAAATATTTAAATTTTTGCAATATTAAAAAATCATTGTAACCTAAATATTGTAAAATTAAATAAAAATGTAGAATCAATTATTAAATTTATTAATACTTAGTTTTCTTAATGTTTTGTTTCTATTTTAAATTGTATAAGATTTAAACAATTTTTGCTATTTGTCAATGTTATCTTTTATATATTTTACAATGCCAAAATTGTTTACAACGTCTCCGCAGTGCTGTAATGTATAAGATTTATTTCTTGTTGTACTACTTTGTCAATAATAAATAAATAAATAAATAAAATAAAAAATACATATACAAAATAAAATTATTTCAGGGTGTGCCTAGAACACCTACGCACATTAGAAGGAACGTCACTGGTCTAAATATGCATAACTATTTTAGCTGGGAATACAAATGCATTTTGTATTCTTACCGGATTTATCATACTGCAATAAAAACCTCCACCTTTTGTTTGCTATCTTTTTAAAGTCCATAGTGGGAATCGCATTCACAACTCTTAGAGTGATGGGTAAACACGTTGTCAACTACTCGTACTCGTACTCGTACTAAAACTGATAAAGTGAAAAGTTCAATGGCTACAAATGCTCAGTCAGTCATTTGAGTGGATTAATCTCTAGTTTTTTTTCGTAATTTTAGTTCATTTTCCTGCTCTGATTGCAATCATAAACACACGCTGCTGGCACAACAGTCTATTTGAAGCACTTCATTATGATTTATAATTTGTTTATGAGCCGCTTTATAGGCACATGAATTGAAGCGTAGACAAATGTCATTTATTTTACCACTGAGTAGGATTGAACGTTTGCAAGTGAAAGTATGGGTATTTTGCACATTTCACAAATCCTTACATTCACACTCAACATAATTGTACATCGTTGTTATTATTACTGTTGTTGTTTTTGTTTTTGTTTTATGTGTATTAACTTAATGTTGCAGCTTATTGTCTCAGGCTGCAATTTGTATACAATTGAGGACAAGAAATGGGACGACTTGAATTATTATTGTTTTTGTTTATTTTTTAGTGAAACGAAAACAAATAATCTTTATTAAGTAAAAAATTTTTTTATCATATTATTTTATGTCAGTTTTAGGTCGTTCATCCGCGAAAACAAAAAAAAATACTAAAAAGTCCATTTAATGAAAAGTGATAAAAATATGTTCTCCAAAAAGACGCTTCATTTTCAATAGCTTCGTCATTTTAACATTTGAATCGTGACTGAAACTGAAACTGCTTGACAGCTTTTAATAAAAATGTTATTGAAATTTTTAAAATTCTCTACAAAACTGGTGAAAAAATGAAAGCGTTGAAGTATTTGCCACTTACTTTGAGTACGTGGCGTACTCAAAATTTTGAGTACAAATAACAATAAAATGTACTTTAATCAAGTCGAAAATGGGATTCCTTTAGATAACCATTTCTGGAGTTTCGTAAAATGAGTACAAAATTCTTTACTCACGTGAAAAATCTTGAATCAGCAAAAAAAATTCTTAAATTAAATTGAGCATTTAAATCCGTTCGTACTTAAATCAATTTTTCTGTACTTGAATATAGTAACTCTGGGATTACCATATTTTTAACACCGCTTGGGGATTGATTGTAGTACGGATGGACTGATTATTTTTTTCAGTGCAGGTTTGTCCATTTCTCGTTCATCTTTGGAATTGTGCATTCCTTAAATAACATTACACGGTATTTGTTTTACACTTGGTAGATCTTAAGGCCTTTAAAAATCAGTTAGCACAAACTTTCACGTCTACCGGCCATCAACAACATCGTGACTTTAATGATTGGGTCTCTGAAATGCATCAAACTGATCCGGCATTTCATCAAAAAATCATCTGTAGTGATGAGGCTGTTTTTCTCTTCGGTGGCTACGATAAAAAGAAGAATTATCGCATTTGCGGATCGTCAAACCCCACGAAATACGAAGACGAAAAGCATCTCCATCTAAAACGTCTGCTGATTTGGTGAAGTTTTTGCGTCATTGGAACTCACTTTTTTAAAAATGAAGCTGAGGCAACTGTTACGCTGAATGGATTGCATTATCGAACAATGATTAATAATATTGTATGACCCGAATGGGAAGGTATTGATGTGAACGATGTTTATTTTCAACAAGAGGATTCTACCTGCCACACACGTAACGATAACATCACTCTTTTACGTGAAAAGTTTGCTGACCGTGTGATTTCTCGAAAAGGCGATCACAATTGTCCACCGAGATCTTGTGATTCAACACCTGTATATTTTTTCTTTGGGTCTAAGTGAAAGATAAGTTATATAACAATGGCCTACAAACGAATTCAGATCTCAAAGATGGAATTCGTGAAGTTATTAAGGATATACAGCAGTAAATGTGCGAATTGGTGATGGAGCATGTAACGGTAATAATATGTTCCTGCAAGTGTAGCCGTGGCGGCCAGCTGGCTGATACTGTATTCCACTATTAATGGCATACAATCATCCTTACAATTAAATATACAGCAAATGATTTCGCTTAAAAATAAGGCAAATCAAAATGAAATGTGTTTCATTATTGGAAGAGCCTACTGTAAACGGACTAGACTTCAACCTTTCATTCTTCTCCGCTTCAAGTATATGTGAGTCAGAAATCATCCTTCTTACGTTACGTTACTTTAAAGTCTTTTTATGTTACACAAAAAACGTTCTCTTTAATACAGATTTCGCTTAAAATGGCCTTCAGGTAATTTTCCTTTATACATTAACTTTACCTCCTTGAAATTTTGAGCAAGAAACCAAAAAAAAAACCAAGCAAAATTTAAAAATTACATGCTTCTTTTGTCTGAATAATAAAAAAATATTAAATGTTAGGCCTTCCTACAAGAATATCGTATATCAATAAGAAATTGTTCTGGCATGACTAATTAGCACGCTTCTCTTTTAAATAAATTGCCATAAAACCATGACTTCAAATGACTGACCGAAATAACCAACCAGCTAGCGAACACATGGCCTGCCAACGAGCGCCCTCAACTCTTCAAAATGGTGTAACGCCATGAACGCCATGTAGGCATTGGCCAGAAAAAAATCTATAAAATCCAATTTAAACAGCAACATGTCATGTCACTTAACTGAAATAGAATAAAATAAACTCTGTATTTTTCTCTCTAATGACACCAGAGCACATACACACACACATACATACACCAAGTCACTCAGGTGTCAGAGTTGACTATAATATTTAACGTAACATTATGACCTTAAGTTGGTTATAAACATACACACACATACACACACACCCAAACACATTCCCCCCACATTTACAGGGTGTTACAAACAGCGGGCCACACCAATACATAATGTGAACGAAAAAAGGGCAATACATTTAAACAGAACATTTGAAAAATCAAGACAAAACACGAAAGAGATGGCAGCAGCTACAAAGTGGGCAGCAACAGGGAGTCGTGCACATAAACATATAAATATCTTAATAGTGAAAAAAAAACTCCTTTAAGCACGTTTCACATTTTAACTGTCATTAGTTAAATTATTTAAATTTAACGCGCGTTTCATGTTCAACGAAAACAACAAACCGCACTGACACTCACAGTCAACAGCTGCGATAATAGAGTTGATTTAGTCATAAAAACTAAATTTAAGGGCAACAAGCATTCATTTTCATATTATAAAGTAGTCGGTCGGCAAGTCGGCACACTTTTATATTGTGTGTTTGAACTCTAACTACAATAATGTAAAGTTACTCATACGCCACACAATACTATTGCGTATGCTATTGTTTATTCAAGAAATTTACAACGAATATTTGAACATGAAAAAGATTTTCGCGAGCAGAGTTTTGTGATTACTTGCAGTCGACTAGAAGCGAAAGTGCATGACCGCTTCAAAGTATTAATAGGCGATGTTCAACGTGCGGCCGATAAACAATACTATAGATTTTATAATCAAAATTTAAGTATTTTTCAATGCTGAAACTTGGAGTGCGATCGGGACTCAAGGCGAAAAACAGATGTACATAGAGGGCGGATTGATATTGAAGCTGCCTAGCGTTAGATGACAGCACAAACACATAAACTTTTTTTTTAGAAATTGCGATCTGTCAAACGTCAGCTGTTAATATTTTACCCAAATTCATCGATTAAGTAAGCAACTTTTGTGTTTCTTGAAAAATGCAAAAAATTTGGTGCAGTGATTAAACACTATTATTTGAAAGGGAAAACGGCGAAAGAGACCAAAAGAAAAGCTCGATAAACATTACGGTGAGTCTGCTCCGTCAGATTACATGGTAAAATATTGGATTGCTGAATTTAAACGCGGCCGAACAAACACTGCAACAAAGCCATCAACAGGAAGGCCAAAAGAGGTGGTTACTAAAGAAAATATCAAGAAAATCTTCGATATCGCTATGAATGATAGCGGAGTCAAGTTACGTGAGATTGTTGAAATGGTAGACATATCATATGAACGTGTGATCAACATTTTGCATGAACATTTGCATATGAAAAAGCTATCGGCAAGATGGGTGCCGCGTTTGCCCAGTGTCGAACAAAAACGAGCTCGACAGATCACTTCACAGTGGTGTTTGGACATGATAAAGCGTAATTCTGTTGATTTTTGTCGTCGATTAATAACTGTTGATGACACGTGGGTTCACCACTACACACCTGAAATTAAAAATCAATCGAAACAATGGGAGGAAGCTGATGGAAGAGCTCCGAAAAAAGCGAATACAGTGAAATCGGCTGGCAAGGTTATGGCCACTGTATTTTGGGATGCATACGGAATATTGCTCATCGATTATCTTGTAAAAGGATTCACAATCACAAGAAAGTATTATCGTGCATTATTGGATCAATTGATTGATTCAATAAAGAAAAAGTGGTCGTTACTTTTAAAGAAGAAAAAAATGTTTTTTCTTCGAGACAACGCACCCACCGGTTCACACAGCTTTAGATACGATGCTAAAATTACGTGAAATACACTTCGAATTGATTGATCTCCACCTTATAGTCTAGATTTAGCTTCTAGTGATTTTTTGGTGTTTCCCAACTTTGGAAAAATGTCTCGCAGGAAAAAGATTCATCTCAAACGAAGAAGTGATTATGGAAACTAACTCGTATTTTGAGGGGTTCCCAAAATCGTATTATTCAGATGGTATAAAAAAGTTGGAATATCGTCTTACCAAGTGTATTGAGCTAAAAGGAGACTGTGTTGAGAAATAAATGGTTTTTGAAAAAAAATGTTTTTTTCCTACTTAAGTATCTTCAATATCAATCAATGATTGTAGGCATGACATAAACTTCACTCAATGCAATATGAAGTCGTTTTTGGGCTGTAGATTAGGCATGATGGACACCAAAGATTGAGAAATAGTCTAGCAGCAGATTTCTCTTTGCGAACACGCTTTAGAGAAGCCAACGTGGGCTCTTCTGTTACACAAAGTACCAGTGGCAGTTTTTGCGATGCATGCGATGTCAATCACAGCGATTACCTTACAAAAAGTATAAAACTATCGTGGGTGCACGTGTATTCAAAACTTTAAAATGACAATTCAGCATATTTTGCTTTGGCACTCGCCATAAACTAACGAAAAAAAAACACCCCACTAATAAACAAATAAAAAATTTAATTAAAAAAAAAACAAAATTAAAACACTTTTGGCTCATAATAATTTTTATTTGCTACCATTTTTATTGTCGTAATCTTTTTAACGTTGCGAGCATTAAATATGTTGTCTGCCTGCAGTCAAGCGGAAACAGGATTTTTAACTGTGTCACAAACAATGGCGATTACATTAATGTTAACAACAACAACATTGTTTATATTATTGTTTGTTGTTGTTGTGGTTGTTAATTTTTATATGAGCAGATACGAGTAAGAGCACTGTGTTTGTGCCTATTCCAGCTATCTGGTTTATTTTTTTGCTAGACTGTTCATGCATTAAAAGCTCGTTCAGGAACAATATTTCAATATACATAATTGTTTATTTAACAATAAAATATATGAATGAAGAACGAATGCGAAAAAGTTATTTTCTTGTTGCTGGTACTTTTTGTTATTTTATAGTTATTTTGCATGATCGTAACTATTTCATATTGATAAGTGAGTGATTTTTTATCTTTTGCACTCGAAATTTACGTTTTATCTTCGTCGCCATTTTTATTTTAAATTTAGCCTCAAAAAAAGCTGAATCTTTTTGAAGCTGAATGTCTTGTGTTGTAAACCTTTTATAATTTGTATTGAGGAATTGTTCGGCTTGTGGTCTGTTTTTTTTGTTTAACAAATAAAATAAAAATAAAAACTCTTCTTTAAGTTTTTATGTTTCCAATATTTTAACCATCTTTGTTGGTCGTCTTCAAGGAATTAATATTTTATTTTAATATGTTGTAGTGCTGTCGGTTTTTCATACGAGTACTTGTAAGCTTTGTCTTTTTAAAATTTTAATTTTCAACAGAACCCACAAGATCATTTTGAAACAAATTAAAAAATTCTTCCAACTTGCAAACGTAAAATACACTGAAAACAAAATTACATTCATTGAAATTCAATGGCGAAAACTTTTAAATTATTACTGGACAACAGTTGAGTTTTGAAGGTGGACGTACGACAGTTTAATAATGCGTTACAATAAAATCTATTTCTTGATTTGGATAATATAGTATTTAGCTATGTATAGTATTACCATCCACTTGGGGTTGAAATAATTTTTAGTACCATGAAAATAATTAAGACTAAAGAAAGAAATCGTACCATGAAAATAATTAAGACTAAAGAAAGAAATCGTATTAGAATTAAAATGCTTAATTCATGAAGTGTTGTTAAAAGGCAGTTTCGAAAAAAGAAATTTTTTTGCCGAACGTAGGGGTCTCCAAAAATACATTTTTCGTTATATCTTTGGCATTTACAGTCGGATCTTAAAGTATGATATATCGATGTTTTTGGCTCCCATCAGATCTCAGTTCCTGCCAACCTAATGTACCACCCTAATATTAGAAAATCAAAACCCGCTAAAATCATTAATATTTTGCTAAGGAAGTATTTCGATAAATCCAGCAGAACTATTTAAAAAAAATAATCATGTTTTGTTGCCGAACGTAGGGGTTGCCCTTTTAAATTTTTCACAGTTGATGGACGAGGTCAATAGGCAGTTGTATACGCAAGACCAGCTGGAAGCATTACAATTTTCACAAGAAAAAATCGGATTACCAGGTGAACACAAGGAATATAACTTCTTTTGAAAGTTTTCATTGCTAAACATAATTATTGTCACACCTTATCCATTCCATTTTCAAAACGCCGAGCGTTTTGTTCATGTACTCGTAGTAAATGAATCTGCCATGGCTGTCACCGATAAGCAACGCATGGACTAAATATGATTGATTAAAATTCCATTATTTGATTCTACATTAATTTTTTTAATTCTTGTTATATAAGAACCCTACGTTCGGCAAAAATAATAAAAAAAATGTTTTCGCCTTGCAAACATACTTTATATGCGATCACTTTCTTATGAATTTGATTTCCATAGCGCCCCTGTGTGCAGTATATACACAGACATCATTTTCATATTATTCAGAATTTTCTATAAAATTTGTGATTGGGCATGTTCTGTAAATCGAGTGATCTAAAATCGCACGATTTCTAAAAACAATTCTTAGTAAAAAAGCGGGATTTTTTTGTGCTATTTTCAACATTTTCTGTAGTTCTGATTTTTAAAATATTGCATCTGAACTAAATTATAAATGTGCGACTTAAAATAATTTTGGCAACCATTTCTATTATGAAATCGCATGATTTGAAATCAAGCCATTTAGCGAACAGACTCGATTGTAGACTTTTTAATGAAAACTTCTAGAGTATAATATGAAGTTTACACAGAATGTGCAGACTTGTTTGCAGCATTCCTGTACTGACAGTCTAACTAGACTAAAAGCTAATCTACGGGTGTGCCCGATATTTAACGATTTCAGTCCCTCTAAAAATCGCGAAATATTAATTCAATTTAATTACACACTTTTATTGTGATTGTATTATTATTTAAAGTTATTGTTTTTTTATTAAGATCTGTAGGGCATCTTATGTATACCTGACTGACTACTTTATATTTGTAATACCCAATTTAATTTATTTGTTGCTACTTTTTTATTTTTATTCGCAAAATGCTCTACCGTTTTATGATGTATGCATTCATAAAAATAAACATAAATAAAAAATGGAATATATTTTACAAAAGACAATGAATAGAAAAATGTACATTCCTTTCGAATATTTATGTATGCATGCGAGGCTGGTACCAGTAACCGCCGATCGAATTTCATAAAATGGCGATTGTTGCCAAAAAAATTCTTGGTCTGAAAATAATTATTGCAACCAACATTCGTAAGCACTTTTTTCGTTTGAGACTAAAATTTTCTAATGACGTTTTCTTTTCTAGAAAAAAAGTACAAAATTTTTTGGTCTTTTTTTTATTGAAAAATTGCAATATAATTGGGGTATTCGTCATAAAGTCATATGTCTTAAAATAATAACACGAAAAAATATGACTGCTGTGAACAACCCCTCATAATTTTGTGTGCTATTTTAAATTTTAGTCAGCTGATAAATTAAAAACAATAATAAAACGGACAATCGTTACAATCATAAAAATTTTATATTAGAATGCCGAAAACAAGTGAAAAACGATAATAATAGCTAGTTTGTGCAAAAACTACACTTATGACAAAACAAAAATACAGTATAAATAGTCTTATTATTTTAGGACTTTTTTTGTTTGAAGCACAACAGCAATTTTTTTTAAGACGTCATAAAATAATAAGACATTATGACAATATGACAATATATCCTAACACCGTGTGAATACCCCAAATGTTTTAATTAAATAGTGATTTTATTACAAATTATTGTATCATCACTTACGGATCAAAATATTTGTCTAAGAAAACTTTGAATAGCGTTTTATGGATAAAAAGTAAAAGAAATGTTAAATTTTTTTTAGAAAAGAAAATGGCATAACATATCGAAAGTAACGAAAGCCTTTCGTAATTGTATTTCTTTGTTGATATTTTAAATACTAAAAAAAATTTCTATTTTGTGGCCAAAAATATTAATTGGAAATAGCCCATTAGTAATTATATTTGTGTTTAAGTTCAAGAAGGGTTCGTATCCCTTCTAAGACAGTTTTCTTAACTTCCTACATTTCATATATTTAACAGGAAATTTCGTGGAGTAAAAGTACGAAATACAATCTGGCGAAAGTTTTTTTTTTGCAGAAATTAAAAAAGAAAATCAGGGGACGAATTGCGGCATAGACCAAAATAAAATAATGTATATTCTTAAAAAAATATTTTGGGGGAAAATAACATAAATAACTTAAATTTTGGTAAAATCGTTTGTGACAGAATTCAATATATCGCTGGCTATCAGTGTTCAAAGTGCACAAATTGTTTTAATGAGCAGCGAGCAATAAATAAAGAAGTTTGCGAAAGAGTTAATAATGAAAAACATGTGTAATATTCGATAGGCCCAAGCAATTTCTTCTCAATATTTTAGATTTCGCTTTCAAAATCGTTTCATTTGGAGATAACCCTCGTCGTTAGCAATATTTTTATTACTATTTTTTTAAATTTATATATAAAATATAAAATGCTAAAAGACAGATAAAAACAAGTGCAACAGCAACAAAATTGTAAATTGATTTCAGTTCATAAACTGTTTTTCTACTCAATAATGTCATCAACAACTATAAAATAAAACAAAACAGCAACAGCAACAGCAAAGGCAACGGCAACAGCACTTCCCCTGGTTTTATTGTTCTAAATAATCTAAAATGTTTTATCTTCTTGTAGTTGTTGTAATTTTTCAGTTTATAATTTCCTTGTTGTCGTTGTTGCCTGAATTGAACATAATGTTTGATAATTGTTGCTGTTGTATCTGTAAATCTGAAGAGGATTTGCTATGAAAATTTATTTTATGTTCATTCTATTTTTTATTTTTTTTCTTAGTAAAATTTATTTCTCTTGACCATTATTTATTTCTTCTGACAATTATTGAAAATCATAAATTAGAGATTTATCGTGTTGTTTTTTCTTCTATTATATTTTTCAGTTAAAGGGCAATTTAGGAACTCTAGTGTTTACTCTGACTTGATTTTGTTTTTAGTAAATTGTTGTTGTGCTGATAGAAGGGATTAAAATATTTATAAAATTCGATGAAAAAGTAATTTTTTTATAACAAAATTTTTGTACTTACAAAGATTATATTTTTAAGCCTATTTGAATGTTTTTTATTTTTAAAATATAAAATTTTTATTCAAAAATCTTATGAGCTAAATATTTTCTGTAGAATATTCTAAGAAATAATTTCAGTTTGAAATCGACTAAAAAAAGTTTACAAAAAATTTTTCTAAAAATACATTTCATTTAATATTTTTTAACGAAACCGTCAGTTTATTACTAAAAGAAAATGATGAATTAATTTTTTAATTTATTTAGTTTTTACGCACATAATTGTGCAATTTGCAACTGTTGTAATGTACACAATTGTATCAAATAAAACTATTGAACTTGTGAACAGCCAGTTGCTGTAAACTTGTGTTGTTTTGCACCAGAATATTCAATTTCTTAAGGAAGAAATCGCGAAGAGAGGGAATGAGAGATATTTCAGCTTTCGATTAGAAATTAATTAAGCAAATATTAAATATTATTATATTATTTTTTTTACTTTCAGCAGCTTCATCAAAGTCTATTTAACCAAGCACGCTCGTTTCTACAACAACTCAACCGTCAAACTTTTTATTTTTCACATTCTTCCTCATTGTCAATTCAATCATAAATTAATTTATTGCAATAATTTGTTCATTCTCCCTTTCCTTTATTATTTTTTTCAGCTGTTGAAATGAGTGTATTTTATAATTAAATTTAGATTAACACCGGGTTAATATTTTTACTACCCGCCCCCAAATTTCGGAAAAAGAAAACAATTTTGAAAACTGGTCCACAAATGACACAGTAATTTGATAATAAATTATTCAAGCCGATACATTTCGCCTCCCCGCATTAAAAAAAATTTAGTGGACCTCTTCTTCTGTCTTATATTATAAAATCTGTTCAAAACTTTGTGGAATTACTAACACAATTTAAAAAATTGGGCGTAGTTGAAAAAAATTAGCTTACTTCTAGAGTTCCAGTTAAATGTTGTGAAAATTTCAAGAAGATCAGTCCAGAGGTCTGGCCTCCTATAAAGTATAAACATACAAATACATACTCCGTTTTATCTATATTATTAATAGACAAACCCGTTTTTTAGATCCCTTTTACGCCCGTAATAGTGAACTGATTTTGGAATGATTCATATGTTTTTAAACGGGTGTTTACATAGATGTGCACAATCTTAATTCTATTTAAATCGGTTCCATATTTACGGAGCTATAAGCATTTAAAGTTGCTACTAACACAAGCACACTTATTACACATGGATGTATCAGCTTCAATTTGAAAAATAAACAAAGTGTGCACGTGTGTCCGTCCAAAGTGCTTTTGCATAAAAATGAGACAGAGTTTTAAGTTGTTTATTTAGAATTTGGGGGACTCAAACGGTATTCATAAAATTATGTGTTTGAAAATAATAAAACGAAAAAATCTGACAAGGAAGAACAAGCGTTATTTTTTACCGAGAGATCCTGATCATTGAGTTGAGTACAGTAATGAAATCCTAAGGCGACTTAGCGTGACCACGCAAATCTCCGGATTTAACATCAACAGACTTTTTCTTATGGGGTTTTTTAAAATAAAAAAAAACGATTCAACATCTTAAAGACAATATTCGTCACGAAATTAAAGAAATTCAGCCTGAGTTGTTGCAGGATGTCATGAAAAATGCCCTAAAAAGAGCCGAAAGTTAAACAGTGAATCGCGGTCACCATTTAGCCAATATAATTTTAAAATCATAATGAAAAAAAATGTAAAGACCAAATAATCTTTCTTTGAAAACCAAACTTAATTATCTTTTCTTTGAACAAATTTATTTATAGGCAATCAAAATGGTAGCAGGACTTTTGCCCCACCCCGTATTTGCCAATAAGTTTATAATTATTGATAAGACCTATAAGATCACAATACAACACGGTAAAAGTTACGGCGGGGGTTCTGGCAATAGATTCTGCTAAAGGATACTAAATAAATATACGTTTGTCGACATTTTGAAAGATCACATCGGAGTTTAATTTTTTTTTTTTTGGTTTAAGTTTCTCCCTTTCGCCTGTTCGCCTGTTCGTGCAGCATATCGCTATATGAAACCATATGCTCTTTGCATCTGAGATGTAGAGTGTGTTGAGCAAATTTGTGGTAAATATTTAAGCAAATATTTTTGCGGAACATATTAACCCTCTAACTCCCCCTCCCTAAATTATAAAAACAGCACAAAAAACCAGAAGGGCGGTGACGAACGGTTGTACAAAAATGTGTGCCATAAAATTTTACTACTTATGCCAGAACAAACAAAAGCCAAAAACTTAACACAAACACCAAAAACCAGCTAAACATATTATTAATTTAGATTTTCGTATTTCTACTAAAAGTTCTGAAAGTTATTTAACTGCACCAATGGCTTTAAGCTAACTTTGATTGTACCTTGAATTTGCTTCCACAAATCGCATTTCAATTTGTACACCAAAAATTTTTTTCTTGTTTAAAAATAAAACAAAGTTTCTTTTGGAAATTAAAATAACTTTAATTTAATTGGTAAATATTTTCTAAACTAAAAAAACTAATATCCATTTATGCTGCTCTTGAGTTCAAAGTTTTTTCTTTGCCGTTCTGCTGTTTCAGCAAATATTTGGTTAAAGTTCTTAACCTCCTTCTTTTCAAGAATTTTATGTCGCTTGTGCAACAACTTCTGGATTGAAAGAAAACCAACTCTAGCTTAATTGATTTTTTTTGTTATTATTGTTGCTGTTGTGGCGTAGAACTCTGCTGCAAATGTTGACTTAAACCACAAAATGAAAATTTTATCATCGTGGCAGAAAATATTACAGTCGTTCACACACACACTCACACACACACACACACACGCAGTCATAATATGCATACATATGTTTGCATGTATGTGTCTGTATGTATGTACAATACTTATAAATGCATTTCAATATACCAAAAAAAGCAACAGTTGTGCACAAAATTTTAGCAAAAGCCAAAGAAAGTGACAAGTGTAATTAATCTACACACAAATAATTAACAACAAGACTAATTAATTGTTTTTATTTAAAGTGATTATTTTTCGAAAAAATTGGTTGTTAGTAGTTTTTAATCCAAAGTGATTATTATTTTTTTTTGGATAATGTTCGTAACATTTTTAATCAGAAAGAATTGGACATGAGACAGTATTCCAAAGGAATAAGGGAACATTTTAACACTAATTAATTGCAATTTACACAATTAATTTCTTAAAAATTTTTCTTTTTTATAGAAAACTTGCGATTTAATTCATCCAAATTTCAATCTAGAATCGGTTTCGTTAAAAATCTCAAACTAGCTGCTCAACATTCCAAGTTTATTTACCTCTCGGCAGATGAGGCTTAATACATTTTATTTCACTGAATTTGAACTCATACCGAATGGCGCTTGAGTGAAAAGGTTGAAAGATGAAAGACCCCTGCATATACGAGTGTAGTGCAGATTAAAACTAAAATACTTCAAAATATATATTAAGGTGTATGTTACTCCTTAAACCTATTACTTGTACGCATTTTCTAATGGATTTAGATTCAATTTATATTTTGTGCAATGTTAGTTTTGTTCTTGCATGCACGATCTTATTATGCAAATTGAACTTAAAATTATATGGCTCAGCTTGTTTCTCTTTTTAGTTCGAACATCAGCGATTATAGAAGAAATTCGTTGAGTATCTGTGTGCGCGTGAGGAAGGGACAATAAAATGGTCATCAATTTTGGAAAATTTGGAGCTATTGATTCATTATCAAAATTTGTTATTTTAATTATTTTGAATCAAAATTTAACCACACCCTAAATTTTTATCAAATTTATTTAATCTTTAGAAAAATTGTATTCTAATGTTCGCCATTCCTGTGTTAGCTCATTGTTTCCTGCTTCAAACTTTGTACATAAAGAGGTGCCCTCAACTTGAACATAAACATGAAAAAACTACTCTCAATGAATATCATCTCTGAAGAACTACCTATAAGATCACGATATAAATTCAGAACTGTATAAATATATAATAAAGCTCTGCACAAAAGAACAAGTTGCTTAATAATCTCATACAGAGTAATTTCATGCCTTGCCATGCCATGCCAACTCAATCACCATGCCGTGTCATGTTGTTCTGGCATGACATGGTACGACATGAATCTATTCTATATGACTCTTTTAAGCAACATGTTGTCATGTGCAGGGCTTTAGTATGGACCCACTCGTAAGTCTTTATGACGTACAAAAACAACAAATGTGAAAGATACCTTCACATTAAGGGATTTAATGTAAGAGTGGATCTTTGGTCCATCTGAAACCACATGTGCACCATTCACTTGCAGCCAAAGGAAAATGATTATACACTTCGCCCTCTCTAAAGCCCCACCTAACTTTTTCCTTGAATTTGATATTGATGAGTCTGTCATCATTTTACGGCAGACGAACGACGTTTGCTGAAGAAATTCGATACAATTAGTTCGGTGAACACTCTTATGTCCATGTAAGTTTTCGAACAGGCGATCACAATTGTCCACCGAGATCATTTGATTTAAAACTCTAAAGATTCTATTTGTGGCTACATAAAAGATATGATCTATGCCAGTGATTCAGAATTGATTCAAGATCTCAAAGATGGATTCGTGAAGTTATCGAGGACATTCAGGAGCAAATGTTATAATTGGTGATGAAAAATTTCATGAGAAAGACATGGCCCTATAGGCGTAGCCATGACGATCGTTTGGCTAATATTTGTTGAATTCACAAGCTCGTATTAACGTTGTATGTGTTGTGCAATCGTCTAATTATACAGTATTGTATTTTTGTTGTTTGCAATTTTCATACAAAAGTGTGCTATAATTATACGTTTGAATTTTATATGTTTAATAAATGGTTGCATTGAGGACAGGTATGGAAAAATTCAATTTGTTAGATTAATTTGTAAAAATCTTTTAATTATGTGATAAGTAAACCCAGAAAATACATTCTTCTTAATGATAAATATATACTTGATTCGTTTTAATTTAATTTGCAAACCACTTTAGTCACAATTGTTTGTCGCGAAAAAGTTATTAACCATTTTGCGTAAAATTAAAATTTCCATATTTGATTTAATTTCATGGTATCAACTGAATTGAGTGTCGACTATTATGGATATAAAGATGTACTTACTTGAATCAGTTCTTAACATATCAAAATTATGTATATTGGTGGCATAAGGCATTAGCTAATTTATTTTTTTTTCAGTTTCACTTTTCATGTTTTTTTTTATTTGATAAAAAGAAATTTATTGTTCAACATAAATCATTTACTCACAATGAATTGACTATATTAAATTGACATTTAAATACCACAAAATGACGATACAAAAAATTTGTCTGTTCACAAATATACAAACAAATATTATTTTTTAGGATAAGCCATACGACTGAGTTTGTGAATTGAACAATTGTTTTCCAATATGAGTGAGATACCCTCATACTTACAATGAAATAAGCATTCCATGATTTCGCTTAGAAATACTCTATTTTTGAATATCAAAACAAAACCTAATTAACAGATTAAGCAAATCAAGAAATGATTTTTTGGGGCGCTTTCTTAGGTTGTAACACTTCCACCTATAACTCAACCGTTTAATCAACATCTGCCATTTCTAGCTTAAAGGCTTTCGCCATTGGATTCCAATCAATATAATTTTGTCTTCAGCGTACTTACATTTTTACATTGGTTTAATTTTTTAATGTTTCAAGATGATTTTATGGGTTCAATACATACAAATGAATGGAGTACAAAATAAGTAAAACACTTAAAACGAAAAATGTAGGATCACAAATACTGCAAAATTCTGATTAATTAAATAACCATAATTTTTACTACTAAAGTGAGAATTGTTTAATACATAATGATTTTCGTTAATACAATTTTCTGATTAATTAAATAATCGAGTAGTCAGATTTTGACTTGATCAGGAAGTTTGCATAATCCTATTGTGTGTTAGAAAATATACAAGAAAAATTATTCACAAATCAATTGAATTTGTATTAAAAGTGAATCAACATTTTTATCTATTTTAAAGAGCATATTTTTACTAAGATCATATTTCCATAGTCCACGTTTCTTAAGGCCCTTTCTTCTGACAACTTTTAAACACTATTTTGTGAAACAAAAATTGTGCTACAATTTCAATCTATTGTAGCCTCTTGAATATGAAAATAAAATATTTTCTTTTACAAAAATATCACCCACAGATACATGCAAATGGTCCTTTCGATTGTAGGTTTGTGTAAGAAGCCAACAATAACATAAATACATTTATTTTATAAAAAGAAAACAAAAATTTCGTTAAGACGTTTTCGTCCAGCCGACAGGCAAAGTAAGCAAAATGGAAATAAGGAGGTCTTAAAACACTATACAAATGCAAGTGTTCACACACACACACACACACACACACGCATGAATTGCACTAACTTGATGCAGCATTTCATTAGCAATGAAAATAACCTGAATGTTAAAAGTAACTTAAACACTAACGAATTAAATTTAGAAGAGAAGAATATAAAATACGCCAAAACTCTGAAAAGGAACACCCAAAGATAAACAACAAGATTAACATCCTCTTTCTATTGTTTGTTTATAGAATTTACGCAAAGTTTTATGTACCTCACACACACGCGCACACATAAACACACACAAATGCATCCACTCAAGTTATAAAAGGACACAGCGGAAAATGAAATTATTTGCAAACTCACCTTAAATTGTCTATGCGTGGCCTTCGGCACTGCGGCCGATTGCGTCGATGGCTTCGATCCTTCTTGCAACGGCAGTCACAGTGCCAAATACACAAAGCTATCGATGAGATCAATGTTATCACAAATGGCACTGCAAAAAAATGTATTATATAGTTGACCTGATCGTCATGATTGTAGGACGTCAGCACGACCGTTTTGTTTTTACGCGAATAATAACATGGATAGATGGCGCCCTCGACACCGTAAAAGGCATTAAATGTTTTACACGTGACCGTGGGCGGATAGCCGCAACCTTTGATATTTACGAGGAGGGTAGCCTCCTCCGATTGCGTCCATTCGGCCGTATAGTTCGTGTAGTCGGTCATGTTTTCCGGTATCGTTATATTTTCTTCAATAAACGTCACATAAATATGAACACACTTGTATAGATCGGAGGTGCAGCCCTCGCGACATGAGCTCCACGAACAATTAAAAATACCGATAAGATCTTCGCGTCTGGTGGTCGTACAGAGTGTGGGGGAATCGATAAAGTCGTGACTTAGTGTTGATATCGCCGGATCGACGTAGAGGGGAACAAGGAACAATAACGATGCACCGGCGGTCACCGAAAAAAAGGCAAGAGTGGAGGTACCATAAAAACTGGCACGTTCGCGCCACGAACGATAGCGCCGATTTCCATTTTTCTTTTTTGGAGCCAGTTCTCGCAATTTACGTAACCGTAACTCTTGTTGTTGCTGCTCGAGTAGTAATTCCGAACTGCCACTCCTCATATTATTGTCCGTGCACACAGGGCGATTATTATAGGCGCCAGCACCAGCACTAGCAGCAGCAGTATCAGCGGCAGCACTATTAACAGTGGCAGCAGCCGAGGCTGCTGCTCTTGTTATTTGCGATGTAGATGCAGCTGCAACAGCAGCACAACCTCTGCAAGCAGTCGTGTCAGCAAACGTCGTTTGAGAACAACTCGTTGTTGGGGGAGTAGTTTTTTCAAAATATTTTTGCTGTTGTTGCTGCTGTTGTTTTCGTTTTAAAGCTTCGCACGTTGAACAGCCGATAACAACAACAGCAGCCGTTGTTGTTGTTGCTACTGCTATTGTATTCGGGGGCTTAGATGTTGATGTTGATGACAATGATGATGCAGCTGGTTGGGTGAGTTTTTTGGATGCCTGTGCTAATGGTGATGAAGGTGATGTTAGTGTTGTTGACTGTTGTTTTGTAGATGAGAGTGCTAATGGTGGCGGCTGTATTTGTGGTGAGCTTACAACGTTGCTAACAGCGTCTGTAGAGGGGGTGGTGTTGATAACAGTTTTCTGCTGCAAGCTGGGAGATGTAACAGACGTATCAATTGATGATAGAATGGTGGTAGTAGTTTCCGAAGTGGTGAGGCCACCGCACAGCGGTGTTGTGGACGTACAGGACTCTGAGTAAGGTAGTGTGGTAGAAATGACAGCTTTGGAATTCGAATTCGAGTTCGAGTTCGAATTCGAGGTGGAAAAGTTCGTGTTTTTAACGTTTGAAGAGCCAGCTGTAAAATTAATATTGCTGCTGTTGATAGTGTCGTCGCCGTTTTTAATATCTTGTTGCTGTTGCTGTTGCTGTTCCTGTTGCTGATGAATGGCTGCCGAAGTTGAAATGATGCTGGCTTTATTGATGCTGTTAGTGTTGGTGGTAGTGACTGCAGCTGTCGTGTTGATGCTGATGTTGTTGCTTTCGTTGGCCGTTGTGTGAGCGGCAGAGCCGGCGACGACGACGACGTTATTGCTGCCGGCTGCACGGGAAACAATACAATGAGCAGCAGTGGCAGCCGTAGCGTCTGAGACGCCAACGACGTCGTCGTTTGGAATATTTTTTGAGGCTTGTATGTTGCCAGTGTAAAAATTTTTGTTAATAGAAATAAAAACTATACAATATTTTTTTTCGCCTTATAATTTATAATTTTTTTTCAATTGAATAAACTTAAAGGCATTTGTTACAATATTTGAAATAAAATTTCTTTTATTTTTAAGTTGGTTTTGTTAGTTGATTCAAACACTTTAAAGGTAAATCGTGTTTAAAATTTTTCCTCAAGCAGCTGTAACAAGAGTATTGAAAAAAGTTTACAAATATTTGTTGGTGTTTATTTTTTTCGTTTTTTTCTTTTTCTCTCTTCTGTACACTTCAAATCACAACATTGCACTTTGTTAATAACACGACGACTGATACATTAACGTGGCGTTAGAAGCTTAATGGCTGCTCTGTTACGTTTTCATAACGGAAATGCACTCTCACTTTTGTATTTTTATTTATTCATTTACTTTCTTTCCTTTTTTCTATGCACAGAGATGAACAGAGCTACAACGTATGTTAGATATAAACGGAGTAAATATTAGACAAAGAGAGCAAAATGATTGAGAAAAGACGAAATTTTAATAGTTGTAATTTATTTGGCATAACGATTTTCATTGTTCTATACACCCGCACTTTAATTAAAACGGTTTGGTTTTACTTTAACTATTTCCGTTCGCGCTCTCTTGCTCACTCAGTTGACTCTTAGCGCTTGCTCCTTGATTTTTTTAAGGAGAGTATTTTTCTATGACACGTCTGACTGTTGTAGGTTGAATTTGAAATTCGTATCAGCTGATTTCAGCATTTTTTTCTCACTGAGAGCAGATTTTTCTTAAATCTTTTATGTTATTGTTTTTTCCACTTTATTTTATATGGGTGGCCTAGTGATAATGAAAGATTTGTTTTTGCTTTTTGTTTTATTCTTTTGCACAATTTGTATGTATAAGTTTTTTCATTTTGCACCGTTTAGTTTTTACAGCTGTTTAAAGGTTGAGTGAAAATACTTTTGCAATAGATTTTCTTTCTCTGCTACATTATTTACAATTTAATAGATTTTTTTTCTAAAGTGTCATCAATTATAAAAATTATAAATATTTAGTATCAAACAAAAATCTCTAGTTAAATTTCTATTTTATATAACAATTTCCAATATTTGTTATTTATTTCTTTTATTAACTTTTTTTAATTTATTTATTAAACTATTGACTGTTTCACTTTGCAAACTTTTAATTTGTAAACTTTCACCTTATCGGCTTTGGACATTTTCAGTTTGGTTCGCTGAAAATATGGATAAATATAGTTAATAAACACACAAATGCAAAATCACTTCAATAGCAAAATATTTCATATTTTTCCATTAAATTCAAATGCAAAATTTACCAAATTGTTCCCATAAAAAATTGTGTTTAAACTTTTTGAGACTTCAATATTTAAATTTTCATTGTATATTTTTTATATTTAAAAAGCAGCTCAAACATTTAATTCATTCAATTCAATTCTCTTTAATATTTCAATACACGGAAAAAAATTAATTTTTAGGAATCATATTTTTTTGAAAATAAATTAAAACGAAATCTAAGTCAAAGCTTTGCGTTGATTTGAAAATTTTAAGGCGAACTCAATTTACAGGTGGTTTTGAAAGCACAGCTTACTATTTCGCCGTGGTTGCTATAACTTTCAGAAATATTTTATTATTTGTGTTTTCTGGTGTTTTTAAATGATATCTTGGTTACAGAGAATAATATTTAGTTTTGTTTGCGGCATATGGATTGTGATGAAAGTTGCTAAAAAAAACTTTTAAATAAATTTTCTTTTTCTGCTTATGACATCTTGTGGCAGCATGCAAAAATATTTTCAATAAACACAGAGACAATTTTGTTTATCAAATATACAAAACTCTTTGCTAAAGAAAATTAAAAAATTGTTGTTTATTAAATCAACACTTTTCTTATTCTAATATGAGCATTTGTAACACACAGTATACAAATATTGTTGACACAGAAAATTTTACAATTTTTGTTCTGTCACAGTCACAGTGTTGTCAAGATGTTTAAATTAATAAGATTTTTTTTAACTTCATTTGGTGCAAATAATAATTAATATAAGTGCAATACTGGACAACGAAGGTTGTATATCAGCATGATTAAAAAAATTTGAATTTGACGAAAATGATTTATCGAAATACAACGCAGTGAAACGAATTAAGCTGCGCTTGTAGAATTTTATTTCGAGATTCAGTTGTCTTTTCAAACCGCTTCAAAGTTTCTAAACGTATTGATTGAGTTCGACGGAAGGCTCGAGTTCGATGTCGGAGCTTGGCAGAAAGCTATGTTCGGCGTTCGGTATAAATTGTTTGCAACTGTTGTAAAATATTAAAGTACAAAAATTAAAACTATTTGGACAAAGTTTCTCTGTGTGCTAATTTCGTTTTTATTAAATAAATAAATAACAAAAAATGTAATTGAATTGTTTCTATTCAATGAAAAAATGCATATCGAGTTCGGTGTTCGGGTTCTGTCTGAAAAATATACAAAAGTTCTGGCTCGGGCGAACCCAATCGTTCTGAAAAGGCACGTTCGGTCGTGTACTATTTATATTTGTAAAAAGACTTGTCATTGAAGAAAGAAATAACGTAGTTTTGCTTCAAAAAGTAACTTAATTGTATTGGTTATAACTGGGAGATTATTATGTATTTCGATTCGATACGGAAATAATTCGATTTTTTATATAGCTTATTCATTGTTGTTCGAAAATGTTTTCTTTGGAATCGAAATACATAATAACCCCCCTGTCTATAGAATTAAAAACGTATTAATGGATGATCTCGTCCCGTTTTTAAGGCGATTAAAAACGGAAAAACGAAATGGACTGTACTTAAAGAAATCGGGACCAGTCTGAAAGTATGTCCTTCAATTTATCAATGAGCTAAAAATATTTTTATATTAAAAAATATTGAACACCTGCCCAATCGAGAAGTATATAATTTCAAATAGGAAGGAATTGATTTCTAACTGGCGCAGCTTTGTGGTAGCAGACTAGAAAAACTGCAAAAAAATTAATAGTTTCATGCCGTTTTTGAAGTCGCTTGAAAATACTTCAAGAGCAACGAAGCACCCATGAAATACTAAAACAATTGTCAGTGTTTTCAAATCCATTCATAAGTAAACATTACTGGCATTTTAAATTAAAAAAAGAAAAACATCTCAGTATGCCGTTCACTTCTCGATATCGTTGCGCTGGCCTAACAAAAACAACACAAAGAGGCCTACACTACTTCATTGAGTTGCCCCATTTTGTTGTTTGTTGATGTAGGTTAGTTAAAAATCAGGCCATTTAATCATTTTTCTTCCTTTAATCTTGTTTTCTGTGCTGATTATTAGTTTTTAATATGTTCAACATTGTGCCATCTAACAACTTTTCCCTAGCACTCTCTGCTCCATCTCTCTCTCACCCTCTACGGCTCGTTTTGCATCTCTCTAATAAAATGCTCCTCAAACAACAGAAACTGACAAATATATACAAAAATAATGATGCTAAAATTAGCAGTTAGTGAGTATAACAGTAAATTGTGTTAAACTTTCACACTCTCTCTCTCTCTCTCTCTCTCTCTTCCGCTTTCGCTTGCTCTCATGCATGTCCTCCAATGAGTTTCACTCAGTTTGTACGAATAAAAAAAAAGAGTCAATTTATTATAAGTCATTTGCCCTTATTGACTGTAACCTTAAAACAGAAAAGGACCAAACACAAAAAAATATAGTGGGTGGAATATATTATTTATGATTTTTCTTTAAGTGCCTGTTTTATCTTTTTGCAAAAACACAATTTTCGCTTTTTTTCTACTTGAATCTTTTCTTACGTATGTATGTATGTATGTATGTATGTATGTATGCATGTATGTATGTATGTATGTATGTATGTATGTATACCTTTCAAAGCAGAAATAATTTAAGTTTTCTTTTCTATTTTTATATGTGAATGTACGTACGTGCAAGAAAAGGTAATTTTTCATTTTGCACAAATGGTTTGCAATTATAAATAGTAAAAAAGATTTTGTTGTACTATTTGATAGAAAATCAATAAGTTTAATAATAAAATTATTAGTTAGTTGTTGTTGATGTTGTAGTTGTGTTTTTTTTTAAGAAATAACAGTTTATTAAGGAAAATTGTAAACAAAGAATAGAAAATGTAAATCATGGTATTAACTTTATAGAACAAAACACGTTTCTTTTTGCAAGTATAAAATGAAAATAAGGTCATTATAAAGTTTATTTGCTATATTTAAATTGTCTATCATTATGCAGTCAACAGGTGATGATGTTGAGTAATTACTATTGAACGGGGTCTTTCGTTTTTCTCAGTTATGTCTCGAAAAGAACTATTAAATCGGGTATGAATAATAAAGTTGCATAGAAGAAGAACAACAAGGCAAGGTGTCAAAGAACCCCATGACTCCATAAATAAACAGACAAAGTTTTTTAATGCATAATTATGGTGCAAAGACTCTGCTGCGTCAAGACCAATCAAAACGTAGAAATTGCAATTATCGTTTGCATCTTGCTTAAAAGTTATTAAATTATTATAAAATCATGATGAAATATTTCATATTTGTTGATAAGTTTGGTTGCAACACAGAAAAAATTATAATTTTTGAAACTCTCGTTTGTCGGAAACTATTTCCTTGTTTATTAATTTTTCGCTCAAATTTCTAAAACAAAAACAACAACTTCTCATTTGAACTAAATTTTTTCTTATTAATTGTTGCATTTGATTTAAGCAATTCTGAATTTACAAATTCGAACATTTTATATATTGGAAATATTGAAAGAACTAGAAAAAGGCTACCTAGGCACCTCGACAGGACTGCATGTCCATGGATGAGAATTGACAAGATTCTTAGACATCACCAAAATATGTATGAAAACCAGGGCAAGTATAAATATGCACAAAAATTATTCAAATATGCATGCAAATATTGATAAAAAAAAACTTTAAAATATGCACCAAAATATGCACCCTAAAAACACAAACTAATAATTTTGTATCAGCTTTATTTAAAAATATGTTTAATACAGAGTATAATTATTTTTTTTTTCAAGTTTTAAAATTGAAAAGGCCTTCGATTGCCGCACAAAATGATCGAATATATTGAAAATATACGTTCAACATAAGTCGATCTTGCTGTATAAGTTGTTTTTAATCTTGGTTTTTAATATTTCGATTAAAAACTTTGTTAAATTTTTTAATAAATATTTTATTCTTAGTATTTTAAAGTTAATCTTTTACGACTTCTATAACGGATAGACTTTCATGTAAATGCTTACAATTTAATTATACTGTGGGAAAGACATTCAAAATTATCTTTAATGTATGATATATCTCTTGTTACCGATGAATTCTTAAATAAAGCCTCACAAGGCTCCTTTAAAACGCTGCTTATTTCTATAAAGTTGTCGCAATAATATATGACAACCTTTAACAATGATCGCCATCTCTTGGAAGAAGGCTTTTGGGGGACTGATACGAGAGGGCGCCTAAAAATGAATTAAGACAATAAGTGTATCTGGAAAAACTACACATTTTGTATGTATTTAGTTCTACCTTAAGAAAAACGGCTTTGCAACTTGCAACAAAAGAGTTAACATTGCAAAATGTAAGCGAACAAAATCTGCAATAATGCAAATGCATATTCTGCAAAAATATTTAAATTTTTTATACTTTTTTTTATTATTTTTACTACTTTCAAAGCGTATTTTCAATTTTTTATAGCATTTTTTATACGCTTAAACACTTTCTGTAAAGCTTATGTTTGACTGCCCTGGCTAGAAATTATTAATGATGAATAATTCGCGCATTCACTATATAAATTACATTGCCTCGTTCTACGGACCGTATGAGTGTTATTTTGATTTTCATTGCATTTAATAAATATTAATCATACGTAGTGCTGATCAACCGCATAATATTATTACAAGAACACAGAATTTATATTAAAAGAAAATGCTTTAAATCAAAAGAAAACTCAATATCTCTAAATCGTAAAACTATAAAAATGAAAACAATAAAAATGATACTCTAACTATAAGCAGAAAAGTAAAATATCAAATGATCACTCGATTTTGTAGGACATGAATTGTATTCGAATATGTTTCCCATAAATAGGCGACACAATTTAATCCTTTTCGAATTCCTCAGGCAGCTTAGCGGCAGTTGCTTAAAGCCGATCTATCGGATTGATGAATGCAGTTTCAAAAAGTTCGGTATTGAAAATCAGTGATCAAGAAACACAGATTACTTGCAGTTTTTAAATTATTTTTTTGGTGTTATTTTTGCTTAAAGCATGGTACTCTGTTCATCATTTCGTGGGAACTGCTGTCAAAAGTTCATATAAAAAAATTCATGCGAAATAATTGCAAAATAATATGGCCGAAGTTGTACTCTGTTCATCTTGTGTAAACACCGCATATTTCGTACGAAATTGCAAACAACAGGTGATCAGATTTTACTAAGCAATAAATTTGTTGCGCACAAATAACTAAAATAATGGAAAATAGTGTAAAAATAACTAAATAAAATGAAGGTATGGGGTTTTTGCAGAATGTGTGTCTTCAAAGAGCTCCTCCGCAGCTGCTGCAATTAACATTAATTGATACGTTGCAGCACAAGCTCTTAAAATTATTTTGTTCTCCATTTGTTTTTACACATGGTTTTTGTTTACATAAGAAAAACAATGTTGCTTACTTCAATGCAATAAAAACGATAAATTTCTTCTAAATCGTAGTGTTTTCACCACTGTCTAATTGTCAAAATTTACAAACGAAATAATCAATGTTGGTCCACATTTTTCGCAAATGTGAGCAGAGTACTAAGATTAACAAAGAAAAATCTAAAAGCTCAAAAAAATAGAACAATTTAAAAAAATAGTTCATAGATGGTAATTAGCAGAGCATGGTTTTTATGCATTTTGCATGGTAAATAAGCATTTGCATATTTTTCAAAGTTTTCCCAAAAAAGCATTTTTGGTATAACTTTCACAAACTTGCATATTACGCAAATTAGCAACTCTTTTTAACAACAATTGATTGTGATAACTAATGCAGCTCCATGCATATATATGTGGTCTCCGCAGAAATACTTAGATTTTACTTGAATGCCTACGTATAGAAGGCAGCCACGTAGACCGGAATGCGATCATTAAATTTTTTTTACCCAAAAATGTTGCATGTCACATGTCTGGCTCATGGGTTGCATAGAATTGTAGATTTTGTTGACTTACATTTTGCAATGTTGTCATTTGTTGCAAACTGCAAAGCCGTTTTTCTTAAGTTAAAACTACATTATGTATGTACATATGTAGTATTTTTCCAAACAACCTTATTGTCTTAATTAATTTCCAGGCGCCCTCTCGTATCAATTTAAAATTTATCAAAGCCCTGTCCCACTAGATGGGGATCTCGGTCAAAGGCTGCTACATATTATTGCAACAAATTTATAGAAATAAGCAGCGTTTTAAGTGAGCTTTCTGCCACAATACAATCAAATTTTAAACCAAAGGACTTCCTTTACATGAACGTTTATTTGTCATAGAAGAAGCAAAAGAAAAATTTTAAAATATTAAGAATAAAATATTTATTGACAAACTGAACAAAGTTTTCAATCGAAATATTGGTCTTAACACGTTCACCATGATTAAAACAACATATACAGTAACATCGACTGATGTTGAACGTATATTTTAAATATATTCGATTGTTTTGTGAGACAATCGAAGGTCCTTTCGAATCGAAAACTTGAAAAAACATATGATTATACTTTCTAATAAACATTGATTTAAACAAAACTTATTAAAACTTATTAGTCTGTGTTTTTCGGGTGCATATTTTTGTGCATTTTTAAAAGTTTTTTAAGAATATTTGCATGCATATTTTAATAATTTTTGTTTATATTCAAACTTTCCCTGGTAATTAGAGTATATTCAAAACCTGGAACAGAAGTGCGTTTTACCGATATTTACCGGCTCAGAATAATTTATATCCTCGAATTATAATTTATGGTGCCGATTCAACGGGTTTTCCACCGCAAATTTTTTTTAGTTTGAGTTGAAAGGTTTTGTTTGGATCAAGCTCATACCTGACTTTACCAATTTCCTTTTAATTAAGAAATTTTTGATACCTTCAAGCATATAATTTTATTTATAAGAAACTTACAGAATTCACCTCTAATGCCGTTTTCTTTTCTAAAAAATGTAACATTTCTTTTAGTTTTTATCAAAAAATTGCCATTCAAAGTTTTCTTAAGACCAAAATTTTGTCTCGCAAGTGTAATTGCTAATAAACTCACTATTTCAAAAAATCATTATAATGCAAATTTTCAATAAAAAGGGCAAACAATGTGAACTTTTTTTAAGAAAACGACATAAATTAAACTTTTTGAAGCATGAATACAAATGAATCGGCCACCGTAGGCAAAGTGGAAAAGATACCCTGAACGCTATAAAAGTGATGAACGTTCTCTATTCGTCTGGTGTCTAATTGTAATAAGGAATTTCTGCTTCAGTTCTGCCTTACAGAGGCGGTAACCGCAACCCGTTTAGTGAAAATAAATCAATAAAAATTAAAAAATTTCTAGAACTTAAACTTTAAGGTATTATATTACGAATATTGGCCTTAATAATTACGGGTATACCAAGGACTAAACCAACAAAAGCATTGTTTGCCATGTTGCACTGGCTCCCTGTCAACCTCATGTTCAAATAACTGGCCATAAACTTGGCAGTATTACTCAGTGTCACTGGAGCACGGTAAACTGACGATGTAGGCCATGCGACTAATATGGAACACCGTGATCGAGAAGATACATAGATTACCGTTCTCCTACGCTATTTTCCCTGATAAACAATTCGCAGTGTTGTTCTTTGATTCTACCTCGACAAACTATCTTCTATACTTGGAGGAAGTACTCGAGGTGTACACTCATGGATCGAAGTCGGGCTTTAGAGCCCATTCCTCACTTCCAACAGAGGATGCTTTTCAAACTACCTGATTATTGCAGTATAGCTCTAGCTAAAATAACGAAAACAAAAAGAGCACCTAACTGGCAGGGTACACGGTCACGATATCCTAATATGTACCGACAGTAAGGATGCATTGAATACTCCGTCAGGTGTTCATACAACATCGCAGTTGTTTAAGGGATACCAAACATATTTAAAGGTGATGGAGTCGCATTCCAACCTGAAGTACGGAAATACAATTACGGACAAGCAGATGGGCAATTTCATTATTGGGAGTTCTGCTAAGAAGCTGCAAATTACACAAACAGCAGCAGCTGTTAGGGAAAGCAAAATCCAGATGGTCTTTGGATGGTATTGCAGAGCGACTTATCTAAATAATTCAACTTTACCCGAGCTACCAGACCTTGTGGAATGCAAACTAAAACGCATAAGCTGGTTTAGTCGAAGATCCGGTTGGTTCAACGCCAACTCCAGCTAAAAATAGAGGGGGACTTGTCTCTCCATTGTCCCTTTAGGCATCACAGCAGGGACCAACTTGGATCCAACCAATTTGCGCAGGTCAGGTTGCACCCAACATAATATTTCAAGTATTTCTAAAGTACACACATCATAATGCAACAAAGAAATGTACAAACTATTTTGTAGGATCCGACCAACCAATTTCAAAAAGGGATTCGTCTAGATTATGTCTTGAATGCCTGCGGGAAGAGGGCAGCCACATAAACCCTTCTATAGGATAAACTAAATGCTTCATCATATGTAATTTTTAAATTATAAAAATAGGTGCTCTTATTTCATAATTTGTTCGCCCAAAGAAAAGGGATCAAATTTATGTAGAAAATTTTTGTCTCTAAAAAAATATTTTTTTCCTCTGTTTTTTTTTAAGTCCAATTTTTAAGTTTTTTACTTCAACTTCCATTCTTTGTTTTAGCTTTTTATACTGGCCGCATCTTATAAATAACTAGTTCTATTTTTTTCTTTTACTTTTAGCACTATTACAAATGTTAGGTGGCTTTTAAATTTTTTTGTTTTGGTTTTTTTATTATCACTTTGCGTGACTTAGGCAAGTTGGTCATTTATTTAGTTATTTATTTTTTTTATACTGTTTCAACTTTATTTTTCATTAGACACACATGGTTGGTTGTTTTAATAAAAATATTGGTTTGTTTGCTTTGGCATTGTGTCTCTGGTCTCTGTTCGCTGTGCGCTGTGCGTGTGTATAGAAATTTTTAACATGTGGGTGTTGCACGCACATTTTATCTCGGGCAACATCAGCAGCATGGCCAACACTGCCACCATCGTCATCATACAAAGACCGTGTGTCATAGTGTAAAAATATGTATGGACAATTGCAAACATATGAATGAGCATTTGTGCAAAATGAAAGAATGAATGGTTGGTTTAGTGGGTGGCAACAAATAGATTTGCTTTGTATACAAATGCATGTGCTTTCGGTTACACAGTTGTAATACGTACAACGTAACATTTGCAGCTAAACATTTACAAAACAATAGTAAAAATCATATTAATATGAATATAGGAATATGTACAGCTGTGCTCAAAATAATAGATAGAAAGATAATCTTACAATTTCCAATGTTCAATTTCTAGCTTTGGAAAAGTTTATACCGCGTGATATTATAATCGTGGTAAAAACAAAGTCTAAGAATAAAAACAAAAAACAAATTATCGTAATAACTCTTATAGTGCATTTATACCTGCACAAAATCTATTAGATTTAATTTAAATTTCTATCAAAGTCCAAATACCGTTTACACCAAGTTGTTCGTGCCTATTTTCAAGATTTCATATCCATACCAAAAACAGTTGATTGTGTCAAACTTGATACTAAAACGGCATCAATCAAATGCAAAACAGCTGGCGAGCACATCACTCAGAAAGTCATTATTGAGCAGCGTAGTATTTTTTTGTATAATTTGGCAAAAAAACACAGTTGCTTCACTGAGTACTACCAGATTTTGTGTAGATTTCGTTAAAATTTTGTCGCGAAATAGATTTTGTTTTATATGAAAAATCTAATCAAAATCAACCAGTTTTGTTTGAATTCTCTTAAGTACTAGATTTTGGTCTGGTGTAAATGCCATATTACGGCAATATTTCAATTTAGTAATTTTAATATTTTCCAGTTTAGCACATTGATTAAAAGATTAGAAGTGTTAAAAGTTTTTAAAATGATTACTGACTCTAAGCCTTAAATTTGCATTAGTGATCCAAGAAGTTTTTTAAATAGTTAGACAAACGTGAAAACTTGTTAAAAATATTCGAAAACACAAAAAAACCTTATGAGAAAATTGAAGAATCGTTATCGTACTCCGATTAAATTATCGACAATGAATTTTTACATAAAAAAATAGGCAGGTCCAAGCGCAAAACATCTAGAATAGATCACAGTTGCAAATTACGCGTACCATATAACGAAATTCATCCTTCGATGTCATCAAACAAGATCCAAAGAAGTAGAATTTGTGCTTCATTATTGACACTATTTGCAGGCGGCTGATTAAAAAACAGTTTGTGTGGTTTATTGTTCCATTTTTCATTCTGTTCTGTTGCGTACTAATATGTAGAAAATATAATGCAACGTTTAGTGACAGCCTAGAGGCCTACGCACTTTGGAACCGTGTAGAATAGTCCAAAAAGCCCTACTAGTTTACGATATTAACAACGGTTGCATTGATTCCCTTGACTTGCTTAACACTGTAACATTTTATATTCCATCTACGAATCTTAGGTTGGCTAAGCTTTTTGATGTCCCTGTTCATCGGAATAATTATGCGCAAAATGGAACAATAACAACTTCTTTCAGCTTGCAGAAACAGCACAAATCGGTTCTTGAATTCACCGTTGATAAAACTTATTAAAAACTCTTTTTATCTATTGTAATAAAATAACTATTTTTCTGGAAATTTTTCTTTGTATAATAATGTTTTTTTTAATCCACGTTTATTTTATATTTAATATTTAACACCACTAATATGTAATTGTTTTTGTAACTCATTGACTGTAATGATTTTTTGTCCATAGACTGAAACAAGTAAATAAATAAATAAATAAATAAATAAATAAATAAATAAATAAATAAATAAATAAATAAATAAATAAATAAATAGATAAATAAATAAATAAATAAATAAATAAATAAATAAATAAATAAATAAATAAATAAATAAATAAATAAATAAATAAATAAATAAATAAATAAATAAATAAATAAATAAAATATGTATTGGTTTTTGGTTAAAACTACAAAACAATTTTTTAATACAAGATTATTTTGAAGATTTATATGCGTATTTTTGTCAAATAAAAATCAATGGGCGATGAACACCTTAATGGCAGGTCTTGCGTGCCACCTCCGCTGGGGACGTTTCTTCTGACACATTATTGCTTGGTACATTTTGGATACATTTATCAAATTGATTCTTACAATTACATCGTTCACATCCAAAAATATTTAGTTCTTAATTTTTATTTTGTTTCTATTTTTGTTTATTCAAACAAAAGATTTTTTACGAAATCGTTTTTGTTCAATATTTCCGTGTTTTTGTTTTGATAATTTTTTGCTTTTAAAAACGGCCGATTCCTTTCACAGAACAAGTAATTAAAAAATATTTTCTACTGAAAATAACGCCACAACGCGGCCACGAAAATTAAAAACTAATAAAGCCTTAAGGTTTAAACAGGAACATATCAGCTGGCCGAATGGAAAGTTGAGGAGCGTATTGTGGACTGATGAGAGCAAATTATTTTTTTTTTGCATCTAGACTACATTTTCCAATTTCGAATAATTTCATAAGAATAATCGAACATTTGAACAATTAATGAACGACGTATAAAATCATCAGATACTTTAATATTATTCCCGAACTCTGAGAATTTCCTATCCAATACTAGCTTTTTATAATATGCCACAAGAAACTAAACAAAGGAGTACGCAAATCCTATGTTTTCACGATTGTTTTGTGATAAAAATATATATTACGAATGATCTCAACTACGATGAAGAATTATATGACATTTCTGATAACGTTTTATTAACTGATCTACAAGAGTCTATAAATAAAGTAAGAAATTGTACTAACGTAAAAAAACGTTAACGGTATTGAAGATAATCTGAACTCTTTAGAAAAATCAAAGAAAATAACATATAAACTTGATATGATCATTAATGCTATTTTAACCGTAAATTTTTTATTCTTTGTTCGTTCGAATTTGTCGAAAAAAAATTTCAAAATTATTCGTTTGTTCGAACAAAAAAAAAATATCATGAAATTTTATTCAAACAAATAAAAGACACGAATAATTCAACCCTAATCTAGACGGTATGTCCGGCGGATTTCTAATTCAGAATGTAAAGAAAACTACACAAACAGAACGGCGAAAGGTGCTCAAGCCAGGATATGGCGATATCTTTTCTTATAAAGGGCTTGGTCCATAAAGGAACGGAATGGATCAGAGAATATTTGAGGAAATTAGGAATGGTGCTATACTGCCTTACACAAAAAGGAATATGTCTTTAAAATTATTCTCCAAACAGGATATCGATCCAAAGCACACAAGCTAACCGAAAATGGTATGCCTCAAAGTAAACGGGGATCAGGGTTTCCCAGTTTCCTGACCTAAACCCTATTGAACATCTTTGGCGAGATTTAAAGAATTGTTTCACATAAAAGAACGTCGAATGCAAATGAGTTATGCAATATTTTGCGAGACCGTCCGCGAAGAGTTTCCCCTTAAACGATATTTTGATCTCATTGATTCCATGACTCAGCGAAGTAGTGAAGTCATCAAAAATAACATCAAACATGATGTTATTAGTTTTAGTTTTAAATCTAAGCAATTACTTAAAAATTAAGAAGTACTGCTATTATTTTGAACAGCTAACTTAAAGACGATTTCGAAAAAAAAAATATATTCGGTTTCGCATAACCTGTGTTATACATGTAGTGAATATGTATATACATTAATTTAGAAGTTTAAAAATTATTTAATTATTAATTTGACAAAAAATAACTGAAACAAAATTGTGTTTTTTTTTGCCGAACAATTTCATTTTTCTTTTTTCACCACAGTCACTCCTATTTTTATGAACACAACTGTATGTATGAATGTATGTATGCATGTACACTAGTTTCGTTTTACAAAACAATGATTTCATTTTAGATAGTTTTTGTTTGGTTCAGGTTTTCATTATTTATTATATTTTTTGTTGTTTTTTCGTTTTGTTTTTGAATGTCTGCTGCACCTAGAAAATGTAAACGGAATATACGAGCATAATGCGTTTATATACTTTTGTTTGCGTTACGATTATAAAAATTGTTTATTATTTTAAAAAGGACCTTTGGGAATATTTGCTTTGTTTTGAATATTTCATCGCAATTTGAACACTTTATTTAACCCTCAGAAAAATACGTTTTTTATTGTCCTTTTTAGGATAATAAACAATTTAGATAAATTTGACAAATTCATTCGTTATTACGCTTTGACGAGGACAACAACGTGGTACCAATATATACGATATACTAACCATTTTAGTTTCAAAATGCGAATAGTAAACTGCATCGGCCATTGACAATATTAGTACATCTGAATGACCAAATTCGTTGATTAATCAAATAATCGATCAAACCGATTTCGTTTAGTCAGAACATTTGAATAATTGAGCAATCACACATCCCTAATCAAATATAATATTTTTTAACATGTATTCCAAATTAAGAGCCAGTTTTTCTAAAGGCGAAAGGAAATTTCATTCAAACATCAATAAAAAATAACTTAAATTTGTTTCTTTTTTTTTCAATAAAAATGTTGGCATATTTTTTTCTTCTTTCAAGTTCAAGTTTCACGTTCACTCTTTTTTACAAGATTGTGTCAGTACGATTTTTAAAGAAATATTATTTATTTAAACAAAACTATTTGCTTGAGCTTAACATTTAAATTAAAAAAAATTGTTTAAAATTTATGGTCAATGGCGGTGCGGTGGTGGCCTTCACCTGGTTGGGTTTGTTATATTATTTATTTATTTTATATAAATTTTTTAATTTTTGTTATTGTTGTAAGCTTGCAGTAGCAATATGTATGTGTGTGTGTGTGTTTTTGTGCATATATTCGTGCTTTAATTAAATTTATTTTTAGCGAAAATTTGTTTTTATTTATTTTTTTACATATTGTTTGGGTGTGTATGTAAGTACGTTTACATGTATGTGTGTATGGGTGGTCGCTTGCTGTTTTTATTATTGTTTTTGTAGCTGTTAAAGTCAATATTTAATTTTAACATGCAAGTGAGTCATTTAAAAATTCATAGTAAACACAAATACAACAACCTCTTTAATTTTGTAATAAATGTTGGAGGTGGGATCTTAAAATTATAAAAATAGGGTTCATTATATATCAATACTTCGATTCATATTTCTATGCTCACAACAATAGCCTAAGTCGATTTAAGATAGAACCAAGTTAAACATATACTACGATTCAAATAGGGTGTTGCTTCCATTTTCAATAGCGCGCCATTTCAACAGTTGACTTGTAACTCAACCTTTAACTACTTGACAGATGACAAGTGAAAACTACGCTGTTAATAAAAATATGAAACGGTATACGTTTCAACAACATATTAAAATTATTAAAATTTACTGGAAAAAATTATGAAAATTTCGTAAAACTAAATCATTTTTGGGTCGAGATGAAGCACCTTCTCGGACAGCAATTGTTAAAATGTTGCAAAAATTTGAGCTGCTGAGACAAGTTAGTGACGCAAGAACAACTACTACTAATATTGCTGTTGTAGCCCACAGTGTTGAGGAAGACCCAGGTTTGTCCATTTCTCGTTGATCGGACATTACAGCGTATTTTGCTTAAAGATCATATGGTTTTAAAAGTTCAGTTAACACAAAAACTCAGGCCTACCAATCATCAACCACGTCTTTGCTGATTGGGTCCTTGAAATACATAAAATTAATCTGCGAATCCTTCGAAAAATCACCTAAAGTAATCAGGCACATTTTCATTTTGGAAGCTATGTTAACAACACTAACAGAATTTTCGCGTTTTGGGTTCGGAAAACGCAATAATTATTGTTGAAAATCCCCTCTATCCTCTACGTGTAATTGTTTGGTGTGGTTTTTGGTGTACCGGTATCTTACTTTTTCCACCCGGAGGTTGGATCAACTGTTACGGTGAGTGGAATACACTATCGAACGATGTTTTTGAAAAGAAACTTAATGATATTGATATGAACGACATTTATTTTCAACAAGACGGCACTACACGTCACACAAGTAACGCTGCTATCGCT
This sequence comes from Gymnocheta viridis, assembly GCA_956483585.1. Taxonomy (NCBI): domain Eukaryota; kingdom Metazoa; phylum Arthropoda; class Insecta; order Diptera; family Tachinidae; genus Gymnocheta; species Gymnocheta viridis. Next base: position 27,700,698 of record OY101442.1, on the reverse strand, counting down.
CCTTTGAGTGAAAAATTTCCTGACCTTGTGATTTCTCGAAAAGGCGATCGCAATTGGCCGCCGACGTCATTTCATTTAACTGCTTTACACTTATTTCTTTGTGATTACGTAAAAAATAAGGTACATGCAATGGCTCACAATCCATTAAAGATCCCCAAGATGGAAGTCATGAAGTTATTGAGGATCTCCAGCAGAAAATAAGCAAATTGCTGCAATTTCATGAAGAGAATATGTTCCTACAAGCGTATTCGTGGCGGTCATTTGCTTGTTATTGTCTTTCATTATTAATGTCATACTTCCTCTTTACAATCAAATAAACATCCAATTATTCCGCTAAAAAATACTCCTTTTTGACATATTCAAATGAAACCTCTTATTGGAAGACCCTTTACTAAAAAAGATTTATTTTAAGTATCCCTTATATTTACAATACTTAATTAATGTGTCCAAAAAAATATTTTTAAATGCATTTTGGTCATTTTGATTTTTTCAGAAACGACTTGTGTAATAAAAGGAATTTTTATTGAAAGTATTTTTTATTTATTATTGCTTGTGACCACGGATTTATATTTTAGCTTAATTAAATTATTTTGTCCAAATTAATTTATATGAGGCTAAAGGTCGTGAGATTTTATTTAGAACGAAATAGTCCATGTAACAAGAGAAAAATTAATTATTTCCAGACGAAATTATTTCATGACGAAACATTACAGTATAGTTTTCGAAGGCAGAACAGCAACTCATCAGTCTTTGTCTTTGTACTACATGCCCTCTAGTGCTTTTCCGAGGGTATTGGGGCTTAGTAAATTAAATCCTAAATTTACAAATCCTCATGTACTCAAAAAAATACGAGAATTGTTATTTTTCCAACATCTTTATAATTAATATGCGTGATCATTTTTTGTAATGCAGTTTAATGTCACATTATACAGCCGACTTTGCCAAAATTTATGTCATTTTAAAGTCATTTGCTTATAGATCTCTACAATTAATATTTTATTAAGATCGGCTTATTGTTTTGGAACCCATCAGCATCTCGAACTGCTACTAATTCATGCACAACACTCAATAACATATAAATGTACTCGTATTTATCCACAAAAATGCTTAATAAATAAAAAAGTTTAAATTGTGTTAAATCTTAATAGCTTTAATATATTATTACCGAAGAAGTAATTTTTTTATAAACTTTACTAGAAAATTTGAATCAATTATTGTTGGTGTGTCTCCATTTACAAAAATTATGAACTCTAAGAAATTTTAAAAGCTGAAGAGTGCGACTTTGGCATCTTGTAGCTCAATATACATTTCAACAAAGGGATGAACAGTTTGATATTAATAAAGCTTAAACTTTCAGGTACATATTTTTGTAATTAAGGCTTGTAGCTTATAATATACAAAATTTATTACTAAAATTTTTTTGCAACCATGCCCACTAGTCACCCTCCGGTGTACACAAATATTCCTTTTGGGACATCAACGTGGATAATGGACTTTGATTTATGCTCGCATCGCCGTTTAAAGGAATTGAAAACCTGTGACTAAACACAGAGTCAAACATACGGTTATTGCATCTAAAGTAATCGTGAAAAATATTCGTTTTCAGCCAAAAATACTGTTTTAATTTTGTACAAAACGAAAATGCTAGAGCCGCACAAAATATGAAATTTTGGATTTATTGTAAAAAATTTATTTTTCTCATACAATAGAAATCGTAGTCATGCGGTGTGCGTATACGTAACATACAATTATGCGGAGTTGTGGGGAACTCTAAATGGAAACGTCTTCAAATAAGAAGAAAAGAATTATATGAAAACATAGTTTAAGAGTTTTTCTTTCGGATTTTCAGTTACTCGATTTTTTTTTCAATACAAAGCCCCTTCTTCACTGTTGATTCGCACAACTTCTGTAAAACAAATTGTGTATAAAAATTCGTTTGATAAAATTTTGATAAATTATTAAATTTAATAATCGAGATTGCCTCGATATCTTTTTTCAAACAAACGTTTTTTGAAAATCTTTGAAATTTTAATAAATTTTAAATTTGTGCTATAAACTACTCTGTAAGTTTCAATCAATATTACTAAAAAAGGCTTGATTTTTAAAGAAATAAAATTACAAAATAAAAGTTATAAAAATTTTCAAAATAAAGTTTTAGAAAAAATAACAAGTATTTTATAATAAAGAATTTTTCACTTCGTTTTCTTAGCAGTTCAAAGAAAACTACTAGCCAATGAAATAAAACACCCTCATAGAAGAAAACAGAAAACAAAATCTGAATGAAATACACAAAAACGAAGGAGAAGGAGAAGAAAACATGATATGATACAGCAATAAAATATAATGCGAGTATAGTTTCCAAATTTTCTGAAGTTACAACTTGAAACTAAAAAAGTAAGTAAAAGTTTTCCTTGAAGGATAAAGGACACGCAAAATCGTATAATAAGGTGTTAATCAAAAATATTTAAAAACATTTTAAAAATTGTTTTCGCTGCTAAAGAAAATTATCACTTTCTTCAAGCGAAATAAATTTTATTAAAAACTTTTCAAATCAATTTCGTATGAAATGTTATAAGAAACCCCGCTATAAAACAGAATATATAAAAATATAAAAATATAAAAATAAAAAAATATAAAAAAAATAAAAAGCAAAAAAACGCACAAAATACAAACAGACTTACACAAAAAGGAATGGGTCTAAAGTTGAGCAGAAAAAAAACCCATTGAGTCAATGTCGCGTGGCTTTGTAAATGTTAAAATTGTGTGGGTTTCTTACGTTCAATTTACTTAGTTTTCTTCTTTCATTTTTCAAGTATCTTTACGTATGTATACATCCACACTTACACGTTTGAAAACTCAAATTAGACACAACTGGTGTTCCGAGGTACTTTTTTCGCTCATTTTTTTATTTAATAAAATGTATGAGCTGCAAAATTTTAATACTTTCAAAGTTCAATGCGATGTTAAAAGTTTTAATTTGATGTTACAAAGTCTTCAAATTACCAATTTATCAGGAAGCTGTAAATTTCTTATGAAAAATTGTTTAAAGATTTTAAAAACGCTTTTAATCAAAAAGATGTTTCTATCAAATACTCTATTTCCACACCAACGATTTTGTTGTACATAATTATCCTTATCACAGAGCTCCTTTGCGATCAAAATTGGTTTTATTTCTTCAAATTGTTTCCTTAGATAACAAAAAAATTCAAAGATTTTTGGTTTCAACTCAATTTGCAATAAAAGTATGCGTATACAAACCTTTCAGTAGCGTCAAATAAATATTTTCTCCGAAAGCTTGAGTAGTAATAAGAAAGCTTAAAGTGAGCTTTGCATGTTAAGAAAAGTTTAAAGTGGTTAGAGTAGGGGGGATTCTCGTGAAAACAATGCATCTATCTCTAAGTTACTAATCTGAATACAAAATGATGCTGGCAAGAGTCATAAAGGAAGTTGGACCTTCCTTTCATTTCTTTGCTTTCAAAAACTGTAAGGCTTAAGCAACTTGTTGGTATACACAATGGGCCGCATGAATGTATTTTAATTATTTGCAAAACTTATAAAATAATAATTACTTCTTAAAAAATATACTTGTAAGTTCAAAAGACAATTGGCTTTAAGCTTGAAAATTTCTGTTGCTAAACTTGACTTTATTTTGCTTTTCGCAAATATCTTCGGTAGTAGCGTTGAAAAATTACATAATACAATTTTTATGTTTTCCAATAGCCGCACTACGATAAAAGATTTTGTATATATATTATCTCAATTCGTCGAGTCGTGAATCTAAGTCAAAGCCTAGACTTTGAAAGATGTTTGAAAAATTGTTAAATTTAAAAAAAAATTAAGGTTAAGTTGTACGTTTTATTCAAAATGATTATTAATTAAATATTGTGAATATAGATTATTCAAATCGGATCATGAATTTGAGTAATAAAATTTCTGGATCAGCCATATAATTCAACCAGATCAACCAGATATTGATTAATCAAAATTTTTGATAAACCGCACATCCTTAACTTTTTTATACATATTTTTACAAAGAGATGATAACAAAATTTTAAATTGATTAATGCGTGAAATCTACGTCCAACATTGTTCAAAAATATTAAAATCTCAGATGAAACCGTAAAAAATATTTAAAGTTTTTTTTACTCTTTATCAAAATAAAATTGATATTCAAAGTTTTCTTAATACCGGGTCTTCACGTAGCAATATCCATTGCGGCAATCGTCAAATTTGCTTGCGTTCATGAAATTTGTTACGTGTGGACCACGATTGTCATAAGTGCCAATCCATTGCGCAATGATTGCTCTACTGATTGCTTGAGCAATAATTGCGTATCAATCTGCTGTCATTTCTCTCTTCTGTAGTCAGTGCACTTGCGAATTTGAATTTAGAAAACTAAAAACTGCATATTTATTTAAAAAAACACCCAATAGAATGGAAACCCGAAGAAATATTTAAAATAATAAAATTTTATAAACAATTCTCATCTTTATGTATATAAAATTATAGCATATTTATACAACCTCTCACTATGAAAATTTTGAATTTGTGACGAAGCAATTTTACGTGTTCTCCACCTAAAAGCAATCAGCAATCGAACTATCAAAACTCTGCTGACGTTTTCGCTTGTTCTCAGCAATGAAATTGCTACGTGAAGACCCAGTTTAAGACAACTATTTTGCATCGTAACTGATGATACAATAATTTCCAATAAGCTCACTATTTCAAAAAATCACTATATTGCAAATTTTCAACAAAACGGGTAAAAAATGTTGCACTTTTTTCTAGAAAAGAAAACGCCATAAGTTACGCAGAATTTTTATATACACATTCGAAGTTAGAAACTTTTCAAAACTATTTGAAAAGTCCATTGATGACTTGGCGTAATTCCCCCCACCAAAAATACACAATACATTTGACAATGGTAAAAATAGGGAACAATCTCTAAATGCAATAATATAATTAAATTAATAAATATATTTATTGAAATTAATGTATTACCCGCACATTCAAAGCATATAAAATGTCACTCCTGGAACTATTTAATGTATCCATATTGTCCTTTCAAAGTAATAAAAAATGGACATGAAAACAAATATCTTGTGTCTTTCTCTATTATATGTACATATATCATTTTTCAATCGGTTTGGTAGCTTAGAAGATACAGATTTATTACTATTGTTTTTGCAATCGACTCCACTGTGCGGTGCCTTAAGGCATTAGATTTTTTTCTTTCGCTCAAAATAAATTTACCAAATAATTGGAGTATAAAGAATGAAAACAAAATAGATGAAAACTGGATGTACGAAATTAAAGCCATTTTGATGGGAATATGTGACCGGATAATAATAATTTTATCGTTATACATCGTTTAAAAACTGTGCAGTACGTTAGGTAAATCTAAGCTATTTTAAGATATTTTCTTAATCAAGTACAATAGAATTTTTAAATTGCTAGTCTTTCGACTTTAAAAGAATAGCCCAAGAATACGTTACCAGAACCTGCAAAAGTACAAAACTAAAACCTGGAAGCATAGAAACATAAAAAAAATCTACCTAAATTTTCCGGAATCAAATAAATATCACATAAATTTATATTTGCTGCGTGTACATGCATGAGCTCTTGCTGAAAAAACGAATGTCTAGCAACCTGAAAATGAACAATTTATTCCCTAAAGGTGTACAGCCACAAGAATGATGATTTTAAAATTAGGTAAATCAAAGTATCTACAATTTTGTATTTTCTCAGTTGTGAAACTTATTTAATTTTGTTTCGCAGTTCCAACATACACAATAAGCAGCATTAAGAAAACAAAAAACAACGCACACAAAAATAATTACGACCCACACACACACTTACATTTTTCTTATTAAAAATAGAAGAAGAAATAAGTAACAGTTTCAAAAGCAACATGAATTCATACTTTTTATTACACACAACAGCACACACATATACTCGTACTGGAATATTTCTGCAAACCAAGAGAAACCAACAACAGCTACAAAGCAAACAAATAGGAATATAATAAATACACACATCGTCATCGTCAACGACCACGACTACGACAACAACATTCAAGATGATGAGTCTTCGCCATTTGAGCTTAAGAAAAAGCAAAAAACAACAAAAAAAATAAAGAATTCCAAAAAAAAAGAGTGTCTACGATTTTAATTTTATTAGTGTTAGTGCGAGTATACGAATTATCCCTTAGTATTATTTTTCTTTTATTTCGTGTTTTGTGCTCCATTGTTCTAATTGTTGTTGGTATTTTAAATGCTGCTGTACTCATCTATTTTTATAACAACAATCACAATGGTGGCAATGAATGACAATAACAACATCTGTGAATAGCATTTTATTTTTTATTTAACAAAAGAAAAATAACATTGTAGAAGCAGTGGGCGAAAGCTAAAATTTAAAAAAAAACAACAAGCCGTGTATCCTTATTTTTTTAAATTAAACGAAATTAATTCCGAAATTAAACTTAATCATTAGAAATTTTAGTCAATAACTTTACATATAATTTCAAATAATTTTAAAATTTATTACGAAAATATTATTCTAAACTGTTGATTCGATTACAAATTTATGAATGCGAGAATGAAGGAGGAGCACCTAGTCAAAATATTGTCCACGCCGTTGGAATACATTATGAGTTTGGGGGGTCTGTTTATATTCTGCTGCAAAATAATAAGGAGTCTAACAAAATTGGTTGTTTTGTTAGTAGTTTTTTTTTTATTATTAAAAGTTCATAAAAACCTTTTCGCTTTAGATATCATTATGAGTTTTGAATCTTGAAACGATTGTTATTTTTTTAATAAATAACAAAAATAAAAAAGAAAAATTTAGTTTTATCATGATTTTTATGCAAGCAAATAGAATGGCTCTGAAAATGTTTATACGTCCATAAAATCTGCTACACTGTCCACCTTTTTAAAACAGTTTTATGTTTACTATAAAGTAATTTGAAAAACTAGCAATAACTTTTTTGATACTGGCTATTTGTTCGCCATTCTAAGAAAATTTAGATTTCATCTTGAAGTACTTATGACAACATTTGTATCGATGTACCAAAATAAGCGAGTAAAGCGGGTTAAATGAGTATGAAAATCCTTTTCAGATTTTCCGAAAAAATAATTTTGCTTCAAAAAAACATCATCAGTTTTACATAAAATATGGCATAAAGATTTATATTTGAAGCAAAATATGTACTTTCTATATAATATGCAAAATTATGTACTAACAAGTGATTTAAAACATATTTATTGATTTTCAAAGATATTTCGGTCTTCAGTTTTTCCATCTCCAAGGTAAAATTTGCATTTATATGATCACAAACATATTTTGAGACTGTTCTTTTCAAATATATTTGTTTTTTTAATTAAATAATCATGTTTTGTTTTTTTTTAAGTTAACTTTTTTTCATATTAGTTTCAAAACTGGAAATTCTATAAATTTTCACGCAAAGAAAAATTCAGATAATTGAAAAAAATAACTTAAAATTTCATAAATTTTAAACAAAAATAAAAAACTCAAATCTGTTTTTTTAATATATTTACATAAACATTCGAATGAAATTTTTTTTTCGTATTCAGAGAAGCAGTAACAATTTTGCAACACATTTGCTGTGTGGCACTGGACATATCATCATTAATGTGAGATTTAAAATTTGAATACTTTTTTTGTATTGTCAAACACATAAGTTTGAAAATTGAAAGCCAAATATTTTATATGTTATCTTTTAGAATTATGTAAGTTTTGTTCTCTATATTTCTATTAGCTTTATAAACAACTTATATTCAATGATATCGGTCAATATTTGTAAAAAGGATAGGCAAGAAAGCTTAGAGAATTCTTCTTCGGGTACATCATTTTGCTATGGGATCAGTATATATAAGAGACCGATTTATTAGCCATATATTTTTTGCTAAAATAAATGAGAAATAGTTGATCAACAACTACGTTTTTTTTACAAAAATTACTGGTATATATTTTATATATTATTAAATTTTATTTACAACAAGATTAGATTTTGAAACACATGAAATGCGTGTATGAAATTCATGCAGTAGGCGTATGCGTATCAAGTGACTTAAATTTAATTGTCATATTACGCATACGCTCTGATGTCAGTTTAACCCTTAAGCGAACACCAGGTCCTGGCCAGGCATTTTTGAGAATTTTTTTTATTTTTTACATAGATAGCACAGACATAGCCTACTGATTTTTTATGAATTCCTCAATAAAGGTGTTTTGTGTAAAAAAAAATTTAAATAGTTTTAATTTTTTATCTGTGGGCGTGGCAATCAGTCTTACACAATTTTTATTCACGTTTGAACCACCAGGGCCCAGCCAGGCCCTATACCATTATGTATAAAAAAACATTGCATAAAATCAAAACAAAATGTATAAAAAACACACTAAACACAAAAGAAGTCTTTTCTTGCGTTGACAACAAAATGTTTCTTCTGTGAGTGATAGCAAAAGCAAATTATATATACGGATAAAAATCAAGTTTGGACAGCAATGACTATGGAAGAACTAGAAGGATTCGTAGGAATACTGATTTGTGCTGGAGCGACCCATAACATCACACAGGCAATTGCGGAGCTCTGGAGAGCTACAAATATACCTTTATTTCGCGCAACAATGTCCTTGAAGAGATTTAAAGATATCTTACGGTTTGATGATAGCCGTACTAGGTCATTCCGATCTCAGTCTGACAAAGCAGCACCAATAAGAGATATTTGGAACTTGCTTAACGTAAACCTTAAAAATAATTATAAGCCGTACGAAAATATTACAGTTGATGAGCAGCTTTTTCCGTTCAGAGGGAGAACGAAGTTTACACAGTATATTCCCTCGGAACCTGCTAAATATGGCATCAAAATATGGTGGGCATGTGACGCAAAAACTCATTTCCCATTAGAAGGTAATATATATACTGGCAGAGAGCAGGGCCAAATTCGAGCAGAAAAACAGGGGGAAATTCGGGGAGAACAATTGTTGCTGATAATTTTTTTACGACTCTTGATTTATGCAAGCAACTAATGGCTATTGGTCTTGGTTTTGTTGGCACCCTCAGAAGCAACAAGCGATGTATTCCACTAGAAATGAAAAAACATCCAAAACGGGAAGTATTGTCTAGTGAATTTGGGTTCCATGACAATATTGCGATATGCTCTTATGTTCCAAAGAAAAATAAGGCCGTTATATTATTATCAACAGTTCACTATGATACATCTGTTGCAGGCATAAAGAAAAAACCGGAGGCAATCATGCACTACAATAAAACCAAAACAGGTGTAGACGTTATGGACCAAATGCTTGGCAAATACACAACCAAACGAAGAACAAATCGATGGACATTGTCACTTTTTTACAATATGATTGACGTAATGAGTTTAGCTTCATACATAATATATGATGAAAATATGTCTGTGAAGAAGAAAGAAGGTGCCAGAAGAAAATTTTTGTCTCGACTTTCGGAACAGCTTACCCTTGCGTTGAACAACGAAGTAGGAACAAAAAAGTTACTGCAAATTTCGGTAGCAGATCAGGAATAGAAGCATTTTTAAATAAAACCATTCAGGTAATGAGAACCAAAACAAGTTATTTAGAATACATAAAAATCTTTCATCTCCTACAGGAACCTAAAGATATTTTGCGTCAAGAAAGCGGCCCTGAGGTGTTGAAAAACAAATCAAAGTGCGCTATTTGTAAAGATATAGACAACGTAAAACGTAACACTAGATTCTTCTGCAAATTTTGTAAAAATCCTGTTTGCCTTCAGCATTCCAAATGTGATTATACATGCTTTAAATGTAACCAAGACTGTATTTGATTTTATAAATACATATGTCCCCCGAATCGACTGAATTTGGTTATTTTTATTATTTGGTTATTTGTTTACCTTTGTTTTTTTTTTCATTGTGATATTTTTTGAGTATGAATAAAGAATTATAGTTTATTTCAAAAACCTACATGTATATTTTATTAACTTGCATGCAGTAGCAATTAAAGTCCATACAAAATATAAGAAGTCCCAGCCAGGCCCTGGGGTTCGTTTATGTAAAATCATTTTGGTGTTTGCTTAAGGGTTAAGAACCAAAAATTTTGGTTTATTTTTTCACACAAAGTCCAAGAAAATATATTTGTATTGAAATTTTCTGACAGTTTAGAATATCAGACACACTGCTGAGCACAAATTTGTGCTTCCATAAGGATATGCAATTTTTACATGTACAGATTTCATCATATGTGTTATAATCGTACCATGTTTTTGACGATTTTTCCCCTTTATTCAAGGGTTTGTGATTTTAATGCAATTTTGGTAGTCTTTTACGTTTTTCGCCAATTATATTTTTACAGTTTTATCAATTTACAACAATTTTATTTTTTTTTTATCATTTATATTGTTTTAGCAATTTTTTACCAATTTCGAAAATTTGTTTTCGAATAAATATTTGTTTGCATTTACTCGGCAGATCAATGACAACAGTTTTTTTTTCATAATCGACATTTGTACAGTTTTAACGATTTTCAATACATTTTGAAGCTGCTTCTCCGGTTTTTGCAATTTGTGAAAAACCTTTCTTAATTTCCGCAATAAAAGATAATTTTGCAGACCTTTGGGTCTTAGTAATTTAATTAAAAATTTTATTGGCCACCCAAAGTATGATATTAGCATTATTTTGTATACTATAATAATAGCCGTAAGAAACCAAAAGTCGTTTAGTATTTTAAATTTTTAATCGCACTTTTTCCCATAATTAATATTTTACATAAATATGTAGTAAAATATTAATAGTTTTATTAAAAACAAATTGAAATTGATTATTGAGGGGTTCCTATGCGCATTTCACTGTTGCTAAAACAAATCATCAGGGAACTTTTTATTTCCTTTCATTAATAATAAAAGTAGTTTACTGATTTTTATCAATTTTAGTGATTCTTATCAATTTTAGTGATTAAAAATCTTTGAATAATTTTTATTTTTTAAATCAGAAATCACTAAATGAGTTTTAAGTTGAAAGGTATTATTTAACTCAAGCTCAAATCTGCCTATTTAATCACCAATAAAATGAAATTTTTAAATAATTATAACTTTTGAGGAATAAATAAGAAAAACTGTTATTTTTGATTTTTTAAATCAAATACCTTAAAATAAAAGTTTATTGATCAAAAGGTTAGGCAGTGCTATGGGTATTGGCATACTAAAAGTATTTCTAACAAATTGACTTCATTATGACTTTTTTGGTTTTTTCGATCTCTAGATTTTACTAATGATTGGTATACTCATTTTAGACTGGGAGGCGACTTTGTTCATCACAATTGAAACAAATTTTCCGCAAGGAGATGACACTCAGGCTATAACAGACTTAAAACCTTAAACTTTTGACGACCCTGTTGGAATACAGAATGCCAATGGCTCAGAACTTTGAAAAACTTAAACCGACTTTGATGAATTTTAATTCCTTATAAAGCTAATAAAAAGATAAGTAAACTTTTTTTCTCAAAGTTATCGTTGCAGATTCGAAAGACATTTAACATTGAATTTGAAATTGATAATTTTTTCATGCAGCGCAAATGCCTCAATATTTCAACACATTTATTTGAATTTCTTATATTTATGATATTTTACGGCCGTTATGTCTGTAACATGTGTAAGGTTTTTTTATAATATTTAAATAAACCAAAAAAAACATTCTATGATATTTTTTATTATATTATATGTAAACAATATACATATACGAGTGCATACATACATACGTAGGTTTTCGCAATTTATTTACTCGCTTATTAAAAAAGTTATAGATTATTTATTTCAATTATCTATCATATCACTTTTTCAAATAAATTTTAACTTAATATTTGCTTTCATGCTTTGATTTTAATTATTCTCACCACTATTGTCAGTCGTTCAAACAAAATATTCTTTATTTTTCTATTTTTCTATTTACATGCATGTTTGTGTGCATGTTAATATTCTGCTATGTTAGGAGCTTAACAGTAAACATTGCTGTTGCTGTTAATGCTGCCGCAGACGTATTCTCGTAGCAGAGGCAGAGAAGAGTTTAGTGTATTTTTATTCTACTACAATGATAAAACCAAAAAGGAAATTGTGTTTTTTATTCTTATTTGTTTGTGTTTTTACTATAGCACTATTATGAGCACTATACTTCTACTCGTAGTAGTAAAAAATTCCATATTGTTGTTACTTTTTTAAGCAGCGAGTATTATATTTTTATATTATTTTTTATTTTTTCTTTTGGTTTTACAAGTACTTATTATTGTTGTGTATTAGAACTTCTTTTATATTTATATTTGTGTAATAGTATGTGTTTTTATTTTGTGTGTGTATCTATGTGTGTACTCTTACAAGTACATACATATGTATATATGTACATGTCATAAACGTCTTTTATGTCAAGTTCATTAGCAAAATTAGTAAAGATTACGTTGGCTTTTACTTTTAATTTTAAAAGAAGAAAAGAAAACAGAAAATCTACCTAGAAATACACATACTGTTGAGAGCTAATTTTTTTAGTGGGCTTTTTTTGGTAATTTTTGACATTTGAAATTAAATGATTTTTTAAGCTTGTAGATTTTATCATGGGATGTTATTTTAAACTGTGGTAATAAAACACCTTTGGAACATTTTTTTGGATGTTTCTTACACAATTTTTTTTATTTATATGATTTTATTTATTTCATTATTATTTTTAATTTTTGCTATAACATTAATTTAAATTACTTTTAACTAGACGTACATATTCCTTTAACAGTAATACCAATTTATATGAAATTAATTTGATAATTAAAATCTTTTTTTTTAATTTTATAACAATATGTTATTAGAAATTCTTTTTTATGTATATTTTTTTATTACTAGTATTCTTATGTATGATGGTTTTGTGCCTTAAGTTTTTTAATAAACATATTTTTTTTGGTCTTCATTTAACTATTTGACACATAACGCGCACGTATTATCCTCTCGTGTCTTTCTAACGTTTAAAGCAAAACTAAATGTAGACAATGTTTAAAGGAATTATTAAAGTCCCTTTTTTGCATGTACAATATAACCTCTTAACCGAATTTCTTTTCAAATCCCTATAACATTTACTTACCCGAACACATAAACAGACACACACCTATTTGTACATATGCTTTCATACACTCTCACTTATACAGCTGCATTTACTCAATGAGTTTTTAAGTTTCATTGAGTTTGAAGATGTTATTTCATTTAAATTTTCCCTGCTCTCCGCATTGCACACTCTCTTGCCATTTATCTATAACTGTCGTTCTATTTGTGGTTTATGCTTTCTTTTTGCACAACTGTAACTCTCTTTACCTTTCACTCTCACTCTTGCTCTTGAGTTAATATTTGAACTCAACAGTTCTTTTATTTATTAATTTTTTTCACTTATTTTTATTTGTTGTTGTTTTTAGTCCCCAACTAACAAAAAAACCGCTCCCTTTTCAGCTAGAACTAGAAACGACGACGACGAGTATGTTTTAAATATTTATTATATACATATTAAAAAATCTCTACTGTCTGTTGCCATTTTTCTTATAACTGTAAATATCTGTGTTTGCAAGTGTGTGTGTGTTTTTGTTTTTTTTTTTTTGCTGTTATTTCCTCTTTTTTTCTTCTCTATTTCTGTATTTATTTTATTGTAGTTTCTTCAATCTTTTTTCATTTTATTTGTGTTCCTTGGTGTTTTTGTGTGTGAATAGGAGTGTGTGTGTGTGAGTTTTTTGCCAAATGTGAAGGTTACTGACATTTCCCACTGCAATAGGAATTTTGTACTAATGTTTTGTTAACTCATGCCATACGGCTGTATGGGTGTGTTTTTATTTAACGGAGCTTTTTTGACTTAAATAAATATCATCAAGAGAATCGTTTTTTGTTTTCAAAATTAAATAAATAAATAAAGTTTATTGTAATTATTATTATTATTTGAATGTGTTCCTTTTTAATATAAATTTAATCATCTTATGAATATAGTTGAAATTAAAGACGGAATCGCCTTAGCGGGTGTAGGCGTGAGTACAAAGGAAATGAGTATTTCGCATATTAAATTTTTATTGTTGTAAATAGAAAGATTTTTAATAAATAACAAAAATGTTCGTTCTGTCTGTGTAGGTTGGAATTGATTTGGGGTGAAATTTTCCTTTGTTCCTTACAATATTGTCTCAGTCTTTCTAACTAAAAACGTTACCAACCTAAGCCTAATATCAATTACGCTGAATAAAAAAACCAAATAGAATTTTAAATTGAAAATTACATTAAAATAAATGATTAGATACTGGCTGGAGCGTTGGCATGTTTACTCCCTATACTTTGTCATGTAACTAGTTGAATTTGATGATAGTACAACAAATCAAATCAGTATTAATCAAATCAAACAAGGTTGACTTAATCTTTGGCTGTGATGATGGTGGTAAGTTTTAAACCGACTTTTAATTTTGTTATCATTCCTCCCAATTTCAATTAATTTCAATATCTTTTTATAAAAATTTTATTTAGTTTTTTAATATGAACAAAGATTTAATTTACTTACAACCAGCACCACCAAAGAAGTACAAAAATATGAATGAAAGGAAATACACATGACCACCCATGATGGAGGTTGGGGCATCCTCTAAAAACAGCGTTGTTCTCTTGTGCCTGTGTAGGATGGCATTGAAGGACATTAAATTATACTTTGAGCTTGGAAATATACCTCTCGGTTCTGTAAATGGAATCTGACTAAATTTTTCGTTTCAAAACCAAACTTCATTTGTATAAAAGTGTTCTCTAAGGCAAATTCGCATAATTTTACTCGTTCTAAAATCTAATAAGCAAAAGACTCTCATTATTCATCTTTACTGCTAAAACAAAACTGGATGACAAAGCAATTTTTATTATTAATTACAAGTTGTTGATAATTTTTCTTTAGCATTTGGAATTTCAAAATTTTTATTTGTGTACATATTTTTGAAGTTTAAAATTATTATTTTTGTTCAATCTTTACTGCAGTAAAGGCCTCATTAGTTTTTACTTTTCGTTGCCGTTCTGTGCCGTTCTTTTCTGTAGAAAATATTTCTTACTCACTTGTTCTGTGTCTGAACTTTCGGATGTGGACGATATAATTATAGGATTGAATTTTGTAAATGTTTGCAAAATGCTTTTTACTTGACAAAAATATATAAATCTTTAATAATTTTAATTAAAATAAAATATTCTGACTTTTAAAATAAAATTTGTAATACTTCATTCCACAAAAAACTAATACATACATACTCTTGGATGACACTTAACGTTGTATTCTATTTTCTACAGAATAGTCCGCAACAGAACAGAAAGAAAAAGTAACAACAAACCAGACATACAGTTTTTTAAATTTAACAGAAACAAAACAGCTGATTTGTAACAGAACAGAACTTACAAACTAATTCTGGCTTAAGTCGTTTGATTTAAAGAACGCCAAAATAAAAATTATTCTATTTTGAAAAATCACTCAATTTGAAATCGTATGGGGTCAGAGAACAAGGGAATTGAATATTTCATGTTCAATCCTTTCAGGCTAAAAATGATACGAATCTTGATTTACGTCAAGTATTTTGGATTAAGAAAGAAAAATTATACAATTTTCCGAATTAAAATTATTTTAGTAAAATTATTCAAATGAAAAACTCTAATAAAATTATTCTTATAACATTATGAGTGAGCATGAGTGGCAAAATTTGTTTTATGGTTATTTGGTGATTTTTTAAATTGCCGCTATCAAAAATTGAAAGCCACAAATTTTCGTAAATCGAGTTTTCATCAGATCGGTACATTTTGAGGGCGTGGGAATATTGTCTAACTATGTGTTTTACCCAATGACATGACTAAGTATTTAGTTGTAATATGAATCTTTCATTACAATTTGCGTGTTCATTGGTTTCGATTCTTGTAATTCGAATCTTGAATAATTATTTATATAACAAAAGTAATCATTCATAAATAATATAAAAATATTTTACTTACTTATTGATTTTATGTAATATGAGTTTTTCATATAGTACAAGGGAAAGAATATAATTCTATAATATAACTATAATGCAATTAGAGTTTAAGTTGCATCTGAAGAAAAATTTTGAAGTAAGAGTGTTGAATTTATTTTTGAATCATCTGTTCTAAATTTTATGTATGTAAGCCTCAAATAAGATTCCAAAGACATTGACCTCACCTTCACCGATTCGGTTCGGTGAATTTCGAAAATATTCTAAAATATCGTTTCTGAAAAACATTTTTGTACGACTCAAAAATAACGTCGACAACTTACAATTATGAGTTTTTTTAACTTGATTTTGATTTGAATGATTTGACTTTGATCATGATATTGAGTTATGCATTTGCACCAGTTAAATGTATCGCCAAAATTTATTTTGAAAATCAGTCATGGATCGGCGGCACAATCCATTCGTCGAATTGTGGATAAATTTCATACCGCATACTCTCTCTGTAAATGATACAATAACACCAACACGTCGAAGGAATGTGCGTAGTGAAAAGAGGCTCATTTTTAACTTGACGAGTTTTTAAAATAAAAAAATATGGAGTGAAACAAATCCACAACAGATCCTGCAGCCTCCAATACATCCAATGAAATGCACCGTTTGGTGCGTTATACACGCTGGTGGTATCATTGGACCTTATTTTATCCAAAGTATGGATAACATTGATTCGGTCGAGATGTATGGCATACACAGCGACCGCAAAATCGACTTATTGAAATCAAAATTTGACTAAAAGTAATTTGATAACTGGTCGTGCAATTTGACACCTCTCCATTATTTCCTGTTGCGCCACGTGATATCACTGGCTTATGGTGATGAAGAGAAACTTTTCACACGTTTGAGGCCAATATTGTTCGTGTGATGGCCTATATAACCTAATTGTGTTGGGGCCTTTATAATACCAAATAAATAAATAAATTGTTCGTGATCGAAAAAGTTGCCCAAAATCGGACGTCCAGAACGCGATTCGTCAAAAACAGCTGCGATGGCCATATGCCCGAAATCATTTTCAAATATTAATGCTAATAAAATACTTCCAATAAGTATGCTATTGTTATTTTTTACAATTTAACGATCTATTGGGATTGTAAAAACAACCCTTAATTCCCAAATTGTCGCCTCAACTTCTTGGGATACCGCGGGCTTTACATCAACATTATTTTATGAAAGTTCTTAATAAATTTATAGAGCAGTCAATAATTGTGAAATAAAACAGATGAAATGTATTTTCTTTTTTTCTTCGCAGATCTTAAATATATCCCGATATATTTAAGTTATTTGTGTACGTAGAAAAGTAAACATGTTAAAGTCACAGACAAATTTCATGACTCTTTAATCAATAATCCATAAGATGTTTACAAACACGTATCAATTTCATTTCGTCGTTTTATTTTATTTACTTTTTTTTATTTCTTAAAACACGTATCCGTTTCATTTTATTTCATTGCATTAAATTCACTCTGTGAGTATGAAATTCGTTAGATGTATTAAAAATAAACAAACTCACACATACACAAGTAAAATAAAATAAAATTGTTTGATACAAAAAGAAAATCGTATTTTGAAAATAAACACACAAACATTTCAAGCATTCTTTTGAGGATGACAAAAAATAACTCGTCTATAACATTCTTGCACCATTATAAATGATACTGTCTGTATGTGCTTTAACTTCTGCATGTACATACAGAACTGTGTGCATTTGTATGTGTATGGGTATATGTGTGTGTGCATTTTTTAAATACAAAACGAGAGAAAAAAATAATTGTAAAACTTCATTTTTCTTTTTTTATTATAACTAAAGTCAACTGCATTTGACAAGCAACAAATTGCTTAGATGCATAGATGCACATCTACATACGAATAGGTACACATACATACATACGTAATCTGTTTATATCAAGTAAGGAAAACCTAAAGGTTGTTGCTGTACTGACATTGTTATACTTTCTAAAAAATGCTTAATAAGGTAAAGAAATTTTATTCAAAAACAAACCCTCGACATCAGTGCTTGTGGAATCGTAGCTCCCATAATAAGACCGAACATATGGCTCATTCACTCAAACAACGTCTTAACTGAAAAAACGTGATTTTTGAGTTAAAGAATTATTCTCCGTTCTCGTTCTACATATTTGTAGAAAATTCACACAAATATCTTGTTTACCCAGCTCTTAAGAGGAGACTAGCTTTTTATTTTTCCATTCAGTTGTGGGAAAATTAAAAACTTAAAACTTGTTTTCTGAAGAACGATTTTTTAGCTAAGACGTTGTTTTAGTATAAGAGTGTTATTTACTAAAACCACTTGCAATCAATTCGCTTTTTAAACAAAAAACAGATAAAAATCGGTCCAGCCATTTGAAAGTTAAAATCCATAGACGGAAGCGCAGAGACACATATGAACTCGTTAAGGCTCTGGCAGACCTGGCAAATGTACGCTTTAAGTAAAATTCTCATATTCAGCCAATGCTTTCGCGAAAAACCCCACTTAAAATTTCAAATAGGCCACCAGGCCATCCAATGATATCGCTCCAAGGTCTGCAACCCCTTCAGCCTAACCTAATATATAAAGGATATGCAAAATTAAAATATCTGCCAGCTCAATCTGTAGCATAAAAATTAAAACAAGAAGTGCAAAAAGATGTGCTAAAGACACAACGTATGTATGTTGTGAACAGAAGATATTGTCCCGATAAAAACGAATTTATTTATGCATATTTTTTAAAACAAAAAAATATTTCAATAAAAAATTTCTTCTAAATTTAACTTTTTTCTCTTTTTTGTCTTAAAATTAAATCGACTACAAATGTTTCAAGAAACATAAATGTGTCACACAATTTAGCTTATATGTATGTGTTCACATAAGTATGTATGCTTATTAAAGGGTCACTTCGAATGATCAACAATCACTTACATACATTACGTCTTGTTTATTGTCATTGTAAATATGTTACAGCGTGCGTGTGCGTGTGTGTGTGATAGAGATTTATCCCAGTTGACCAAATCGTCGTTCACCATATTGTCATGGCAGTTATAGTCAATATTACAGCCAACATTATTTTATTGCTATTCTTGGTTGGTTTTTATTTAAAAACATAAACAACTTTTGATGTGCCAGTAAAAACCTAGAAAGAAATGAATTATACGAAAAAAATAGATCAGCTGTGCTTACAACTTGACCTGTATTAATAGAACTTCGACATTGTCTTCGAAGTTTCATGTACGGTTTGTCCCCTGTCGAATAGGTTTCAAAGTGACGTTTCATAGGAAATCGTCATCTGCGACAATAGGAGTGACATAGTCATACATCTTGTGCTCCCAGTTGGCCAGCGTGCCACAATTTAAAGGAAATTATCGTTCACGATAGAAAGAGCGACAAAGTCTTGCAGGTCGTCCTGGCTTAAACATTTGTAATGACAACGATAGCGACTATAACTTAACTCTTTCTCTTTTATTATTTACGAAAAGATAAGCGTCGTAGTTTTTTATATTGTCTTCTGTTAGAAATTTTCAACGAAAGTGTCTTAAATGCTTTCTTCAACAATAATCGCTTAATACCATTAACTATGACGGACTTTGTCTTCTATGTTGTCTTATATCAAACTTTGTCTATGACAAGATGAGCGACAATGTTTAACATTTTGTCTTCATTCAAACAAACAAATATGCTTTGCTAAGATTATGCTGCAGCTTAAGGGATATCAATTGGTCGGTCCAGGTTCGTATACCAGTCTCAATAACTATTGAAAAATAAATTTAAATTAAAAGAACAAAAGACAGCCAAGTGCGAGTGAGAGTGAGAGTCCGAGTCGGGCTTGTAGAGTTTTGCACTTGTTTAGTTAGGAACGTCCTCTAATTTTTAACTGAATTATATTTTTCAAATTTGTTGTTATTTCACCCGAAGTGCACAAGTAAAACAAAGTTTAAAAGAAAATTTGTAAAGACTTTGTCCAAGTAAACTTTGCCTGTAGAAAATTGATCTTCTTGAGATTGAGAATATCTTCCCTATTTAAAATGTGACTACTATGCGCTACGTGGAGCATTCTTAGACTTATTCAATAGGAAACTAACTGACAGTTTTTTTATAAAATGAAAACAAACTTGTGAGTAAGAATTAATATTGCAACCAACAATCAAATACGAAATTTTTTTTTCTTTTCGATATGACTTCTAAATCACGATTTTGCTTTCATTTTCTAAAAAGAGGCAGTAGTGCCATACGAAATTAAATTTATATCAAAAATAAAATATCATGTATTTGTTCTATTTGTTGTTATAGAGTCTATATATGGACTATACTATAGTAATACATACATACATATTTTGGGAAAGTTTCCAGTGTCTAACTGTTATGGTTCACACGATAGAAGCCTGTGATAGACGGACAGACCGACAGACATCTTAGCGTTTTTAGACGGAACCCTAAAAATGTGTTTGACAAGTGCATTTTAGAATGGAGACTTGGTTTCTCTGTTTTCGTTGACGATATAATGGATGAAATTATCTTCTACGCAGACCGACATTGTCGGTCTTTTGGTCTTGTGTGACCTCGCAGTCAATTGTACGAAAATTTCTTTGACAATTTGTATTGAACTGTCCTCAGTATGTCTTGTGGGTGGCGTTGGCTCAGGTAGAAAGAAAGCACGTTGACTACAAAGCGAAGGACCTGGGTCCAAACCCAGTGTCAGACAAAGTCATGAAATAAAAACATCACGCATTTCTCTGATGTGGACTAGTGTGCCTTTGTGTCAGTTCTTGGCAGAAGCTTTCAGTGGCGAAGACATAGTCTCACTGGTCACTGAACAGTACCAACTTCAGCTGATACTAATTCGAATGTATCTTCCTCCGTTGGCATTGAGTAACAGAATCACCGATGAAGTAAAATAATTAATAAAAAGCGGCTACTAAGCACAGCTTCAAACTTCGTAATGCTGCTCCTCATGGACACCAGAGATGCTGCAACACTGCGCTAAGAATAAAAGTACAAAAAAGTAGAGTTTTAAATAAACGAATGAATATTCACCTCCTGTCATATCTATCACTATCCCTTTCACTAGTTCCATCCAGCACAATGCATTGCATGTGCAGGGGTCATCCCCTGACTGTTGGTCCCATATGAAAAAAAGAACAAAAACTATAGTCTTAAGCTCGTCTTAAGGATGTCTTAAATACATGGCCAACTGGGATGGTTTTTAAACAATATGTAAGTGTGTGTGTGTGTGTGTTAGTGTGTGTGTCGATAAGTTTTTCTCTGTAAATATTAAAGAGCATTTTTCTGTTCTTTTAGTTCTGCAACAGCTTGTAAAGACAGTTTACGACATGTTTACAGACACCCAAATACAAGGAGTGACTAAACTTTTGCCAAAAGATTAAGCACAGGAAGATGGACAGCAAAAAAGCAATATATAATAAAAATCGGCAATAACAAAAACAGAAATGGTAAAAATTAGCAAATTAGAAAGTGAATCTAATTCAGTTTTTTTTGATCCAGAACTCGAATGGTTCTGAGAATATACGGATTAGGTATGATAATAATCCAGTCAGCTCTTGCAGATCTGAGACAAGTAAAGGGGTCACCTCAATGGGTTGGGTCTTAGACATCTCTGTTACAATTCAGTTGGAAAAATAAAAAATAAAAAATATCGGAAAGCATTTATTTGAAAATCACTATAAATTTTAGTAAATGTTTTATTTGATTCAGTAAACGTTTCACTTTGAGCGCTTTATTTAAACTAAAAATAACAACAACAAAGATAATTTAAATATTGTTTGAGTAGTTGAAGCCCGAGAAGTTAAATTTAATTAAAATAGGGACGAACAATTGTTTTTAGTTCTTAATTTCTTAAAATTATACTTCGTAAAACACCACCCTCGTATTAACATGAATAGAAAGAACGCACAAATTGGGAAAAAAATATATGTCAATAGGTCACATTTATTCACACACATACTCCCACAGAATGCCACAATATTCGCATATAATTTATATTATAAATCGCCGAAAGCTTTTCTACAGTAAATGCCTGAATAGCAGTAAGAATCATAAATCATCACTTTACTTAAGCGCGTATGTATGTTATACGTGTGTATATATTACGTATGTATGTATGCATGTATATGTGGAAAGAAAAATTAACTCTTTCGCTGTTATATTTCATTTTTCTTTATTTCTTACAACTATTGGACGAATGTTCTATGAAAAAAAACAGAAATATTTCCAACGGCCTTTACTAACAATAATTACTAACCAGACCTCCCACTATCCTTTCATCCACAGTTGGCTCTGTAGAAATAAGGAATTTCAGACAAACAAACTAACAAACAAACAGACCAACCACAACAATAAAAATCATCGTGTAGAGAAAAGCTTAACAAGAGCAATAAAGAAAACTTGTATGCAATGAAACCATTGGAAAAATGTAAGTTAAGGACATTTTTCTTATTGCAAAGTCATGCAAGTGCCAACAACTACCACACCAGAACCACAACAACAATAATGAATATTTAAAAAAAAGAGCAAAACAAACATCACAATCATTGTAAATGCACCTAGACCCAGTTACCAAGTATGTACTTACAGTGCGAGCACAAACTATTAAAAAAATATTATAAAACCGGTGACAGTACTACTCATTTATTGAGATGCTGCGAATCCACATATTTACCCTTCACTGTAGATGGAAAGTTGGTATTTTTAAATGCTGAGTTTTAAATGAGGACGTTCTTTTGCAACCTTTTAAATTTTTCTAACCACTTCGCTGAAGCGCAAATGAAACAGAAATATCGATAAATTTTATTTAAAAAGTTTTTTTTCTTGTTAAGAAAAATCAGTATTTTGGAATACAAGATGTCGCAAAACTATCGGTATCCAGTAAATACTTTATAATTTTTTATTCTGAAATTTATCTATTTAATTTGTTTAAGATTCGTAGAAAGATGAATTTGGAAGTTTAAAACACAGCAGTACAGAAATTTAAGAAGGATCAATGTACAAGTTGTGCGGAACGCGTCCTGCAAAGTCTCGTGGGTGTGTATCATATGCGGTCTTGCGGGACCAGGGACACTCCTCAGCGAATCTTGTTGACGAAAAGTGGCAAGCCGCCGATTTACTGTTGATACAAAGAATCCACTCCGCACATTAAAATGTCGACGATAAACAATCGGAAAAAATTTATAAAATTATAAAAAATAATTAAAAAATTCAATGATTGTTATTCCAAGTTCTATTGTTCCATTTTAAATTTTCAAAGTTTTCTTTGCACAAATCTTAAGCAAAAGAAGCAGACATGTTTCAAATAAATAAGTAGTATGTTTTTTTGGACAAGTTGTGAATTTCTTTTTTAAAGTCAAAATTTTTGCTAAACTATAATTTATTTGTAGTTTCGGATTTTTGTGTATTTTTTTTTAGTAAAAACTTAAAATAAAATAGTCGTGCTTCTTTAACAGAAAGCTTTTCACAACAATATAAGTGACGGTAAGTCGGTGGTTAAGTTATCTGGAGTAGTACGAATCCAATAAAAAACTAAGAAAATAAGTACATGCATGTAAAACATGTTTTTTTTGTTACTTATTAGCAAATTAAAAATTTTAGCAAAATTCTGATATGTCGGTCTATTAGTTAACCGGGGACTTTGGAAAATAACTTTGAACATCGAACTGACTGATAAACGGTCAGCATTTTATTTGAAATTCTAGAGACTTTGTTAACTTTCGATTTTTTTCATAAGATCTTTAATTTTGTTTGAAGAACTTAATGAAATCGTAATTATTTATATTTTTTTAATATGCTCTAAGGATTCGGAATATACATATAGAAATTACATACTAAATGAACAAATTGCAGTGTCGCATTACCATTAAGAAATACTGTATTAGCCCACATGAGTACTCACAATCTTTCCAACAATTTAAAACTGCACTACTCTGATCCACAGACATTCTATCCCCCATAAAACAACAACAACAACAAAAGAAACAGAAAAATGCTAGTTATCAACCATAAGAGTTGTTGTAAATACAATGTCAAATAATGACTCTCCTACACTTGTTTTTTTCTGGTTGTATTTTTTGTAATCTTTTTTATTTTTTTATTTTATTTTTTTTTTTGCTCAATACAACAAAAAGTAGACGGAAACGAAAAATAAAAGAAAAGAATTTTTATGTATTTTATATAGTATTTTACTGTTAACTACAGACACATACACATAACAGCTTACAGTGGCTTGAAAAACTTTTTGTTTTGGCAATAATGTGCTGCTCATAGAATCCAAGCAATCGAATTGAGTGAAAAATTTTATCATTCGAGTTCTTTCCATACATATTTTCTACTCAAGTCGATTGCTTGGATTCTATGAACAGCACAAAACATTTTCCAAAATTTAGGCAATTATGAATAAATACTCTTAATTATGTTTAAAAAAAGTGTAATTTCAATCATTTGTATTGTTGGTAAATTTTTATATATTCTGGAGATCATTTCGGACACATCTTTATTTCGGTGCAATTTTTTTAGCATTCAACTGCTTACTAGACGCCGGACTTTATACCAAGCAAACAGTTTCTAAACCACTGTGCAGCAGTTTGTAGCTATTTAACTTTGAAGCCAACAAGCATTGCGCCGCATCAACATTTCATGCAAGACCAATCCACCAAAATACTGTTAGGGTTTGGTTTCCGTTTCCTATTGTTTCATTTTTCGTGATGTTGTTTTTCTTCATGTAGTTTTTCTTTTTGCTGTCACATTTCATATATTTTGTTTTTGCTATTTTTGTTTGAATCCAATAATTGTCTTGTTTTTTATTTATCCGTTACTAATTTCTAGAATGAATACTAATAAAGGGTGATTTTTCAACGTTTCGGTTTTAAAAATTAAAAAAAACAAACAATTTTCAAAAGTGAATAAAATTATTATTTGGGGCGATAAATAAACGCCTACCATTTAAATTTTAAAGATTATTTCCTGTAAATGTTGGCCGCAGCTACACCGTCCATGAGGTCACACAAGTAACGATATCATATTTTGGCTTAAAACTTTCCTGACCGTGTGACTTCTCGAAGAGACAACAGATATCTATTGATTTAATATCTTTAGACTTTTTTCTTTGCGGCTACTTGAAAGATGAGGTCTACGCCAATGGCCCACAATCGATTCAAGATATCAAAGTTGAATTTCGTGAAGTTATCGAGGACGTACCAGCCTCAAATGTGCGAATAGGTGATGAAAAATTTCATGAGAAGAATATGGTCCTGCAAGCGTAACCGTAGCGACCATTTCGCTGATATTGTTTTCCATTATAAATTACACACCCTCTTCCTTACAATTAAAGAAGCATTCAATGATATCGCTCAAACATACAATTTTTTACATAGTAAAATGTAATACCCTATAGATGAAAAATCACTTTAGATAAAATCTTGCAACACGTATTTTCAAAGTTATCAACCAGTTTGATAACTTTAAACTAGCGGCAAGTTCATGAAATTTTAGTTTCAAAAATAAATAAAAAATCGAACAAACTGTCGCTCACGATAAGTTGACGCTGTGCGGTCGGAATTTTTGTAAAATTGCCTTTACATTAAAAGAGTTTTCTCTTTGTACCGTTGAAGATACAAATATCTACAAAACACGCAATTCAGAGTGATGAAAGAAATCAAATTGATTCAAATAAACACCAGCATACATAAAAAGAACATGCTTTGAGTGTTTTCTTAATCTTCCTGTCGTGTAAGTGAAAAAAAACTAAGTGGGTCGCTACCACGACGCTACAGGTGGGTGCCTATGCACTCTTTAGACCAAATTGAATTTGTAAGTTTAACTTCAATCAATTTCTCGCAGCGAATGAAACCCCCTTTCGTCTAGTCCTAAAATTCGCCAGTTAAACTCCATAGATTACAATACACCAAGTAAGTATTGTGATCAAGGCAGATCTACCGGGTAGTAGCAATTCTACAATAATACAAAATTTATTGTAAAAATACCCGACTAACTGTCAAAACTTGTACAAAACCGGGTGACACTGTTAGCACAATTGAACCTCTAACAAATTTCAAACATCATATAAAGATCACACAAATTTAATTTTACACAATTGACATCTAATCAGATTAATCAGCTGTGCTATAGCTACTACCTTGTTGATATGCCTTAATTGTGATCTACATGGCTAGTCCAGTTTTTTTAATTATCTCTCTCTCTCTCTCTCTTGAAGCAACAACTTCTTACATTATTGATCTGTGCAGTTCTTTCACTGAACTCATTTCAAACTGAATTTTTGCTACAATTTTGTTTCAATAAAATTCTTTCTGTAAATATAAACAAATAAAATAATATAAACTCTATTAGAGCTGTCATTGTTGTTGGCATACGCTGTTTGTCATTCGTATCCGCACCTACAATTTGGTTCAGTTGCCACACTAAACTTGGAATGAAAAATGCAACAGACGAAAAACCGGAAATTGGCACATGACCAAAATGTTTTTATAACTAATACTCATACATTACACAACTACATAATCACAATTACGCTCATATCTATACATAACATCATTATGTATGTATATATATTTTGGTATTATGTATAGATTTGATGTCTTTTCCCAAAGCTGTCCATAAAACTATAACATTTCTTATACTCATACCAGTCTGTGTAGAGTGTATTAAGATTCAAACTACAAATAATAAAAATTAAATAAATAGATTTTTTACAATTGCATTATCAGTGTGGGAAGAAACGAAACATGTTAAATTGTGAAAAAAAAATACTTTCATTTTTAAATGTACATAATTCTTTGAAAGAATTATATATTTTTTATGCAAAGAAGAGGAACTGGCTGCAGAGGCATTCGTCCTTAAGAATTATTTGATCTATGAAAAATATGCGAGATCTGTGTTGTAACAATTTTAGATAGCAAAATAATCCTTGAAGAAATATCCTATGGATGTACATACGAGTATGTATCTAGTAAAATCATAAACATAATGCAAATCATATTCGTTGCGAACGCTGAAACAACTTGAGGAGGTTGTACACGAATTGTGATGTCTGTGGACTGGTTGTTGTCTTGTTTTTACGAAAGATCAAAAATTTTAGATTTTTCTTGAAGTTGTACAACTCGTTCGCAATGTTAATGGATATATTGAACCACGTTATTTCATTCTGTGCTTATTATTTTCAGTGAGCGCATAGAAAAAAAGTGTGTGCGAGTTTTATTCGCCATCTTTACTCAAAATGAGTTGCTTGCAAAATCGAGTTCTGTGTCACATTGTACCCAAAACTGAATAGTATGTGGGCAAAATACTGAACTTGATTACCTGCTGAGTTGCACGTAAGGTCACAACGTGTATGACTGGCATAAGCACAAACAATATTAAATCTTTGATTGTTGTCTCTGTTTGGCGCAATATATGTATTTCATTAGCATTCACTTCACGGTGTCTGGATATTTTTCTTTCAGCTTTTAAATAAAGAGCAAACAACCAAAAACATTATCTGTCCCAAAGGTACTTTTTCGTTTTAACAAGACAACCAAAATAGGATATGAAATTGCTCATCTCTGACTGCCAATGTCAAATTTTAGAATAATCTTGTCTTGTCCGTCCGTTTTTGAGGGAGTGAATCAGTACATGTAGAGAGAGCAGCACCCAGCGAAAACTTTGATGACAAAGTAATGAGTTAAAACGCTAACAAGCAGGCACTTTATTACTACAAAATTAAAGCTGTTGGCTTAAGCGGCATTGATACAAAGTAGAGATGGGCACCGCTCATGTGATTAGCGTGAAATATCGTGATTATAAAAAAGTAGTGAATGAGTGAGAGGGTATAAATTGTTTCGTGATTTTTTTGCTTTATTGTAATTTTTTCAGTTAATTTCCTTTAATTATTTAATACTTTATTTTCGTGAATATTTCGTGATTATGAGTAACATTATTTCCAATCACGTGCATATAACGTCGTGCAAGAATAAAATTTGTTTATCGCGAGCGTGCATAGGTTAGGTTAATGGGGCAGCCACCATTCAAATGGTGGCTCACTTGGGTCCGTTAGTTCGGTCCCGTTGTGATACTCTAGAGCGGATAGTTTCACTAGCCCAATACCTGTCAGATTATCTATATAGATCTGACAAAGTATCAAAGCCGAGTATCTTACCCCATACGCTTACTAGCGCAGGACATTGACATAGAAGATGAAACACAGTCTCCTCTTCCTCTTCATCGTTACAACTCTTGCAATAGTCGTTGTAATTAAGACCCATTTTTCTAGCATGTGTCCCTATGTTTCAGTGCCCAGTTAGCACTGCTAATAATAGTCGCATCCAATCTTCCTTGAACCTGAGTAGAAGACATGTCCTGCTCAGGTCGTAGTAGAGCCACGTTGACCTACCCGCTTGGCAGGTACCTTCGTGTTCCCACCTGACCGTGAGCGTAAATGGGCGTGAGTGAAAATTTATTCCCGATTCCATCTCTAATTCCTGCTAACATAAAGCTAATTTTCCCGTCATTTCAAAAGAATAATTCCGCACATGTATTAAAAAACTAATCAAAGTTAAAAATATGATTTTGCATTTGTGTTTCAACTGGACATAATCTGCCAGAATTTATAACAATATTGTTCAGACTACGAGGCAGCGTGATACAGACAAATAGTCAACACGTTCCAACGCGTAAGGCGTAGCTTTGGTTGAAGAAATATCAACTTTATTTGATACATTTGCATTCGTCTCTTTGTTTTTCCAAAATTAACAACTTACACATCAAATGATAAGTAAGTCAGTACTTAACTACTTCCAAGTAATACAGACGGTATGTAGTATAACATTGAAAAGTATGTTGTTTGCAACGTATTATCTACCAAATTTTCTGCTGGGCAGCTTAAGTTGTTTGTTGCTTGCATAATAAAATGAAAATAATTTCGTTAGTCTGCTTTTCTATTTTTGTTATTTCCACAATTCTGAGAGTGAGCTGCAGTAAAGTTGTGGCTGTAACTATGAAATATGTACGAGAACACACATAAATTCATACATATGTACATGCATTTTAGAACAATTTGTACCAACAAAAAGGCTTAAAACAAAAACACGAAAAATAGAAAATTCCAAAGAAATGTTATATTGTCATCACGAATTATATCATCTAAGGATTTTGTGAACATTTTCATTGAAATAAAGTTTTAAGTTTAACATCAATTTAATAGTAGTTTTGAAAGGCAACATTTTAAAGGCATTTATTTGGAAATACTAAGTGTAAATTGTATGTTGAATATTATGTTGTTTATACGCGTTTAGAAATTTTAGAAAAATCGTTGCACATAAACAAAAAAACTTCAATATCCTTTGAAATTGTTTATAAACCAAAGTGATTATTATTTTTTGGCTAATGTTCGTAACGGTTTTAGTCAGAAAGAATTGGACATGAGACAATATTCCCAAGGAACAAGGGAAAATTTTTAACACTAATTAATTTCAACTTACACGGCAGAACAGAAACAACGTTGTTTTTCGGGAGCCGCTACACTCCCATCATCAGTGTTTATGTGTGTTTCCATGTATCCGCCACTGTTTAGGTGGCTCGGTTGAATGTGATTTCAAATTTGTATTTATACAAATAATGTCTAGAAAAAGGATACGAGAGTTATTTGTATTATAAAACGTTACGAACATTAGCCAAAAAATAATAA
This sequence comes from Gymnocheta viridis, assembly GCA_956483585.1. Lineage (NCBI taxonomy): Eukaryota > Metazoa > Arthropoda > Insecta > Diptera > Tachinidae > Gymnocheta > Gymnocheta viridis. The sequence goes on along the minus strand of OY101442.1, from coordinate 27,670,975 downwards.
TCACTTTGGATTAAAAACTACTAACAACCAATTTGTTCGGAAAAGTTTACAGAAAATAATTTGTTTATATTTTCTTAAAATATTCGTGTTATAATAAATATTGCACCGAGTACCAACAAGAAAAAGAGTTGAGTAGTCAAAAGTATAAATATATTTCAACACTACATTTATTTGTAATCAGCTCTTTCCTTAATCCTACCAATTTTTAAAATGTTTCCATACGCGTACTTTTTTGGGCAACAGCTTTTTTTAGAGTAAATTTTTCAGTTTACTCAGTAATTACTCATTTACTTCATTTTACTGTAAAAGTACTCGAACGTTCCTATTTTATCGTTTAATTTATAATTATAAAAATAAAACAAAAAAAGGAGTAAAAGAAACATAGAAAATGTATAGATTAACCTTCCAAGCTTTTTTGTTGTCGTTATTGTCATAAAAAAAATTGAAAAGGGCTTCAGTCAAAAGCCAAATATGAAAGATATAAATGAGTACTATTAGCGCTTAAAAGAACTAGTTTCATTTTTAAATTTAAAGGGCCTCAGACATGCTCAAAGGTGTTGGAAATATTGAACAAAAAATTAAAAATACTTCTAATAAAACAAAAAAAAAATTATTTGAAGTTTATCTTTGATCTTAATTCAAAATTTTCTTAATTTATTGTTGTGTTGAAAGTTAATTATCACTCACAATTTTGTTTTAGTTTTCTAAAAACAGTCAATAAGTGTTTCGTAGAAAAATTATGTAATAATTAATCAGCTTTCATTTTTGTGCTGTTTTTGTTATACATATATATTTTTCAAACGACATTTTTTAGCAAAGCGTATTCTTGCTTCGAATGCGACAAAATTTAGTCGAATTTTTTGATATTGATATTGATAATTTTTGATTTAAGGATATATGGAAAGGACACGAATCCTAGCGCGCATATCATGCAAACTTTGTGTTTGTACATAAATTTCCAATTTATACAAGCGTGCCAAAACTTATCACCAAACGGTCGCCAAACTCTGTTTTGGTACCGTCAAACAAAGACAGCAATTTTAATTAGCGATTGCATTTAAGATAAACGAAATTTTTAAATAAGCATTTAATTACAAGATCTGACGCTGTCAATTCTCGCCTGCTTTGAAAGCTGTACAGTGTACAGGTTTTTAAACGTTCTAAGTTTATTACCCAGTAGATGACATATTTCTTTTGTGATCGACGTGTTAAATACTGCTTGGCCTTTCAATTTCATGTAAAGTATTCATTGAACATGTGTATGCACATAGTGCTTCTAGCTGCATAATTTAAAATAAAAGATTATTTAAAAATACTTCAATTAAGTATACATGTCAGGGCATTCAATTAACCGGGATTGATTTAATCGATTATTAATTGTTTAACCGATTAATGTAAATTTCACACAATCTGATTAATTTTAATAAATAAAAACTCATAAATAATTTATAATTTTTAGATATTCTTGGTGAAAAAAATAATAAGATAACACACATTAACAATTTTTTAAATAAATCTGACCGAAGAACAACTCACAAATAAGTATTAATAATAAAAGAGGCATCTCACCTTTTGTAAGTTAGTTTAATAGTTTAAGGAGATCTTATAAAATAATATTTTAAATAGATAATTTGGTTGAAATGTTTAAGCTTGAGATGTATAGAAAATAGTTGATATAGAAAAAATCCTTTCAGTTATCAAAGATGTTGGAAAAATCTAGATCCATTCAGTTTTTCAGTATTTATTTTGGGTTTCGCTGTTCAAATTAAACAGATTAAGAAATATGTTCAAATGCATACTAAAAAGAATATAAAATTTTGTTGTTAATCGATTAACGAACCGATTGAATAGGGTATTCATATGCACGAGTATGTATGTATGTGCGTGATCATGCATGATCGTGATTAGTTTTTTGTTTCAATCACGTGATCGTGCGCGAACTGAAGTATAAAAAATTAAGCATGCGCGAACGTGTTTTTTTTTTTTTGCTTTTTTGTAATTTTTTGTAGTTTTTAATATTTTAAAATTTTTTCCGCACGTATTTCGTGAGCGTAAGTTTTCGTGATTATGACTAACTCTTTTCCACTCACGTGAGCGAGCATAAGCGTGAGTGTAATGTTACTCACGATCCCATCTCTAATATATCGTAGAATTGTCATTCGAATAAGAATTATTCAAATATTCGAATAACTTTTCTTCATTTTTGTTATTATACTGATATTTATTTAAAAAAATGTTTATTTAAATAAAAAAATTAGTTTTTTTTACAAATTTTCAGTTGATGAATTAACTTAATTTAAAAGCTCAGTCTGGTGGTCTTTCCAAGCTCAATTGAATTACAATACTAGACTAGAGCCATCCCCCACCGCCCTGGATGCATCCATCCACGCTTGATGCATTTCCAGATTTAAAAAATTTTGCGACTATAAATTTTGTTTTATTTTATTTTATTTAGCTAAAGAACAACTATCAACCATCATTATTATTTTATTTTATTTTATTTTAGCGTATACTCGTATTTTGTGGCTTCTTACGAAAATAGCAATTTCTTCATCACAGTAAAATACACAAAAATCTACTGTAAAAGGACAAAGGACAGAGGAGTCCTTCAGCCAAAAATCTGGCCAAAAAGGCAAAAACAGCAAAACAGCAAACTGCCACTAGATTTTTTATATCAAATTGCACCTAGAACTAACAAAAAACTCAATCTTTCAATTCAAAAAACACGTTTAATAATTTTGACCAGCTTTTCGGCTCAAATACTCCTCTGTGCGCTGCCAGAATTATTAAGAAGTTCTGAATCGGCGAAACAACTAGTGGCTACCACTTCTAAACAAGTTATTTATTGTCACTTACACGCTTAAAAAGAGTGTTAAATTATCGAGAGTCAACTGTATTAATATTTTTATGTACATGCTTTAAAGTTTAAGCTTAAATTGAAGAGTGTGTAAGTAAATACATATGTTTTTAATTTAAAACATTTTAACAACAAATTTTGTTGCTTTAATTTCATAAGTTCTCTAAGTTCAGTTGCAACAATTAATTTTTTTTTTTTGCATTACAAAATTGTGTAAAAATATTTAATTTCGAGAACTTAATTACAACATGAAGTTGTAATTTAATCAACTTGAAATAAAGTTGTTCAAAAACTTAATAATATATTTAATTAAAAGAATATTTAATTAAACTGGTAACCTGAACTAAAATAAGAACAATTGATTTCGAATTTTTCATCCATAGAAACAATTTTTTCATGCATTCTAGGAGCTTGTAAGTCAAGTAAAATCTTTAGTTTTATTATTTTTTATTGAACCAGATGGAAAGCAGGCCAAATAACTCAGCAATAAAAGCTACAAATACAAAATTCATACAAAATTCAGCAAATGCAGAAGTTACCCCCTCGCAGTCCTATTGTTGAAAAAAATTTAATACGTATGTATCCTTCCAGAGTCAGATCTACCGACGTCTAAAATTCCATTAAATATTACGAGTATATATACGAGCTTAAGTGTCCTTTACAGACTCAGCCCTATCCGTCTATCGAATTTCAAACATACAAACTCTCTCATTTATAATATTGGAAGGAAAACAAAGCAACAATTTTTTTGGTCGCTCAAAAAATGTATAGACTTGAAAATTTTTATTTTGTGTAAAGCTGGATTCACCCATAAAATTTTTGTCCGGACAAATTTTCTTTTCATATGCAGTTGGACGTCTCTCTTCTTCAAACTACCCTGCAGGAAATGTCAATAGTGAAACTGTACTGACTTACTATTGACGCAGTCAGCAGTACTAGTGAATTATAATACCCAGACAATGTTATTTACTATAGACATTTAACATGTGCGTGTCATTGAAAATCCACTACTGACATTGGTACTATTGACTAGGCAGTTCCTTTGGGATCATATGTATACATTAAAGTACTATGTTTTAGTAATTCTAGTCTACAATTTGGGTATTTTTCTGAAGTCAATAATTGAAATTGAAATTTTATTAACTTTTGGATGGAGTTTAATTAAAAAAATAAAATACTAAAAGGCGCTAATTCATAACAGTCATTTGAAAAATATACATAGGTACTAAAAATATGGTACTAATTCATTTCAGTCTTTAAAGTTTTCTTATAGTGACAATGACACCAAATAGTCACCAAAATAGTAGACAGAAGTGGGGACTTGGGGTCACATAACCCCAGGTTTCGTTCAGGGTACATATGAAAAAAATTTGTCCGGACAGAAATTTTATGGGTGAATTCAGCTTAAGAGTCAAGAAACAGAAATATATGTATACCAATTGTATTCCATCCTCAGTCAATCTTTTGGAGGTCAAAGTTTCTGCAATAAGAGTTTGCAACGTGTGGAAAGCGACTTAATTGTGTGTATTTATTCTTATTGGCGAATAATTAAATATTTTTGTAAATAAATAAATAACTACTGGCCTTTAATTTATTTTAGTTTTGAGCAATTAAAAGAACGTAACTGAACAATTATAGCATGTTCAATAATATTGTATAATGTATGAGCCGCTTTAATAATTTAATTTTTTTTTCAATTCATTCAGCCGACATTTTGTGTTAATTTCTAAAATAATTTAGTTTCGTGAATTGGATGGATCCCTCATCACGCATCCTGCAAGCGTAGCCGTGCTACTCCTCTTTACAATTAATGAATAATCGCCGAGTCAAGTTACGTGAGATTGTTGAAATGGTAAACATATCATATGAACGTGTGTTCAACATTTTGCATGAACATTTGCATATGAAAAAGCTATCGGCAAGATGGGTGCCGCGTTTGCTCAGTGTCGAACAAAAACGGGTGAAATCGGCTAACAAGGTTATGGCACTGTATTTTGGGATGCACACGGAATATTGCTCATCGATTATTTTGAAAAAGGATCCACAATCACAGGAAAGTATTATCGTGCATTATTGGATCAATTGATTGATGCAATCAAGAAAAAACGACCACATCTAAAGAAGAAAAAAGTAATCTTTCTTCAAGACAGCGCACCGATTCACACAGCTTTAGATACGATGCTAAAATTACTTGAAATACGCTTCGAATTTGTTGATCATCCACCTTATAATCCAGATTTAGCTCCTAGTGACTCTTTTCTGTTTCCAAACTTGAAATAATGGCTCGCAGAGAAAAGATTCATCTCAAACGAAGAAGTGATTACGGAAACTAACGCGTATTTTGAGGGGTTCCAAAATCGAATTATTCAGATGGTATAAAAAAGTTGGAATATCGTCTTACTAACTGTATTGAGCTAAAAGGAGACTCTGTTGAGAAATAAATGGTTTTTGAAAAAAAATGTTTTTTTCCTACTTAGGTAGCTTCAATGTCAATCCGCCCTCGTAAATAATAAATTCTTACTGGCGTATTCATAAAAAAATAATTTAGGTTTAAAATCTATTTTAAGGAAAATTTGTATGAAAAATTTTTCTTAAAATACATTTCAAATACAAATTTTTTTTTATAAATACGTGCCTAATTGTTTCTATTCAATAAAGAAAAATGTTCCGCTTCGAGTTCGGCTTCGGTGTGATAAATCTACAAAAATTTTCGTTCGATCGAACACTATATTCTTAAGTAATCCCGTTCTCTGCTTCACTAAAGTACACTTTAGTGTTATTCGTACTTAAATTTTTAAGCACGACTTGCCGTTCTAAAAGTAAGAAGAAACAACTTAAATTTAGAACGAGTTTTTTCTTTTCGTGCACCGTGTAATTAATTAATTCACAATGTCTTTGTGCTAGACTCACGTAATAAAAATCGTAATAAGTGCACAAAGATATTTATTTAATTACAAAAATTATGAGATTGAAAATACTTGTCAACTTTTAATAACGAACAAAAAAAATATATATTAAAAAAATAACAACAGAGATGAATTGGAACAAGAAATGCAAAAACAAATTTAACACAAATTTATTTACAGGTTTTTAGCGGCTTTTAGCTTTAAATTAACAACAATAAAAAATACAATTAAATAAATACATTCTAAATAAGCAATTAAAAAATACATGCAGATCAGACGCTACGAAATTCCAACTCAAATATGTATAAAAGAAAGTTAGCAATCTATTAGTTGATTCAATATTCAGACAGGAGTGAAGTGAGCGAGTGAGATCCAAATAACGATTCAACTTTTCGAAACTTTTTCTGGTTTTTGTAAAAATGTATAAATTTTTGAGCTTTATATTCATTTTAAATATAGTTGCTGTTTTGGCCGGTTTTCGTGAGTTCCAAAAAAATATTAAAATCAAAAAAGTTTAAAAACATGATATGATATTTTCTAATTCCACAGCTGCCAGTGTAACCAAATGTCATGAGGATGATAATGAATGCTTTACAAAGACCACACAGGAAGTGTTGAAAAATTATCCGGGCGGTTTGCGTGAATTGAATCTGTTACCCATTGATCCGTTGCATGTTAAAAGTTTAGTTTTGGAAAGAAATCCTTCGAGTCCGGTCAATCTTGAGTTGAAATTAAAAGATCTCGATGTGATTGGCTTGAAAACGGCTCAAGTGAAAGAGGTTAAGTGAGTGTGAGCAGAATATTTTTCATTTCGGACTTAAACTAGTCTAAAAACTAATTTCTTAGGGGCATCAACTTCAAGGAGCGCAGTGTGTTTGAAGCTGTTGTACCCGAATTAATATTACAAGGAAAGTACTTTGTGGACGGAAATGTGCTAATTTTACCAATTACCGGAAAAGGGCCAGCTAAAATTATTTGCAGTAAGTATAAACATATGATACTATTTACATCTGCTTGTACATAAATATGTATATAAAAGTGAAGGAAGATGAGGGTTACATAGCAAAGTAAATTTGTTCTCTACAACAGTGCGTCTGTGATACATCACCTGTTTGCCAAATTCAAATAAAAAAATACCAACTAAATATTGGACTACGTGGTCCATTATAGCTGAAACGGACTAGTTACAATATGGTCCGATGTAATGCAGTCATAGAGTATGTCATTTTCAAACAAGAACTTATTGCAATACGACAATTGTTCGTGCTTTCACGATAGTATTCGTGCCGAACAAACTTCTTGTGAGTGGTCCATTTTTAATGACATGGAGTAGATTTTGGGTTAGTCCGATGTAGTGCAAACCTGGACTATATGGTCCAGTCCTAGGACATCGTAATGTTAAACAGACCATGTTTTCTTCATACATTTGGGTTACTTTTGGACTAGTCCTAGTCCTTTATGGAGCATACTTTACATGCGTGTTTGGACTAGTCGCGTTATCTGCAGGGTATTTAGCTTGTTGAATGACAATCAGACGATTTTACGTATTTGTTGTAGAGATGCTTATACTTGCGTAAATTTACTTTAGGCTTATACTTGCGCAAATTTACTTTAGAGCACATTGTGATGTACAGTGTCGGTAATAACAATAGGGATACAATAATTTTTTTATATATTCTTTATATTTACATAGATGAAATGAAATACATATACGCAAGGCGTATTTAAACAGGTGACAGCATTACAGCAGCTGACTATTCGTTGCGAATGTCAAAATACATACAAAATACTTTTACTTTTTTCTGTATCTGTTTTCTTTGTTTTATGGGTTAGGTTTTTGACATACGCAATGAAACTACACAAACAAATATGCCTGTTGTTCTTGTATTGTTGTAATTGTTTTCCTAATGCTGTCACCTAGTTAAATACATCTTGCATATACGATATTATGCTATCCAATTTGGTATCCAATTTGTCTATATCAAAAATTAAAAACAAATTTATAGTCGAGCTGTGTTCGAGAAATGAATGTACATAATTAAAAAAATGCCTGGGAAAAATCTGCGAAGTAACCAACAACGATATATCGGCGATTCTTTTGGTTTGCCGATATATCATCGATATCGGCGATATTTTACTGTCGATACTACAATACCTTTTGAATTTGTTTAGTGTTTTTTTGAACAAAAAATAAAATTTTTAATGCTTATCGCATAACAACGAAGAGAAATAGCATATTAAAAGCAGAACATATAATAAAAAACTAAAATCCTCCTGTTTACTGGTGCAATGACATTTCCTACCCAAACTTAAAGAGAATATTTTCCACTGCAGGTGTGATTAAAAAAGATTTGTGAAATCGTCTTTATTCGCAAAAGTTGGAACACACTTTGTTTCTTAAACAAAAATCTTATTAATATCAATTTTAAATAGTGCGTAGTATTTTAGTTTATTGTTCAATAGTATGGAATCCATATTATTTGCATCATTCAAATCGTATTGAACGTGTTCAACAAATTTTTACCAAAACTGCTTTGAGATTAAATTGGACCTTTGAATTACCCTCCTATGAGCTCAGGAGGAAATTCTTAGGTTTGCATGCTTTAACCGATAGAAGAACGTACTTTTCCATTATGTTTTGCTTACAACGTTTTATCTGGTAGAATAAAATGTGCAGAAATTGCAAATTTCTTTACCCTTTATTGTCCTCCCAGAGATTTAAGAAACAATAGAATGTTTGTAGAACTTGTTCACAGAACAAACTATGCGCAAAATGAGCCAATTGCAAGATGCTTGCATTTATGATGTAACAGCTTTACTCCCCCTAGAAATTTTAATGCAAATTATGATATTTTTAAGTTAATGTTATTTAAATATTATAATTAGGCAAATCCTTGTAGTAATCTGTAAGACTGAATTTCTGTAGATGAAAATGAATAATCTCTTACAATTTTTTTTATAAAAAATTATACATTTTTTGTTAATTTTACCATGATCTCAAATTCAGTTCTTGTTTTTTTGTAATCTTATTAATATCAATTTTAAATATTGATCCAATTTAAACTGATTGTCGTCTGTCATATTGTTAATTTTTTTAAATCATACAAATTTCGCATGCATTTTGTTTTTTGAAAATTTTAAAGTTTAGAAATTGAAATGTATTGAAAATGTTTATGGTTTTAGAAAATAAATAGTATTATTTCCAATTCAATTAAATTCTTCAATTGAGTGATTACAAAATATACCACCATCAGAACATAGTTATAATGAATTGCCTTTATTAAATAATTTCTAATATGGCAGATTAGTGCAATGGATTTAAGCTTCATATATAAAGATTATTTACTTTTATTAGAAACTTATGTCAACATGAGCTAATTTAGGATTACAAAATAGTTCTTCACATTTAATAGAACAATTATTTTTTTTTCATGATCATACTCTTTTAATTTTAGTAATAATCACTATATTAGTAGGCAATCAGTTGGAGTTAGGTTAACAAGTGGTTGCCCACTTGGGCCCAAAGTAATTATGATCCCTTTGTGTTCGAGTTGGATCATTAATAATCTCTTAGGGCACATCTAAAAGTTCAATATACATACATATATTGACCAAGATCATGCAGCAGATGCAAACATCACAAAATATATTGTACGTGTCGTGTCCCCTTCTTACACTGTTATTTTGTAAAAACAAATAATTTATTTTTTGTTAATTTTAGAATGAATTCAAATATCAATTTTAAATATTAATAATCTCTTACACTGTAATTTTATATAATTCTCTAACTTTTCGACATTTTTTTTAATAATTATAAATGATTATTCAAGGACCTCAGGCTTGAATAATCATTAATTTTTTATATAAAAAGAACGTATATTAATTTTATTTTTTATCGATATTTCGCCAATATCATTGATTGGCTTCTTCAGGAAATAAAATATTTTTTAGTTAAAACTGACCTCAGGCTTGAATAATTATTTATAATAAAAGTATTACTCTACTTAAATTTTAACTTGAGTTCAAATTCAATATACGAGTACGTATCGGTATCGCCGATAATTCTTTTTGAGCATCGGTATCGTACAGGCAAAAAAGGTGTATCTCTACATCCCCAGAAAAAATAATAGAGACATTTCATGTCTACAAAACAAACTTCATTTTTGATATCTATTCTTTGAATATTTGGTTGAAGCTCACTTCATTTTATTTATTTTCTCGCATCGTCAGTATTACGGCCGTAAAAGGGTTATAAAAAAACGTGTTGACCTATTAATAATATAAATATATGTACGTTTTAATAGTATTTTTTAGAGCTCCTCAGAGATGTTCTATGGGATTCAAATCTGGTGATTGTCATGGTCAAACCATAACGGGTACTTGATTTTGCACATAACATGATTTTACAATTCGAACAGAGTCATTATCCTACAAATGTAAGGATTTTGTTTCGCAGTATATCCAAATAATCTACAGCGGTAATTTTTACTTGTATCTAGAAAATTGGACCTAACCCAGACGCAGAAAATCACGCCCAAATGCTCAACGTATTTGATGGTCTTTTTTACATATTACATAAATCAAATTGATCTTCGTTTCATCAGACCACAGAAAATTGTTTCAATTTTTATGGCCAACAACTTTTTTATATTTCGTGCCGACCCATAAATCCAGCCTCCCGAAGTCTATGTTTTAATATACGTGAATGTTTTCGAAGGGTGAAATTTTAAAAGCTTCGTTAAGATCACTTCTAGTCTTTTATAAAGTTATGTTCGGAAACATTTTGTATTTTGCAGACTAATTGAAGCCCACAGCTTTAATTTCCAGTTAGAAATCGTGTTATATATGACAGATCTTTTCATGTACAAGTTGTCAAGTGTTGGAACTCTTGACCACGCTCTTTAAGAGTATTTAACTTTGGTCGTAATTCATTCATGATCAAGCTTGTTGAGAATTTTGCCTTGCAGTTGAACTGATCTAATGCAAGATCAAACAGGTTAATGAATGCGCAAAATAAAAGATTTTGTATTTTTATAAATGTTTTCTATTTAATTTGTGTATGAGTTTAAACTTGTAGCCCATCAGCAATATGTATGTACGAATATATGGACTAAGGGCCACATAAATAACGAAATTTTTCATGTTCGAATTAAACAGTGTTGACAATTAAAATCACGTTTGTAAAATTTTGCATTTTTAGAAAAAAAAAAACAACAGACATTTTACGAGGTGGCGCAAAATTTTCCATTTACATAATTTTGTTTTTAAATAACTTTCTGACTAAATAAAAAAAATATTTTTAGTGAAGGCAATCTTTATTTGGAACTTTAAAATTTTATCTATTATGTGGAAAATATTATATCCGCCAAGTGACTTTCCGCAAGATTTCTGGTGATAACTGTTGTTCGCATTCCTTTCGAATATTCTCCTTAGAGGCTGCTTTTGGCTGGTGCTTTCTTGTATAAACCTCTCGACTTCAGACAGCTACAAAGAAAGGAGTCTGGACGATCTTGCTGGCCATGCCACATCGCCAGAGCGGGAGATTACGCGATTAGGAAAGGCTTCGAAACAATTATTCCACGCTCTTGCTGGTCTGTTTGTATACTGCAGCTGTGATTGACATTGATGCAATTTGCAAAAATTATAGCATCTCCCGATAGGGTGTTTAAATTTGCGCCACCCTCAGGGTTCCTTCGTAAAATGGTCTCATGTACTTATATTTATATTTGTTCGCCTTCAGAAGTATTTCCGATTATTTATTTTGTAACACATTGTAATTGATATCGAATCGAAAACAGTTCCATAATTTTAAAACTTCTTAATAATTTATTTGTTTGTTTAATTCCAGAAAACATCGTCTTGAAATACACCTTTGATATGAAATCTGTGAAGAAAAATGGCAAAGTTTATGCCGAATTAGAACATGTGAAGTTGGAATTCACACCAGAACTTGTGCAATATCAATTCGATAATCTTTTCAACGGCGACAAGGCTTTGGGTGACAACATGAACAAATTCTTAAATGAAAATTGGCGCGACATTTATCATGAGTTGGAGGGCGGATTCGCCAAGGCCTTAAGCTTAGTTGTAAAGAAAATGCTTAATAATGTCCTAAGTAAATATCCGCATGATGAATTATTCCTTTAAGCAGTCTAATGAATTTTCCATGATAAAATGTTTAATTTTTCAAATAAAATTATTTGCTTTATATAAATAGACAATTTATAATAGACAATTACATTTGGTAATTAATTACATCTTAAAGTATCCTTTACATGTAATAAAAACTGCTTGTAAAGTAAAACGATGTAAAATTACGTGATGGGCGTTGAGGGACTTTAAACATGATGTTGCTTGAGAAACCAACAATTAAGTTGGAAAAGGACGACATATCTACATAACATTCGCTCATTGCAACGTAGTAATACCTCGAGAAAAAGTTTAGTGTGTAATTTACTCACACTTCAATAGAAAAATAAAAAAGATATATTCTTCTCTCAAGAGGTGAGTAAACAAGATATTTGTATGAATTTGTTGCACAAGATGAAGAACGCTAAGAATAATTCGGTATTCATAACTTAAAATTGACATTTATTGAGATTAGTGAATGGTAAAAAAACTGAAAATCGACTTTCGAATTTTCGATCAACCATTTTCTGTTCCGATTAATTAACCGATTAATCGTAGGCAAAAACCGATTATTTTATAGTCGATTTGTATTTTTTCTTTCCTTTAAATAAAATTTCTTGTTTGGTGTTCATTTCAAATTCTAAACAAGATATATTAAAAACAGGTATACTCGATAGTACAACAACAACCTTAAAAAAACCACACGTATTTTGTTTTTGGATCATCGGCCTTAGTGAAATAATAGTGGTTCTCTTATGAATCTGAGCACTTTCATATTCTAATACTTAAGTGTTAAAATTCGGAGAACTTTCTATATTTGAATTTCTTTAGTGTAGTTATGGGTTTCTGGAAGATTTTGGTATACTGCTTGCTGATGCATTTCCGAATATAATTAACCAAAATTATCGAGTAGAATAATAATTTGTTTTATGGCGCGCCTGATCGCTTATAAAATAAAATACAGCTTTATAACATGTGTTCAATTTCGTATGGCATCGATGAGTTCAATGATTTGATTTGAAATTTCATTTTAAATGCGTTTCCGCAACAAATTCTATCAACAAGCGGATTAAGAAAAATTTAAGTAATGAAAATCCATATTCTTTATAAAAGAACTTAAATGTTGAATTTTTTATTTCTTCAATTTGATTTTTTTGATAAAACTTCAACTTCTGGAAATTTTTCTTTTAATTAAATTTTAATGAAATAAAATTACCAAAACTTTTCGAGCTTTTGGGGACTTTTCGTTTTTTTTCGAATGGCATATTTTTATGTACATACGTAATCACCAATCTTTTTAGTTTTCTGTGGCACTTTCCTTAAATTTTTGCAGAAAAAGGAACCGAAACTTCTGCAACACCCCCAATACTAAGTCTAGGTCGTTATTCACTAGTCTACGGGGCACCCAGTTTAACATTATTTCAGAATTTTTGTGACCGATCAGCAATTTTTGTAAATTTAACAGCCTCATTTTGTTTTGGTGATTTCTAATTTTCGACTTGCGTTTTGCAAAATATGAGCTTGAAGTAATTTAGAGAATTTGTTTACAGAAACTACAATTTTTATCCCATTCGTAGAATCTAACACTTATAGATTAGCACAAAATCTCCAATTGCATTTACAAAGTGGCTTGCGTTTTATTCAACGTTTCGTACTTGAGACGGAAAACCATTTTAAAATTTCCGTTCGAAAAGGAATTAACAGTTCAATAACTGGAAATCAGGAAACTTTAGTTATTGATTTGGACATCAAGAATGAGTTATTTATTATGTGCCTTCAATTAATTACAATACCTACAACTTCGGATCAGACTAACGGACTTTCGTATTTTAAAATCGCAAAATTTCAGAACACTCGCTTTAAAGCACAGGTAGTTAACTCATCCTGGGGCTACTCTGTAATTCGATTCGAACAGAACGACTGACTTCATAAATGCAGTTTGCAAAGCAACACTTTTCCATGCATTATACTTGCGAAATGTTCGCATTGTTTTCATTTACGATGTTTTGTGTTTTCTGAACGTAACAAACGAAACACAAGACAATATAATTACGTGTTCATAAACGTTTGACAAACAATTGTATTTTTTGACATAGCAATATTATCGTGAAATATTGGTTTGCCTTGCAAACGCATGTTTGCGTTTATGAAGTCATCCAAATGTTCGAATTCTGAAACCATAAGAACATGAACATATACTGTTAATGCTCCAAGTTCATTGATTCAAAAATAACATTGAAATAAGAAGCTTCAAGGACTAAATATTAATTTTTTCAATCTTACTTGAATTATCATAATTTCCATAAATTCCATACGAATCCAACGTTGGAACCCCAAAGGCAGACACACATGTACATAGAAATTCTTTGATATTAAAGTAAATTTATTTCAATTGATACTTTCTATATTTTCAAACAAAATATTTCTTTTTTTTTTTCTTGTTAAAAATTTTAAAGAAATTATGAGACAGCAAACTAAAACATCACATTTATTGAGGCTTCCTTCTGAAAGAGCAACCTGCAGTAAAAAATAAAATTAATTAAATAAAGTAAACGGGAAATTTAAAATCGAAACACACCTTCTGTGAGCTTAGCACGACCACCAGTTGGCTGGCATAAGATGGTAGCACATCCCGCGCATACAACAACGCCTTGAGCGTGGCTAAAAACAGTGGTGATTCTATAGCAGCCGGGGCACTTAACGTCCATGAAATAAGAGTTAGGGTGTTGCACCAACCGCTTCAATTTGTGTTTACGCTTTTCTTGAGCGGGCAAGGGGTGTAATAAATCTCTGGCTAGCTGAAAAAAACAATACACATTAGTTGCAAGCAAGACAATGGAACAAAACAGTCATTAAATGAATAAATATCAGCTCAATAACAAAAAAAATTGCAAAAACTTTGATTCGAGGTTATATGTTCACAATGTATTCATTTTCGGCAACTCCATTTACGCTCTGCATAACACTATTTGATTTTAGTTGACATAAATTCATGAATTGGAAAAACATGTTTAATTTCTCCAATTTGGTGCTATTTATCAAGCCAGCCGTGTTCTCTCTTTCACACCTTCATTAACACATTTATACGACCACTTCCATTATCGCTACTTTTTCGCCATTTGTTCATATTCTAGCCTCACTTTAGTTTTTTCATGTTTGTGAAACATCAATTATCTATTTCCACACATTTTCGACAAGATTTTGCAATTTTTTAATCGGTTTTTTCAGTATTTTTCGTAAAATAATCACCCACCGGCATGTTTATTCTTTCACAGCTAACACGGAAAAGGAAGTAAAATATTGACGAGTAAAGTTAGATGCAGTTTATATATATATGACAGTTCTACTTACATTTAGCATTGCCCTCTTGTGGACAATAGAACGCATTAGTCTATTTAATACGAAACTACAGAGTGTCTCAAAAATGTTGCTTAAAAATTTCAATTCACAGAAGGAAAATGGCACTCTTACTCATTATGTATCATCCGGGAAAACTTATTATATCTTATAATAAATATAACTTTGTTCTCATTAATGTGTTAAATGTGTTTTTTAATAGTAGAATTTTCAATCTTAATTTAGATTTGAGTGCACCCTGTTGGCAATATCATGAAATTTATAAAATGTTGCCATATGGTGGGTATAATTAATTTCGTAATGTTAAGAAAATTTTTATACGTATATTTCATTATAGCTGCAATAAGCATATACATAAATATTTGTATTTTATTTACTAATTTTCCTTTCTATCTGCGGTTGAATTTGACGTTTGCCAACAGATAGATATTTTACATTTTGTCAAGTGTAGAGGCTATGAACTAATTCACGTTACAATTTTAATTGTACCATGGTACACACCGAATAGTCAGCTGCTGTAATGCTGTCACCTGGTTAAATACGCCTTGCTATATACAAATATTAGCAATTAATTTTATGTATGCACCTTCTAGAATGTGATAATTAACGTTATCGCGAATATCTTCCTCAATTTGATATAATCTTAAATCACATTTTTGTATATACATATGTAAATGTGTTTTCTTTTTATTTGACAGTCTACAGGTAAATTCAAAACAGTCAATTATAGCTTGACTTTTTCCCTGCAATATTGAATTTGGCAAAAGCAGTTTGAAAATTAAATAAGTGTGCTTTACAATCCAATTGATTGCTGGTCCTCACACAATAGCAGGGTAAAAAGAGCCTGTGTAAGACACCAAGGCAAACTCATGACACGTAGCCTTCACAGCTCAGCTGATTATTTTTTGTTTCTTGCATCTCCTTGCATTTTGGTCTGTTTTGTCAAAATTGGCTTATATTTGATTCATATATAGTGTTTGAGATTTGATTTTAACAACGAAAGCAGGTATTTTGCAAAGCGAATTGAGGCGAGTCTATCTGTTATGAAATTTCGTTGTTAGTACACCACAAGGGGTATTCAATGTGCCGCTGTGCAGCCTTGTAAAATTATTTCGATTCGTTTAATTCCAATCAAGTGAATTCGCCTTAAAGTTAATAAATTTACTCCATCTGGCAGCTCAAAGGTTAACCTCACACAAAAGAAACAGCAGACAACTTCAGCTACAACTTAGCAGTATACTGTTAACACAGAGCTGCCAGCTGAAAAATAGTTGCAAAAACGTAGTATTTTCAAATGAAAGGAACAACGGCCATTCAGTCTGACAAGAAATTTTATCGCATTCGCAAGCACTTTTGAAAAGATTGTATTATTTCAGAATATTCCAATTTCCTTTGCAGCAAAGGTAAGAATTAACTTTAAGCTATTGCAAATGAGATAAATTTATATAATTTAAAAACAAATGACTTTGATTCATTTAAGAACAGAAAAGTGAAATTTGTGGCTATAAAAGACATGATGAATGAATATAATACAAACGCAGCACCAGACACTCTACAGCTAAATATGGAAATTATTTCCAAAGAGTTAAATGATTTAATTGTCACTAGCGAACAGGAGTTTGGGGTGACGCAACAATTTTCGGTGGCAGCGGTAAAAACAACGGCTCATTCGTTTATAGGTCCTCCTGTCTTGAAGAATAATTTTCAGGTTCCAGCGTATATTGCAAATGCTTTTTATGGCCAGCAACAGGTTTATGCCGCACATGGATTACAAAATATGAAATGTAATCTCAATTATTCGGCAGTACAGCTCCCAGTGCCTCAATTTGGTTTAATCCATAATACTGCCCATAATGTTACGGGAACCCCAAATATAAACAAAAACAAGTTTTGCACCGACAGATATTTGAGTTCTTCCGCTATAAACTCAACGCAAGTTCCTCATGCAAATGCCACTGCTACGCCTTCTTATGAATTTCATTACCTACGATCTCGTGGTGAAAATGAAAAGAAATTTTCTGCCTCAAGATCTTTAAGTGGCCAAGGCGCTTACCGTAAAATTACAAAACTAACACATAGAGATTTGAATCAAAAAATTCAGAATAACCTTGCAGATAATGAGGAAGTCAAGTTTGATTTATCAGTACTAGATTTTCTAGACAATGTGTAAGTATAAGAATATCTATCAACTTCTATGGAACTTGCAACAAAATTACAATTCCAGCAAAGAAAAATCTATTGTGCGTACTCTGTTCGATCTTCTACGCGATTTACATCATGCTGTCGCTGAGACGCTACCATCAATTGAGCTAGAAACTGATAGTCAGTTTGTGCAAACATTTGCTCCCTCCATCAAAAAGTCGACTATGCCTTCTACTCTAAATGTTCAGAATCAAGTTAAGCAAGCCTGCCGCAAATTGACTATTTTCACTTATGAAATGCAACGTATTTTGAGTGCTAACAAAATGTTCGATACTGAACTGTATGCTGAATCTGAATTCTATTTGAATCAATTACGTCAGTACTTGAACCAATTGGAAGGGTACAAACGTATGGTAATGGAACACAAATATGGACAGTTTTTGCGAGAAGAAGTAAATGGTAAGTGGAAATCCTATTTCATTTGAACATTTCTTTTACCACAAAACACTATGTATAAAAGTATAACATGTAAAAGTTGATACTAACAAAATTTCTCTTTAATATATCTGAAGGATATCTTGATTAACATACACAAAAATCTATTTTAATGCTAAAGCTGACTAGTAGACTTCTTTAAAAATATTGTGTCGCTAATTACGCTAATAAAAACTTGTTTCCCAGCTGAAACTTGCAAGAGAATTAAGAATTAAAGTTAAATTTACAAAATGTTTTTTATTCTTCGACTTTCGTAAATATAACTCTTTATTTTACAATATCATTAATTTTTCCGGATTTTTTATACCAAATTGGGGGGGCAAATTTTTTTTTATTTAACCTAAAGCTGTTATTTTATTCCATCGTCTGTTAACGGAAAATTTGCAGTGCAGTGATACAGAGTGACCGTTGTCAATCTTTCAGGTGCGGTACAAATGAAATTTTGAGAAATAAGTATAAAGGAGGTTTTCTACTAAAAATTTACAAGTATTAAAAACTAATAGTAATTGCACCAAATTTGTGGTTTTTGATGAATTGGGTTAATTTTTATTTAATACTTGAAAGACCGTAAAGTCTCTTGAACGATGGATAGGAATGAGTTGACCCAACTGCCTTGTAACATTTATCATAAAAATTTAATTTTCATTTTGCAAACTGCAACCTTAGAGAAAACCAAATCAAAATAACAGATTTTTTATAAGAAAAAAAATGAACACCTATGCATATTTGCCTGGGGTTGTATACATATATGACAGTTATATATAAAATGCATTGTCAGTCAGTCAGTCTTTTTAAGTAGTCAAAGTCCATACAAAAAATTACCACTCAAATGCGAAACAGCTGGCGAGCACACCCATTAAGGACTTCATGCAAAAACAGTAGATTGGAATTTTCATTTTAAATATCAAACTCCCTACAAAAATCATCATTCAAATGAACTGCCGGCAAGCACACCCTTCAAAGAGATGTTATGGAAAAGCGTAGTATTTTTCACTACAATTTAGTTGCATCACTAAGTACTACGAGATTTTGACTAGATATTGTTTAAATCTAGTCACAAAGTAAATTTTGTTTGGTACGGGCGGAAATCTAGTCAAAATCAACAAAATTTTACGCGAAATCTCGAAAGCAATAGATTTTGGTGTGTTGTAAATGCCGTATTAAGTAAAAAATTATACGGATTAGTAGTATTAAAGTGTCGCCTGATGATGTGTGTGTAATAAAATTTCCTTAAAAAGTTAACAGGAAATTAAATAAAAATATATGCAAAAGGTGTTAATAAAAATTTAGCCGCCATTTTGCTTTTGTGTGGCCGTTCGTAGTGTTTATCAAAATATGAAAGTGTTAGTGCAATGTTAAAGAAAAGCTTCAATTTAAAAGGAAAAAAGCTCTCTCTCTCAATGTAAATAAAGTTAAATTATTTAAAAAGCTAAAAACGGTTAATCTTGAAAAAATAAGAGAAATAAAGTAAATAAAGTGAAATAAAAAAGAAAAATTTTCATATAATGAAAATTTAAAAATACAAAGAAAAAAAATTAAAAAGAAGAAAAAAAATTAAAAAGAAAAAAAATTAAAAAGAAGAAAAAAAATTAAAAAGAAATAAAATTATAGGAAAAATGTATTCTTCTCGTGTTATGTTAAAGAAGATAAGGAAATGTTTCCGAGGTAAGTTTTTATTAATTTCTCCTTCCTTGGAAATGTGTCGAAAAAGATTTTAAGTAGGTTACTTTTTTTAGGGGTCTGCACACAAAGTGTAACAAAGGAACCATATTGTTTTCGATAAGATGTATGTCTGTCTGTCGCAGGTTTTTATCTAGGGCGATAGACTCATTTTTCCACCCGGTTTTCTTTCAATACGTTTGTCTTGTTTTTAAAAATGTTAATTTTTTCGAATGTCGAATAGTCCGGTTTGTTTATAATTAAAAACAGGCTCAGTTAAATACTTTTCGATTTGTAGATTTATCTAATCAAATTAGTTTTTACTGTATTAAAATTTATTACTCAATGATCAGTACGATTTCACAGTTTTTTCAAATCTATAAATGCGTAAATAATGCATTTATTGACCGGGGACTTACCCCATTTTCTCAAAATGAAATTAACGCTTTATCAGAACTAAATGACACTCCTAACAACAAATACTGAAAGTTAACTGTACTAACTTAACAAGTACGGAATACTTCTTGCGAATATAGATATCAATTTTTTTAAGGGCTTTTATTTGAAATGATGGTAAAAGATCTACTGATGAGCTTGAAATGCACCTACGAAATACATCCATACATATGGTAGTGATGGGATCGTGACTAACTTTTCACTCACGCTCATGTACGCTCACAATAAAAACTTTTTATTCATGTACGATCCTATATTTTTGGCTCACATTCATGCACGCTCACGTGAGAGGCAAATAGTTAATCATAATCTCGAAAATTCACGCTTACGAAATACTTAAGAAAAAAAAAACTATAAAATAAAAAAAAAAAATTTAAGAAAAAATTACAACAAAGCAAAATAAGAAAATCACGAAACAAACACGATATAAACCTACTCATGGACGTTCACTCATGCTTAATGTTGTATACTCACGTTCATGCATGCTCACGTGATTGAAGCAAAAACAAGATCATACGTGATTGCTCATGATTCACGCTAATCACGTGAGCGGTGCCCATCTCTAGTATATAGACTAGTTTACCCACAACAATACATAGTGAATTTAAAAATTTCAAAAAATGTGATCAATCTCAAAGGCGTTTTTATATTTTTTAAAGTTATTTTTAAAGGATTATTAATATTAAATAAAATTTGTGGCCATGTTTGATGGTTTTTATTAAATTAGATCACTTTCTCTGGGGATACTTATGTGAAGTTGCATGCATACACCAATAAACTAGAAGCATTTGGAAGCGTACAATTGGTGAGCTGGTGCTTAATTACAACTTACGCCACAACTACTGTCGACAATAAGTTTATGTAAACCAAAAGATGACCAAACTGCTGGACAGAATGTCGCTAGAATAGAATCTATTTTATTTTTCATACATTTTCTGGCGATCCTGTAATATGCTTAAATTTAACATATTAAAATTCTTTTGAATTTTTCAAGCAGAGGGAGATAGACAATATCATAGAGAAACAAGCGTCTTTGTCTGCCGACAATCGCTAAGCTTAAATTCGTCGACTTCTCTTTTGATGTGATTTGTCGTTAGAGGTTCTTGTTGTAATTAGGATCTTATAGCTTGGGTGCAAATCACGGCATTCGATATCGAGTAAAATCCCATACAAAATTTTTTGAATTTGTATGGAAGTTTCGTTTGATATCGAATGCCGTGATTTGCCCCCTGATTTACTGCCACGGTCGTGTGAAAACTCCACTTCCATTTTACGCAATGTGCCTGAAAACCGTGGCGACCACCACATCATCGAAATGGATGCTAAAAAGATTTTTCTGTGTTTTAATTCTATTTACTTGTGCATCTAATTATTTGACTTTTTGCCGATTAAGTGCTTCTGGTATTTCAATCTTGCTCGATTAATTGAGTAAGGCTCTTAAAATAATTCAATAACTCGAATAATTTAAATAATTTTTCAAATAGTTTAATCCAAAGAAAAAAATACATGTACATATATATTTTATTTAGTAGTTTTATTCGGCCATTCCACACATTTCGTACTTATAACTCCAAATATTATTTTGCGCCATATTGAAACGAATACCTAAAGACGACCCCTCTTTCAAACTTTTAACGTGGAAATATCTGTTCTTATTTATTTTTTAATAAAATGCAAAGCGTACGATTACGAACAAATAATTTGCTACAAAATAGAACTTAAAAAATATACTTAAAGAACAACTTTGTGTAGGTTGTAAATCTAGTTGAGGTAATATATATAATTTTTTAGAAATTCGATTAAGCTCTCAAAATTAAATGATATCGAAAAAATATTATATATAAAAATATTAATTTCTAGAATGCGGTCGATTGAGTCGACCGCTGGATACACTAGTATTTTTTAGAATTTGTTTAACTCATTCAAAACATTGCTTTCAGTCTTCGAAATTGTTGTTTTCATTTTGATCAGATTCAACTTAAAACCATCGATATAGTACAACTTTTTTACAAACAGCTTTTCATTTTTATTTTAAAATAATATCGTTGTCGGGGAACCTTGACGCGTTAAGTACTCTTATTCGTTATTAATTTTTTTTACTTAACACAAAACCGTAAATCTTTTGAAAAGCAATTTTTTGCATATTCTAAATTTCAATTAATATCGCTGAATATTGTTTGATAGCAACATGCAACTCTTGTTAGGCATTGCTCATTGCTGACATTATAAGTATTTCAGTTTGTAGCCTTTTATGTTTAACATTTGATTAATGAAAATGAAAGGAAGTTGAAACTCATAAATATAATCGCCCTATTCTGCATTTCGATTAAGTTTCCGCATTTAGTTACGCAAAATTCGAAAAAAGGCATTCCAACAGAAAACTGAATCGAAAGAAAAAGATGAAGAAAAGAGTACAGTGCAGACTCGATTAACGCAACCCTCGATAAGCGCAACACCCATATTCTTAACATCTCAACTTTGCAAACAAAGTTAAGATTTTCTCTTACGTTTTGTTTTTTTCTTTAGTTTTTTTATAAATAAATTCAAAACTACATATGAACCCTCGTGCATACAAAAATAATTGTGTTCTAGGAATGACAAAGAACTTGCGTGGTGCTTCCGTTTTTGAAACCAACGTAGTTTAAAAAAAATTTCGTTAAAAACATGAATCTTCAACTTGATAACAACCATCAGTACAAATTTACGTATGAACATACATATGTACGTTAGAATGTATATTTTTTTATTTTTAATACATCGTCGCTCCTTTATTGCAACGTAGTCATATCTAAAAAAATCATTCGTCTAAAAACGAGTTTAAAGTTTTTAATTTACGCACACATCAATGAAAAAATAAAAAAAATAATCTTCCCTCAAGAGGTGAGTAAACAAGATATTTGTATACAATTTTTACACAAAATGAAGAGCGATACGAAGAATTTTCTGCATTCTTAACTGAAACATCATGTTTTTGCGATATGACTACGTTGCAATAAATGAGCGAAATATTTATTTTTATTCTTTATTTTATTTAAATAAATGCAATTATTTTGAAAGTTAATCTTAGTTTCTTTAATAAACCTTTTATTTAGTTTAAAATAAGCTATTTAGTGGAAAACAGGCATATAAATTTTTTACTCGGTTTTCGCAACAGCCCAAAATTTCTATTGCTTGCTTTAAACGAGTCTGCCAGTCGTTTTTAAAGGAATATATGAAATAGGAACAAAAATATTATCAGTTTTAATCCCATTAAAACAAAGTTCAGTTATGCTAGTTTTATTTGTAAGTTTACTAACTTTCAGTTAGTCGAAACTTAATTTTAAAGAGATAGTTAAACATTTTCGTTAACAATAAAGAAATTTTGTTAACATGCTTTTATCTACTATTGTAAATTACATCAACAATTTATTTTTGAGAAATGCGAAAAGATGTAGAGAGCACCATACACCAACCACATCTTAATACAATTTCTGCACAAAAATTTGCCATTTCGATATGAAAAAAGCTTCAGAAACCTTTTTTTACAATTTGTGAAAAATATTTTTAAAATAAACAGAAAATAATTTATTTTTTAATGTCGTAATTTTTTTCCAGCTAAGAAATCAAACTCAAAAAATATTTCAGTTATTTGTAAATAAAAGTTAAAACTGAATAGCGCTTTCTGTTAATGAATTTTTACTAACTAAAATTCAAATTTCGAGTTTAGTTAATATTTTTATTGTTAACGGCCGGCCGTTAACAAGCATTTTAATAAAAAGTTAAATTTAGTGCCAAAAAAACAGTGATAAATAAAATAATGAAATGAAAAATGTAGCTACGATCGAAATGCAGAATACATATATATAAGTATATAATCGCTAAAAACGGCACGCGGAATACCAAAGCTGTCAAACGGAGAAAATTTCTAATCGAATTATAACGCACAATAGGGGTGAATTTTAAGGGGCAGAATTGGAACGGTATGAGCAACTAATACAATGTTAAAGAATTTAATCAGTTAGAAACTTTAAAAAGTATTTAAATGCATCAGTAGATAAATGCATCGATCGATTAATTGACAAATTGTTCAATTATTCGTTAATTGAAATTTGCTATTTTTAAGTATTCGATCAAATAAATAAATAAAATTGTTCGATTAACTGAACAGCAATTATTCGAGTAGATACTTTGCTATTAACATTTCTTTGACTTAACAAAAAAAAACGCCCTCTTTCTCAACAAATGTACTTTCATCTATGAACTGTTTTGAATTTATAATAAACACATCCTGAAACACTTGTAACTTAATTAACATATTGTAATGCCAATTAGAATAAATACTTGTACATATTTCTTATTAAATAAGCGCAATATAAAATTATGCAACCTTTTTCTATGTGTAGTACAAGCCGAGCGACTGTCGATATTATTAGAACATACAAATCGACAGATACGCGAAGTTAATGCTCGAATATTGGCAGTTGATTGGTATATTGGCGTTACATATCGTGGTGATGTGCATGTGGCAGCGCAGCAATTAAACAACGACAGCAAGAATGAAGAAGTCTCGAAAAAATCGAAAATTGGTGTGATAAATGAAATTTTACAGTTGTGCAATATGAAAGAGACCACCATGTCCATAAATAGTCATAATAATACAGCAGAGGAAAGTACAAAAACTCAAACAGCAACAGCAATACAAGAGAATGCCATTAATTCGCCAATAGATTTGATTAAAAATCAAGAAGTAGTGAATATTAAATCGTTTTTATATAAAAATAATGATATTTTTAATGCTTATAAGCCAGGCCAGGCCACAACTAGTGGACATACTCGTCAACCGGTTTTTTATATTGGTTAAAGTTTTATGACGAGTATATTTTGTTTTTAAAATTTTTCATAAGACAAACAATTGATTGCTTTTGTTGTTTTTTTTTTAAATTTTGGTTTTGTTTATTCAAAACTTAATTTTCTATTGCTTTGTGCTTTGTGAAAAACTCTTCCAGTTTTTCAACTTTTGTTTCAATTGCATTTTTATCTAAACAAATGTTTTTCATTTTAATTTTAGTTTTCGCTTTTTAAAAGTATTAAACTTTTATTCAAATTGTATATAAATTATTAATAATTAATTTTATTTAAATTCTTATTCATACAAATTTTTTAACATATTTTTACCTCTTACATAATTATTAAATTTGTTTTTATATATTTTTTTAATTTTAAGTTTGTTTTTACTAATTTGTATTTTTCATTATTTAAATTTGATTTAATTTAGCAATTTATTCTCCAAAAATACCCAGTCTCATTTTGTTTGGCGAATTTCGTTTCGCTTTCACTTTGACATGTTTAATCTTTAGTACAAAATGTCGCAAGTCGAAGGCGAAAGTCGCCAAACAAGTATAAAGTTGGCGTAAGTTCAACTGTAAAATTTTTTATATGATTTCCAATTTTAAAATTTTATACTTTTTGTTGAATTATTTTAAAAATGTTACTAAAATTTATACATTTTTATTGCTTTAAAATTGTTTAAACTTTTTGTAATATTTCTTAATTATAAGTTAGTTTTCTTATTGTTTTACAATATATTTTTATTGTAATTTTAATTTTTCTCAATTGTAAATTCCTTGTTTCTATTTTAAGCTTCGTTTTGAAAATACTGCCACTATTATTTAAGATTTTATTTTTAAGCACGTACTCGTAATTGTAAAATTGTTTTGTGTGCCAGTGTTAAATTTTCAGTTTAGATTTGTGTATGTGTTTTTTTGTTTTTAATAATTTTCGAATGTTTTTTTGTTTTTAATAATTTTCGAATGTTCTTTGGTTTTTTTTAATAATTTCCAAATTTTATTTAAACTTATTTTTAATTTTTAAAAGAGAAGATTGCAGATTTTAAAAATTTTTTTTTTTTTGGAATATTCCGAAGATTTCTTTAATGTTTAAGCTTATATTTAATATTTTATTAATTCTTATATATTTTAAAAATCATTTCGACTCAAAGGAGTGACAGAAATCAAACATTTAATTTAAATAAGATTGTTTACAATAGGCAAGTTTTCTTGCAGCAAGTGTGTTTTCTATGTGAAAGGGAAGAGGAAAGAGACCAGAAATTCTTTTTGCTTCTTTCTCCTAAAAAATCTGGCTAGAGACAATAAAACTTATCTAATGTAAACCGATCATTTGAATAAAAAAAACAATTTCGATGAATCAGAATAGTCGAATATTTTCAATTTTGATTATTCTAATTTGAATAATTTGATTAAAAAATGTAAAAAAAAACATTTTAAGGAAAATAAATTAAATATAAACCTTTACCGCTAAATTATTATAAACGAAAAATTTTATGTTTTGTACTTTAGTTATTTTCAATGAAATTTCAATTTCCATAGTAACACAAGGTAAAACATATTTTGCTTACGATCATTTGGCGCTAAGGAGTCGATATGTAAAATGTAATGAAATAAAAAATAATAATTTTTTAATTATTCAAAATGTAAATTACTAAAAATGCTAACTAATGAATTAGTTATGATTTGTAAATTAATTTTTTTTAAATCAGATTATCGATTAATCAGATTTTGATTATTGAAAATGTTTCAATAATTGATTAATCGCACATGTCCACTTGAAATGGCTGCGTTTTTTTTAAATTCATATATATTTTATTAGGGCATTGCGACATATTTTGTTTTTGGCTTTCTTAATCTCATGTATTAATGACTGTATTAATACATTAAATTAGATAAGCTTAAAATGCAACGATTAATAAATTAATCGAATGGCTATTAATAAAATAAATAAATAAATAAAAACAAATAAGTGTTGAATGAAATTATTAAAGAAAAAATTAACTTTTGAATTTTATAATTACTATTTTTAAATAATTAATCCAATGTTTTAATTAATACTTTTGCTACTTTACAATTATTATTACTTTTTAATCGTTTAAACAGAAATATGTTTTCATTCATGTAAATTGCCACGAGCTTGTGAATTTAACAATTACTTTGTAACGACCATCTCGTGCTGTTTTTTTTAATTTCAGCTTTAATTTTTATTGTATATGCATAATTTATAAGATTTAATTGTAATATTGTTTTTGCTTATTTGTATTTAAACTTTTTGTTTGCTTTATATCAAAACCTTAACGTGTGTATGTATGAGAATATAATTTTATATATACTTTTGTAATTATTTTATTAAGCGATTCGTTGGATTCTTTTTTATATTATTTTTGTTTGAATTATTTTTGATTTGTTACTGAATTTTTGCGTTGCCTGAGTAATTAAATATAAAAGTTTGTTTGTTTTGCTTTTAAGCAAATGAAATGTTTTACTTATTTTATAGCAACAATAGAACTTAAAATATTTTTTATAGCCTTGTAAAACTGCACTTAATTAAAATGCCCATAAAAAATTTGCTTCGATTCTCAGTAATAGGTCTGTTCATTAACTAAAAGTTTTTATTAATTTGTACTAATTGTTGCTACACAGAGTTCATGTACATAAAAAATTTGCAATCAGCGACTAAAAAGAGCATACAAATTTGAAAATCTAAAAAATAGTTGCTAGTAAAATTTTTACTTGCCAGAATTAGTCAAACATCTAATTTTGGGACTTTGTTGGCAAAAGAAATGTCTGGAAAATATGTCTTAAAGGGGAAGTTTCGAAATATGAAAGAATTTTATAATCTTCAGGAAAATATAGCGAATAAATACAATAGGACTGGCTATTTACTTGCAATTTGGGGACAACAGCAGACGTTATAAAAATTTTAAATGCTTGAATTGAGCTGTGCAAAGTCTTTTACTTAATGGCCGTATAATAGTTTAAATGTAGCACTCAAAATAGTTTTTGAGTGAAATCAACTCGATGGTGAAAATGAAACAAACGTTAGTTTCAGAACGTTTTATTAATTGTTCTTTTAAATAAAAATTAAAGATTATGGGTGAATTGGCAAATACAGTAGATTTGTGCAACCCCTCTTCAAATTATTGCAAAAGCAAATAAAATCTTGCCGTAGTTGCAGGAGCTTACATAAAGAAACTTTTGATGACAAAATTTACCGCCAATTGGTGCATTTTGAACCCTAAACTTTCATTATTGCGCAGCTACTGAATATACGAATGTATTCTATTTAAATTTAAGTGTTTAAATAAATGACCTGCCGAGCTCAAATTCCACAAAATAGAATATTTTTTTCTTCTTACTTTTCTCAGTTTTTAAATGTCAGCAAAGTTAACCACGTATTTTATAAAACCAATCAATGATTTCAATATTATAAGTCCTGGTTTACACACATAAAGTTTACCTGATTAGTTTTTGTTCAAATTCTTTTTGTGTTCAAGTTCACACACGAAAAGATCGTTTCAACAGTTTTCGTTTTCTTTACTTTCAAGACCAACTTCGTATAATATTACGGATGACAAACGAACGTTTGTATAAATGATTATTTTTTGCTGTACTGTTGTCCTAAATATTTTCCTCATAAAGCTTCCTTTACGACGGATAGTCAAAAGTTGCGATTTTTTTATCGTAATTAAAACAGAAGTTTTCATAACATATTTAGGCTAGGTACAAGCGCGAATCCAGGAGTCATGATCCCTCCCAATGCGGTAGTCGAGCAATGGTATTATTATAATCAAATTGGATGTGATGGCTAACCCTACTGGATTTCCACTTTGTGACCTCCACCTAAACCAAAGTCTGGCTCCGTCCTCTGCTACGCACAACTTTGCATACAGAACACAAACAATTAATGTAAACATTTTTGAGTTTATATTGCTTGCAAATTTTTGCTAGTCAAGTGTTTATTTGCTTTTTAAATTTTTTTACCATTTGGGGGAGTAATTTTCTAAATTTTTATGTTAGACTGCTTTTTCACATGCAAAGTTTACTTTGACAAAGTTTTTTAAATTATCTTTCGCTTCTTCACAAACTAAGTTTCCTTTGACCAAATACACACATACACCCAATTTCAAGTATGTGTAAACGACTAACGAAGAAGGAAGGAACTTTGCGAATACATCAAAGTCTGTACTCATACCCATTCTCATCAAAAAACTCAAGACCAGTGTACCCATTTTAGAAATGAAGAAAAGCGCCAAATGTGTGGTAAAAACGGGTAAAAAGGGTAAAAATTACGAAAAAAGGATAAAAAGCGCCAAGAGAAAAAATTAAAATTTTAACAAAAATTTTGAAAATGTTTTGTTTAGCTTTGCCACTAACACATTAAAAAAGGGGTAAATATGGCATTCAAGAATACGAAAAATCATATAAAAATTTTAAAATGAAAAATTTTTTATTTTCAATTCATTTACGAGAAAACAAAAACTTAAAAATAACAATTCATTAAAAAATAAAGATTAAAGGCCTCATTAGTTTTTACTTTTCGTTGCCGTTCTGTGCAGTTCCATTCTGTAGAAAATATTTCTTACTTGTTCTGTGTCTAAACTTGTGGAAGTGGACGATGTAATTAAAGGAATGCATCTCTTAAATCTTTGCAAAATGTCTTTTATTTAAGAAAAATATATACATTTTTAAAAATTTGAATTAAAATAATATTTTCTGACTTTTAAAACAAAATTTGTAATACTTTCACACCACAAAAAAATAATATATACACACTCTTGGCTGTCACTTAACGTTGTATTATATTTTCTACAGAATAGTCCGCAACAGAACAGAACGAAAAAGTAACAACAAACCAGACATACAGTTTTTCAATTAACCAGAATCATACAGCTGATTCGTAACAGAACAGAACGTACAAACTAATTCTGCCTTAACAGAATAAATACAACTTTTTATAGGAGAGCCATTTCATTTTCAAATGTATCCTTTCATATTCTTAATCGTCATTATCGTTATGAAATACTCAGATCTCTTTCTTCAAATTAATCCGAGAAATGTTGTGACAAACGTATTTTTTTAGTGCTGAAATACCTAAAGAGGACACAAAGCCCAAGTACCTTCATCTAGAATTACGCTAAAGGGACCATCTTTAATATCGTTCAGAAACTTTTGTATAAAGAAAGGTGCTATTATATTTAGTTATGATATTTGAGCATTTTGTCCGATGCAATTCGCTTTCCTTGGCTTTCAAAAAACTCTGGAAACAAACTTCATATAAATGATAAACTCTAGCGAAAGATGTGTGAACTACAACATATAAACATAACATGACTTGGGCTTTTTGATTTCTGGTTGTAAAGTTCCACTATTAAATGGGCTTATTGCAATAAATCGCTATGTCTAGCATTCAATTTACAATGGCAACATATACAAAGTGCTTTAGAAGAATCCTTTGCTTTGTAAACATTGGAAGAGCCTCCCACTTTTTTCTATATTGACGATCCATCTAAATTAGAAGTGCATTAAAAGTACATAAACTTAAACATAAAAGTTTTGTATAATTACATTTTAACATCTACTATCCGCTTTATTTTCTAAAAAAAAATTACACTAAATAATTTTAATATTCGCCCTTATTCCAGTTGTCAACATCGACGTCGCGTCAAAACAATAGCAAAAATTGGGACTTGTGTACTCGCTCTCGAGAACAATTTTGTGCTACTGACACTAGAAAATAACAAGAGCCTATCAATAGTAGGCGGTTGTATTCGACAACGGGTAGGCAAACCCCAGTTTCTTGGTATTGTATTGACGTGACGACGATGTTGACAACTGGAATAAGGGTGATTGTACAATGTATAAAAATGCAGCTGCTTATCCTTTTTTGGGTGTTTATTGCACGTATTTTTTAAAATTTGATTGCAAATTCAGAAGTACTTAAATAACAGAACGCTTTAAAAAATTTAAAAAAAATTGCATTGTAAGGAAAAGCACCAAAAGCGCCATAAAAATATGTAGAAAGCGTCAAAAAATATCCTATTTTAAGAAAGGGTGTTCGGAAAAAATAAAAGGGTAACGATTCAAAAAAAAAAGCGTCATAATATACCAGAAAAGAATCCAAATCTCAATACTGTTCAAGACCTTCCAAAGTAAACTTTGCCTTTGTAAAAGGGTTATTACTCTCTCGTTGCAAATTTTTACGGGGAAATTAAATGAACACAGCTAATATTTAAAATGTTTGATATGTTAAAATAAACATTTTCGTAAAATATTTAAGAAGATTTGCGCAGAAAAAATTGAATAAATTTCTAAAATAACGTAATAAAAATTTTATGATTTCATTAGAAAAAATGTGTTTATTGGAAAAATGTGTATGTTAAGAGATAAAAATTTCTAGTAAACAAAAATTTTGTAATACGTGCCTATAATCATGAGACAACTTTAAAATCAGCAATCTGGTTGTTAATAAAAGCTTACTTATGTCACGTAATAGCTTAACATATTTTTTTATTTATTTTGGAAATACTACATAATTTGATAGCTCTTAAATTATTCAATATATACTATCAACGCAATTTTAACTGGAAGAATGGAATAAAATAATACAAAATTTAAAAACTGAGAGATCTTAGAACGGCAATGACAAATGATTGGACCTTTTCGCAAATGCGTCACTGCAATGCACAATATGATTTTGGCAAGTGCGCCAAGATTTCGTCGAAAGAAGAAATTTCTGCGGTAAAAATTTGTAACTTCTCAGCCATGAAGTGTCATTTTACGCTCTCAATTTGTGTTGTCATTTACTGTGTTTTGGGTAAACCAACGCAATTTACTAAAATGCAGTAAAGTTCAGTAAAAATTTTTAAAAACTTTTGGGTACATTTTTCGTTCTAAATTAAATATTTTTAAATGTAAATAAAGTGGTGTTTTTTGAATATTCTTTACTGCCGAATAAAAACTCTTTACTATACCACCCCTATAAAACCGGTAAACATGCACAAAAAACGTGGAGTAATCCAAAGTGATTATTACTAGGCTAAAGCTCGTAACGATTTTAGTTAAAAAGAAAACGGGATATGACACAATACCCCAAAGGAACAACAGCAACATCGTCGTTTTTCGGGAACCGCCATCATCCTATCATCAGAGCTTATGTGTGTTTCCATGTGTCCGCCACAGTTTAGGTGGCTCGGCTGAATATGATTTCAAATCATTATTTATACAAACTATGACCCAAAAAAGAATACGATACTTATTTGTATTGTAGCAAATATTATTAATTTTTTTAAAACAAAAGCAACACAACTTCACTGAGCCTGTACTACTCGTAAAAATAAATATTTATAAATTTTTAATATTTAAATGGAAGGAGAATATTAAAAATACAGTTCGCCAGCAAAAATAAAGTCAACCAAGGGAAAAGTGAAGAAATCACCGTAAAAATATTATTCATGATAAGGGAAATTTTTTTCGCAGAACAATTTTCAAGGAAGTCATTCACAATTGGAACACCAAGGAATTGGGAAATATTTCGAGGGAACAAATATTCACGATAAGGATGATCTCATACTTACTCAACTTTTGAGTGGATACTTTTTTTATTTCTCCATTGACGTGTGAGTAAATCAAACTCGAGATATGACTACGTTGAACCAAAGGAGCGATATGACATAAGAACCTATTTAATGAACGTTAAAAGGTATTAAATATTTTTATTATCTCCGTTCGAAATTGATGGAGAGAATTTCCAAATTACTTTTGATGAATTGTTACTTTTGAATATCTATAAAGTACTTGAAGCTAATTTTGTTATGAATTTGTATAAAGTATTTTTTTTAGAAAATCCGTTTAATGATGACAATGTTTTTGCTTCATATATCGACGATACACCTTGATGTACATGTCATGCGAACAATCTGCAATTAATATTTATTTGCTAAATACGACTGTCACCCCCAAAACTCAGTGATAAATAACTTGATATAGAAAACATAGAAATATATTTTATTTACAATATCATTAAAATATTTAACAGAGAAACATAATCAAACCGGTTCAGGAAACAAAACATTATACGGATATTTACTAACTACATTATTAATCAGTTGCTTGATTATTAAGCTTAAGCCCTTGGAGAACCTGGGTTCAATCTCATTGAAAATATCACTCCAATTTTCATTTAAGAATTTGTTCATGTTGTCTCCCAAAGCCTTGTCACCATTGAAAAGATTATCGAGTTGGTATTGTACACGTTCTGGCTTCAATTCTAACTTCACATGTTCTATTTGTGCAAAAATTTCACCATTTTTCTCAACAGATTTGAAATCAAAGGCGTATTTGAAGTGCAGGTTTTCTGGAATTATACAAATTAATAAATTATTGAGGATTGAGAAAGACTACAACATATCGGTGGTCATACGTTGACACACTTCGTAACTGAATTTTTATTCCTCTCCAGGAATCGCAGAAAACGTTATATAAATCGCTTAAGAAATATTCCTATTGCCAAAATAAATAAAACCGAAATTAGTGAATAGAATCTATTTCGTAGTTAGTAACGCTTTTAGCGTAATTATAATATGATTTCAACAACTGAAAAGGTTGTTGAACTCAGTTACGAGATGTTAACGTATGAGCATCGTTGGAGTGATGAAATGGAAAGTTTGCTAGTTAGTCATTCTTTTAAAAACACATTTGTTTAAGACCCAATAAATAAGTTTAGTCCTTGTGAAATGATTGCATATTGGATGGCCTTTCGTTGGTCTGTTATTGGAGCGATTGAAGCTGGGGAGATGTTTACGATCTCAGAAGGACAGACTTGTGGAAGTCCAGTTGTTTTTTCAATGTTATGTTTTTATTTTTATTGGGATTGCATTGCTGTGATTTACATTTGCGTCGTTCATACAACCAATTAACGTCTGAAGGATTATCGTGTGAATATTTTATTGTGTGTTTGACTTACGTTCGCATGTAAACGAGGGTTGGAAAAAATTTTCCCATACAAAATGTTCTTTCTAATCTTGCAAACCTTAATTTTATTTATTACGTTACGTTGTAAGTTGAATGTTAATGTTCGGCTCAAGTTCAAATCTGACTTTAGCAATTTCTTTTTAATTTAAGAAATTTTTTATTGAGAACTACAAATTATGTTTATGAAGAAAGTAATATTGGAACATTTATTCATGGTTATACTTACTGAGATTAATCATAGTTGTTCCCTTTCCTACAATGGGTAAGATTAACACTCTTCCGTCGATAGAGTAGTTTCCTTTTAACAGCAGCTCGGGAACCACAGCTTCCAAGACACTGCGTTCCCCAAAGTTAAGCCCCCTTAAAATAATTTTGGATTATTTTATTAAACTTGAAAGCAAAGTCAATATAACTTTCGCATACTCACTTCGTCGATTTCAGTTGACTCGTTTTCAAGCCAATCACGTCGATATCTTTAAATTTCAACTCAATATTAACCGGACTCGAAGGATTTTTTTTCAAAATTAAACTTTTAACGTGCAACGGATCAAAAGGCAACAGATTTAATTCGGGTAAACCACCGGAGTGAGTTTTAAACACTTCCTGAGTGATTTTTTTGTAGCAGGTAAAATCGCCTCTATGACATCTCGTTATACTGTCAGCTGTTGAAAATTGATTTTTTTTAATTTCTGTAAAAATGTTTTTCTTTTCAAATTAAAACTCACGAAAATCTCCCAAAATAGCTGCTACATTTAAAATCAAAATAACACTCACTAGTTTATACATTTTCAAAACACTTATTTGATTCACTTCACTCCAGTTTGAACATTAATCAGTTACTAAATTGTTAAGTTCCTTTTATACTTGAGCCGAAATTCAGTAGGTTCTGATCTGTATGCCTTTTTATTGTTTGTTTCAAATGTTATTTATTTAAATGTATTTTTTTTCTTCTTTAATTTTAAAAACCGCTAGAACCTGTATATGAATTTGTGTGAAATTTGTTGTTCCAGCTCATCTCTGCTGTTTATTTTTTGTATTTCTTTTTTAATAGTTGGCAAGTGTATTCAATCTCATAATTTGTAATTAAATATATGTATGTACATAAATTTATTTTTGCAAATATTATTGTTATTATTAGGTCTTTAGTCTAGCAGCAAGATATTGTGATTAGTCAATTGTTATTCGAATAAAAATTATTCGATTAATCTTTAAAAATAATATTTGCGGAATAATTAAATTTTTTTAATCTACATAAATGTTTAACAATTACAGTTCATGCAAAAAACAACTGACTCGGACGAATTGATAACCTCATTTCTTTAAGTCGGCTAAATGATTGTTAATTTTCTAAATAAGATTAAGTACTCTCTGATACTATATATTTTAATTACAACATTGTTTATTTATTTACTAAGAAAGCAATACACTTTGTGATTGGCGGGATTGGGGATGAGTTGGATACACATTACATGAAACAAAATTTTTGCTTAATATTCATTCCTCCCCACCTCCGCCAACTACGTAACGTGTAAAAAAATTCACAATTCGTTATTAATTTTTAAGCACTTCCACCTCCTGGATGTCCTTCCCTTCAATCACAAAACATCTTTTTAAAAGCTCACATTGTTCTTGGCATCCAAATACTGAGAATACGAGTATATATCGCAGGCATCTATTTCTAAAACGTTGAAAAAATTATCGGTACAATTTTAACGTTTATTTTTTACCGAAAAAAAATCATTCATATTTTAATTGTTATTTTTGCCTGAAAAATATCGATAAAATGATATTTTTGAACTTTTATTTGCGAGCAAAAAAATATAGTTAACATTTTTAAATGATATTTTGTCGCTAAAATTTTAACTGTTATTTTTGACCGAAAAATATTGGTAAAATTTGAATTGTTATTTGACTGAAAACTGATATTTCTATGACCGAAAAATGTTGTACAAACTTTTAACTGTTAGTCAGGGCATTGGAGTTTCAATATCTCCCAGGACCCTGGGCGTTGAAAGGCTTAAACAGTTTATGTGTGTTAAAAAAAATATTGTTGAACTATCAACTGTTATTTCCAACGGAAAACATCGTTCAAGTTGTAACTGTTGTTTTTGACCGACAAATATTGTTAAAACTTTAACTGCAATGTCTGACAAAAAACAAATCGTTATGAATAATAATCGTTGACTTTTCAGAAAAAAGTCTTAAAAGTTATGGTCGCTGGTTGAAAACTTAGCTTATTGTGAGTGTTGGCGCAATTCCTCTTCAATTGCTTCAATTCCTTTATATTCTATTTTTGGTGTCCTCGTCTTTTTGTGACATACAAAAAAGAGAAGAGAAAGGAAACAGCAAGGAACTGATTAAAATATATCAAGATAGAAGATTAGAGTACGACAGATAGACATAAGGAACTGAACTAAAACATATAAATGGAATGTTGAACTAGTGTAGATAATTTCATCTGATGAAATTCAATATTTCAATACTTTTATTCGATTAAAATAAAACTCGAATAATTGACGAATTTAATTGGCATTGTTAAGGTGGGCAGTTGAATATTAACAAACTAGATTAAATATTCATTCAGGTAAATAAAACATTTATTTACTGTCTTCCAAATTATAAGTTGATGTCGTAATTAAGTTATTGGCAGCATCGAATGTGATATATACAAATTATTTGTCATCTCTACACTGGTTTCATGTCAATAAAATTTTTCTACGAAATATTTAAGACTAAAACAAAACAAATTATTTATACAAACTAACATTTAGGCTTAAAATATGTAAATATAGAAATAGTTATTGAATGGGTCAACGACACCATAGTGGATTATTTACTGATTAGTGTGATTTTACTGAAACTTCGGCGATTTAAATGTGAGCTTAAATCTATTATTCATGTAGAAATCCCTTAGCAATAACTTTTATTTGAAATCTATTACAATTTGTGAAATAGTACTGGTTCGTCCGATTCTGGAATATGGATTAATAATATTGCACCCTATTTACCAAATTCCCTCTGATGCAATTATATCGGTACAAAAGCAATTCCTTTTAGTTTTTATTCGAGGATTACGTTTTAACCCAGTTAACTTGCCTTTTTACTTTGCTCATCTTGCTCTTATTAAGCTGCCTACTCTAAAAAGCCATAGAACTAATTTATCTTGAATATTATTAATGGTGAAATCTGTTCTGGATTTTTGATCAACGAAATGTCGTTTAATTTTCTTCAACGTACATTCCGTAATTCCTTTCCTCTATCAGTAAAAGTTTTTAGAGCTAATTATGCTAATGCCGATCCTTTTAGAAGAATGCGTAAATTAACTCATTTAACCACTTGTATAGATTTATAGACTTTTCATTAAATCCTAATGTAGTAAAAAATGCGATTTTAGATTTTCTAAACTCATAACAAATTCTATGCTTTTTTTATTTTTAATTTATTTAAGTTGTGAAATGTAAATAAATATTAGTAATTGGCTGTCAATTCCACATACAAATAATAAATAAATAAATAAATAAATAAATAAATAAATAAATAAATAAATAAATAAATAAATAAATGTATAAATAAATAAATAAATAAATAAACAAATAAATAAATAAATAAATAAATAAATAAATAAATAAATAAATAAATAAATAAATAAATAAATAAATAAATAAATAAATAAATAAATAAATAAATAAATAAATAAATAAATAAATAAATAAATAAATAAATAAATAAATAAATAAATAAATAAATAAATAAATAAATAAATAAATAAATAAATAAATAAATAAATAAATAAATAAATAAATAAATAAATAAATAAATAAATAAATAAATAAATAAATAAATAAATAAATAAATAAATAAATAAATAAATAAATAAATAAATAAATAAATAAATAAATAAATAAATAAATAAATAAATAAATAAATAAATAAATAAATAAATAAATAAATAAATAAATAAATAAATAAAAAAATAAATAAAGAAATAAATAAATAAATAAATAAATAAATAAATAAATAAATAAATAAATAAATAATCGACGCACTGTGCAAAGAATTGGCAGGATTATAAAGAAATTTGAAGAGTGGAAAAAGTGCCTGTGTGGTACGCATTATGGTCTGGAGGTCTCATTGGTCCGTATTTTTTCGAAAATGATAAACACAGTAGCAATGAAGAACATTTTATTGCAGTAAAGAAATATGTGTCAAATTGAAATCCAATTTGCAGCAAAATCATTGAGAAACATTAAAAAAATATTCTATCAACTACACGCACACACACACTTTTATAAAATCAAATACAGTAGTTTTCCGATTTGACGAACCTAATTGTTGTCAGGCCTGTTCGTTAAAGTGAATTGTTCGTTATATCCAGCACTAAATTAAAAATTAATAGCGTCGTCTATTTTGTTCATAACTATAAATATATATAGTGTTTTTTATTATAGTAATTTTATTAAAATTATAGTAATTTAAAATAAATATTTCTTAAAAAAATATGTATAAAAAAATTCTTAAAAACTCCGTAAAACAAAAATAATTTATGGAAAAAATATTTTTAAAAGCAGTTTGTATATTGAAATTGATATATTTTTAATGGCATCTTGAAGCTCTCTCAAAAGCATTAAATTCGTGCTACTAACATTGTTTTGCTGAGCCCATTTAAGCGGTTGACTCAATCGACCGCATTCTAGGAATTAATATTAAACATTTACATAAATACATTCGATAAAATACAAAAACATTCTAAATAAACAACTTAAAATTATGTCGCATTTCTATGCAAAATATAATTGGACAAACGAACATGCCCACTTTGTTTATTATTCAAGTTGAAGCTGACACATGCATGTGTAATAAGTGTGCACGTGTTAGTAGCAACTTTAAACGCTTGTAAATCATTAAATATTGAACCGATTTAAATAAAATTAAGATTGTGTAAAAAGTGTTTTTTTTCTAAATTTTTCAACATTTTGTTTTTATAATTAGCACAAAATCTAAACCCCCTTTTCTATCCCTGATATGAAACATGAAAATCAATACATATGTACCTACATTCATAATATTGTTAAATAAATAATAATATAATATGGACACGTGGTCATTTTTGCCTTTTGTATTTTATTTTTCATCAGAATTTTTATAATTGAATCATACGTGCAAACACCCGAACTGATTGGTATGACGCGACACATAATTAAAATCACAGAGCCAACAACAACAGAATAATTAGAATAATTAAAAAGTATTTGAACAAATTTGGTTGTTTGAACATAACGGCATATTTTTAGGATGCTGATTAGACACATGAATATTTTTGCTACCAGATTTTGTCGATCTTTGCTGTTTACCCTGTTTCCTCTATTCGATCTAGAAAAGTTAATTTTTCGAAACAGGTATGTAGGGTGTTTGCTAATTATAAAAATAATTTTATGTAAAAGCAGTAGTGTTCGTCGCCTTAGCAAATTATCAAACGTTTCTCTATAGATTTGTTTTGCAAATTGTAATATGCTTCTGTTTCTTTTGATACCGAATACATTAATATCTAACAATGGCGTTATATGTTACATTTAGCCTTCGTCTTCTTACAGACAGTATCGTAAATTAGCAAACAGCTCACAACCATACATTAGAGTTGGCAATAAATAAGTTTTTGCTAATAGCATCCGGATATGAATTGGTGTGAAATATTGCGTCATTCAAAAATTCCGAAGCATAGCAAAGGCTTTCCCACAGCTTATATTTTAATATGATCTGACGAATTTAGTTCTTTATTACATATAACGCCGAGGTTTCTAGCAGATTCCACAAAGTTTATGGTCGTATTATTAATATGTACTAGTATTTCCTATGGCCAACGCAATCGGTCATATTCTAGCTACAATTAATTAAATATTAACAGCCTTATTCATAAAAATTACTTATTTTAAGTTTTAAACTCACATTAGTTATTAAACACTTTTTGTTTTGTAAACCAATTCTTTTCTGTAGGAAATATTTTTGAATTACTTGTTCTGTAAAAGGAAGCAGCTGTTTTGAAAAACAAAAAAAAACATTGGAATTCTTAAGAAAAATTTTTCGTAAAGTTTTTTTTAATAAAGAAAAAAACAACAAATTAATAAATAAAAAATTAGTATTTTGTTAGATTCTGACTCTGAACTTTTAGATGTAACCGATGTAGTTGCTTTACAGAATTATTTAAAAGTTTGTACTGCTTCCACAATTGTTTCATCAATTGCTTTTTATTTATCCGCCGTTTTGTTGCTTCAGAAACCGGGTATAATTTGCTTAGATGTGTTGATGTAGTCAGCAATAACGACTCTTGACTTTCTAATTGTTCTACTTCTGTATTCAAAAAACTTGTGTGGTGTATTGGCGACTCAGGTGTCAAGGGCTTAACTAATTTGAAACTGTTGTCATTGGATGGCCATTCATATTCTTTAAAAATATTTGCTATAGAATGCACTCTAAAAGATAAGAAGATTTGAATGTATTTCATGTTTGTAAATATGAACGTTTGTACATATAAATGTAATCAAATTAGTTAAATAGAAACTTACGAACGCGGAAATATTTGAGGATTCCAGTTAGAATCATTAAATGCCAACGTTGTTGTGCAACTGCCGTTTCTTCGACTAAATTAATTAGCTTTTCATCTTCAATTGCTTTTTATTTTAAAAAATATGTAAATCTTTACAAAATTTTGAATTGAAACAAAATTTTCTGACTTAAAAAAAATTTAATATTTTACACCACAACAAACTGTCACTTAATGTTTTAATCTATTTTCTGCAGAATAGTCCGCAACCGAACAGAACGAAAAAGTAACAACAAACCACTCATACAGATCTTCGATTGAACAGAAACAAAACAGCTGATTCGTAACAGAACAGAACGTACAAACTAATTCTGCCTTAAGAAAGAGTATTCATGAATGCTCAATAAGTCTAAATTAACTACGAGACTTTTTTATTACTTTTATAGTCGCATGTTTGAGGTATACTTTTAGGAGCGGAAATATAAATACTTGCTTTCCTAACTTTGTGTGTTAACAAATTTTAATGTAGCGCCTGAAGGTATTGAAAATGATTACAGCCTCATAAATTGTCTGTATTT
The DNA here is from genome assembly GCA_956483585.1 of Gymnocheta viridis. Lineage (NCBI taxonomy): Eukaryota > Metazoa > Arthropoda > Insecta > Diptera > Tachinidae > Gymnocheta > Gymnocheta viridis. The sequence continues at coordinate 27,630,059 of OY101442.1, read as the reverse complement.
ATTATTATTTTTTTCTTGAACTTGGGGTAACGGTTTCTATCGAAAATGAAACAGAACCAAAATCAAACAATACTTCGCAGAAGTTCCAAAAGATTTTTATATATTTCTTTACTTTTGTTTTATATATCAATATACTGCTTTAAGTTGATGGCCCGGAATTACGAGTTCTTGCCTCAAAACTTTTGGTTTTTTTTTCATATAAATTTTTAAAACTTACTGATTGATTCCACGACCTCTGCTATCCAACGCGATGTTTTCTTTTACTAAATCCACAAATTTGGGAACAGTAGATTTTTTAAAGCGATATTTAACTTTAAATTGTTCATCTGTGATGGAGAACAGATTTGCGCTTTCCTTGTACACTTTTGGTTGTCGATAATTTGATATCTGAGCTAAAGTGTTTGTGAATATTTTAATTTTTTAGTCAATTTTGTTTATTTGTATTAATAGTACTTTCCTATTAGGCGAGTTTATTGAATCCATAATTTTATTTAAATCACTTTTTCAATAATTTTCCCGAAAAATGTTTTTATAAAATGTAAATATATGTTTTAACAAAATGTCAAAATGGCAAAGTGTCCTTTTATTTTTGGTTTAAAGAAGGGTGAAACCAACAAAAAAGGTCAGATTTTGTAGATGCTTTATTAAACGTTTAAAAGCCTATTAATCATTTATGAATTTAACTTTATTGAATTTTGCTTCAAAGCGGTTTATAAATCTACTGTAAATTTTAATGCATATTGCTGTAAACATTTACATAAACAAATTTATTCACGATTAAAACAAAGCTGTAATAACATGTACATATGTACATTAAAGCAGTGCATGAAACTTAATAATGATGATCATGAAACCTTCATTATTATATTTCATTCGTTTCGTTTCTATTCAATACAGATCTATAACTATGAAAAGATAAAAATCAACAAACACTTGATATTTAAAAGACAAGTGTAATGAAGTTTGTGTGTTCACTTATACAAGAGCGTACTAATATTTACAAATGTGAAACAGAACATGTCTCGAATAAATATCAATAAAGTTCATATAAAAACAATACAGTAATCCACGGATAATATCGCCACGCTTAAATTCCTTTCACGTTTATTTGCCTCTAATCTAAAATCTCCGTTGTTTTTAAGTATTTTTCTTATAAAACTCTACGCTTAAATACCTACTTCGGATAATTGCTTGAACATTTAAATCGCAAAGTTTTCCCTCAACTTCCTTCGTTTAATTACCCAAACAACTTTTTAGTTACAACACTGTGAGTAATACAGCCAACAATATGTATGTATGGTATCATTTGTTGCTTCCCTATCGGATAATGTGTAGCTGACTACAAAAATAGCCAACTTTAAGTTAAGTTTCGTGGGCTAATTTTAAGCTACATAAGTACATACATATCGTCATGTGATTTCAATAAATCCCTAAGTTACAAAAAATTCAAAAACGACTTCTTGGTAGATTTCGATCCACCATATCAAAATGCATGCCCATGGAAATTTTTATTTATTAAAATTGTACTAATTCGTCAATAAGAAATAAACTTAAACTAAAAAAATTTTTAAAAATATTGCTTAAATTTTCATATTAGAGAGTTTTTTGCTTGTCCTTTAATATTTTTTCAATGTAACTTACGGCTTTTATGAATTCATATGACGATATATAGTAAGCAATGCAAGATTTGTTTCTTGTGTTTTTTTTATAAATTTCAAAGCTTATACTTTTGTAATTTATTTGAAATTTGAATTTGTTTTTTAAAATTTTTGGTATAAGATAAGAGGTTTGAAACTTCATGAATATGGTTTACGGTCTAATGATGATTTGACATAAGCACCAATAGACAATAGACAAGTTAAAACGATCAACAAACAAAACTTTTTTATATTATTAATTAATAAATTATTATTTTTGAAAAATTACACCAATACTTTTAATTTTTTTTTAGTTAATTATGACAGCTATGCAGGTACAAAAATTTACCTTTCCGAACGAATTCGTTCAAATGCTTTCCCCGCTTAATTGCTCAAAAATTTGAGATTTTTGAGCGATGTAATTATCCGTGGAATATTGTATGCTTTTAAAGATCAGTTTTGTCAGTTGTAGGAAAAAGGAAAATCATTTAAGAAATACCTAAAACATACACAATGAACTAAATCGCAAAAAAGAGAAGGTAAAAAACTCTAAAAAAAATTAAAGTTTAAAGATTAATAATCATTATTTACACAAACTATAACTCGAAAAAGAATACGATCCTTTTTTGTATTGTAGCGAATATTATTAATTGTTTTAAAGCAAAGGCAACACAACTTCACTGAGCCTGTACTACTCGTAAAAATAAATATTTATAAATTTTTAATATTTAAATGGAAGGAGAATATTAAAATTACAGTTCACCTGCATAAATAAAGTGAAGCAAGGGAAATTTCGTGGGAACAAATATTCACGATAAGGATGATCTCATACTTACTCAACTTCTGAGTGGATACTTTTTTTATTTCTCCATTGAGGTGTGAGTAAATCAAACTCGAGATATGACTACGTTGCACCAAAGGAGCGATATGACATAAGAACCTATTTAATGAACGTTAAAAGTTATTAAGTTTTTTTATTATCTAAATATTTTTATTATCTCCATTCGAAATTGGTGGAAAGAATTTCCAAATTACTTTTGATGAATTGTTACTTTTGAATATCTATAAAGTACTTGAAGCTAATTTTATTATGAATTTGTATAAAGTAATTTTTTTTAGAAAATCCGTTCAATGATAACCATGTTTTTGCTTCATATATCGACGATACACCTTAATGTACATGTCATGCGAACAATCTGCAATTAATATTTATTTGCTAAATACGACTGTCACCCCCAAAACTCAGTGATAAATAACTTGATATAGAAAACATAGAAATATATTTTATTTACAATATCATTAAAATATTTAACAGAGAAACATAATCAAACCGGTTCAGGAAACAAAACATTATACGGATATTTACTAACTACATTATTAATCAGTTGCTTGATTATTAAGCTTAAGCCCTTGGAGAACCTGGGTTCAATCTCATTGAAAATATCACTCCAATTTTCATTTAAGAATTTGTTCATGTTGTCTCCCAAAGCCTTGTCACCATTGAAAAGATTATCGAGTTGGTATTGTACACGTTCTGGCTTCAATTCTAACTTCACATGTTCTATTTGTGCAAAAATTTCACCATTTTTCTCAACAGATTTGAAATCAAAGGCGTATTTGAAGTGCAGGTTTTCTGGAATTATACAAATTAATAAATTATTGAGGATTGAGAAAGACTACAACATATCGGTGGTCATACGTTGACACACTTCGTAACTGAATTTTTATTCCTCTCCAGGAATCGCAGAAAACGTTATATAAATCGCTTAAGAAATATTCCTATTGCCAAAATAAATAAAACCGAAATTAGTGAATAGAATCTATTTCGTAGTTAGTAACGCTTTTAGCGTAATTATAATATGATTTCAACAACTGAAAAGGTTGTTGAACTCAGTTACGAGATGTTAACGTATGAGCATCGTTGGAGTGATGAAATGGAAAGTTTGCTAGTTAGTCATTCTTTTAAAAACACATTTGTTTAAGACCCAATAAATAAGTTTAGTCCTTGTGAAATGATTGCATATTGGATGGCCTTTCGTTGGTCTGTTATTGGAGCGATTGAAGCTGGGGAGATGTTTATGATCTCAGAAGGACAGACTTGTGGAAGTCCAGTTGCTTTTTCAATGTTATGTTTTTATTTTTATTGGGATTGCATTGCTGTGATTTACATTTGCGTCGTTCATACAACCAATTAACGTCTGAAGGATTATCGTGTGAATATTTTATTGTGTGTTTGACTTAAGTTCGCATGTAAACGAGGGTTGGAAAAAATTTTCATATACAAAATGTTCTTTCTAATCTAGCAAACCTTAATTTTATTTATTACGTTACGTTGTAAGTTGAATGTTAATGTTCGGCTCAAGTTCAAATCTGACTTTAGCAATTTCTTTTTAATTTAAGAAATTTTTTATTGAGAAGTACAAATTATGTTTATGAAGAAAGTAATATTGGAACATATATTCATGGTTATACTTACTGAGATTAATCATAGTTGTTCCCTTTCCTACAATGGGTAAGATTAACACTCTTCCGTCGATAGAGTAGTTTCCTTTTAACAGCAGCTCGGGAACCACAGCTTCCAAGACACTGCGTTCCCCAAAGTTAAGCCCCCTTAAAATAATTTTGGTTTATTTTATTAAACTTGAAAGCAAAGTCAATATAACTTTCGCATACTCACTTCGTCGATTTCAATTGACTCGTTTTCAAGCCAATCACGTCGATATCTTTAAATTTCAACTCAATATTAACCGGACTCGAAGGATTTTTTCAAAATTAAACTTTTAACGTGCAACGGATCAAAAGGCAACAGATTTAATTCGGGTAAACCACCGGAGTGAGTTTTAAACACTTCCTGAGTGATTTTTTTGTAGCAGGTAAAATCGCCTCTATGACATCTCTTTATACTGTCAGCTGTTGAAAATTGATTTTTTTTAATTTCTGTAAAAATGTTTTTCTTTTCAAATTAAAACTCACGAAAATCTCCCAAAATAGCTGCTACATTTAAAATCAAAATAACACTCACTAGTTTATACATTTTCAAAACACTTATTTGATTCACTTCACTCCAGTTTGAACATTAAATCAGTTACTAAATTGTTAAGTTCCTTTTATGCTTGAGCCGTAATTCAGTAGGTTCTGATCTGTATGTCTTTTTTATTGTTTGTTTCAAATGTTATTTATTTAAATGTATAATTTTTTTTCTTTAATTTTAAAAATCGCTAGAACCTGTATATAAATTTGTGTGAAATTTGTTGTTCCAGCTCATATCTCCTGTTTATTTTTATTTATTTTATATTTATAGTTGGTAAGTGTATTTATTCTCATAATTTGTAATTAAATATATTTATGTATGTACTGAAATTTATTTTTGATTAGTCTATTGTTATTCGAATAAAAATTATTCGATTAATCTTTAAAAATAATATTTGCGAAATAATTAAATTTGTTCAATCTACATAAATGTTTGACAATTACAGTTCATGCTAAAAACAATTGACTCCGACGAATGTATAACCTTATTTCTTTAAGTCGGCTAAATGATTGTTAATTTTCTATATAAGATAAAGCACTCTCTGATACTATCAGGCATGTTCTGTTCACATTTTTCAAATCATATGTGATTTCAAAAGCAATAATGGCCCTACAGACGTTTTGAAAATCATATACGATAAATTTCTTTCATAAATGATATTTGATGCTCTGTGCAATAGGAAAATTAAAAAAGAGAGAGTGAAAAATATCTGCATGACCATTATTACTTTTAAAATCGCATGTGATTTGAAAAAATGTGATTTTCAGAACATGCCTGTATTTATTTATTTACAACATTGTTTATTTATTTACTAAGAAAGCAATACACTTTGTCATTGGCGGGGTTGGGGATGAGTTCGATACACAATACATGAAACAAAATTTTTGCTTAATATTCATTCGTCCCCACCTCCGCCAACTACGTAACGTGTAAAAAAATTCACAATTCGTTATTAATTTTTAAGCACTTCCACCTCCTGGATGTCCTTCCCTTCAATCACAAAACATCTTTTTAAAAGCTTATATGGTCCTTGGCATCTATTTCTAAAACGTTGAAAAAAAATATCGGTAAAATTTTAACGTTTATTTTTTATCGAAAAAAAATCATTCATATTTTAATAGTTATTTTTGCCTGAAAAATATCGATAAAATGCTATTTTTGACCGAAAAAAAATCGTTTAAATTTGAACTGTTATTTGCGAGTGAAAAAAAAATATAGTTAACATTTTTAAATGATATTTTGTCGCTAAAATTTTAACTGTTATTTTTTAACCGAAAAATGTCGGTAAAATGTGAACTGTTAGTTGACTGAAAAGCTGATATTTCTATGACCGAAAAGTATTGTTAAAATTTTTAACTGTTATTTTAACGTTCTTATGGCCATTATTACAACTTCTCTTTAGTTAAAGGCTGGATTTTGTCGGACCGATAAATGGCTTTGTATTATAAAACCTTTTTTAAAATTTTTTTATCCAATAAATATTATTATTATTATTATTATTAATAATTATTATTAATTATTATAAATAACAATAATAATAATAATAAAAAATTTAAGTTGTAATAATGCAGAGCTATTTATCGGGCCGACAAAATCCTGCCTTTAACTAAAGAGAAGTTGTAATAATGGCCATTAGAATAATAGATATTGTGCCAGAACGTTAGTCTGGGCATTGGAGTTTCAATCTCTCCCAATAACTTGGGTGTAGGGAAAGATTGTGACGTGTCCGTTCCTCTTCAAAATTCTGAGAGAAGTTATTAATATATTTGAGAAAAATCTACGCTCAAGGTGGAAAACTTTCTGTGGAACGGAAGAAGAAAAACGGAAAATTACCATTTCTTAACAACGATTTGTTAGTCTTAAAGTGTTTGTTAACTAATATGAATTGTAAAGCTATAGTCAAATATTTGCTTGCATGCGGTCCTTAAACTTGATTCTAACTCTTCGTTTCGAAAATATTGTTTTTTTCAAAATCTTCCACTTTGCGACGTTTATGTCCACATTGCGTAAATCGGAATGATAAGTGTTGACAAATTTTAAATGTAGATATGTATTTTGTATTCGTAATATCAAATACTTTCATACAAAATGTATCAACATAAAGCGTGACGTTTTACAAAATAAGATGCTTAATTTTATGTTAAATTATGCAAAATGTTTATTTTTATTGTTCTACTACTGTCTAGTGAGTTTTAATTTATTATGATTGTTGGAATCAAAATTTTATTATAAAAAAGCTGTTAAATTTTTTGTTTATTAAAAGTTTTTATAGCATTTTCATGAATTCATAAAAATAATATTAAAATTTTTAAATAGGAATATTTACGAAAAATTGTTACTCCAGTAACGCAAAGCACAGAGATTTTCAATGGAACATTTTTAAATATTTTTGTAAAGATTATTATTTCGTCGCCGTTTACATTCGCATTTTTATCTTTGACAATTTCTTAAGCTAAAATCAAATTCTAGATGCCACCTCTGTCAAGATTATTGTATCACTTGTGCCAAAACTCTCGCGGTGAAACCTTGAGCGACATTGCAGAATTTTTTCCATGAGAGTTTTATATCAAGTTGCACAATAGAAAAACAAATTTGTATTTTTTATATTCAAAGTAGTGTCTCGGAAAGACGTTGTTTTGTCACAAACAGCCTTAAAAATATTGAAGGAGTCTAGAAAAGTTAAAATTTGGGAAACAAATTTTGTTGCTGTTTTATATAGAAAAATGTTGGTAAATTTTTCAGATTGCATCCATATTTCCTGCTTGAGGAAAATAAAAAACACAAAAAATTTTGGGACCATTTTTCATTTTCTAATGACTTTTGCTATGAAAAAAGCGCAATAGAAGAAAAAATCATAAAAATTTTTTAAGTGGCAGAAATCTTCAATTCGCAAATCGAAAAAAAAAATTCTCGAAATAACGCAGAGGAGAAACTCCAGCTTTATTTCCTCCACAAAGATCTTTCGAATACAGAATGTCTGCAGAGCCGGCCTTCTGGCAGGCGCAAGGATCTTTTCGTCTATTTCGAACACTGGCTTTACTTTTAATATATTTTTCCTAAATGGTACTATTTCTTGAGAAGTGCCTCTTAAAAAAGAGTACTTTTTAGAAAAATGGTTTTGAAAACGATGTCAGTTTCCGAAATATTATAGATGAAAAAATTCTTTGGCCTGTCTATGAAGAAATTTTATTTAGCGAAACCTTTCGACCGGCCAAAGGCCGACTATGCCAAAAACATTTGTTAAGAGGCCGTATTCGAAATATCATGAAGTAGAAAAACCGGCTTTATTTAATAAAGATTTTATGGAGTACAGCAAACCGGTCTTCCATTTTTTCGTGTATGGGTTTTCGAATTCCAGCTCCGCTAAATACCGATTTTCTGCTTGAATCCCAAAACGGAAGAACTAAAAAATGCCCCCAAATTTCTTCCATTGAAAACAACAATAACCTTTTCGGGAAGTTTTTTTCTCTCTTTGGGACCATTTTTAATTTTGTATAATTCTTCACTCTTGTTGTTTTCGATAGAAAATTTTGTGGTGATTTTTAATTTTTGGTTTGGTGCCGTAAACACATATACGAGTATTTTTGTATTTGAATAACGAAGTTTGGGTTTATTGTTTTTTTTTTTCAATGAACTTATTTTAATAAATTTATTATTCGAGATATTCTCTGATATCTAATTACAAAAAGTTTTTTTTTGTTGTGGGTTGAGCTTGTCTATGTACATGCACTTCATTGGTACTTATGCCAAATCAGCTGTAGACATTAAATTATATTTTTGGAGAGGTTCAAAACTAACCACTTATACATATCAGACTTTGAAACTTATTAAAAAAATAAAACAAACAAACAAACAAGTTATATTCAATATAAATCTATTTTTTTTCAAAGCTCTTTGAATAAAAATAATTTAAAAATTATTATTAAACAAAAATATTATTAACGAACGTCATGTCCGGAATTTGAACTTCAGTCCATCAAGTAAACACGTATGTACATTAAAATTATTTTATGTAAATAACTTTTTGAAAATAGAGAAATAATAAAATTACCATAAAATCGCAAACAAGAAATTTTTATTTTCAAATGATACAATAGATGCGATGTGGGTTATTTTAAGCGACATTTTTGCCATCAAAAACTTATTGTAAAAATGGCATAAAGAAGGTGGTGTTAATACTAGTCGTCGTCGTTCAATATTATCGTATAACTATGACACTAAAATAACTGGAATCGTAAGTTAATTAAGTGGTCGTGCCGAAAGTTCGTAGAATCAGAACAGTAGACGAGGCATACAAGTTAAATACGAGGGGAACTATTTATATTTCGGGAAGTGGCAAAACTAATGTCAATAGCTGAAATCTGGTAACACCATAATAAAGTTTGACATTTTTTAGTATAAACGTACAAAGAAAGAAAAACGCTGTACTAAATTCAAGTATTTTCTACTTATTTTTAGTACGAGTCGTACTCAAAATTTTGAGTACAAATAACAATTCCTTTATATAACCAACCCTGGAGTTTCTTAAAATGAGTACAAAATTCTTTAATCACGTGAAAATTCTTGAATCAACTAAGAAGTTAAATTGAGAACTTAATAGTCCGTACTTAAATCAATCGTTTTGTACTTGATTTTAGTAAATTTAGTATTACCGTACTTTTGACACCACTCGGGATTGATTAAAGTACGGATGGTTTGAATTTTTTTGAGTGTAATCACAACGCTTTGATGTACAAGTGCTATTTGTTTTGTTTACAGTGAGTTAAGAAAATCAATTTGTCAAACAAATGGAAATTTCAAGAAAAACTTTTCGTTGGATTATTTTTCACAATATTCTACTCGGATTATCTCAACAACAATGTGTGGATGAATGCAGTTCTTTGTATGGCGAGAAAGCACCATTAGAAACCACAGTATATCATCGCTGGTATAGTGAATTCAATCGTGGTCGTAGTTCCGTCGCCGACAACTGCCGTGAAGATCGTCCAAAATCCGCTGCCGTGCCACAAAACATCGATGCAGTGCGTGAACTGATAATGCAAGATCGTCATGTGACATATTGTGAGATAAACGCATCCTTGCACATTAGTTCCACTTCAATACATTCCATTTTGCATGAACACTTAGTTGTAAAAAAAATTTGTTCTCGATGGATACCCCATAATTTATCAATCGCTCGAAAAACGGCTCGCGTCAAGTGGTGTAAGGAAATGATTAAAAAGTTCAATCGTGGTGCTTCAAAAGACGTATATAAAATCGTGAAAGGCGAATCATGGATATACATACTCGTATGCTTATGAGTCGGAAACAAACCAGCAATCGACCGTTTGGGTATTCCAAGACGAGCTAAATCCAACAAAAGTTGTTCGTGGAAGAAGCACAGCGAAGCAAATGGTCGACTATTTCTTCGGCCGAATGGGTATTGTGGCCACTCCTCCTCTTGAGCAACGTAGAACTATAAATTCTGAGTGGTACACGATCATTTGTTTACCACAAGTCTAAGGAAAAATTCGTAAACCCATCCCCCCAAGACGAATCATTCTTTATCATGACAATGCGAGCTCTCATGCATCTCGTCAAACAAGTGAATTTGCGAGCAGTCAAAACATCGAATTGATGACTCATCCTCCATACAGTACTGAATTGGCACCCAATGACTTCTTCTTGTTCCCGAATATCAAAGGCAAACTGCGTGGTCAACGATTTATGAACGCTGAAGAAGCAGTTGAAGCGTTCAAAAACCATGTTTTGGAGGTGTCTCAAGAGGAATGGAAAAACTGCTATGACAAGTGGTTTGAACGAATGTAAAAGCGTATTGATCATCAGGGGGAATATTTCGAAAAACAATAAAGCCATTTTCATTTAAAAATGTTTATTATTATTTGCTATTCCCGAAATATAAATAGTAGCCCTCGTATTGTTTACTGTATAGAGAAGTAACTAGATGAAAAAAAATTTAAACAAATAAACTAGAATAATTAGATAAATTAAAATAAAAATAAAGTAATAATACTCGTATATATTATGCTGACCCCTATTATATTTTATTTCAATCAAGTTTACTTAAACCTAATAAATACATCAAAATACATAAGATATTTAATTGGTGAAATATTTATCATAAGGATATTTACTAAATACACTATTTATAACATTCTTGAAAACTTCACCATATCCTTTGCTTAAGCTGTCGCGTACTTCATTAAAAATTTCTTGCCAATTTTCATTTAAAAATAAATTCATATTGTCGCCTAAAGCTTTATCGCCATTAAATGGATTTTCCACCGTAAAAATCATATTCTTGGGCTTGGGATCCAGATTCAAATGCTCGATATGCATATACGTGGCACCATCTTTCTCGACAGGTACACCAACAAAATTGAACAAAAGCTCGATGTCAACTGTAACAGAAAGATTTAAAAATTTTCTCTGAAATATCAATATTTGTATTAGAGGTCTGCATCGAATATGTTTTTGTTTTACACGTGATGTTGTTTTCTTTTTCGAACATAGTATATACTTTCTATCCCGCTCAGCACACAAGCAATGAACAATTATGTAGTCACACCTAAAGATGTTCCTAAAAAACTGAACATATAAATATGTGAACATATACATCCCAATTATGAATAAAAATTCCCCGATAGATTTCTCCCTTTTCCCAAAAAGGGGATGTTCACATATATATTCGCATATTATATTTGAAGAGCCCCTTTTTGGGAAAAGGGGGAAATCTCCCGGGGATTTTTTTTCATACTGAAAAACTGAACGTTGAACATGTTCTTTATATAGTATTTGTTGTGCAACAAGCAGTTTTGAGCTCGTGGTATGTATTTAACACAAACACGGACCGACCAGTACATGCTACCAGTGCTGCCATATATTTTTTCAACAATCTTCGAGTCGAACAAAAAAATCTTTTTTTTGCATTAAAAATATTTCAGTTGAGTTCAAATTTATTTTAATTAAACTAAAACAATAATGCTTTTTTGTGGAAATAAAATTTATTGCATATAGTAGATATAAGGCATATATAGGTTTTTTACTTCAAGTTCACCATTTTCAAATCAAATTCAGGTATTTTCAAACAAATTCAGAATTGTCCAAATTACAATACATTCAGAAATTTTCAAACCACATTCGTCATTTTAAAGATCAAAATCAGGCTTTTTCAAATAAGCTATCTAAAAAGGGCTGATTTTGGTTTTTAAAATACCGAACTTGGTTTGAAAAATGTTAAGTTTGATTTGTAAAATACGGAATTTGTTTTGGAAAATTCAAAACATCTTTTTTAAAAACTTGAATTCGATTTGGAAAAGGCCGAATTTGAAGTTAAAAGACTATAATTAGAGTAATAACGTATTTAAATTAAATTCATACATTTTTTATGGTTACATTATACATACATTTCTTTATTAATATTGCTATTCATTTCCTTTGCTTGTTCAAAATTTGTACAATCACGGTCAGTTTTTTTTTCAAAAAGTCTTGTACTTAAAATACCACACAATCTTGGTATATTTAATTTATTTCTTAGTTTGTTCTTTTTGATATTGATTTGGGAAAAAATTCCTTCGACGTTAGCTGTTGCTAATGGAATTGAAAAAAAAATGTGTAAACTAATTTTTTCAAACAAGGAAAAGCTTCAGAGCCATCACAACGATTGGCATTCAAAATGATATCCCAAAATGTTTTAATATTCTTTTCATCCAATCAATTATATTCTTTAACTTTGAAGTGGAGCAATTCTCGCCATTCGTCATCAATTTGTTGAATATTATTCGAATCAATAACATTTGGAAAGAGTTTCGTTAATTGGGAAATACATTTATTATTGCTTTTCATAATATTAGCAGGTGCCAGGAACTCAACACTTTTTAAAAATCGCTGTCGAAATCAAACTTTTTTAATAAACTGCTCAACATAAACTCAACATAAAACTTTAGGCAATTGTTTCGAATCGCATTTCATCTTCATCTGATAATTTATGAGTAGAACTAAGTGCTATAGTTATTTGGGCTCCCAAGTATATATCCTTAATATTTTTAAGATATATACAATTATTAACATAAATTTAGTTGAACTTTTCAAAACATGTATGTATGTATGGCGTTGGCTCAGATAGTAAGCACGTTGACTACAAACCGAAGGACCTGGGTTCAAACCCAGTGTCAGACAGAGTCATGAAATAAAAACACCACGTATTTCTCTGATGTGCATTGGTGTGGCTTTATGTCAGTTCTTGGCGGAAGGTTTCAGTGGCGAAGGCATGGTGGTCACACTGGTCACTGAACAGTACCAACTTCAGCTGATACTAATTCCAATGTAACATCAGAGCGCCCTCCTTCGTTGGTACTGAGTAGCACAATCAACGGCGAAGTAAAATAAAATTAATAAAAAGAAGTGGCTACTAAACTAAACACAGCTTCAAAACTCGTAATGTCCTCCTCGCCACCAGAGGCGCTGCAACACTGCTCTACGAATAAAACGTGCAGAAAAAAAGCAAGAGTTGTAAAGAACGAATGAAGCTTCACCTCCTTTCATATCTATCACTATCCCTTTCCACTAGTTCCAGCACAATGCATTGCATGTGTAGGGGTCATCCCCTGAGTGGTGCTCCAAGATAAAAAAAAAAATATTCAATTTTTACAATGTATTAAAATATTTTTAAATACACACGACGAATTTCATTAAAAAGTAAATGAATTTGTATATAAAAATAAAACATCGTTGCAATTTAATGGATGAAAGTTAACAGTGTTGCAGCGGTTAACTTCTTTTCACACTTTTGATGAAGTAAAAAAGAAAATATGTACTTTAGTTAGCAGAAATCTCAAGTAGTAGACTAAAAGTGCAAAATATCATATATTAAAAAATCTTTTTTTAGCTCAAAAAAATCTTTTAATCTTTTTGGCACCTCAAAAAACGTCAAAACTAAGATAAATCTTCACATATGGTAACACTGCGCGCTACGCAATAGGAAATTTTGAGCTCGTGATATGTTCTCAACACGATCGTTTGCGGTACATAAAAAAGAAGAACATATACGAGTACTTAATGGCACCGAAAGACGAGGAGAAAAAAATAGTTATTCGACAACTTTGTTGTTCTCAAAAATACATTTTCTTTTTGTGATACTTCGAAGAAGTGTTCATGCTTTGCAACTACATGTGTACTTTATGTGTATAAATGGAATTGTGCAGACCTGTAATATGTATGTATCCATGTATGTATGTTCGAGTATTACAAATTTTGAAGATACAAATTTACCAAAAGTTATATTCGATGTGCCGCTACCCTTAATGGGTAGTATCAAAATTTTCCCATTAACCTCATAGTCACCGACTGAACTCAAATAATCTAAATGCAGCTTAAGGCTGTGTTTTTGTGATAAGTCCTTGCCAAATCCTCTGTTAATGTTTTAAAGAAAAGAAATATATTGAATAAAAATTAGTTTTGTTTTTTACATTCTGTTGTAACCTTACTTGATCTTAAGGACTTTGACTGTTTCGAGTCCATAGATATCGTTATTTTTTAGCAGCATATCCAAAGAAACTGGACTCCCTTCGCCCTGTTGCAAGTGTAGCCTTTCGTATTTCATTGGTCTGAGTTGAGGTAAATTAATGGAAGCATCACCTGGAAATTTATGGTTTCAATGAAAAATAAAAAATGCAGAGATTTATTTAAACATGAAATATCGATCGCAATTGTTCAAGAATGCTGTATTATCTCGAAAACTTTGGTGTTTCAGTTTTGTGCAAAAATTTGCAATCTAATATTCGTCTACTGTTTTCATCGTAATGAAACGCATGATTTAGAAAATATTAGATTAGTGGATCGTCCGGACTACAGTTAAAATGAAAAACGCAATATATATATTTGTAATATACATAATTTATTTTTATTACCGAAAAGAAAAATAAATACACATAAGAATTCACTTGTATTACTGCCAGGTCCACTACGTCACACATATTCGTTCTTGTTTTAAATGTAATTGTATGAAAGAAAGAATTCGATCGACATAGTAAGCCTGGCAGTTAATTAATTAACAAAAAATATAAAGAACCACAATAAAAGTTGAATACACATATCTTTATGTAATTTTTCAGCTCTATTTTTAAATTCTTTTAAAAATAAAATATCCCGATCTGTCGCTTTGGTTTGTTCAGCCCATAAAATAGCTTTCAAAAACAATTCGCCATGCAAACTCAATTAAACTAAAATCTTTTACATTTTAAATACTTATTTTGTCTAGCGGTAAAATAACGAAAAAACTTGGCTGAGAAAAAGAACAATTGTCCGGACTATAGAGGAACAATTTCTAAACTTTAATGTCCGACTTTTATATCTGTTTTTTAAATTTGATTATAATGTCTATAACCAAAAAAGGAAAATCTCGTCTTTTGGTATGATAAGCTTTTTGGATGATTTTGATATTTAATTTTGTCAGTTTATTCGTGTCATTTGTTGTGCAAATACATCTTTTAATATGGGGAAATTCCACATATTTTAAAGCAAATGATTTCTCGAAAATTAGAAATTAAAAAATTAGAAATTTAAAAGTGGAGATTCCATAAATTCAATTTGCGTGAATTACAAGTTAAATAAGTCTTCGGTTTAGTGCATTATAAAGCAAGAAAATTTATTAAAAAAAGTTCGCACGTATAACAAAAAGTGGCCCAGGCAAACGTTGCACCGTAAAGGAAGCTGAGTACCCAAGAATGGAAAAAACGCTTTATAAATGGTTTGTAAAACAAAGTGAAAAAATGTCCCAATATCAGCAGCGATTTTACGATCAAAAGCCAGTCCAATTAAACAAAATCAAAGTGGACGATTCTATAACATCGATAAACAATGGGCTTTGAAAAATGATAAGCCGGCAACAGCACAAGCACTATATGAACTACATGCTTCAGCTGTTATTTTAAAAAATTATTTGCCAAAAAAGCAACTCAAAATCTCCAAATTCTTTAAAAATGTTTAATATGTAAATATATCAATAAAAACAATTCTAATTTTAAGAATTGCATAAAATTTTTCAATAAATTTTTTTTTCGATTTCTTCGACCGTTATGATGGAATTGGAGATTTTGGGAAGGAGCTGTTTGAGACTTTGTGTTAACGTCAAAAGATTTTCAAATGCAGTAATTTATTGAAAGGTTCAAGTAAAAACTCTTTTGTCATATTGTTTGGTCTTGCTTAACAATTTTATAAATCGTCTTGAGAACCACGAAAACGGATTGATGAAAAGGGTTCTTCACTCGCAGGAGGGCTTTGATTGGAGTAACAGCTTATATATTTCACCGTTTGGAATTTTAAAAGAGGATATCAATTCCTTACTTATCTCAAGTAATTACTCTTTACCAGGGTTTTATTCTATCCCGGTTTCGAAAAGGGGATAGAAGTTGTGTTTAGTTTAGTTTTTCCTGTAAATATATTGTGTTAGTTTTAGTGTTAATTTCAAGTTTTACAATAAAATCTCACTTTGATTATTAGTCAGTCCTTGTAATCTTTTATTTATACGTTAGAGCAATATAATTTTTATGTTTATCTCTTGATGTAAAATTCCATATCTCAGTCAAGCTTAACTAAGCATGTAGCGTTCTTCAGAACTAATAAAGTCTTAAATATTTATTAAAATAAATCTGTATAGTTTTAATCATCTGCTTTGTGATCAAATTTTTAAAGTCTCAATAAAATCTAAATTAAATTAAAATACATCTTATGAGCTCAAACCGGCGTCTTCAGAAAGCTAATTCTTTGCCAACTAATCTATTGTACATTCTTTATCAAATTTTTACTCAATTCTAGTTTCTTTTTTTTTTGTAGTAAACAATTTTCCAAGTTCTAGTGAATAAATAACTTATGGCTCAAGTGTGTTTTGGCTTTAAATAACGATTTATCTACTCACCTTGCAATTTATTCTTAAACAAAGAATTTATTCTGTTTTTTATACATTCCAAATCTCCATATTTGCAGCGATCAAAGTCATCAGCTTATGGGTAAAATAATTAGTTCAAATTATGATACTCGTATTTATTTTCAAATATTTGCGAAACTTACAAAATTCACTATTAACGTTCAAACACATTAAACTTGTGGTTACTAAAACTGTTAGAATTTTAAAAGACATTTTGATTTAGAAGGATATATTAAGATTCACCGTTGGATATAAAATAAATTAACTATTTAGATATGCCCGCTTTTATATACATTTGAAATCTGTACTAGAAATAAATAATACACACACCGGCGCAATTAGGGGCACACAAACATAAAAACATAATGGCCTTTATGTTTTTGTTAATATATTATTTTTTAAAAATCGTTTTCCAGTATTAACTTCAAATATATGTATGAATGTATTGCAAAATGATGATATGTATACTAATAATTATGCATACAATCGCCAGCGATCGACCGCATTCTAGTAATTAAATATTAAACATTTACATACATAAATATTGTTTCGATCTTTTCGATAACGTTTACTTGTTTTAGTTATTTTAATTAGTCAAAAAAAACACAACGGAAATTGATTTTGAACTTAATGACGTTTTATTTCCTTTAATACCACTGTTTTATAAAATACACGAAGTTTGCTTATTGACTTTGACATTTTGAAAGCTTTTTAACAACTGATCTATGCGCGATGTTCACCATGCCGTAGCTTAGCAAAACTGACTTATCTGTGTCCAGCAGCATCGGCTTTTATACCTGTTGACTGCTACGGTTCTCGAACGTAGTAGAAAAATCCTCACCATGACAATAAGTTTGCTTGTATAAGCCTGTCTTGTTATTCAGCTATGTTATGGCTGCGGCGTGTAGATGGCAGTAGCAAATTTATAATGTGGATGGCGAATCAACTAACCAATTTTATGTAAATTTTAGCCGTAATCCAATCGAGGGCGTTAGTCCTTGTTTACAGTTGCTATGAAATTTTTTTTAACCAGATTCCTTGAACAATGTAGTAGATTCTCGTTGCTGTTTCTAGAACTTTCTTGAATGTTCTGTTTCCGTTAGTTTGAATTTGAGTGCTCAAATTCGCATACACACGGTTGATTAAACTGTGCTTAATCACCGCTGTAATTTTATGTTCGTTAAATTTGAATCTACATTTGAATTTTGTAACAATACAATAGAATACAAAATCAAAAAACATTCTAAATAAACAACTTAAAACTCACTTACTACTTAGCTTGCTCTTAATACAAAGAATATATACGAGTAGAAAAAACTCTATCTGATTTCTATGCAAAAGTAAATTGGACAGACCTACATGCACACTTTGTTTATTTTACAATTTGAAACTGATACATTAGTTGTAATAAGTATGCATGTGTTAGTAGCAACTTTAAACGCTTGTAGCTCCCAGAATACTAAACCGATTCAAATAAAATTAAGATTGTGCACATCCCCATTAAAAACATACAAATCTTTTCAAAATCGGTTCAGTATTACGGACGTAAAAGGGATATAAAAAACGTGTTTGCCTATTAATAATATAGAAGATTATCTGCGTTGTCACAGAATCCAATGTAGTCAGAATTGGTCTTAAACACGAGAAAATAAATACTTTGATGTGATGAATTTCAATGTTATCTGTTTTATGTTCAAATAATATAGTAATTCTAGATTGAACATAAAACAGATAACATTAAAATTAATCACACTAATCGTTTTCAAAACCAATTCCGACTATATTGGATTCTGTGACAACTATTCTTTTAGTAAAGGACAAATCTTGAAATTTTCATAAGATATCTGGAAGGCGTGAAATCCTTGCAGGATTCGTAACCATAAAAGCTCAAAATAATTTCTGTGTCCTTTACTTGTTAGAAGTATTTTAAGATTTTCAAGAAAAGAAACATAAATTGGATTTGTTCAATCTTGTAGACGCCCTCCATCAGAAACTAGAATTGAAAAAAAATCTTAAAAAATTCAGGGAATATATTTTTATGTACAAAAAAAAAATATTAATAAAAAAAACAGAATTTAGCTACGTCTGACTCATGTACAGGCATACACAAATCGTTTAATTAAAGCGTCTATTAAAAAATAAATCTAATAAATATTTAAAGGAGACGCTTCGAAATCTTATATAAATTTGTTGGTGCTTTGGTTATAAGTGAGTTAGTGGAAAATGCGTGTAAACAGGAAACACCGAAATGAAAAAGGCATATTTAGCATCTTTTTGATTTAAATTTTTAAGGAAATGCAAATTTGTATGTGAATTGGACGGACGAAAAACTTCCACTCTCTAGTTGACATCTAATTCTGTTAAAAATTTTTCTAATGAAATGCCGAATTGTATGTGTGTTGGGCGAACAGACAATTAATTACACAAGTTGGATGGCTCGATGATAAACCTAAATATCAAATGAGCGTGGTAAAACCAATGTGTAGTCAGGATCAACTAAACGTTAATTAGTAGTGCGAATTTAAAGCATTTTCAAGTCATTTGAAATAATAGTAATACGAGTAATAATAATAATTGTCTTATAATTTTCTCATAAATGATTATTATATAAGAAATGTATCTACCAACCGATCAATCAGACATATTCATTCTTCTCTCATGCTGCAAGTTGTTGGTTGAAAACGAATTGTACAATCCTGCTCAACGTAGCGGCCTGGCGACTGAATAGTTCTACGTGGACGCTGTACGAGCTGCGCAATAGACGTGATCCTCAGGCTCAAAAAATGTCTTATGAGACTACTAGTAGCGGTGTTACCGAGGCAGTGGAATGTTGGGACCGACCCGAAGAATGGGTCTTAGCGATAATGACTATTGTAGGAGTTGTAGTGATGAAAAAGGATTAATGCTTCACTTTCTAAGTCTTCTACTAATAAGCGCTTTGAGTTACCTCGTAATGTTGACGGCGCGTTAAACATAAACTAATCTAACTGCCACCAGCTAAAAAGTGTGAAATACATGAAGTAGCAGAAGGAGGACATGTCTTCCAACTCGTGCATGTTGATGTGAAATTTTTCCTGTTTTGCTTCATTGATCTTGTAGGTTGAAATATTGGGCGATTCCTTTTAAATCGGCTAATTTTTTAATGTGCTCTAGAAATTCTTGAGGTCGTCTTCCTTTGAATATTCCGGTTAATGATAGAAGTAATAATCTCTGAATCTGAAAGATAGTTTTTCATATTTCCGGTTCTAGTGAAAGTATTTCGCTTCGTCAAACTGACACTTTCCGGCTAAAGCATTGAGACATTTTGAACTAAGATTCCCTAATAGTTACTTTCGCAGATGTTCCACAGGATATGGCAGTCTTTATGCTTTGCTATAGCTTTTGATTTATTCGTACTACGTGGAATCATGCAAATGAATCTTTTCCTGCCTCTTCGATCATACTTTCTCGTGGGCGGTGAATTTTTTCTGCATTCTGTGTTGGAATTGTTGTTCCTTTAATTGCACTTTTAAGTGTACTTAAGAGTCATTAGTAATAATCAGCACTTATTGCATTTTGTGAAATACAGTACAACCTCCGTAATTTGGACAGATATACTGTCAACGTTTGTCCACATTATTGGATCGTCCGGACAATATGCACTAATTTAATTTCCATGCCTCAAAATTTTGCTTTGTATATTTCTTATTACATAAAAATTCTTTTAAAAATGAAAGATACAAATTAATTGCCTGCCCTATAATGTCGGAAAAAAATTTTCTTTCGTACAAAAACATGTGAAGCAAAAACAAATTTTCACAATAATACTCTTGAAAACTGATTCATATTGAAATAATTTACAAAGGAATTTAACAAAACAATTTCAAGTTTTTTTTAACAAATAAATATTTAAATAAATAAATATCTGCTGTAAAAAGTTCATACTCATACTCAATATTGTGAATTAGCATGCGAAAACTTTCACAAAGTCTAGCTTTTCTTTAACATATTGCTTCGACATAACTCATTTTAAGTGAACATTTTGGTCTCTTTCAACTGAACAATAGATACGGGATCCTCATCCTTCTATTCATTTTCAATTCAACCCTTTGTTAGCAAAATAAGAAATCTTTTAGTTCATTATGTTTGATATCTTGCAACGCTATACTTAGTTCTACTGAAGTGCAAAGACAAAATACAACTTGAAAGATAGGAATACCTATTTTTGGTTCTGATGCCTTATTATCGAAAACAAAAAGAGATTTCAGAGACTTATTCGTATTTGTAAGATTTTTCTTCATATTTCCAAATCAATCCTCAAAGACAGAAATTCGACGTATAGATTATAAACATAGAAGAGGAAGTTCAACCTTTTGGAGGCGCTTAGTCTTTAGACTTATAATGCAAGGGCAAACCACTCATGACGTCGTGTTGTCCGTCCAAAGCGATTAAAGTTAAATTTGTATATTGTATATTGAAACTTTTGCTAAACTGTCGAACTGCTGGATGTTTCGGACTAGCTAATATCAGGATTATAGAGGTTGTACTGTGCTATGATACATTTAAGTTTCACTAATACAACTAAATATAACTATTACGAACAATTCACAAATATTCTTATATTCACTTATATTCAATACGACTGCAATTATTGAGAACAAATCGTTCATTTGCAACATCAATTGAATTATATTATTATGCTCCAATAATATTTTATATTTATTTTAGTTTAATATTTAATATGTATTTATTTTAGTATCTGAATATACTTCTTAAACAAATGCCAAATAAGCGATTGCTATAAACTCCTTTAATAGGGTTTCACTGTATTTAATTTTTATTAATTAAATTTTTAAATCATATAGAATTTTCTTATTACAACATGATGGATTGATACACATGAAACGAAATGTGTAATAGAATATTTTTTTTGCGAAGGCAACACTGCAATGACTTTAAATAAAATTTTACTTCTTATTCAACTTAAGAGACATTTAAAGAATTCAAAACTCCAAGACCCATGTTTTATCGTCTTGTCATTCTTTTTGAAATATATTTTTCAAACAAAAATTTTTTTAAACAAATACAAAGCAATTGAAAAATAAAAGTTGAATATGATATACATATAATTTTCGAAAAAAAATTATATAAAGCCGTTTCGATACCGGATCGTATTATGAAGGCGAAAGCAGCGTGATCTAAAAATGTCGCAATCAAAAGACATATTTTCACTGTTACCAATTTTTGAGCTTGATCAACTTAAAGTACGGTCACATCTGACAAACATTTGCCGAAAAAAACGTGACCAACAGACAAGCTAAATTTGCATTTTCTTTAATTCCAATATTTTTTTTAAATATGGGTTCGCATTTATTAAAAATAGTATAAAAATAGCATTTTGTGGCATAATTGACTTCATTTTGTGATATAAAAACCAAGTTAAATCACACTAACCCTAAGAAAAAGTAGTGGTAACGTTTTTTTGAGCAAATGTTTTCCAAGTGTGACCGGCTTTTCTACATTCAAAGTTTACTTTGCAAAATTTAATTCAGTTGGGAGAAATACAGAATAAGATAATATTCAGCTGAATTAAAACTTTGAAAATTAAACTTTGCACTGGTCTTACAACCAGTATCCATGTTCCGTAACTTTTTAGTGAGAACTTCTCGCAATGAATGTGGCAGAACAAAAAATTCCATCGTTTCTCGATCTGTTAAAAAAAATGTCGGTATGAGAAACAGTTTTTTTTATTGGAATGCTGCCATTGAACCTGAAGTACATTTATATGCACCGCCCTTTTCTACCACTTTAAGTAAAAAAATAAGATAAAGTCATAAGATAAGGAAAAATTTAAGCAACGTTAACTCAATCAGTTCACGTTCAGGTCTTAAGGGGTTAATCATGTTTTTATCAGAAAAACGAGCCGACGAAGAAATTTTTGGCGACGGCGGCAAAATATTTTCATACAAAACTGTATTTATTCCTCAACTAAAAATATTTTATTAAAAGTGCTTATGTGGGTTTTTATCCTCTCTATGTATTAAAACTACTTCGTTGATCATTTCAACGAAAAAAGAAATGCTTTAGTTCTCTTAATCGGGGAACTGTAATTGGGAAATAACCCATAAAGCTTGCGGTTCTCCATCTGCCGAGGAATGATTTTAATATTCTCAAACCAATATTTATTAAAAAATGAAACATTGAAAAAGTGAAATAAAAAATATGAGTTTTTGTTATTTTGGTTTTTTATTATTCTTATTTTATTCAAAATTTTTCATTTTAGAAATACTATTTTAAGTTTCCCACAGAGTTGGGTGAACAACTTTTCACTTCATATGAACGTTTACAGAAATACTTTTATTCACATATTTCCAGTATTTACTGGGAAAAGACTAATGTGACAGATAGTTTTCCAACTGTCAAATTACCGAAACACTTCTGTGTGAGAAATATTATTTATTTTAATTTAGTACACTTTTGTTTCAAGTGAAAACACAAGGAGAGTCACAGAACACATGCACAGGTCTCAGACTGCTGAGCGTACGTATTCCAAGTGAAATCAAGGCATTCGGAATTTTCATATCATTATTTTTATAAATATTTACATTTAAGTTCTGTGACGTTTTCTTTCTTGGATTGGAACCTAAAGGGTGTCTCAGTAAGAATACAATTTTTAAATTTAGTGTTAATAATTTTGTGTGGAAGTGGCAACTCTGAAATTTGGCAGCTGTGACATTTTGATCCCTGTGTGCAAAATTATCGTATGTTACACAATTTTCGAAATCTACTTTTTAATGCAAATTGGTTCAAAATCCATTGATTCATCTGTTGACAAAATATTGTAGCGATAAATATAATAGTTATGGAGATAACACAATATACATTTTATCGTATGTAACAGTTTTATAGTTTTATAATAGTAACAAAAATAGTAATAAAAACGTTTTCCTGTAAAATTTAGTTTTCGTAACATACTATAATATCGCGCAAAGGGGTCGATATGTTTATTCTGATTATTGAAAATGGAGCGCTTTGCGAAAGAACAACGCGATATAATTGTGAAAAGTTATTACAAAAATTTGGAAAGTTGTTCTGAGACCGTTCATAAACTTCGAGAAAGTGCATCAAATGTGTCAACCATTCGATAAGTGGGCGAAAAAATTTATGAAACTGGGTCGATTATGGACTGTAAGACAACTGTGTGTTATCGCAACTGTCGGTCTCTGGGAAATATTTCTGCTGTAAGCAAGAGTGTCGCCGAAAGCCCGAAAAATTAACTTTGCATCAGATCTTAAAGACATGCGGTTTCAGGAAGACGGCGCCTGAAGCAATCAATTTATTACAGCAACTATTTCCAGAACAAATAATCTCAAGAAATTCTGATGTCAACTGGCCACCAAGATCATGGGATTTAGGTTAAGTTAGGTTGACAGGTTGCCCGCAAAGTAATTAAAGTTAAGAGTACCAGCCCACTGGGGTCCAAAAAGTTATTTTGATCCCTTTTTGTTAACCTGAGGAAAGAAGGAAAAAGAAGACATAAAAGAGGGATTGAAGTGTTAAAGAGGAGTGTCGAGCCGGAAAGTCAAAGATGAAGCTCGTGAGAGATAGATAGGTAGAGGGAAAGAAAGAAGTGCTATTCCGTGTAAGAGGGTTCGTATAAGTTTACGTCCAGCGGGGAGTCAACGAGAATACCAACCACTACTCCCAATGAAGGAACTGATGCTTATGAGTTTCATGCTCGACAGCTCCGAAAGGCTACTAAAGCATATTTTGCTTTGGAAACGAAGGCGTTGATGCTCCAGTACAGGGCAGAAGCAGCGTAAATTAGTTATATTCTATTCCTCCTCCTCGTCCTGCGATAACCATTCTTTTAAGTTTGGGTTCCAAAGGGGCAGTTCCCTGCTAGTGTAGCCACAAGGTACAGCAGTTGTTTTCTTGAAAACATGAATAGCTGTTTTGTTCTAATCGTATCAATACGAGGCCAGAGCGTTCTCGTTATAAGGCAGGTTGACTCAGTACATTATCTGTTTTGAGCCATTCGCATAAGGGCTATGTCAATGTTTTTCCAGCAGGATGTGAGTGGGATGTCGCAGACATCGTCAATAGCAACATCCTTTAGCATGGTCCCACTCTTTACCAGATCGTCAGCAATGATATTGCCTGAAGTGGTCCCATGACCCTTCACCCACTTAAGGGTGACTATTGAATTACGCGCTAACTCATTTAAGGTTTTGCGACACTCTCGGATAAAGTTGCATGTGGTATGCACACCTGTAAGAGCCCTGATTGCCGATTGATTGTCGGTTATAAAAACTTATTTCATGTAACCTTAGCCAGCTTGCTGCTCTTTAAATTGCAGATATTTCTGCCTATAAAACGCTACATTCGTTTGGGCTCCTGAAGGACATACTCAGACAAATTGAATTGAAATTCTCTTTTGAAAAAGGGCCTCGGAGTGAAGTAGTAATAATTGGGTATTTTTTACAATACAATAAAAAAACCATAACTCTCTAAAAAAATACCTGTTTTTATTTAAAAATGGAAAATGCATTCTTACTGAGTCACAATGTTATAAGAGGTTCGAACGTTTTGATTTCACATGAAACACAGAACATGATTTGATACAGGATTTTTTTTACGAAAGGAACTTTCCTAGTTAATTTGTTAGTAGAATATATGGAAATTTCATTTCGTATTACGAAAAAACGATGTATGCTGGAATTTTATTATTTTGCAAAAGTAACGAAATCGTTTCCTCTTTTTCCCCCCTTTTTTAAAATAGATTTTAGATTAATAAAATAATTTTTGTATATTATTATTCAGGTTTTCAGGATTAAGTAAATGAAAACAAAAATTGGCCCTTAAAACTATAAGTCAGCGGTGTCTCAGTGGGAAGAGTTGTTGTCTTTAAATTTGTATCTTTCGTGAACACTAATTTTGTATATTTTATTAAAGAATTTCGTAATGCGAAATTATAAAATTTTTCGAAAAATCTATGGAATTTTTCATTCGTTTATATTTTGCATGACTTTTTTCATAACAAAGATTTAAACTTGAGCCAAAATATTCGAAATATTTATTTTTCGTTAAACTTTTCATAAAAAATGTTTTGCGAATCTTCAATCGAGTTTTCTAGATTTTTTTTTAATTTTCGTATCATCTTTCATTATAGCTTAACATTTTTTCATCAAAAAGTCACTTTTAGGAGAGCAATGGCTCCTACCCACATAAATACATAATTGTAGAGAATTTCGATTTTTATTTTTTGACGGCAATACGATTAATGAAGTCAATATGACATATGAAATTTGAAAAAAAAACTTTATTTATTGAAATTTTTTTATATTTTTTTTATAAAGAACACGAATTAAGTTATTTGATAAGAATATTGCGAACTCTAGCTGCAAAATTTCCCATATTTATTTATTAATTTTTCAAGATAAATTAAATATCTTAAATTTTGTGGAAACCACAATTTGAATACCTGTTTGTAGTTTATGATAGAAATGTAATTTACAATTTCATAATGCATTAATTTCAAATAAAAATACTAAAGATGTGAATAGAATCAATTAAAATATTAAAGATCAAAAATAAAATTTTCAAGTTCATACAACTTATAGTGCGGCCCTCATATTTAAGAAATGTTATAAAATAATTGCACTACATATAATTGCAATTTGTAAGATTTTAATAGGAATTATTTAATTTTATAATTATTATTTATAAGCAAAATAAATCGACAATTTAATTATGGTATTTAAATAATAAGAAAGCAAATAGTCAGATTAAATATTCAGGTAGATTCTATATTTTGTTCGAAATGAAAAAATGTAACTTTTCCTATCATTTTTGTTATGAAAACAATTTACATTTATATCAACAATAGCATGCGTCAAGTTTCTTTTGTTATTAAACATCAGGGGGCAAATTACGGCATCATTAGTTTAAATGATCAAACTTTTCGGATTATCCAAATAATCGTTAAATCCTAATATGATTAATCATTAGGTTTGAATAATCTATTAATCGGTGATCCCTAGTTTTTATATGCATACAATGGTACTCCAGGCAGAAGAAAAAAGCTTTGATTTTTAAACGGAGGGCTGCAAAACACAAAAAGGTGTGGTTTATGGAGTCTTTTCAGGTACTTTGGGCCTTCGTATCGCAAAGCGACTTCCAGATCACTGCAGGGTCTTCCAGGCAGAGATCCTTGCTATAAGATAAGTTACAGATTGGTTGAAAGTGAATGTTACTTCAACGACTTTAATTAAAATATACACTAATAGTCGAGCAGCTATGATCCTTGAATCACACAGCTTTTTGCTTTTAAGAAATATGAAACAAATCTCGATTCTAGTGTCCATGCTAATCGGACACTGTCCCATAGGCAGGCATGCACAAAGGTTAAAGGTCGAACACAACTATTTTTACCGCAGCTGCCAAGATATCGATGAGAAGGAGAGTGTAGAATATTTTCTGAGTCACTGTGCCGGACTTGCAAGAAAGGGAATGACCACAATGGGCGCTCCTGAGTTCAGGGAACTTTCTGACGTCGCTAGTGTTGAACGGCAAATTATTAGTAGCTTTATAATGAGCTCTGGTTGGTTCAACGGTGGGGACTCCGCATAAGTAGAGTCTCCGTGGTATCATAATAGATCAAAACAGTTTAAGTGAGTTCGGGATTCAGGCTGCCACCCTTATCTAACCTAACAATATACATACAAACAAACTAGTCACACTTACATACATGTTCGATTAAATACCAGTCCAGAGTTATAAAAATAAAGCAATTATTTGAAATATGCTGAACCTTTTGTTTCTAGTTTATTTCATTGCAATCGCAATCATCTGCTACAACGTTTAATATACTTATTCGGTAAGATACTTATCATAAGGATGTTGACTGAAAACGCCATCGATAACATTCTTGAAAACTTCACCATATGCTTTGCTTAAGCTGCCGCGTACTTCACTATAAATTTCTTTCCAATTTTCATTTAAGAATAAATTCATATTGTCGCCTAAAGCTTTATCGCCATTAAATAGATTTTCCACCTTATAAATCATTTTCTTGGGCTCGGCATCCAAATTCAAATGCTCGATATGCATATACGTGGCACCATCTTTCTCGACAGGTACACCAACAAAATTTAAAAATAGATCTGTGTCAACTGTAATGAAAAATGAAGATACGATTTGTTTTTTCTCCAAATCATCAGTATTTAGAAATTTTAAAAACCAAAACTTTACCCATTGTTATATTCGATTTGCCGCTACCCTTAATGGGTAGTATCAAAATTTTCCCGTTGACATCATAGTCACCAGCTGTACTCAAATAATCCGCATGTATATGAAGACTATGTTTTTTTGTGAGGTCCTTGCCAAAACCCCTTTTAAAGATTTAGTTTTGTTATATACGATTTTTGAATTTTTTTTACAATTTCTATTATCTTACTTGACTTTGACTACACTGGCGGTTTCGAGTCCATACATATGATTATTTGTTAATTGGAGGTCCAATGAAACGGGACTATCTTCAGCCTGTTGCAGGTGAACGCTTTCAAGTTTTAGCGGAATAAGTTGGGGTAAATTGATTGAAGCATCGCCTGGAAAATTTTAAGAATTTGAGAAAAGCAAATAAATATTAGAGTGATTAATTTATATTTTTTTTAGGTGCATAAGAATAATGTGAAACTCGTTATAGAAAAATGTGTTCACGCTCTTCCGCTTGAGGCTTAGATAAGTTCTAGATCGTATCCAATCCAGCGAAACGAAATTTCTGATAAGTGCACAATAACATGCTTAGGGTTAGACTTAGTAGATTTAGACTCACAATATATATTTCCAAGGTTGAGTTGTTGAATGAAATTTAAGGAGTGGGCGTTGAAGAAGAGAACAGTCGGGTGATCTACGATTAGCACTTGCAAAACGTTTGGGACTGTTCAATATTCTCTAAGAAGTGATAGGAATAAGTTAAACTCAACATATGCAAAAAAATCCCTTGGGCTGGTAGTTGGCATCGTTGCGAGACACTGTACGATTGAATGCATGCTGAAGTTATAGATAAGATTGAGAGTAAATTTTCACTCACGCTGGCGCACAATCACGATAAAAAATTTTACTCATGCATGACTTATTTTTTTGCTCACGATCACGCACGCTCACGTGTGTGGGAAAAAATTAGTCACAATCACGAAAACTCATGCTCACAAAATACTTACGAAAAAAAACTATCAATTAATTAAAATTATTAAATGAAAAACATTACAACAAAGCAAACAAAAATAACGAAACAATCACGCTAAAAATCTACTAATGCACGCTCACACACGTGACAAACAATAGTTTTTAATTACTATGACGCATGGTTCACGCTAATCACATGAGCGGTGCCCATCTCTAGTCGAAATGTGTAGGTTTTCCTCATGGCAGGCACAGCAGGAACTGCTTCGAGAAAGAATAGTCAGCCCAACAACATCTCTGTGACTACCAGTCTCTGTAGGAACGCAGCCTAAGCCATCTAGACAACACGCTTCCTGCAGGATCTATATTTTTTTATTTTAATAATTAATATTTATACGTAATTGTTGAACTGTTTAAGATTTATATTAAAATAAAAATTTATGGCTTGAGTTCAAATCTGAGTTTACCCATTTCTTCTTGATTTAAGAAATTATTTTTGGATAAATTCATTATTTTATTAAGAGAGTACTTTTTATTTGAAACAACTTATTCATCAGACTAGCAGAACGGATCAGTACTGTCACTAGTCACTAGTATCCACCGTCAAAAGTGGTAAACAAAGAACGCTGAAAGATAAAGACAGAGAGAGAGACGCTTTATTTTTCTGTCTTTCTCCCAGCTGAATTAAACTTTGCAAAGTAAATTTTGACTGTAAAAGTCGTCTTGTTTTACAACTCTGATATGGCGAGTTGTGTTAGTCCAACATATCTTCACTTTTCACGCTTTTAAAGTCTTTAAGTCTTTCTAAAATACTAAACACCATAAGCCTTTCTTGTGCAATCTCTTTGTTTTCCTTACAAAATTCAGACATATATTATAATACTTTAATCCTTCAAACTAAGAAAGCGTCACATTAATTTTATTTATATTACAATAAAAGTTATCAATATGCCTATTTAAAAAATCTTCCCCTCATTTTTATATGTTTTATGACATATTAGACATTACATATTAAAAGCATTTGCAATCGTAAAATATCTTTCGAATTACACCATTCTATTATTTTTGAAAATATAGCGCCCTGTATTACGAAAGCACCACTGACTGCACTCTTCAATAAACTGTGCGAAAAGTTCTGTGTAAATAATACTCCAGGTAAAACAGCAGGCCTTCGAATATACTTCGGTATATGCGTGCTGATCACCCGACTCAGGGTACGCAATCTTTGTTAAAAATATCCCTTCGATTGATTTTAAACATCATTTAGAACACTCACCTTGTGATTTCTCCTTAAATAGAAAATTAATAGTGCTCTTTATACATTCCAAATCTCCATATTTACAAGGTTTTAAATCGTCAGCTTAAAAACAATATACGAAATTAAATATCACACAATCATTATCACTTCTCATTTAATGCAATTCGAAACTTACGAAATTCACCATTAGCAGTTAAAAACACTGAAATAACTAAAACCGAAAATATTTTGAAACACATGTTGTTTAAAAGGATATTCTAGGAATCTTGGTGTACGATTACAACGAACTAAATTGATTGTTAAAAAGAAACAGCTTTTATATAAATTTTGTGATAAAGTTTTAATAACAAATAAAAGTTATTAGAGACAATTAACTTTCATGATATTTGATGGATTAACATGAAACACTTCAGACTCAGGAAACAATTAATAACACGTTTTACACGAATCTAACATGTCAAAAATGTCAAAGATGGAAATTTTAAATTGAAACAGAATTAATAACACCGTATGACAAGAATAATTCGATATGCCCATTACAAAACAAATGTCTGTAGTAAAACTGCGAATTCAAGATCATTAAGATGTTCCGGTTGCTGAAATTAAAATGTCATCGGTAATAATAAGAAAAGGTAGAGGGGATAAAATACAGGGTCTTCCAACAAGAGTTTTAACTTTGGTATGCAAAAAAAACAAGTATTTTTAAGCGAAATCATAGGATGCTTATTTGATTGAAAAGAGGAGGAGGTTATCCCATTAATAAGGTAAAACAATATCAACCAAATGTCCAACACTGCTACACATGAAGGACCATATCCTTTTCATTAAATTTCCCATCACATCATTCGCACACTTGAGGCTGCATGTCCTCAATAACTTCACGAATTCCATCTTCGAGGTCTTGAATCGATTGTGGGCCATTGACATTGACCTTATCGTTCACGTAGCTCTATAAAAAAAGTCAAAAGGTGTTTAATGACAAGATCTCGGTGGGCGATTGTGATCGCCTCTTCGAGAAATCACTCGGTCAAGAATCTTTTCACGCAAGTGTGATGATATCGTTACTTGTGGGGCACGTAGCACCATCTTGTTGAAATGAAACATCGCTAAACAATAATCAGCTGCTCTAATGATGGTGTCCGATTCATTGTATCATGGCCCCACTGTCTTATGTTCCATTTGTTGGTTTATCTCAAAAGTTCTGCTGATTTTTTTCCAGCTTCATTTGTGTCATTTTCATCTTAAATTGTTTATTTATAATTGTAGAGAGTAAAGACGTGATTTTTTTTATTTCGCCAATTTTAAAATTTTAAATTTTTATTGATTTTTAAGATATAAAAAGAATTTTAGTCGTGGCATGATTAAGTGACAATATCAGCTAACAGAGATGGATAGCGCTCACGTGATTAGAGTGATCACGCATAATCGTGATTAGTTTATTGTTTAAATTACGTGAGTATAAAAAATTAAGCGCGAGTAGAGTTTAAGCGTGATTGTTTCGTGATTTTTTTTCTTTATTGTACTTTTTTCCATTTAATTTTTTTTAAAGTTTTTTAAAATTATTTTATATCATTTTATTCGTCAATGTAACTAATTTTTTTTTCACTCACGTGAGCGTGATTAAAAAGTTACTCACGATCCCATCTCTAATTGATACCAGGTAATCGCATTAGCTAAAACTGGCATCAGTTGATAAATTTTCTGTTAACAAAACTGGTTTTTGGTTTGAAACAGTGTTGCAGCCAGAGCCTCTGGTATCTGGTAGGCCAATTTACTTTCAATGTGCTGTAGCAACGGTGACCAACCGTTCACTATTATAGTCGACATTACACTGTTTTAGCTTATTGTACACTATTCTACCAACTGCCCACTTTTGTACACTATTTATTCTCGCAACTTTTCCCTTTTTTCAAATAATTTCGTATTATTTATCAAAAACTTTAAATCCGAAATATGAAAGTATAAAAAAATATCCAAAATTAATTCGAAAAACATGGGTTGAAATATTTAGAACCTTTCGAAATTAAAATGTTCCTTTTGAAAACATTTTGGAACTAAATGGTTTTTAATTTTCTGTTCCGGTATTTAATACACCAAGAGAACACTTGCAATATTTGGACTTAGAAGAAACTTCACATGAAGTTGGAAGCTTTGGAGGCTTTCTTAATTATAAAATTATAATTTTAAATGTGTTGTGCTAGACTTAAACGATTTTTAACGAATTTGCCTGTAACCATTTGATATTAATTGAAATTTCAATTGAATTCAAATGAAAATTTCGATCTAATTTAAAAATCAAAAACGACGGCGATGGTTTACTTTGTTTTGTGATACCATGCTTCTAATTTACTGTTTGAGAAAAATTTACAAGTTCTGTAAAAAATTCTGCTAATCAGGATTCCCAGAAAAAGGCAGATTAAATGTGCTAGATTGCCAAAAACAAAGTGCTAAAATGTTCTACGGTTCAAAAAATAAGTGCTAGTTTTTGTAACATTGCTTTTTATTAATATAATAAGAAAATGTGCATTTCAGACATCTGTACATTTTTAACAAATTTTTATCATTTGTGTAATTTCTTTAATTTTATTTGATATTTTAGTTTTGTAAATATGTATGTTTACATACAAAATTAATCTTATTTAATATAAAAGCACATATGTAAGCAAATTGTTGTAGTCAAAAAGCAGGGTTGGCCAACTTGGACTGACTGATTTGAAATGCTTATAACTTTTGTATTTTGTATTTCTTTAATTTTTTTTGCATATAATACAGAATTTTATAAAATTTTATAATGTCATCGTACTCAGTGGAATAACGTGTAAAAATTGTTGAATTTTATTATGTTTCCGGACGATCAATTGTTACAACGCAAAGAAAATACCGTCTGCATTTTAGTACTGCAGAGGCTCCCAGTGTAAACATGATAAGAAGCTTAATGACCTGCTTCGAGAATTTGGATTCAGTGGGTAATGAACTACGAAGAAATGTCGGTACGACATATTCTAAAAGTTGATCTGAAGATGTTTCCATATAAAATTCAATTGGCCCAACAATTATTGCCGAGGGATGCACCACAACGGCTACAATATGCAAATAGATTGGTTTTGACAGAAAATGCCAATTTTTTGAATAATCTGATTATGAGCGATGAGGCACATTTTCATTAAAATGGATATGTGAATAAGCAGAATTGCCGAATTTGGGATACAGAGAATCCGAGAGCATTGCATCAGCCACAATTACATCCTGTCAGATGCACTGTTTGGTGTGAAATCATGGCTGATAAAGTTATTGGTCCATATTTAACTTGAATTTTTTCCACAGTGTTATGAGAGGATTAAAAGATTTTTAGCATTGTTATTTCAGGACCAACATTTTTCCAGCTATTTCAAATTCTTTCAATTTATTCAATTTCTTTTATAATTTTACTAGATTAACCCGGTGCGCTTCGCTATCCGCTCCTGAATTTCTTAATAAATCAGTTTTAGTTCCATTTACAAAAAAATAATTTAAATGTGTCCACAAACGACAAAGTTATTTGATAATACATTTTTGGAGCGGGCACTTTGCTTATATCCCCTCCCCAATTTCCCTAAAAAAAATTTAGTGGACCTCTTCTTCTCTCTCTTATATCATAAAATCTGTAAAAAACTATGTGGAATGAGTGACATAATTTAAAAAAGTGGGCATAAAAGTGGGCGTGGTAGAAAAAATTGCCTATAATTCAATCCAGAGTCCCAACTAAATGTTTTGAAAATTTCAGGCAGATCGGTTCAGAGGTCTAGTCTCCTATATGGTACAAACAAACAAACACACATTCCGTTTTATATATAATTTTATACAACTCAGTTGATTCGATTTTTTTCCAAACACTTAATTAATTATAGAAAAAAAAACAATTTTTTTTATATAAATACCTTAATAGTTAAATCTTATTGTTCAAAAAATTTGTCATATGGATATTTAGTGAAAACATGACCAATTACACTTTGAAATATTTTACCAAATGCTGAGCCAATTGCTCCTCGAACTTCCTTATAAATATCCGACCAATTTTCATTTAAAAATAAATTCATATTATCACCCAGAGCTTTGTCGCCATTAAATAAATTATCTAATTTATAAATCATTCTTCCTGGTTCAGGTTGCAATTGAAATTTATCGATTTTCATATAACTAGCGCCATCTTTTTCCAAAGGAGTGCCAGTAAACTTCATAATAAGATCCACATTGACTGCAATTTAATGAGATGTTGAAGTTTTCTTTATCGAGAATATGAAAATATTCTTTTATTTCAACTTACCCATTGATATGTTGCTCTTTCCAATTCCTGTTATGGGCAATACCAAGACTTTGCCTTTGATATTATAATCACCCACTAGATCAAGCCGATCCGCTCTTAAAGTGAGTTCATGTTTCTGGGTCATGTCTTTGCCGAAGCCTCTGTGTAAAATACCTTTTCTTTGTATCTTTTTTTTCTTTTTGTTAAACTATTCAACTTACTTGACTTTGGTGACTTTGGCTTTGGAAAGTCCTTGAATGTGACTGTTCGTAAAGGTCAAATCGACGGTGACGGGACTTTCTGCGCCTTGTTTGAGAGAAATCTTTTTTACGTCCAAGGGATCGATTTTTACAAAATTTATCGAACTGTCTCCTTCACTTTTATCATTCAGAAAGTACTTAATAGTTTTAGCTAAACATTCGCTGTCACCGTATTTGCAGGGCTTAGGATCATCGGCTACAAAAAAAGAAATTGTAAATGGAAAATTAATAAGTTTCTGAAATGAGTTTAATGTTTGTAATTAATTATGTTTAGGCTTTGATGAATCGTATAATGGCATGGAAAATACTTTTCGCAATTTACATTTTTTTGCAAATGCTCTGTGTATCTGCCTTAAAGTTTCCAGATAAAGAAAGAGAATGTCCATTGAAACATTTTGCTGTTATTTATTATTTATTAACTCAAGGAACAAAATAATAAATAACAAATTAGAAAGTTAAACAAAAACTTGTCTATAGCGGAGTTCAGTGTAAAAGTTCGGATATGTCTCCGTACGAAAAAGAATTTAAACAAAAATTACACATTTGTCGACAAAAAAATTTTGGCTGCGAAATTCAGTCGTCTTTTATTAAATTCTCTAGAGTTGAAAAATATCTTTTGAAAGATCTATTTAATTGCTACAACTGGAAACGTCTC
Organism: Gymnocheta viridis; assembly: GCA_956483585.1. Classification (NCBI taxonomy): domain Eukaryota; kingdom Metazoa; phylum Arthropoda; class Insecta; order Diptera; family Tachinidae; genus Gymnocheta; species Gymnocheta viridis. Next base: position 27,594,848 of record OY101442.1, on the reverse strand, counting down.
TTTCACTAAGCCGAAATATTTTAAAATACTGATATAATTTAAAGTGGAACTGCAACGAAATTAATAAAAAAAAATTTGTATCACAAGTTCTTGTTCTTTCCAAAATAAACTCTGGTTTTCATTTTTTCGTCTACCCACACAGGAGTATTTGAGCCAAAAAACTGGCCAAAAAGGCAAAAATTAATTTAAAGAAATCTTAAGAACTAATCACGATACACAACAATATTTTTTTACATCGTGTTGCAAATTTTTAAGACTTTATGTTGCGATTTGTAGCTCTGAGACAATGCTAAAGTCAGGACTGTGAAGAAAATTATATGCGCTTTTAATGTGATACGCTCCGAAATCCCAAGTGAACAAAATTAAGTCAACTATAAATTCTGGTGTAAGAACATTATGCGATGCTTTACGCTCTACATCGATTTAAAACTTACGATTTGAAACGAATATTAGGTCTCGAAACATTCTTATCACAAAAATATGAAGAAGAAAATCCTTTGAATCAAATACCCAAAGTTTATTCAATATTGCAACAATCTTGTCATACCAAACAACACATCCACTAAAATGTGTAAAATGTTAACACGTCTGTTTTTCTGATGATTCATCCGTTAATATTTCCCTGGATGAATTGTTAATAGTTAAGGATTTGTAGGTTGTTTGAATGTGTCTAAACAAAAGTTTATATAGAAATTATCAACAACATTTATACAACTTACAACTCATACAACAGGTTGTGAATTGTACAATTATTTTAAGTATATTTTGAACTGAAGTCCTATGATGTTAATCCTCTTATCCTGTTTTTAATCTAATAATTTGTAAGGATATGCTAAATAAATAAAACAAGTAGAAGTGCTATATTCGCCTGTGGCGAATCCTATATACCCTACACCAAACTATTTAGTAAGAAATTTTTTTAGCGACGAATGAATTTTACTGCAAATGAGTGAGAACAGTTGTGTGAATAAAAATATTTCTATCTGTTTGTTTCTAAAAAACAAACACACAGAAGAAATCATATTTTGGCTTTATCTCCGCCATTTATAAACAAAATTTGCTTGAAAATTAAAAAATTAATTTTAAATTTACTTTATTTTGTGAACAAATGTGATGCAAATGTTTTGTGTGTTCAGCTGTTGAGGAGGAGAGAAATGAGTAAACGGAAAACTTTAAAACTGTTTTCTAATGAAACTGCTTCTTTTTGAGCTGTCACACCTTTGCAGAAAATGAGCGTTATGTAAATATTTTTAAAGGAAAAACAATACATCCTTAAATGACGGTTCTCGTATTACAATTGTGACTTCAATATTGCAACAAAGTAAAATTTTTTAACACGATGTGTTTAAAATTTGTTTCACAAATCGAGGGCGCACTGTAATATTTTGAGGAAGAAATGTTTTTGCTTGATTTTTATCATATCCATTTTTTCTATCAAAGACCCGCAGTTAAATACTATTTAAGTATTTCGTTGTATTTTCCCAGATATTGAAAAAAATTAAGTTATCGTTAACAAAATTTATTTTATGTTAAAAAAAATCACTCAAAAGTATCCTTTTTTGTAATTTATTTGATTTAAGTTTTTATATTCACTTTTCGCTGGGAATGTGCGATTAATAAATTATTCAAACGTTCTGTGGAATGAAAACCTGGTTAATCGATTATTTCATTATTAAAAAAATTAAATTTAAATCTGATTTTGGTTATTCAAAAAACATTTATTTAGAATTTGATTATTCAAAACTACGATTAGTTAATTGTATATATAAGTTTCACTTTTCCTTTTTATGTCTTTTATTTCATTGAAGCTTGTATATATTATTGTATGAAACCGTTTCTTTTTTAAAAATATTTTTAAATAAAATTATTCAAATTTGAATAATCAAAATTGAAAATACTTCATTAATTAGCACTTTGATTAATCTGCATTCAGGATTTATCAATTAATTGACTAATCAGTTTGGCGACTAGTTAAAAAGTTTGACGAATCGATTAATTGCACATTCCCATTTTTAAAACTGAGAATCCTTACAACTTTTAATTCACGTTTTTTGCTCGTAATGGAAACTTACGAAATTTTGCATTTACACCGAAACTTAAACAAAGTGTTAAGGTCAAAATAAAGCATCGACTATTCATGTTTTAGTGTCAAAATAAGAAAAGTTAAACAAAAAAAAAACGCTTAAACTTTGTACTGGGAAATAAGTATATACTGTCGTATGTTGATGTAGAACGTTTATTGAACAACTAATTTTGTTCAGCTACTTGATCGTTGTTTTTATAGAGAAGTGATATTAAAAACACCATTAGTCTCTAAAAGCATACATGTAATATAATAGTATTAACAAATAACTATATTTGTTTATTTTAAACTTAAGCAATCAAAAATAGTAAAACAATAACAAATAAACTGGATTCGCAAGAATATTAAAAGTGATTAATTTAAGATTTTCCACAGTGTCTCCATAAATATCATTGACGATTTTAATAAAAAACAATGAAAAACAAACTAAAAACAAGCCATAGATTTATAAGCGTCTGGGCCGAATCTCATATACCCTTCAGCTAAACATAATTAATGGACAAAATATTTGCGGAAAAAATGCTTCTAATGTTTCCGGGAAAAATTATTTTTAACTAATTTTTTTAAATATTCTGCGACATCGTGGGACTATGTCGCACGTATTTTTTCTTTCGTACAATTACATTTAAAACACTCATAAAATTTAAGAATTTGTTGTGAAAGTAATTTTACAAAAGAAAGAATTCGTTCGATTTTTAACTTTTAAAATCCGGTGTCGTTCGCTCCCTTCAAATAAACAAACGAAAATTTGCGATATCGAAAACATGCATTTTGAATGAAGCAATATTCTTTTGTTCTTTTGTTTAAAATTTTACGATTTTTCGTAATTTTTTATAATTATCGTCATTATTATGTTTTGATTGACTTTCCGCGATATAACCAATTTTTTTCAAACTTTCGTTTACTTTTTTTGGCATTTCTTTGACTTTTAGCGTTTCTTAATAAATTTTATGGCTTGTTTTGTTATATTTCAATTTTTCGCAAATTTTTAAAATTTTTGCAAAGTGTTTTATTCCTTTTGACGACTTAGCGAATCTTATTCTATTCAATATGCGACTTTTCTATCTTTTAAATGTTGACAAGATTTTCAAATTTTTGTTATTTTAGCAAACTTGTCCGGGTTTTTTTGCCATTTCTGACCGTTTTAGCGAATTTTAATAGACTTTATGGCTTGTTTCCAATTTTGTGATATTTCGAGAATTTTCGCTATTTTCATGGCTTTTGCGACGTGATTTTTTCCAAAGTTTTCTCCTTTTTACAGATTTTTCAATTTTTGAGTTTTCTCTGAGTTTTTACTATTTTTTTTTTAAATTTTTAACGATGTTTAATTAAATTTTAATTTTATTTACTAAAATATTTGAAAAATTAAATAAGAAAGTCGCTTTGTACAAATTTTATATACGCACAGTGGACCATTTTGGGGGAAGGCGGTGAAAAGTCTATAACTTTTGACTGGATTGGAATTTTGATTTTGATTGAAACTATAGGCTACAAGTTTACGATATAAAACTTTAAAATCGACCGGTTAGAAAAATAGTTATGATGGGCTTAAAATGCATTTTAAGTTTTAACCGATTTTTGGTACAAAAGTGAAGTTTAAAAACTTGTTAAAAAAAGTTTGTTTTACGAAAAAGTCTTATATTTTGAGTCACATTTACAACTTATACTTATTAAAATCTTAAACTTTGTTAAAAAGTGCCAAACTTTGTCCCCCGTAAAGTTTTTAGTACGAAGGGTCAAAGGATGGTTTTGTTGAAACAGTTTGATTTATAAATTAGTTTATTAAGTAGAGAACATAAAATATACAAACATTGGTTCAAATTTAGTTTAGATAAAGAGGTTTTAATGAAGAAGGCGTAGGTTTGTATATTCAAAAATTTGGACCTTAAAAAAACAAAAAATAATAATTTCTAAAAGTCAAAAACACTTCATTTTCCTAGTAATAATAGCTAACAAATTAGGCAAATAAACAAAATTTATTTCGTTTGAAAATCTTTCAAAACAAAAAAGTTATAGTTGTCTAAAAATCAAAAGTTTACTTAGAAATTTTTCATTTTAGCGAAATATTGAAAATGTTAAATTTTGAATCGCCCTGTTCACTGTGATAAAGTTTTAATTTTTTGGCTCCAGAGGTACACTAGTGTCTATTTTCGAATGAACTTTAACATTCTACAATCGGTGACCATAAAATATGAGTTTTGGCCGCCTTCTCGTGAAATGGTCCACAGTGCGACGTAAGAAACGCAGAGTTTGTTGCCACGAGAATTTTGAGTTAACGTACGGATTGTGAGCATTTTCATACGCAAATGTCTGTTTTATATTCTACGACGAATATTCGTTACCCAACGTCTTCACGAGGCATCGACTTGAACATGCACATGAGCATTAGCCGCCAGAGCAACGGTGTCAATGTTCATGTTTTTGTATGTGGCGAGCGAATACGTGTAGATGCTAATGTTCTGCCTGATGATGGTAGAATAATACAGGTGGTGTCGAAGCGTTAACGGACTGTTTTTTTGCGTTCGCAGCTGTCAAAATTTTATTATGTACTAAAAAAGCACACTTGAACATTTGTTTCAAATGCAAATAAGAAAAGGAAAAGAAACAAAATTCTTTATAGAACAGAAAATGCAAAAAAACACACATGTGAATGTACAATATTTTGCCATTTTTCTGTTGTGCTTTTTTGACAGCTTCGAACCTAAAAGCAGTGTTGTTGTAGCTTCCACACTACCTGTATTATTCTAGCATGTGCCTGCTCATATAATTTTCAGGTTGTTTAATAGAGATAGAATTAATTTTTTTGCGCTGTCTCTTTTACTCTCCTTTGAAAATTATATTTGATGTCGAACATAGTTGCTCAGCCATCGATGCCTGAGCATGGATGAAACATGGACATGAGCGGTCTACATTAGTCATATGCGACATTCGACATGATGTTCATATCAAGTTTATGGCTAATAGAGACGTATCGTTACGAAAAATTCGTAGTTCGTCCCAGATTACTGCAAAAATATGCTAAGAAGATTTCGCACTTGAACAACAGTAGAATAAAAATTCTTTTGGATTTTACATTGTAGATATATGACACATAATTTTGAAATCTTCCATTTTTGCTTCCAAAATGTAGACAAAACAATACGAAATTTTTTAAAGCGGATAGATATTAATTTCTTTATTTGATTTCATGCAAAAAGGAAAAATTTTAAAACTTCGAGTTAATACCCTCTCGTTGATCAACTGCGAGTTGTAGAATTTTAAACAATAAAAAAATTAAAATTAATTAACTAAACTCTACATATGAAAATATATTATTATTATTGATGTAGAGCAGCATATGGCCGTGTTTGACCGAAAACAATTGTATACTCATTGTTCATACAAATTAGTTTTCTATTTATTTAAACACTTCATTATATATTTTTTTTTAGTTCTTAATAGTCTGTTGGTTTTCTATTTATGATAAACATAAAATTGTCAATACCTTGGCATAATTAGAAAATTATCATTAATGACTAATTAATTAATTACTGGTCAAGTTTTTGGTCAGTCCTTGGGTTCAATGATTGATCGGTAGGTGTTAAATAATGATCATAATATCTTTAATATGATTATGTGTGCCTTGTAAGATTAATTTGTACTGCTGTGAATAATAAAAATAAATAAATAATTATTATAAGCATTGAAAGCGTCTCGCAGCAAGATTAATTTTCTCAGTTATGCCCACAAATGTTTAACACAACACTTTTAATAGAAATTATTATCTGTAAAACAATTATTGTATTTTGCTGCAAAAGATGTGATCGATTAACCGTAAAACGTGCAGACAGCCAGTGCAAATAAAAAAGAACAAAATTAAAGTGAAGAAATAAGTTCAGTTTCTATTGAAACATAGAAAAATCCTTAACCCTTTCTTGCCCGCTGTTTGAATTTTAAACTTTGCTACTTTTTTGTATTAAAACTAAAATAATTTAACTTTAATTAGTGCTGCTAAAATTAGAATAGCGATCGTGGTGAAGTTGTGTTTGCTTTTAAGCAAATAATAATACCTACCACAATACAAATAAGCCTCGTATTATTTTCGGATCATAATTTATATGAATAAAGATTTTCTAATCACATCACATTCAGCCGAGCCATGGCGAATACATGGAAACACACATGAACACTGTTGATGGAAGTGTAGCGGCTTCCAAAAAACAATGTTTTATATGTTCTGCCGTGTAAGTTGAAATTAAAATTAAAAAATTAAAATAAATTGAAATACAAATAAAACAAAGCTTAGCAACAACAATAAAAAATATTTTTAATGTATACAACAACATCTCAAAATAATTTGGGGACAAAAGGGTTAAAAACTGCCATAAAATTCGGACAAACTTCAACAAACAAAACTTTTTGAAATTCTTACAAACAAAAACCTTTAATAAAAGTTGTTTTGGTAATGGACCATATAAAACTGAGATTTCCTTAATAGAATCATCCGGAAGTCGATTTATATCTGTTTACATATGATCATGCGAGAGAAAACACGGGCGTGCTTTTTTCATTGGCTTGTAAATCGTATTCGTAGCAAAGTCTTAAGTAGATTTTTTATGTCATCTATTTATATTATTTTTCTAATTAATTAACGAGCTTTCATATACACTATCAGTATCAGCTCTAAAATTAATTCCGAAATCTGACGGTACATTAAAATTATAGACATTTAATATACATACAAGGCTAAAGTAGTAAATATAAAATAAAATAATACAACATTTTTAATGTTTTAAAATTTTCAAAAATAGTTCATTTCCTCATTTTTAATATTTTAATTGACAATCAATTTTTAATACAAAAAGAAAACGGAAAGTTAAACAATAATTATTGTAATTATAATTTATGACATTTGTTTATTTATTGTTATTTTAATTATTAAACGATTTTTCCTCCTGCAGAAGATACACAAAGTAGTAACGAAATATCGAGAATAACTGCCTGTCCCCATGATGTCGTACGATATCATTCTTTTATTTCAAATGTAACATCACAAAAGAACGATATCGTACGACATCGTGGGACAGGCAGTTATTCTCGAGTTGGATGTTTTTTTTATATAAAAGTGACTTCAACGTAGTTAATCAATTAGAAAAATAATATAATCAAGAAAAGGTCGAGAAATTATTTATTTAAAATTTAATATTTTCTATTTTCTTATCGGTTCTTTAAAAAATTCGCAACTGTTTTTAATTAAGCTGGATGTTTCATTTGAATTAGATTGTTCATAAATGCTATTTATAGCATCCGTTGAAATATTTTCAGAATCTTTATCGTGTCCGTCCGAACTCACTTTTTCAGAACGAACGCCAACACAAGCTTCACAAAATTTTTTTAGTCGTATTTCGCAACCGAACTTTTTCTATTGAATAAAACCATTTTAATTAATAATAAAAACAAATTTTAATGCGCAAGAAAATCCTTTTATTTATTTTTTTACTTTAATATTTCATCATTTAGATATTTGGCGATTCTTAAATGATAGGGTTGTTGTTAAATGAATGGGTTAGGGTTGTACAAAGCGGCTACTTTTGACTACTCAATACTACTCAATACTTTTTCAATTGAGTATCCGATACTACTCAGTACTTTTGACGTTTTTTCTTATTTCAAAATAAAATGTTTTTCGATTTTATTATTACACGTACTCCATAATAATTCATGGATTAGCAAATTTTATAATTCATTTAAAATATCTAGCTAAACGGCCAGGATTATTAATTGCTGCAAATGATTTAAAGGCGCTTAACTTTCCTCACAACCGAGTTGCATTTCAAGTAAAATTTTCGTATTTACATATGGAAATGCATCTCTGAAAGTATTGAGTAGTTAGTTTTGGGTATTAAGTACCGGGAAATATATACGGTATTGAGTACTCGGTACTCAAATACTCAATATTTTTAAAGCCCTGAAATAAGTATTCGAAATTCTCTAAAAAATTCACAGAAAGCTGAACATAAACCGAACAAAGCTTTTTGCCGAACTCCGACACCGAACGCAATCGGTTCGATCAAATATTTAACATTTTTTCCACTAAACCACGAATGATTACAAGTTCTTGGAATTAAATACAAATTTTCGCATTACATTCGCGAGATTGTGTAATTGAAAAACTCTAATTACACTGTACAAAAAAAATAATATATATATTTTAAATAACAAAAAAAGATATGAGTGTATGATCGTTTTGATTGTTTGCATTTGAAATTCATTTTAGGGGGAGGTGAATTCCCCCCATCCTTTAAACATTCTTAAAGTGAAACGGCATATAAAATCTTGCAATTCTTAAGCTTAAGGTATGAGATTTGTTAAGCGTTTTTATGTAAAACACTACGAGGAACATTTTTGTGAAACATTCTAAACCTCTAACTCTTCGCTGTACGGGTCTGTTTTAAAATACTATTGTGAGAGTCTCTTGATACACCAAAACTCAAAGTTCAACTTGAACGTCAAAAATAAATAAAAACTTCAAACGAGTTAAGGATCAATTTTATACTTATTCAGACATTCTGGCGTTCAAGATCTATGAAGTCCTTGAAGGCTTATAGTAGAATTTTTTATAAAATCTTTTTGTGAAACATTTTAACCATCTAAATCTTCAATGTGTGGATAGTTTTTGTGCCTTTTCAAAAGAAAGGGAAAACACTCCCCTCAAAATGCAATATAAAGGGCTGAAATTCCTACAAGTCCTACAAAAAATAAATTTTATTACAAGTCTCAAGATACAACAAAGTTCAAAATGTGACTTGAAGGAATTAGGTAAAAATTTTGAATGTGTTTAAGGGTTAATTTCGTACTTATTAAGACATTTAAGTTTTGATTTATTTGTGGCATTCAAGTTCAGTTTAGAACTTTGGTGTCTTCAAAAAGTTTTAATAGAAGTTTATAACAAGACTTAGGGAGAAAGAGGGAACAGTCCCGTGCCGATAACAGTTAGAGGGTTATAATGTTTCACAAAAATTACCCTTGTGGTGTTTTATTTAAAACTCCTTAACACATCTTATACCTTAAGCGTAAGAATTACAAGATATCCTCTACCGATTCCCTATAAAAGTGCAGAATGGGAAGGGGGATGGAATTTAACAAAACGTCAAAACCAATATAAACTTTCAAAGCTCTCATACACGTATCACTTGTCAGAACCTTGTTATATTTTTGTATTGTACAGTTTTATCATATAAAAACATAATGCATACTGATGTAGGGTGTTGACTGCCTGATTAAGCTTTAAACTCTATTTAAATAAAATTGAATAACTTATCGTTAAAAAAATCACTAAAAAAATGGTTAAACAATTTAATCCCTTAATTACAAACAATTTTCGTAGTAAATGTGGCTTTCTATGACCACATTTTTGTTATTAAATAAATAAATAAATTAATAATTCGTTTTTTAACGTAAATCAATAACTTGTTATAGTTTTTAAATTATAGGCTTCACTCACAATAAGCATTTTCATTTAGAAGAATTTTATAAAACGTGTCTTCTTTGCAAATTTGTTTTATAAGATCTTGATAAAAATATTTTTTGAAAATACACGAAGAAACAGAACAGAACTACTCCAACTGCCGGCAAAGCATAAATGTAATTAAATCCGCAGCCGTAACCTTAAATGCTGTCATATTCTTATTTGTTTTGTATGAATTATGCATGTAACTTTATGAAAATTTGATGACATTGTTGACAGAATATGACACTTTTGAAAAATGACGTAATGTTCGTGGCCATTATGACACTTTACAAACAGACTTGGAACAGATTCATTTTAGTGACACAACTCAAAAAAAACACCGGCTTTGCCTACTAAAGATTTTTTTCATCGTCGGTCACGGACAATACGATACCGCCCTGATGTACATTACTTCACTTTCAAAAGTGTTATGGTGACCGATTCTTTGACTCTTTTAAGTGTATAATATTATGATGATGGATATTATGGCATATCGCCCATCTTTACAATTAAATAAACATACGATGATTTCGCTTATAAATACTATTTTTTACATATCAAAATGAAGCCTCCAATAAGACCATATAGATAGATAAATACTAGATTAACCAAATCAAGCTCTTGTTTGTCTACAAAAATGCTCTATCTCATATCTTTGTAAAAGCAAATTGGCTGATACATGCATGTGCAATACGTGTGCATGTATTAGTAGCAACTTTAAACGCTTATAGCTCCCAAAATACTGAACCGATTTTAACAAAATATATATATTGTGCGTATTTTTGAACAAATATTTTCAAAATTATATAAGTTTTGTCAAAATCGGATGTGATTATATAGATATACTTTCCGTCATTAAAAACCGCGCTAAAATGTAGTCGTGAGTGAAAACTACATTCTACGGCGATTTCTAATGTAAAATTGCAAAAACAAACTCCTTAAGGGACCGTTCTATTTCCTCACTTATGCTAATTAGGCTGCTGGATCCAGTCCACTTCCATCATTAACAGCCTAAGTGCATAATTAGATCTGAAACCGCTTTCGACAAACTACATCATCAAAAGAGAGGAAAAGAAAGTAAGCTTAGTGCTCAAGTTTCCCCTTGATTGAAAAATGTACGTTATATATATTATATTCTGGCGGTATTGTGGTCAGCAATACTACATTATTTTGGTTTATACGTAAAATATATCCCTCCTTTACTGCAACATAGTCATATCTCAAAAAAAAACCTTATTCTTCAGAAGACGAGTTTAAAGTTTTTAATCTACTCACAAATCAATGGAAAAATAAAAAAGTATTCTCTTTACAAGATATTTGTATGAATTTTTCACACAAGATGAAGAACTGTACGAAGAACAATTCTGCATTCTTGACTCAAAAGTCACGTTTTTTGAGATATGACTATGTTGCAATAAAGGAACGATAAGTAAACTCATTGTCGACAGTGGTTGCAGTGCAATTTATAATTAAGCTAAGGTCTTCGGAAAAAGCATATCAAATAGATCATATACACGGACAGATGGTCATCATTAAATTGTCTTCTGTGGATTATTTAACGCAAAATTTCTCAATCTGATCTTTAACCCAAAGTAGGAAATCTGTATGTATTCCAAATAATATAAAAACTCGTAGTAAAATGAAACCATTATCATGGTTCGGACAATAATTTTATGGTTGTGGGAAGTATCGTATAGTTGTAGTAAACATTCCAGTATTGCTTCTTCATATTTGAAACAGAACTGTAGTCGTCATAAAGAATTTCTGGTTTGTATTTTATCATTTAATAATTATTATCGATAATAAGTGCAACATGGTTGTACTACAACCAAATTTTTATAAATATTAAAAAATATTTTTTTGTTTGTAATCACATTATGATGCAAATAAGTATTCACCACACATATGCAACACATGAATGTCATGTATTACACTTGTCGGCTTATATAGTGATGTATGCTACAATTATCATTCGGTTAATATTAAAAACAATATGAGAATTTCAGATTTATGCAGAGTCGAGCATATATTTCTGAAATACTAACTAACACTGCACCGACTTGCTGAAAATTTAATGATGTTGCCCATATTTTCAACTATATGATAACTCATTGCCATATTCTTTTTATTTTTAATTGTAGAATTATTGTCAAATGGCAAAATGTTATTTATTATTGACTTAAACAACAACGAGATGATTCATATACTGTTGGAATAATAACATAATTTCACTTTCACAGTACAATCCAAACATATGTACATATTATGATTCGACTTCAACTATTTAGTTCAATCATAATGTATGGATCGTTTTTTTATGGTTGCCTCAAGCATGTTTTTTCTTTTCGTATATATTCTAGTAAATATCCAACATAACTTTAGGTTCTTATAAATTTAACACGCTTGTTACAAATTAAGTCTTTCATTTACGATTCCATTTCCATTATAAAATCTATAAAAGATATCTTTTGCAATTAAACGTGTTTTAATGCACTTCACTAATTCAAACTAGAAAGACATTAAAAAAGCATATTAACTACGAATTGTTTTACAAGTTCAAAGAAAAAAACAATAAACAACAGTCGTTAAAAATATTTTAAGTCAACAACCTGAATGCTGCAGATAATTGTATCTTAATATAAATTGAACTTGAAATGTTAGCATGAATGCATTGCGCTTGAGGTTCTTTATTAAAACAACACAGTGGGATGAAATCATAAAATATGAAAGAATGTTTAACAATAAAACTTGAAAATAACGTCGCAACAATAAAGCAGCGAACAGAACACTGTTACACAATACAACACATAATTTTGGGACTCAATTCTGAGAATTGTACGCGAAAGTAGCCCCACTTTTTCTACATTTTAACACGGTTATAACTCGGTATACCGATGATACTTGTTATTTTCCATATCGAAATATTCAATTTTCTTCTGGTTGCCAAATGTAATTTATTAATTATTAATGCCGGCAGGCAACTTGACAAAACGAATGATGCAGAATTTCTTATTTTTTGGCTACTTTCATGTGCAGTTCTTAGAATTGAGTCTCAAATCAATGAGCTGAAAAATGTTGTACTGTGTTAAGCCTGGTACTCTTTTCGAAGTTGCGAAAAATTTTCAGCAACATTGATTATTTCGCGTGAAAAAGTGATTCCCATATTATTTATTGATTAGAAGTATGCAAAATTTGTGCCATTATTAGAATTATAGTTATAGAGATAGTTCCTTCTATAGTGTGCAAAAGAAAAAAATTATATTAAAAAATTTGTATCGGCCGTCCATATTTCGCTGGAAATAAATACCAGTCACATTATTTCACAGATGGCAAGAAAATGTTGCCAAATACATTTCATAAATTTTTCACGAGTTGAACAGAATACAACTTTTGCAAGATTTTTTCATTAATATTTCATGTAAACTTTTTTATATTGATTATGTCAACATTTTGCGTGAAATTTTAAACAGAGTACCAAGCTTTAGGAACCGGTGCGAGTTGTAACACTTCTAATGAAAAGGACATTTACTACAAAAGTGTCACAACTAAAAAAAAGTCTTTTTATAGATAAATTCACACTCAATAGTTATCTTGTTTATTCACCTCTTGAGAGAATAATATTATACTAGCGTATCCAGCGGTCGACTAAATAGACCGCATTCTAGAAATTAATATTGAACGCTTCCATAAATACATACGATAAAATAAAAAAACAAAAAACGTTCTAAATAAACAATTTAAAACTCTGTCTCATTTCTATACAAAAGCGAATTGAACAGACAAACATGCACACTTTGTTTATTTTTCAAGTTGAAGCTGATTGATACATGCATGTGTAATAAGTGTGCATGTGTTAGTAGCAACTTTAAACGCTTATACCTCCCAAAATATCGAACCGACTTATATAAAATTTAGAACCCGTTTAATGGATCTAGAAAACGTGTTTGCCTATTAATAATATACATAGATTATGTTTTTTTAAATTAAATTAATGTGTGAGTGAATGAATAACTTTAAATTCGTATTTTGCAGAATGATGTTTTTGTGTGTGAATAAATGAGCGAGATGTTTGAATATTTATCTTAATACTTCTTGTCAACAAATCACATTTTCCGACGATCACACTGGATGTGCCCCTCAATAAATAATTACTGATTTAGTTTCAGTGCATTCTGAAACGGGTTAATAAACAATAATTCTACTACACACTTCCTAAATGTTTGTTTTTGTTTTGCTTTATATCACATTTTATTCAAATAAAATAAAAAATTTAAACAATTCTTTGTCGTTAAAAATATTTCTGACTGGTTGACTTAAAAATCAATAGCTTTTTTATAACCGTAAACAAGATAACCTTCATATTGATTCCAAATAGTTTTCAAGTTAATTCATTTTTTTTGTTAACAAGAATTGTAAAATTGTTTTTCTCTTTTTGACACTTAATTCAATAATTATCGATATCATGATCGATGGCAAACAGTGCGAAATTATGAAAAAACGAAAATAAACTGCAAGTCAGATTTAAAAAAAATTCTTACGAGTAAAGGCCTCTTTAGCCGACCGTAAATGTAGAATCGTAAATGTAGTCGTGTCAGCTGATCGTATCTGTTACATGAAAAAGCAATAAAAATGCTTACCTGATCGAAATGTTACTTGGCCGTAACGTACCAACCTGTATAAAATAGAATTTCATTACGATTTTACGTGAAAAATGTAGACAGTGATGAAATTGCATGTATGTTGATTATGAATGCGACACAGTAAACCTCTTTTGGAACCATTTTAGTTGTTAAACTTGTATACATTCATGGTGTATTGAATAAATTTAGTTTTATTAATCAATTTATTTTCTTTATAAAATTTAGCAAGAGACTGCCAAGGTACTTCAAGGAGTCCCTAATGGCACCCAATTGGTCGCATATCTGGAATAATTTTGGAAATTGAATAAATTGACCACTTGGACTACCCTACTATATAGTGCACTACGTGTGCAATGCCATATTTGACCAAAATGGTCACCAATCTTCTTCAGAGATTTCACTAAAAAAATTCTTTTGTTTTTGTAGTGCCTCCCAACATATATCCCATATTCTATTATTGTAATATCATTAGGTACATAATACAGAATTTTTACAGTAATTTTTTTGGCATGGACTTGGTGCCACTTCCTGGATTTTTCTGCTTTAAGCAAATTTGCAACTACTGTTAACCGTTTTACAGAGCTCTGTTAACTGAGCTATGTTAAAATTTTTTTCGTGTGTCTGCTATTTAAATACAAATTTTTCTTCACACACATTACCAGGGCCTGAATAAGGACATTGCCTTTTTGGTATATCGGCAAATTATTCTACCTCTCATGTCCTACGCTTTCCCTGTCTGGTTCAGAATTTCCTCTGCTTAGATGGAGAGGCTTAGGATATGGGAGAGAAGGATGTGCCTGGGATTGAGGCGCAGACTTGGGACAGATAATGTTTACCATAGGCCGTCTTGTAGATCGATCTATGCGGCTACCAACTTTAGCAGGATCGATGCTTACATGATGGCATCTGGCATCGCATTCACTGCGAAGGCTCGCTCCTTGGGGAATAGCCTGGTCAGGGAATATATTAGGAGACCCACTGATTTGGAGTCTATCCGGTTGTCCAGACATCTGTCACTAGCTGACCTCCCTGTACTGGACGAGGCTGGTCTTATTTACGAGGGCGCGAACATTCTCTTCTAAAATAGGAGAATAAATACTCTGAACATGTATAACGTAGTGTATAACAGTGCGCAGTAATTTCCTCTATTTTTAATTTTGCTGTTTTCTTTTTTAGTCTATACGTTATCCTTAAGTTGTTTTTAAGTATTTGTAGTTTAGTTTTAAAATAATTGCCTTCCTTTTTATTCCATTTTTGGGAAATCAATTAAAAATCATATGTAATTAGTTTTAATGAATTTTTATATTATATAGTTGGACTATAAATATCTCCTAGAATAAATTAGAATAGTTTCTGAAAAATACTAAGTATGCAAGAGAAGTAAATATTAAAAAATAGGTTAAGAAAAGCATGTACAAACTGAATTTTTTGGAAAATATATTGAATTGAATTGAAATCACACACATTATTTTATATGGCATTTACACCAAACCGAAATCTAGTAGATTTCAATTGAAATCTCTATATTAAAATCTCTACTTTTTACACCGGGTTATTCGTGACATTTATTTTGGAATTTCGTATCCATGACAAAAACAGTTGATTGAAATTTTCATTTTTAAGTGTCAAACTTCATACAAAAAATTATCGTTCAAATTCGAAACAGCTGGCGAGCACACCCTTCAAGGATATGTTGTTAAGCCGCGTAGTATTTTTCACTGCAATCTAGGAAAAACCGCAGTTGCATCACTAAGTGCTACGAGATTTTGTGTAGATTTTGACGAAATCCTGTGACGAAGTAGATTTTGTTTTGTATGGGAAATCTAGTCAAAATCAACAAGATTTTGCTCGAAATCTCGTAAGTACTAGATTTTGGTCTGGTGTAAATGCCATATTAAAGTCAAGCCGATTTCAATGAATTTTGCTAAAATTTATAAAAAATAGTTTTAGCAAAGATTTAAAAAAAATATACAGAGAAAACGAATTTGCTGCTTAAAGTTGTATTTCATGGCTCAAGAATTATTAAGTTGTTGAATTAAAAAAAATTTCAATATTTGACATTGAGTTTATTTTATTTTTCGTAAATATCTTCGGCAAAAGCGTTGGAAAAGTTCTTAACAAAATATATTTTCTGCTTTGCAAAAACCTATAAAATCATATTTTAAAAATTCTTGTGTTAATCGTTTCAATTCGTCTAGTCGTGAAAAATATTCAAAGCCAAAATTTTTTAATTAGTTTGAAAATGGTTTAAGTTTGAAAAAAATTTTCTTTACAATTTATAATAAAATATTAGTATTTTTCCAAAATTAATATTTTACATATTTAGTAAAATATTAATTGTTATATTAAAAACACATTGAAATTGACTATTGAGGGGTACAGCTAACTCTTCTGTGGCTTGTGACTTATTTTAAACTCAAAAGTCAGTCTATGCGGGAATGGTAGATTGGGAAAGTGAACTGATTTGTTTGATTATTAAGTTGTTATTTCAACTTTGATATTATATAAACTTTTTTACTTGTTCTAATGAAAGTTTAGTATCTCTCTAGTTGTTCTAAGAAATATTTGGGTAAAGTTCCCTGATGATCTGTATTAGCAACAGTGAAATGATCATAGGAACTAGCTATAGCCTTCAATAATCAATTTCAATATGATTCAAAAAGTGCAATAATAAACTAAAAAAAAGCTTTATAATAAATAATTTTTCACTATTTCAGAAAATAATATTGCAAATTTTGAATAAAAAGTTAAAAAAATGCTGCACTGTTCTAGAAAATAAAATGCCATTATATTTATAATTAACATTTTATAAAGATTTAAAAAAAAATCGAGGCAATCTCGATTAATATAAATTTAATAAATAAATAAATTTATAAATATTTTTGTTTTTATTATTTAATTGCATTACATGTGTCTGGTCAATTATGCTGATCCTATACTATAATTATAAGACTATGAGTCTTATTGTATGGGAATGCGAATAAACAAATAAATTCGATTGCAAGCCAATCAAAATAACGAAGGCAGATTTTTTGTCGGAAGCCTTTTATTGAATTGCGCAAAAACTATAATAAAATTATTTTGTTCAATTTTATTTTATTTAGTTTTAGCAATTCTCAAACCGCTTTAAGCCTTCCATAATGTAATATTTTGGAGAGTTCTTGAAATGGGATCTCTGCTCTACAGATGACTTTCCCATTGGGCATGGTATCATTATTGTTTTTTCTTTTTGAAACAGAAGAAAGTCTCTGAAAATGAAATAGAAGGTCAAGGTAGATGCGACTGGAATTCGAAACATAGCTCGCGCAATAACTATTTAAAGAGGTTAATTCATGTTTCAGCAACAGTTGTATATTTATGCGCGAAGAAATTCATCGGAATCTTATTTAGTCAGTAGGACAATTGCGTCTATTTTTCGATTATGGTGAAACTCAGCACACAGCTTGCAGTATCTTTGGCATGTACAATAATCAATTAACTTTGTGTAATCGATTAATCGCAGTTTCATAATAGCGACAGATCTGACTAAATAAAGCACACAGATGAATCTCTTAAAATACATTATTTTTTCCCTCTTTTTGTAAGTAAAATTTATGAAAAATTTTTATATGCGTATTTTTTTACGACAACTCAAAACGCATTTAATTGAAAATGACACAGTGACACTTTAATCCTTTATAGATTTTATATTGGAAATTCAATGAAGCATGAATGACTGCATAAGTTACAAATAGTATTTATTTTTAGTATCTAATTGTAATTTTCTAGATCAACATCTTCAAACCTTAAAGGATTTGTTATTAAGATTGTACTCTGACAACTTTGTATGCTGCAATTGTGCAATTGTCTAAATTGTCTAAAACGCTTACTATCAGATGGACTTATTTCTTTATTTTATTTCTTAAGCCACAAAGTATGCTACAAGCTATATAAGTTGTTATATGAAGATCAATGAGATCTAGTAGTGGCACTCACGATTTGTATTGCAAACAGAGCAAAACATGCAAGTAGTTGCAAAACTACTTTGTTTTTTATTTTGCTTTATTAATACTACAAAAAAAAAACAGCCAACAGTAGCCTCAAAGCTTTACATCTTTAAGAAATAAAACCATTTTGAAAATCGCTTAATGAAGAGTAAAGTTAGGATCCTTTTTACTTTTAATTTTTGGGAAAAACATAAAAATTCGATTAGTACCTGCAACTTTAAAATGCGATCTAATGAAGAAATATGAAGATAAGATTTGAAATCTGCGCCTCATATTAGTAAAAAATTGCAATAGAGTTCCAGTCAACACAAGAGAAAAGTTCAATTTTGTTCCCTTGTGTAATTCACATTTTCAATAAAATATTAATTGTTGAATCAAAAATACATTGGTCGCGTTCATAAGACGTAACTGTTGCGTAACCGTTGAGTGTTTGTCTTAAAAACGCAGAGTTGAGTAGTTCCGTCCGCTCCACTCAACAGTTGAGTATTTGCTGCCATTTTTACCATCAGAAATTTTTTTCGCTACATTTAGTCAACATGATGTGTTTAGCGCCACAGCTGATCAAGAAAGTTATGGGCTTTTGTATTCTAAAGCAACGCCGTTTTTATAGGTGGCGACTACAAATTAATTTGTTAAATTTTGCATTACAAATGCGATAAAGGAATAAAAATAAAGAAATAAAATTTAAATACTAATTTCATTAACTATACGTCGGTTTATTATGGGGTTTAAAATTAAATATTTCGTTCAATAAAAGGTTAAAAGATTTTATGAACATCGTGGCGGCTCAGCGTTGAAATATAAATACAATCGGCGCAGGTTTATCATTTTATTGGAGTATTTCGCTGTGCATTTTTATATTGAGAATATTCAATTTGTGGTGCAGATTTTAAAATAAAAATGGAAAATTCCTGCAAAAAGAAAACTTCATTGCAAATTCTGTGTTGTCCATGCTTTTTAGTACAAGCCAAACTAATTAATTTAGCAAATTTAAATTATTTCACTTGCAGCATTTTTATTTCTTTAAAATTTTTTACATTAATCTGTTCATTATCCAATTATTTATCAAGCCGTTTCTAAGACGTAACTGTTGGTGTCAACAGTTGACAACAGTTTCACAGCAGTTGTGATGAACAGCTACGTCTTATGAATGCGACCATTGAAATTGATTAGTATTCTTAATTAAAAAAAAATATTTAGTTGATAATATTATGTATTTAAGAAAACTTGGCCGGCCGCATATAAAAGTTTTTTTTGCAATGACAATCAATTACGAGAGTTACTGTTTATTTAACATATGGTAGTTGAACGTATACATGAATTATTATTAAAGTCGGTATGCAATTCAGCATGGATGATACTTTTTACGGTGTTTAACTGAATTCTGTTCGAAATTTTTACCATGTACTGTATTTGTGGCACAGTAAACATTTTCAAACAATGCTCGTATTGCAAAACCAGCAGAGGAAACATTCTTGTTTATTTTTCTAATTTATGCCAACTTAATACATTTATGTCAAGTTTATTGCTCCTTATGGTTTCATTTAAAAATCTAAAATATACAAAAACAAACTTCATTAACACACTAAAGTGACAACAAGACTCAATTTGATTTGATTAATTAATTATATTTGAAGCCAACAGGAAATTTTTAGTATCAACTGTGCAATTGAAACAATTTTACTATTTTTTTAATAACAAAAATATTTTGGAGATTCAAATGGTGTCATAAAATCATACGTTTTAAAATAATAACTCGAAAAAATAACTATTTAATTTTTCTCACACTTCTCTCAAATTTCTACTGTTTGGATATGACAAAATAAAAAATATATTTCAGAAAGTCCAAAATAATTTGAAGCACAACAAAACTTTTCTTAATTTAGAGGTTACACGATCAAGTTTTGTCTATCAAGTTTCAATATACTCACACTTTTTTACTAATACATTCATACTTTTAAAACTTGATACGAACTTGCTTTTGAAATTCTCTTTCCATCAAGTGTTTCAATTTACTATCAAGAAAACATTTTTTGGTTTGTTTTTTACAAATATTGAAAACTACTAATTAAAATAAAATAATCAAATATGTTTGTGAATAAAATTAATAAGTGTTAATCATGTTGTGTGATGTATAAAGCAGCCATTTGAAGCTGTTTTCTTGACGATGACAATCTAGAAAAATTAAATTGCTTTAAAATTGCGTTCAGCCTACGTCACAGCTATCAAATTAAATGAATTTTGGTAAGCAGTACGTGAGAAACATTTGAGCAATATGACATTATGGCAATATGACTTAATAGGACACCGTTTGAAACCCCCAATTATATTTATTAAAAGTTTAACTGAAATATTTTTAAGACATCAGTTAAAAAATTAGCTGAAATTTTATACATATAATATATTGAAAGGAATTGTTTGGCTTACGTTCGAATCTAACTTTAGGCATTTCTTTTTTAATAAAAATATTTTTAATTTATTAAAAAATTTTTAAAACGAAAAGATAAACGGGTAAAGTCAGACTTGCATTTAAGTCAAATAATTCCATTCAACATCAACCTTAAACAGTTAAACTCATTAAGTAGAATATATAAAATATAATTTTCTAATGATTAATCAATTAATTAATGGAATAATTAAGAGTTTCAATAAATCATAATTCTGATTAATCAAATATTTTCAATTTATTTTATTCAAATTTTAATAATTCTGTTCAAAAATATAAAACAAATATATTTTAATGTAAAAGCTAATAATATAACAAATTTTTAATTTCTTCACTCTTAAAGTTGATCGGCTGGGCACCAATTGTCCTTTTTTTTAGCTTTATGAAAAATCATAAAGATGTACATATGTGCATGAAAATCTAGTGAAAATTGAATGAGTTATGCTAAGTTTTGTGATAACATATTTTTCGATTTTTTTTTTGATTCTATCTAAAAAATTTAAAATTTTGTATATTTAAAAATCATGAACAATTCATAAAAATCGATGAACGCGTTTCTCTTTTATTCAAAAACAATTGTGTACTATGACACACTTCTTTATATTATTAATAGGCAAATAAGTTTTTTTAGATCCCTTTTACGGCCGTAATACTGAAAAGATTTTGAAAAGATTTATATTGTTTTACATAGATGTGCACAATCTTGATTTTATTCATGTCGATTCGATATTTAGGGAGCTATAAGCGTCTAAAGTTGCTACTAACACATGCACACTTATTACACATTACGCATGCATGTATGTATCTGCTTCAACTTGAAAATTAAACAACCCACTTGACCAAGACTTTCATTAATGATATCGATTTCGAATATATCTCGAACATTTATCGTGTAAAACTTTCGAGAATGACACTCAAAAATGAATCGAAAAAAGTTTACCTGTCGCTCAGTTTTGTTTCAAAAAACGTTCGATTTAGAATATTCGCTAAAGAACTATAGACGAAACTTTAGCAATGTCAATTATATATTTCAAACTACTCATTAAGCGATTCCATTTCGGTATCGAATGATGTTTGCTAAAAGTGTGTATCAAATATTGCGAAGTTTTTATGAAAGATAACTTTCACTGTTTTTTACACTAAACGTCTTTTTGTGTTGTAAGCTTTAAGAAATCTAACTCACAAATGTAATCTTTTACTTTCTTTCTGGCTAGTACAAATACGAGACTCCGTTGCTTTTTTATATCATTCTCATTTTTAGCAGAAAATGAGCAAGTATCGCTAAATTCTCGATCAACATAGTTTTCACAAACCTTTAGTGATAATAGAGAACACAATTCTTTGTATTCTCTATATTCGCAAAACCGATGATTTATGTATAATAAATAATCTCTCATACATTCATGTTTCGCCATTTTATCCAAAAAGATATTAATGCGAATGTTATGGTACTAAAATCGCGATGGTTTTCCGAATGTTTATTGTCGCGAAAATGTCGAGAATGGTTCAATTAAACGGACCTTCGTTGCATAAAATATTATCGATAGTTCATCCAACATATTTGTTTCGAAATTCTTCACTTTAGTGAGCTTTCATTTATTTCGAATCTCAGGTCAAGTGGGAAAGTGTGCATGTGTGTTTGTCCAATTTGATTTTGCAAAGAAATGACACAGAGTTGTTTATTTAGAATGCTTTTTCGTTTTTGTATATTATCGTATGTAATACATACTTTGTGTTTATATCAATATTTAATATTAATTTCTAGAATGCGGTCGATTGAGTCGACCACTGGATACACTAGTATGGCATAAATGGAATACACACATATTCAAAAATTATAGTTTTGTATGGAAATCGGATTTTTATCAATTCCGCTGCAGATAACGCGACAAGTCCAAACACGTATGTAAAGTATACTCTATAAAGGACTAGGACTGGTCCAAAAGTAGCCCAAATGTATGTAGATAATATGGTATATTTAACATTACGATGTCCCAGGGCTGGACCATATGCTTCAGGTTTGCATTACATCGGACTAACCCAAAAACTACTCCCGTTCATTACAAATGGACCACACACAAGTAGTTTGTTCGGCACGAGTACTATCGTGAAAGCACGTACAGCCAGCCGTTCTTGTATGAAAGTGACAAAGTCCATGACTTCATTACAAAGGACCATTTCAGCTATAATGTACCACCTAGTCCACTATTTTCGGCAGGGTCAGTGTTCTCAGTAAATTGTGAACAAAATTAAAAGTTGTGCACCGATTATAATGAAATAAAGCTCATTTCATTCCAACAAAATGTTTTTTTAGACCAAAACTGTGATTTTTGTTGCACTTTTTTTTATTGAAATTTTAAAGAAAAAAAATTTTTTTTTTAATTTTTCTTTTTTCCAAAACTTCAACGATATCTCTGAAACTAGTGGGCAAATTTAAAACCACTGTAAGCACGGCTTAAAGGTTATATTGTTGATGAGTCTTGGATTTTTGTAATTTAACTGAATGTTGAACCGTTTTCAAGTTATTCTATTATACAGTCGAACTTCCCTATAATGAATCTGCCTGGGACCAGAAAATCGCTTCATTATATAGAAACTTCATTATAGAGAAATTCTATTTTTACACTTTTATTTTAATGCCTTGTTTTTTAAATATTTGTTAAAGTGCTGGGAAGAATTCCAAACTGCTTAGCTATATCTTTTTTTCCTCCATCTTCAACTTTATTGATTAATAATATTTATTAAATAATTTATTCAAGCTTTAGGTCCAGAAAATAAATATAAATTTTTAATCCGATATTTCGCTTTCTCAATGGAAAGCTTCTTCAGGGATATATTTAATTAAAAATTAATAATAACAGTTATTGTTTTCACAAACCAATAAAAACTTATTCTAAATTTGTTTGAAAAAATAATAAAAAATTGTC
Organism: Gymnocheta viridis; assembly: GCA_956483585.1. Taxonomy (NCBI): domain Eukaryota; kingdom Metazoa; phylum Arthropoda; class Insecta; order Diptera; family Tachinidae; genus Gymnocheta; species Gymnocheta viridis. The sequence continues at coordinate 27,571,277 of OY101442.1, read as the reverse complement.
AAACAAATTTTTTTTTTTGATAATTCAATTACACAAAAATACAAAATTGCTTAAATCTATTACAAAGACATAAAAAATAATCAATTTCCTGTTTTATTTATATAAATTAAATGTCTGTAATTTTGAGCTACATTTTCTGTATCCATTTTAAAGTTAATTCTTTGTTCTGTTGGTGTATTTATAATCTGTAATTTTAACATTTCTAGCATGAAACGACGTTTGTAATTTGTTTCTGTTTTCAAAACTATTGTGTTTTCAAAATCTGCTGTATGGTGAAACATTGCACAATGTGATGTTAATTCAGTTTTCTGAGTTGATCTATATTTGTATTTCTGATCAGATTTATGTCCGGCTAATCTAGTTTTTAGTTTATTTTTAGTAGTGCCTATATATACTTTATTACACACTCGGTTTATTATTTCCCTTACAAGGTATTTTGTAAACTACATTAAATCTGTCTAATATTTTCATCTTATCCTTCATTTTACTGAATAAACTTCCTAATGTATTATATGTCTTATGAGCCATCGTATAATTATTAAAATAGTAGATTTTAGAATTCTCCAACCTTTCAGAAATTATTGGTACATAAGTCAAATACTTATAAATTTTTGGTTCATTCCCAGTTGTCGTTTAAATCAGAATAATTTTCATTAATAATATTTTTCTTTTCAAAAGAAATGTTGTTAGTAATTTTTGTTCACTGAACACGCAGGACAACTGCTGTCTAAATTCTTTCGTTTCGTTCTTATGTTTTTTCATCTTTTGGGAAACCGCGATTTATATATTACTTTATTCTCGTCACACAGTGTTTTTAGTATGCGTAAGGGAAACTTTTTTGGAATAATTCATTTTATGGAAACAAACGGGCAAATAACTTAAAAATTGCTTCATTGTGAAGATAAATTCACTGTTTAGAAATTCACTATAAGGAGATAAAAAATACATTAACATTAGAACGAGAACGCTGTGTTTTTGAAATGAATTCATAATAGGGAGAGCTTCATTGTATAGAAGTTCACTATAGAGAACTTCGACTGTCTGCACTTGAAGTGCCTTAATTTTTAACATAACGGTATATCGCGAAAAGTCGAGCTGATAGAAAAAAAAACCAAGTGCAGAATTAGATTCAGCGTCCTAAATAACTTTTAAAACAACATATAGTTCTTAATAAAAAAAAAACAACTTGTTCCCTTGTGTAATTAATTATGGGGAAAAGTGCGATCATAAATATAAAAAAGACGAAAATAAATTAATTCCAACTTACACATTCGAATAAAACAACGTTGCTTTCGGTGGCCTTAACACTCCTTCACCATTTTTGTTTTTTACCAGCATGATCATTTAACTCAATTACTTCTCTGTTTAACCAAATAAATTGATTTACTTGCATGACTTTTGATTTTCAGTTTGTTTAAAATATTTTATTATTCAGCAAATGATTTAAAAACTTATGTAGGTATAAAAAAATAAAATAAATACATACATATATAAAATGCATATATAAAAACATTATGCATAAGTAAATATTTTATGATTATTATGAGTGTTTTATCGATGAGTAGATATAAATAAATTTCCGTATTCAAATTTAATATTAATATTTTTTTGTTTTATTTATTTTGCCCATACGGAAATTAAGATTGTCTCTTAAAGAAACCAAAACCTATTGCAAAAAAATAAAAAATAAAAAAATACTTATAATAACAAAAGTCATTGTATAAAACTAATAAACCACAAATATGTTTTCTTAAAAAGAAATTCACAGTATTTTTCTCCTCTTATTTAAATTAAAACCTAAACACAAACTTAATACGAGTATATATTTTATTGAGCCAAGTCATTATACAAATCTTCATAGGGAAATTTCTTAAAAATGGGCGTCATTATACTTTTTATAACTTCAGCAATCGCTATATGAATAGAAGGCTGCAATTCGGACCACACATCGTACCAATTTTCATTTAAAAATTGATTCATATGAGCGCCCAACGCTTGATCGCCATTAAATAAATTTGTGAGTTTAATGTTCATTCTGTTAAGATGAGATATGATGATTAAGTTTTCTATTTTGAAACTACAATGTGCAAAGGCGCAACTTACTTTTTAGGTTCGATCAACACCTTCAGTTTGTCCACCGTCAAAAAGGTTTTACCATTTTTCAGATATGTAGATGGCTTGAATTTGACAGAGACTTGAGCATTTTCCAACAAAATATCGGCATTACCATCGCCGCGTATGGGCAAAATCAAAATGCGACCATCAGCTTTGTACTTGCTGCGAATGCTGATCTTTGGCAAACTGCCATATATTTCAAATTTCGTGGTGGAGGGATTGGCACCAAAACCACTGCAAAAAAAAATGAATCAATCAATCAATCAATCAATCAATAAAATTTTGATTAGACAATCATATTTATATTGATCTTAAATATTATATTTTTAGGTTCTGCATTGTCCTTTCAACATTGATTCATGCATTGAAATTTCAACAAAAACATAAAATTTATTTAATTATCCATCACTGTAATAGGAAATTTTTTAACAGCAAAACTCTGTACTAACACTTACGGACAACCGTCTTATGCCAGGATGTCAATAAGAGTTCAACGGGACTTTATACTGAACTTACTTGCGACCGCAACAGCAGCGGCATTTTATATTTGACATTAAGGTTCAAATAATGGAGAAAAATTCTGGAAACTTCCGTTTCGATTTTAAGGAAAGCTCGCGTCATGAAAGTTTTACAATATGAGAAAAAAAGTTGCGAAATAATATTTTCTTTAATATAAACATAATTTTTCGACCTTTATATTATTCTTTATTTATATTATTCTTCTAATTGAGCTTGATGTCACTTTTTTAATAAAAATATCTAAATTTATTTTACTCAATATTTCCTAACTTCTTCAGGAGTATAAAAATCGATAAACAATTTAAATAACAAAAAAATAACAAAATTCAAATCAAGAATTTCTTTTTCCGTTTTGGTTTAAAATTTCGTTCTAAATAACTGCGAAGCAATGTAAAATATAAAGTGACTTACCCCCATTAAGACAAAGTTCAGTTGTCTATAATTAATAGGTAAACACGTTTTTTAGATCCCTTTTGCGTCTACTGATTTTGAAAAGATTTATATATTTTTAAACGGGGTTTTACATAGATGTGCACAATCTTAATTTGATTTAAATCGGTTCGATATTTAGGGAGCTATAAGCGTTTAAAGTTGCACACTTATTACACACGCATGCATCAGCTTCAACTTGAAAAATAAACAACGTGTGTGTTTGTTCAATTTGCTTTTGCATAAAAATGAGACAGAGATTTAAGTTGTTTTTTTAGAATGCTTTGAGATTTTGTATTTTATCGTATTTATTTATGTAAACGTTTAATATTAATGTCTAGAATGCGGTCGATTGAGTCGACCGCTGTATATACTAGAACTTATTTAATTTGAAAGTTCACTAACTTTCAGTAAGTCTGAATAAAAAATTTAGTTAACCTACAGTTATCAACTATTATCAACTACTAAAAAGAAAATAACACCATCATTCAAGGACATCTGAGCACAATTTCTGTACAAAAATGTGCATTTTTCAGTTGATAAAGCTTAAATCACAATTTACGAAAAATATTTTTAAAATAAACAAAAAATAATTAAATTTTAAATGCCACATTTTATTCAAGTTAACCCTCCGATGACTGACGAGGTGTTATGAAGCGTTTCAAAAAGAATTCACACGATTTTCACACCTTTTCAAAATGTTTTGACGGATTCAAGGCAATTACTACGTAAATAACCGAAATGGTCCCTGGTGATCTTGTATATGTTTTTAATGCATTTTGTTTCTATTTTATTTTTGTATGTGAGATGATACATTCTTACGCACCCATATCAATTAACTTTTTGTGGAGAAGGAAATTACGGTTGCTTACAACAACTTCATTGTAGATCAACAGGGGTGACAAACGTGACGATTTTACAATTTTTTGGACCGAATTTCAAAAAATACGATTGACGATTTTTGGTTAGTATCCCTTATACATTGACGATTTTTTGATTTCACGACGTTTTCCTCAACACAACCTCTACGTGTGGCAAAATGTCAATCTCGATGGAAAAAAAATATTTATATTAAAATTATTTGTGTGGCTTCAGTTCAAATCTGAGTTTCTTCTTAATTTTTAAGAATTTTGTTTTTGGATAAATTCATTATATTATTAAGATAGGTACTAACTATTTGGAATATTGTATTGTTCATCAGACTAGCAGAACGGATCAGTACTGATTTCGAGGTCGGTACACCATCTCATCAGCATTCTTTGTTCGATTTTATCACCTTTGACGGTGGATACTAATAAATAGGAACATCAACTATTTAACGAATTAGAATACGAAAAGTGCAATTTATTCATTTTTACAAGTTAAACCAATTTCGGTTAGTACGAAATTCCATCTCTGATTATTAATTATTCCAAATATTGCATACTCTCCCGCTTTTTCCAGAGTCATTGGCTGCTGAGATCAAGCTATTTTCCATTTTTGTCTACCTTGTTTGTGTCTTTTGTAGTTAACTTTCTTAGTATTCAACAACCTGTGACAATGTAAACCTGGAGTTTACGACGGGTGCCTTCGTTTTTAATAATTAATGTTTATGCGTAATCTGATGAACTGTTTAGGTTTATGTTGAAATAAATATATGAATATTGAACTACAATATAAAACAGATCAAATAATAAATTTACGTTTATTTCGAAAAATGTATTAACTGTTTCGACACAAAATCTGTTCAAATCTTGCTTTCTTTGATTGAATTGACCAAGATATTGTTGAGTTTTGCATTATTGTGTGTTTGAAGTTTTTAATAAATCCGTTGAATTGTTTATTTTCAAAAGAAAGATTGTTTTATTTATTTATTTTGACTTTTTCTTTGTTCATTGTTGAAAAATGAGTGATTGGCACAACATTGATGTGGTTTTGAATCGTCGAATGCGTTTTCAATATCTAAGTGCTAATGAGCAAGAAGAAGCTTTAGAAAATTTCAGAAAATATTTGGAGCAGGATGAGTATAAGAAAAATGCTGGTGAATTTTTAGAAGAATGCGATGACGGAGATTAAAATTTCATTCCACATGATGAGGCCTCAGATGCCGAAGAAGAATTAAATGTCGAAATTGCTGAGCAATCAGAATCAGACAACGATGATGCACAGTTTTTCAACATGATGGATATTGCAGCTAATGTATTAGTTGGTACTCCACACTTCGTTTAAACTCAGATAATATTTCAGTTAATTTCAATTAAAAGTTAAAACATAACAGAGCTTCGTGTTAATGATTTTTCACTAACAAAAGAAAAAGTGTTGAGTTTATTGTTAACTTCAAGTTCATTTTTTTATTGTTAGTAGCCCTTAGAGGTAGATTTTTGTGCATCTTTTGAAGTTTTAATTATTTAAAACGGTTAAACCGTTCTCCAGTTATGCTGAAATGAATTATTGCGGACGTCATATTAGTAGGGGCCAATCTGTACGTGATAGACAAAAACTGAAAACGGATTTCAGTTTAGCGCATTAAACTCTGTAAATTTCTGTTTAAAAGTCCATTAAAATAGTTTTTTTGCAGACCAGTGGAATTAATTGTATCAATTAAAATGTGCATCAATCTACAATCAGATCAAAAACTTTCTAAATATTTTTCATTTTTTAACTTCTGATGCAAAAATATGTAAAACCTAAAAAAATATTCAATTTCTTGTTGTCAACTTCAATTCTCTTATTATAAGGTTTGACATTATTTATTTATTTTATTTTTTTGGAATTAAGGAATCGTTCGTTGCTAGTTGTATTTTTGTTTGTCTTAAGCAGGCTTACTGCAACAAAAAACCACCTTTGATTCTTTTTGTGTACAAAAACCATGAAAAAATAAATATTAAGATAAATCGAACACAAGTAGACTACTTACACAGCCCGATCGAAATTCACACCAGACAAGCCCACAACATCAACATCGCGGAAATTTAATTTTAAGCTTAACGAACCACCGCGGCCATCTGATATATCGAATTCTTTTAAATGGAATGGCTCAATAATTGGGAATGCAGCAGCCGGGTAACCTTTGCGCGCATATTGACGTATTAAATTTATTGCGGTCCGTATCACACAATCAGTATCGCCCGAATGGCAACGAGGTATGTCAACGGCTAAAAAGAAAAAGATTGAGGCAAAATATAAAAAAATATAAAAAAAAAGAAAACCAAACATTTACTTAATGAAGGTATACAAAGTAAAGCGGCTGCAGAGAACGCTTTTGAGACACATAACAATATAAGAAAAATGTTAATGGTTATCTAAAAATATACATAAAACTCTTTATAGGGAGTTGGTAAATTCTTCGTTCAACTTAAAGTATAATGTGAAAAACTGAAAATAATATCTAAATATACCGATGAACATAATTATAAAACAGGGTAATTTTCAAAAATATTTTATACAAAAATAGTTCAGCTGATCAATCACCCCATCAACATGTTGACTGTACACGTCAATTAACAATTTAAAAGTAATTAATATTTGCTTGTTAAGCTGTTTAGCTTTTTAGGCTTCTTAATATTTTGCTTTGATTTATTGATATAAATAATTTTCTTATCTTATTTATTTTTACAGTCAGTTTAAAATATTTGTTTTCAAATTTGCACAATATTTTTCTTTATTGTGTTTTCAAAATGAAAATTACAAATATTTATTAAGATTGATCATTTTTAGATCACGCTTTTAATGTGCTAATATAAATAAAGGGTGTTTACTTGGAAGACGAAGATCATTTTGACTGTTTGCGAAAATTGCTTAATGATAATAATTTTAATGCAATTTTTTTGTTATAAATTTTGGACTAGTTTCAAAATCCAAACATACATATTTCCTTTATTCGAATTTAGAATATTCGAAACATAGAGGATAATCTAGTAATATGCATCAATAAATTCAAGTTTTTATGCGAAAATGTATAAATATTACTTTTTAAATAAGTTCGAAAATTCCAACTAATTTTCGAAATATCGGATTGACATAGAATATCAATTAAAAAGCCAAAATTTCATTAAATCTTACGTTCCATGAAGACAGTTAGTTTCTAAATTTTATTATCCATGAAAATTCGAACAAAATTTCGAATTTTGGCAAACATTTAATGGCCAAATGATATGAAATCAATGACTTGAATCAATTTTAAAATTTAGGCTCTGCGTGGTCTGGTATAATTTTTATTTAGTTATTTATTTTAGTGTTTAGTCTGTTTTAAGTAGAAAATTTTGTATATTTTATATTTATTGTGTTTTAAGATTCGAAGTTTTTTTTTATTATTTATTAAGATAAATTCATTGCAGAAGAAATTTAATATGGGCCCAATAATAATAGACCCACTGCCTTAAAGAAATTGTTGGGGCATGTTGGCAGTCTTATGAACTAATATGTATTAAATTATAGATATAATTACAATAATTATGTGGTATTAATAAACTTTTACAAAACAAACATTATTACAGCTGCGTTTCAATCAAACAGATTCAAACAGACATTATTTGTGAGATGATTTTAATTTTGAAATTCTATTTAAGATTTTAAAATTAACGGATAAATTTATTAAATTTGGTACTTCTAACGCAATCTGCTCGTTGCTTTATTCTTTCTAGTCTACATCTTGGAGTTCTTAAATTATTTGCATTTCTCGGATTAAAATGAAATATTAATGCAGTTTATTTACAGCGAGTAAATTTTAATATTAAGATTTATATTCTATGCAGGTTATTTCATTCTTTGTCTTTTTTTATTTTCTTATCTAGCAGTTTTTTTGCAATTTAATAAAATTTATTATTAGGTATTCGAATATTCAATATAGATCGGAAAAACTATTTTTGAAACTCAGTATCCCTCAAAAACATATTTTTTTATGCGAAAATGCAAAAATATTACTTTAAAGTATGTTCGAAATTTCGAACTTATTTTCGAACTCGGGTAGAATAACAATTTTAAGATCAAAATTTCATTATATCGTACTTTTTATTAAGATACAGTAAGTTTTCCACCGTCATTTATCGAACTAAATTTCGAATTTCATTAAAAAGTGAATTTTATGGCCAAACGACATAATTTTCATTTAATTTTAAGATTTATCTTCTATGAGTTTTAGATATTTATTGTTTTGTTTAAACACATCACACTAAAAAAATGATAAATTCTAATTATAAATTTTTGCCATTTTAAAATTATTTTCAGACAAAAAATCAACGATAGCTGCGTTTTGACTTAACTGTCCAAAAATATATATTTCCTGTAATTATTCTTCCTATATCATGTTTAAGTGCATTTTTTATACCTGCATATTCACCGTATTTTTCGGCAGTGACCACTTTTTCAGATAAACATCCAACTCAAGTCATTTATAATTTAAAAAAAATCGCGAGAAGCCAAAATTGTGTACCTTCACATTAAGACATTTAAAATAACAGAATTTTTTATATATCTGCACAAAAAATCGTGCAAAGTTGATGGTGTAGTTAAAATACTGTAATGTAGAATATTAATTTACAACAAAAAATTATTCAACATCAAGCTTGGCTGAAAATAGTTAATTAAAAATTATAAAAAGCATGCACATTCTTGCTTCCGAAACTCTCATTCGATGTTTCCAACTGAATACGGATCTTATGGATTTAAATTGAATTTTCAATTTAAAAGCTTGAAATACATAATAATAATTTTATTTGGAAATTCGAAGTTAGTTCCAAAGTTTGGTCGAATGTTTTCTTTATGAATTATTACAAAGCATTATTTTAGTATTTAAATAATAATAATTCCAACTATAATTCGAATTAAAACCTGCTAGTGAATTTCACAAAAAAAAAGCAGAGATCTACTTTTTTCGTTTAAAGTGTAACTTACGAAATGTTGAGGCGGCTTTAGTTTTCGAAAACAGGAACATGCTGCTGCATGCAGCCACAAGGCATATTTTTATAAATGCTGAATAAGACATTTTTGTTTATTAATTACAATATTGATTTAGTTTTTTAGTATCATAAATATTGTTAAGGTTTAATTTTCTTCTTTCTTTAAGTTATTTTACACAAAATTTTTTTTAAATATATTTTGATTCACTGCAATTGCAATTCTCATAGTTTATTAATCGATTTTATTTACTAAAAATTTATCACAAAATAGTTTTTTTGATAATTTTCAAATTTTTCTTTGCAATGTCTGAGCCAATGTCAATGTTAAACTGATTTAAAATTCTAGAACTACGCTGGCATTTATAATGTTCTTCTTTACTATATTTTGCGATTTTTTTTTATTTTTTTATTTTTATTATTGAACTTGGCTAGACACGAGAACTTCTTTTTGTTTTTGTTGGTCGACAACGCATCATTAATAATCACAACTATTAGCTGTACGCATGTTTGTATGTTGTAAGATAACACAATTTTCACTTGGCTAAGATTTTTTTGTTCTTAGTTCTCTTATTTTTCACAACGGCCTTATTCATGTTTTGTTCAATCTTTGCTAAATAAATTACAATTTTATTTCATATGCGAGTATTATTTGTTAGTCAGCAAAGTTGTGTGTTTGGTGGTTGGCGACCAAATTGTGTTTGTTAACAACGTCAACCACAAACTTGCGGTTTAATTGCCATTCCGTTCCCTGCTGCTTAAAATTCTTCTAGTTCTATTCTTATTGTGTACAAAAAAAACTTCTTGCTCACTTATTCTACTAACAGCACCGATAAGTAAAATTTCTTCTTTGCTGCAAAAAATTTATTTTAAAATTGTCTTCCATATCAGTTTTATTAGGCTTCGCAGATCATTATCATAAGTACGCTTTCATACATATAAATTAGTTTGAGTCTTGTTAGCAGACCTAAACAGAGTTGTTTGTTTGCGCACAAGACGTGTAAATGCTGGGGCATTGGTATGTCCACAAAAAAAAAGAAATAAAAATAAAAAATATTATAAAATAAAGAATGTTCAAAATATGCTTAAGCTATCGGGTGTTTTTTTGAGAGCCATAGAACTTTATACATGCGGGAATAAGACACTGAATAATGTTGTTAACATCTATGAAATTGGTTTAATATGAAAGATCAGAAAGATCATCTCTTTAATTAGTGAATATGAATTCGGACATGTGGTCGCCGCGTTAATGGTATAATCTTGAACTAAATTTTATATATATTGTATTACTTGAATAAGTTGTTTTTATGTTTTTAAATTTAATACATTGCAATTATCTGATACTATTAGAAGTGCGAAGAACTTGAAAAAAAATCAAAGAAACACTCAAACAGCCATAATGCAAGATTTTAAATTCGTAGAGCAATTTATATATGATCATCGCAAAAAGCTTTCTTGAAATCTAGCAAAACTTACCTGTTTTTATTGCGTTATCTTTTAAAGTAAACTCTTCAATGATTTACTATATGATATCCTTGCTATGACATTCGCACGTTATTCAACGTGATTGCTTTTATAATGCCATCCATCAGCAACATCCTGAAACCCCGCTTTATTTCATTGTTAGAAAATTAAAAAAATATATATAAATTTAAGACGCCAATTTCTCTAAAAATGAAAAGAAAGGTAACGCGACCTGATTGTCACAACCAGTGTTGCCAGTAGCTGAAATAAAAAAAAGGCTAAATCGGAATTTTTTAAAAGGGCAGAAAAAAATAATTCTGCCAAAAATAAAAGCTAAGAAAAGGCTAAAAAATCTTTATTAATAATTCAACGTTCAATGCATAAGACATGTTCATGTACATACATAAATAAAAATAAAAGTCTACATATTAGGGCGGGTCAAATTGTATGGAACGATGTTTTTTGATGAAGCGTATAGCAAAAACGTAATCTATAGGTGATTCTGAGAAATTTTGCTCAAGAGACCATACCACTAAGTCGTATTTGGAGCTCCCAAAATTTGTACAGTTCAGTTAAAATAGATAAAGTCTTGAGTGCTCTCTTCACTGAAGGCATCTTGCATCAATACTAAACTAAAAACGCATGTGCAACGTTCCAAAACATACTCATATCACACTATTCTAATTTTTTTTAAAGCATGCTGTGATTTGAATAAAAAATAAATGAAAACGGGTGTTATTCAATCCGGACTATAGAGTTGCAATCAATCCTGATTATAGAATACGCAATGAGCTGCAAAATTCTGTCCGGATTACCGAATATTCCGGATTAGTGGAGTCCGGATTATCGAATTTACACTGTACTTTTTTATTGGGGCCAATGGACCACGATCGGTTCAAGACCTCAAAGATGGATTCGTGAAGTTATGGAGGACATTCAGCAGTAAATGTGCAAGTTGTTGATTGAAAATTTCATGATAAGCACATGACCATACAGGCGCAGCCATAGTGATTATTTGACTAATATTTTTTCTATTATCAATGGGATACCCTCCTCTTTACAATTTAATAAACATCTGATGATTTCGCTTAAACATACTCATTTTTTCATATAAAAATTAAACCTCTCATTGGAAGATCCAAGAGATAGCTAAATACTAGATTCACCAAATCAGAAAATACATTTTTTTTGCATCACATTCTTAAATAGTCACATTTCATCCCAGAACTCAACTCTTGACCCAACATTTATTCATTTCTAACTTAAAAGCTTTCGCCATTGAATTTAATATAATTTTGTCTTCAGTGTACTTACGTTTTTAAATTGAAATAATTTTTTAATATTTCAAGATTATTTTATAGGTTAAGTAGAGAATAGAAATTTGAAACCAACGTTTGAAAAACATAAATACTAAACCGATTGTTTTCATCCTTTTCAAGTACACCTAATTCTGTACATGCAAGCAAATTTACTAGTCAGAGCAATTGTAAATAGCACAAATTTAGAGGAATTCCCTTTTTGTGCATACAAGCAATATTTAATAACTTTGCCTGTATATAAGTGATTTGATAAAAATCACATGAAAAATTGTTCTTAAAAAATCTTATTTTTTCACTAATTTTAATAGGTTTTAGAGATAAGGAGCCAATCACATATATTTTCATAAGATCAATGTCTTTTTTTACACGGTTTGTTTTTACACGATTTTTTTCGGAACCACTCTACCGTGTAAAAACAGAATTAGGTGTTCGCATCTAGTTCTCTATTACTCAATTTTTTACTATTTGTTTATCGCTGGTGTAAAGACACCTCCTAAAAAGGACTAAGAAATTAATTATTCCCTATTTTGGAATCGTATTGATTTTGATTTGTCCAACATCTTCAATAAGTGAAATAATTTTTCTAAGTCAAGTTCAATTAAAACTAATAATTTTTTTTTTTAATGGGGCTCACTTCTAATTTTTTTTATAACTTTTATAATTTTTACACATATTAATTGTTCCTTTGCCTGATTTGTTTTGAAGATTGATGTGTTTGTTATGTTATAGTTTTTTTCTTATAAAATCTCAAACTTATAAGAAATTGATGTTTTTGTTTTTTGAAATAAATAATTTTTATTAATCTGTTAACCAATTAATACAAAATTGACAGATTACGAACCGCTTCAACCAATTTCCAATCTTTCCAATTTTTAACAAATTGTTCAATTGGCAATCAATTTTTAGTACAAAAAAACGGAAAATGATATTAATTTGTAATATTTTTAAATTAATTATTTTAATTGTTAAACGATTTTTCATCCTGAGAAAATTACACAAGAGAGTAACGAAATATCGAGAATAAATTTAGATTTTTTTTATATAGAAGTGACCTCAAGCTCGTTAATCAATTAGAAAAATAATATAAACAAACCTAATTAATTGAAAACCCTACTCGTCATCGAATCAAGAGTTGAACAATGTATTTATGAGTCATGACCAAAAAGAAAAATAAAACAAACGAATTAACCGCAACACAAGCAAATCGCCTGCCACAGATAACTTAGTTGCGAATTTAAAGTTATCCACCTCAAAAAAATACCGCTCAATTACTCCTTTTGTTTGGCTTAAGTACATAAATAATTTATATTCCACTGGCAAACGAAGTCCCATATTTAAGTGTGTAATTTGAGAAGAATGAAAAAAAAACAACTTAAAAATACAATAAAAAATTCGTTGCATGTAATTACACCGTGCAAGTGTGTTGATTACACAGATCATGTTAAGAAATGTAACAAGGGTGGCATGCAACGGTAACCAACGGATAATTCAAGGACAGCGAATGCAGTGGTGCCAGTAGATCAACTCTATAAAAGATATAAATAGAATTTATTATATTCTTACTTTTAACGACTAATGGTTAAAACACAATTGAGACGAACGACAAATGTCGCGAAACGCGACGAATTCGTCGGTGAAAATTCGCTGTGCAAATTTGTCGTATAAAGCACAATAACGACGAAAAAATAGCAGCTGTTATAAATAGTTTTCTTAAATTTTTATAGAAAGTATGTGGAGATCTTAGAAGGTAATCAAAATCTTTATTCTGAATTCTTAATAAAATTGTAACCAAGTTAAAGAATGTGACTCGGAAGGGAAATATTGAAAGTTATTTTTTTTGCTTCTAAGAACGCATTTGAATATTCAAAAGAGTTTAATATATATTTTTAAAAAGTCTTACTGCCTGTCCCACGATGTCGAACGATATCGTTCTTTTGTGAAGTTACATTTGACACAAAAACAATTTCTAAAATTTTGTTTTTGTTTTAAATGTAATTTCACAAAAGAACGATATCATTCGATATCGTGGGCGAGGCAGTTAATTTGTATACTAAACCAAAAAAAAATCTAAAATTTTCAAATTTGTTTTTATTTTTATTCCCAAGAAAATCGAACATTTCACTGCCTTTCGTTGTCTCTATAAATTATTTACCAAAAGATGTTTTCTGTCTGTATGAAATATTTTGCGTAATACTTTAACAAAATTTTAAATTTACTTAAAATGAGAAACCTGTCCTTTTTATCCTTCCCTTAAAGTTTTCCAATGAATTTCCTACAAAAAGGGAAACTACTCTATAAACAGATTATTCGATATCGAATGTCATAATCTCAAACTAAGAAAACTCAATCGAATCAGCTCGATATCGAAAGCGACGAATAGACCCCAGTCGTCATTCAGAAATCTTTAAAACCATAAACCGAAATATGTTATAAAGAATAAGTTTGCAAAACTTTCTTCCAATTAATTTGTGGATATCATAAGAATTGCTGCCTTGGTGAATTCGGATTGCCGAATTGTATATTCAGGAAATTGTTTATATCAAATTATGAAATTAGCTTTTCAGTATTCTTTTTTTCTTATTATTTAAGCTCGAGCGTGCTAGTTTTAGCAACTCACATCAGTTTGAATGCAAATTTCAAAATAAGGTTTGATAGAAGTATTATTTTGTTTGACTTCACTTTCGTTTAAATATATTTGCTTCATTTTACAAATGCCGCCAGCATTACGCATAGAAATTATTATACAAATCTTTTTCTAATAGACTGTCGAAATAAAACATGATAAAGACAAATTATTAGCTCACTGACGTAAATATCAATACAAATGTATGTATGATTAATAAAATTCATAAGATAATTAAGATTTTATTGCATATTAATACGAGTAAAATTTGTCGTCAAATTAATTATAATATTTTTTTCAAAAATCAAAACTAGTTTTTAAAAATTTACTGCTTAAGAGACTTAAGAAGAACTAGATTTTCAGTATGCATTTTAAGAATTAATTCATGCGAGGGAGGTTCTGAAACTTCCCGTCATTTAAAAGAATCAGTTTGTAAAATAACAGAGAAAAGTAAAAACTGGAAGAAATTAAAAAAAAAATCAATCTGTCTCTTATTCAGCGCAATTGGCTAATAAGATGGCTTAGCGACCTCGAAATCAGTACAGATCCGTTCTGCTATTGAGTTAGTTTTGCGTAGTGAGTACCGGGAAATATAAACGGTATTGAGTACTCGATACTGAAATACTCAATACTTTTAAAACACTGGCTTATAAACATTTGAATTAGGAAGAGTCTAAAATTTAGAATCTAAATCAACAACGTCATAAATGTTGTTAAATGACCTTTCACACTATCATACAAGTTTTAAGATTTTCATTGGATTTTGTGTGAATGAAATCTAACGAGATTTGTTGCGACTGTCAACAAATCTGAAGTACCATTACATTTTGTTTTTTTTGCACTATCAGATCTCAACTAAAATGAAAAGTATGAGTAGAAAATAAGCGGCGGCTGAGCAGTTTCATGTAGCCGGCGACTGTGCCTGCCTTTTAAAAAGTTTATCAGCTAAAGTATATATATATTATATATCAAAGTACAACATTAAATAATACAAAATTTCATTTAGTTTTGAGAAATGGTATGATACAAATTCCAAATTTTGAGTCTGTGTATGATATAAAACCCCCCCATCAAAGACGGCACGCTATCGGCAGCAAAACAATCGACTGTTCAATTTGCTTTTATGAAAATTCAACCCCAATCAAATGAAAAATCTTAACGTTTAGAAAAATTTCTAAAAATAGCAAAGTCTTATGATATGCCAAATTTATTATCGTGTTATTTGTCATTTTAATAACATTTTGCTTTCACACTATCCCACTTGCACGTATTCTTACAGTTTTTGACAAGTCTTAATACAAAGTATTATAGTACGAGTTCGATGAACACTTCAAACTCTTAAGTAGATATGAAGTTGGACAACATTATAATAAGTATGAGTGCGTATGAGTACAAGAAATTATAGGTTATGATTCAATGCAAACAAATTGACTTTCGTACTATTAGAAATTCGTGGAAACGAAAGTGCGTACTATTGAACGTCCACTGTATATCTACGCGTAGTGTTACTATTATTATTGCATTTCCTGCTGCATTCGTTTATTGCGCGAGTTAGTATTTTGGAGATTTCGCATATAAAACCGTGGTTTTGTTTTCACTTAAACTTCAGAGGAACGTGTGTAATCAGTGAAGTGAGGTGTGATCTTTTCCTTTGAAAATTAAAAAAAAAATTATCATTCCATATTCTTGAAGATTTTGATTTAAATAATTTTAGAGAACTAAACTTTTTCATTTAAAAAGATTATATAGAGGAAAATAGTATAATACAGTGTACTCGCGATAACATGAACAACATCTTTTGAAAAATGTCTGTGAACCACATGATATTCTAGTTTGGTGAATAATCAAGTTATTTGCATTTATTACACATTTAAAATATCTTTAGCAATCAAAATGAGGTAGAAAATTAATTTATGTGTGCGTTATACATATTTTCGGTTTACATTCATTGATTAACGAAAAAATTTCCCTTTCACTTTTTTAAATAAAATAAATAGTAATTTTAAACAAATACAACTTGCATTGGCAAGTATAAAAGTAGGAATTGCACATTTGTGTTATTTTGTGGAGATAAAATATTTACACGAAATCTTTCAAGGATATTCAAGTGTCAGTATTTCAAAGTACTTTTTTGAATTTTTACTCAGCGTGCAAGTAATTACTTGCATGTGCCAACGGGGTTAGAAGGCCTAATTTAAAAAAGTTTTATATAATTGTTTTCTGTGTAAATATATTACTTGGATATATTTTATATATTTTATTTCGTTACGATATGTTAGCGATTTGGTCTCTTACTAATTGTCTATAATGTTTTCCTAGCAGGCCCAAATAATACTGGCACTGCCCTCGCACTTTAAGACAAAAAGATTTTAAAGTAAAGAAAAACAATCGGAAAGTTTTAAAATTTAACACGCATCGAAACTACGTATGTACATACATGCCTATATATACTGTATATATATATACATACATACATGTACATATAATTAATTATTTTTTTAAATGACTTGGCTGTTTTTAATAGTTTTTGCCCGTATTATAATTATCTTTATTTTTCGCAAAACTTACGAGTGCACACTTTACATACAAACACTTTTGTGCCATTAAGACAATATTGACCTATTTTGTTTACATCAGTGGAAATTTATTTTAATATAAATTTAATGTAAAATGTTTTGTTTACAAGAAAGTTAATATGATGCAGTCATTATTCTAAATTGTCTGATATTTGTTTATTTAACTAAAAATTCCTCAGAAGCTGTGACTTTTTGGAGAGATACGAGGAGAGTTTGATAATTCCGTGACCCACGGGATAAAACTAATTTCGTTCGGCAAAAAAACGTGTTATTTCTCAACATACTCAACTTTAAACTCGATACATTTAGTTCAAGTTTTCTCATTCCCTCCAAATAATAAGATTTCTCAAGACCCTCAAAATAAGCGTTTGTTTCAATGATAACCTTTTCGTTTGACCCAAATCTCTTACCAACCAGACATTTCTTAAAATTTTGTAAACAAGAAATAGTCACAAGTTGCTAAATCGAAAGAGTATACTGGAGCGCAATTCCTGGATTTTTTTTCCATATTAATGCGGTTGCATTTATGATCTAGTGTGAGCGATCACGCTGCACCCAATCCGCGGATAGCTTTTTCATTCTAAATGTTCATGCAAAATGTTATGTATTCGCTCGGTTGAGATGCCTACAGCCTCAGCCATCTCATGCACTTTCATTTTCCGATCGTCCAATACCATTTTAATGGATTTTATCGGCTTTTTCTGGCGTGACGACCTTTTGGGGGCGACCTGTACGTTTGACATCATTTGTGCTGGTACGACCACAACGAAACTTAGTAAACCACAATTTAATCATTTATATTTACGGTGCAGAGTCCCATAGTATTTATAAAGTCTTTCTTTGCTTTCAGTGATGTACTTTTTTTCACTTAAAAAATAATGTTTAATCTGCCCCAGGAAATTTCGTTAAAGCTTACGAGGTTGGGTACTTTCAATCGCTGTCCAAAGTACACAAATAGACTCACGCAGCTTGCTTAAAATGTGACAGCAGTCTAGTAATAGGTAACAGTTAACAGGACCAGAGGTGTGTTAAAAGTTGGCACTTTAGTAATTAAAGAGTGCACACCCATCAGTTCTTGCATGTGTTTGTGAAAAATGAAACTAAATCCGTTGTTAAATCAAGCCAAAGTGGTGTCAAATTCTTAATTTTAGCCTGTCCTGAAACAGACATGATTTAATTTTTTCTTTTCATGGTTGGTTCGTTGGTTTACGTGGCTGCCCTGTACGCGTAGGCATTCAAAAAGAATCTAGATTCTTTTTTGAAAAGGCCGCACCACTTGTTGGTGTCAACCTATGTAGAACCGTATCTAAGTAATCGGATTCCAACCCTTCGCATTGAGATATCTGATAAGGTCAGACAACCCAATCTCTGATAAATCTGACTGTACATGACTGCCTAAAAACTTGTGTCTCGAGAGATGCAAAGCTGGGCATTCGCAAAGAAAGTGGAAGATTGTATCTTCTTTGCTTTCTTCTCGACAACTTCGGCAGAACTCATTATAGGACAGGCGCCGTCACGACAGCAACGAGCCTCGAGATGTCCTTGTGGTTTCTACATGTTAATTGTATTGAGCGGTTATCATTGTAGCAAGGCCACATTTTCTTTGCAACCTCACACCTGTCCTTATAAAGATAATGATTGAATATGCAGTTTTTAATGGTGCCAAACGGTGAGGCTACCGTTTCGGCGTTGGAGGCACTTAAAGCAGAGCCAGCTCTAGCCACCTCGCCGGCCTGTTCGTTGTCTGAAAAATTGCTATGTAATTCATACTTAAAATTCGTTTCATACTTAAAATTAACTTTACTTGTATCTTTTTTTAAATTTATTAATCGAGATTGCCTCGATATCTTTTTTCAAAGATTAAAAAAAAGTTTTAAAAAATCTTTATTTGTATCTGTTTAAATTTTATTGTTTTTTTTATTGATGTCACACTCACGCTGCTAAGTTCACAGTTTTTGTTTTTGAAATAAAAATATATATTTAGCCACTTTCAGACTTACAGTGAGTGAGTGAGTGAGTGACATTTTCGAAAAACTTAAACGGAAATTTTTGTGATGGAAAAATTATTTCTGATAAATATTTTTGGTTAATCAAAATTAAATTAATCGATTATTTGCTTCATGTAAAAGTTTGATTATTCGAATATATGATGAATCAATTAATTCTGATTTTGATTATTTAAAATCATGATTAATTGATTAATCACAACACTGCGTATTTACATTTTGTTATTTTACTTTTTGTTTTCTGTTCTTTTTTTTTAATTTTTCTCTACTTTTATTCATTTATTTAATTGTCTTTAAAATATTTTGTTTTATATTTTGAAATTTGAAATAAAATTATTAAATATTTTTTAAATTTATTAAATCGATTAAAATTGCCTCTTTAAAATTATTAGAATTTGAATAATTAAAATTGAAAATTTTTGATTTATCAGCATTTGTGAATAATCCAAAATCTTTAATTTAATCGATTAATTGATCATGCAAACGAATATTTCATTTGGTTGATTTAACGCATCCTAAAAATGTGGAAAATGCGTGGAAGAATTTTTTTATTATAGACCGTATCAAACATGCAGGATTAGCGATAACAGAATTAAAAGAATCAACGTTAAACTCATGTTGGAGAGCAGTTTGGCCAGATCGCTATAATAATAGCAGCCAGTGCTTTCTAACACGATTGAGTAACGATTGTTAGAGGAGAAGGCTTTAATGATTTATGGCCTGCAGATACAGTTCGTTTCTATCCTCACTCTGTATCCAAGTTAAAGACGGACTCCAAATGGTAGTTAAATTGGACGATCATATTTACAAGCATGATCCTAATGAGGAAAGAGCCGTGATGTGAAATTATTAATAGTTAATTATCAAGAATTATATATCAGTCTTATCAAAACTGGAAGTCTACGATTGCTAACGGAATTTGTAACTAAAATATCTTAACCTTCACCACCAATTTAGTATGATTTGGAAAATATTTCTAGGGATGAAAGTGATGTGTTTCGTAAACGAATGCGGTTATCAGAATGTGATACTGATTCAGAACTAATTTGTATATGTTTTTAAGATTTATGATTTTTTTATTTATTTTTCTAAGTGAACTATTTTTCTATTCTTTTTTTAATAAAATATGTTAATTACATATTTATCATATTTTATCTGATATTTAATTTGTTCATGAAATCAATCCCGACATTTTATATGGATTTGAACTTTGCCGAAAATATAAATTCGTTGAACGTACAATTCTACTGCAGTTAAAATAATTTAGTTTCATGATCGTCTGCTGTAAATACGAGTATTCAATTTCAAATCCAAATCAGTTGTAAATTATTTGTGCTCCCTAGATTGTGCTTCATTATATTGTGCCAAGTGTTTTTAACCCATTTCGAAATTATTTTCAGCTCAAAAACTATTTCAACAAATCAAGCCCAGACAATTGCATGTGGTTCTTGTCTAGCAACACTTCGTTTGTTTGGTGAATATTACATTTCAATTGAGGTAATTATTATTTAACAAAACAATTTAACACGATCACCCAAGAATGTCCAGACGATATGTCATTCAAGTGTTTCACTGATTGAATACATTCCAGCACACACTTTGGTTTCAACACTTTCGCATCAAGGCTGCTGATTGTGGTCTAATTTTACACATAAGGAATTGTGTCCATCGTTTTGAAAGTGGTCTAAGAAAAAATTAAAAAAAAGGAATTAATTATTATTTTCATACGCGCATTTTTTGTTGGACTGCAGTAATTCAGTGTAATTTTCAAAATATTAAGATCCATAAAGTGACTTATGGTTCACTTAAGTGGTTGTTATGTCAGCTTCCACGGAAAATATTTTTCATTTGTCTTTCAGACAAACATTTGTTTGACGTTTGGTGTAAATTTTAATAGAACTTTCATTGGATTCCGTAAACGTTTCAGTTTGATTTTTTACAAAATTCTTTAACAAAAATATTCTTTAAAATAATTTCTCGGAATTTACAAATTACGTAAGTGATTTTCAAACGGAAACTATTGTACAACTATTTATTTCATACAGTAAATATTTTTATTTGCATTTTTTATTGCTGCAAATTTCGACAAATATTATGTCTGAATTGATTATTTTTTTGTCTTATATGGAAGCCATCTAATTTTTATTTTATTAAATAGTAAAATCATTAAATATATCGATTGATTTAGAATGGCTTTTGAATTTGTGGGCATACTTGTCGATGGCTGTGCTGCATGAGATCTGCTCAGCTCCTCAATTCTTTTCGGGTCCTCATCTTTGGGATAAATATTTGCCTGAAAGACAGTTCAGGTAACAGGTGAGACTGAAGAGTCATGATATTAAAACTGTACTATTCTGAATTATAGAATTTTGCTTTTTATCCTTCCGGTATCTTGACTGGCAATTGCGTTGCGAAACTGCTGTCTATTATAAGTATTTATGTAAGAAATACAATCGTAAATAGCAAAATGAAAAATTTCACATGAGTGTAAATAAAAATTCCTCTTGACTCCTCAAGCTCAAGCTCATAAAATATTCCCGAAAAAACCCAAAGTAAAGATTTCAGTGCTTGATTCTTACCATAAAAATTAATAAAAAAAGATTTGTTTTACCAATTCCTGCCAATAACACTATAAAATTTAATTTCACAACTTTCTAATCACGAAACAATTATTAAAATCTCGAAACAATTGCTGACGTCAAACGTCAAACTCTTTATTACGCTTATGCACGCTCCCGCGATTGTAGAAAAATTTTACTTCCGATCATGCGATTTTCATTTATTATTTATGTACAAACAAAATCATGAGGCAGATAACGACCACTCATTACCAATTAAGTAAACATTTCCAAAACAAAAACAATGAGAATTGACTCCAACGTTGAGCAATTGTTCACGATACGTAATCAACAACTCGACGATGTGAACACATTTTGCTACGTGGGAAGAATATTTGACAAACCTGGTGGTTAAAAAGCTGACATTACACGACAATCTTTCGGCCGGCTGAAAATTGTCTGGAATTCGATATCCATATCGATGCGAAACATGGAATACGTGATATTCAATCCATATAAGTTTTTGTCAGCAAATGCTTACGGAAGGAAAATTTTTGTACACGTTTGTAAGAAGTAACAAACCAGCGTCCCATGTATAAGGAAATTCGGTAGCTTAAATGGCGTTGGACATACGCTGCGCAAGCCGCCAAACGATATTGCTAAACATAATGTAATTCGGAACCCCTCGCTGCAGTCGTCGCATCAGCAAGCCATCACACACATAGAAACTTCAAGTCGTGATGAAGCTATCTAAACTAAGAAGACAGTGAAACGAGGTCAAACACCGAACGGAAGATCGTGTATTTTGGAATGATCTTGTTATCAAAAGATAAAACTAATAAAGGCAAAAACACAATAAGAATACATGCTTAAACTTTACAAAACAAAGATGGTGCCAGACACAAAAAACACTAAAAAGGAACTGATTACCAAAGATGGACACGCAGAGAAATTACATATATGGTAGAACATGGTTGTGACGAACATCGTATGATTGCAATAAACAATCTATTGTTGCTTTTTAACATTTTAAATAATACTATAATCGTGATAAAGAAGTTCTCTTTTGCATGCTATCATATAATAGCTACCATCCACAATAGCTGCAACGGCATTGTTTTGATAATAACAACATTAGATTTTAGTTGATAATTCAAACATAACATGTTTTGACTACAATCATATAACTGCATCATAGTATGTATGTTGCTCTTTAATTGTGGTTACCTCAACCATAGTTTTTCTATCCGTTTGCATTCATAATAACAAGTCCTTACCAAGTTTTTTCTGCCTATATTTGACTTCTAATTTCGTTTAAATTTTTAACTATTTTAATACTGAAATAATAACATTTTCGAATATTTTTTTAACATTTTTATTTTCGTATTTTTGTTTTACAGTTAATTACTTTTGAAATGGTGTTATTCTTTTTTTGTTTTTAACTTTCCAAAATAATAATGAAATATTCATGATTCTTAAACATATCACACACGCAAGATCTATTCAAACTAACTTTATTTTTATTATTTTACTTTTCATTTCTTTTATTTTTTTTTGTGACAAAAATAAGGCAACATTAAGGAAAATTAAGTTTTTTAAAAATTGTCTACTTGTATTTTCTCTGATTTTTCTTTCCGTTAAACTTGCGACACATAATAAATGAATTAGAAATAGTTCAATGATGTAAAAAAAAATTATAATAAAAAAATAATGAAAAAATCTAATAAAATATTAAATGTAATAAATCCGATTCTTTTAAAAACTATTTATGTTAAAATAAATGATAGATATATAAATAGGAATTAAATTTAAAAATTATAAAGAAAGAATTAAAGTATACATATTGGTTTTTATGGAATAAAAAGCATCTAGGGACATTCTCCATCGGCGGTTTTTTGATAATCTGTAAATTAAGGAAATGCAAAAATATTTTTAGAATAATTTAATTATTTTATTTAATTTTTTGTTTATTTGAGGGGGCAGCAGACTTACTTTGATTGCGTAGACAATTTTCGGTTTTTAATATACAATAATTGGTAAATGTCTTGGTGTCGCCCTTATCATCGGTTCCACAAATCGGCTTGAAGTCCTGCAGTTCACAATTATGCACCTCACAGTCACGACCTTTAGGTGGGAAGGCGGAAATCAGGGGTAAAATAAAAATAGCCACTAAAATAAATAATAATAAATAAAGAATTTTGATTAAAAACTTTTTCAATTATGTAGAGTTAAACAGAAATATAAAACTCAAAGTAATGCTCATTGTTAACAAACTGGTGAATGCTAATTTTGAAGATTGTTCTCCAGATACATAAAATTATAAACAAATAGAAAATATTAGAGCAGCGGAATGATCTCTTTCGGTATCTGACGTATTTTAATACTCGTAAAATAAGTTACTAGCCTACTCACTCATTCACTCATTCAGTCACTCACATAAAGTATTCGTGCCACGCTTTTTGAATCTGAAGGAATTCAGACAAATAATATTTAGATAATCCCAACAATTGCATCCGGACTAGCACTATTTGAATTTGTCGATTATTACTTTTCCCTCAAGCACTTTAACCGGCAGAGAACCGATGAATTATCAATAAATAACTCTTGAATGCTTTTGCTATTTACTGATACAGTACAACCAACCTAATTCGGAAAATGGGTAATTCCAGTAATCTGGACATTTAAGTTTTTCGAACAATTTAGAAATTTTTCCTCTATAGTCTGGACAAGTATTCTTTTTTCTCAGTAAAATTTACGTGGCGAACTGTTTTCAGTAGCTATTTTATGGGCTGAACAAACCAAAGCGGCAGGTAGGGACATTTTATTTTTAAAAGAATTTAAAAATAGAGCTGACAAATCATATAAAAATTCTTATTTTTCAAAATGAATATTTTTGGTCACTTTTAGTATGTTTCTTTACGTTTTCTATAAATAAATTATATCGTCGGTCACAAGTAAACAAAAAAAAAAACCAAAATTAGGATAAATAGGGAAGGAAATTTTTTAAAAATATAAATGAAACGTACTAACATGCAGAAGGACAAACACAGTCTTTTGGCATTAAAAATTGTCAGATAAGCTAATTAGAGAATAAAATTGGGTTTAATCTCAAAGTTAAAAAAGTGGCTCTCTAAATAACATAACAATCATTTAATTGAAGAAAATGCAATACAAGCGGAATTAATTGAAGTCAAAATTTTACTATACGTTGATTTCGAGAAATGGAACTGTCAAGGTCGTGCGATTTGATACCTCTGGATTATTTCCTGTTGCGCCAACTGATATCACTCGCTTATGCTGTTAAGCTAGTAACAATTCGCGTATTTGAGGCCAATATTATTTATATTATTCGTGACATACGGCCAGAAGTGTACGAAAAAGTCGCTTAAATCGGGCGTCCAGAACGCGCTTCGGCAAAAAAAGCTGCGGTGGCCATGTGCCCGAAATCATTTTCAAATCTTAATGCCAATAAAATACTTTTTAGATTAAAACTAAATTTGTTGTGTTATTTTTTACAATTTAAAGTTCTATTGGTCTTAAAAAAACAGCCTTTATTCGACGAATTGTTTCTCCTCAACTTGTTGGGATACCGCGGGTTTTACACCAAAATTATTTGATGACAGTTCTTAATAAATTAAGTGAGTAGTTAATAACTCTGAAATAAGACAGAACTAAATGTTATTTTATTTTTTTTTTCTTCGCAGATTTTAAGTACATCGCGGCTGATATATTGCATCGCGACATGTAACATGACGCTTCTGTATTGCAACGTAGTCATATCTT
This sequence comes from Gymnocheta viridis, assembly GCA_956483585.1. Classification (NCBI taxonomy): domain Eukaryota; kingdom Metazoa; phylum Arthropoda; class Insecta; order Diptera; family Tachinidae; genus Gymnocheta; species Gymnocheta viridis. The sequence continues at coordinate 27,546,012 of OY101442.1, read as the reverse complement.
AAAAAACGTAATTTTTTTTCAATTAAGAATGCATAATTATTCGTCGTATCATTCTTCATCTTTTGCCATTACTTCATAAAACTATCTTGTTTGCTCATCTCTTTGGGGGAAAATGGATGGCTCAGAGTTGAAGTGAATCAAGTCATAAATTATGAAGAATTTCAAAACTAGTGCGAAATTCTCCGCAAAGTTTAACTCTATTTAGTTCTATAACGGACTAAGTAAAAAAATGTTTCGTTCTTAGGAACGTGACCTTAGGGTCACGGTAAAAAAAGCACAAGTCAATGGCTCTCATTTTATATTTTATTTATGTCGGTTCATTTACTGAAACTCAAAATATCTTGGAATTGTCTTTTTGTGACAAACGATAGAGAAGGTTTAATGTTGGATTTTTATATGGGAAACCCGGTTTTAATGCACACATTAACTTTATTAATCGTTTGTGAATAAGGCCATTAATATTTAATTAATTATAACTAGAATATGGTTACTATAATTCATTATAGTAAATATAGTTGTTTTCGTTAGAACTACAATATTTTGATCTCAAATAATTCTCATTTCCATACAAAATGATTTTATTTGAAAGCAGAATATGAAATTGTTATTAAAATCAGAAATTAGGGAGGTGTAATTCAAATCGCTTTATTAATAAAAGTACCGTTCAATCAATTAATCGATTTAATTAAAGATTTCGGTTTATTTAAAAATCATGATTAATTAAATATTTTAATTATTCAAATTTCAATATTTTTTTTTTCAAAATATAAAACAAAATATTTCAAAGAAAATTATGTAAATAAAATAACAAATAAAATAACAAAAAAGAAAATGTAAAAACTCAAATTATTTAGTTATTCAAAGTTTAGATTATTCAAAATTCTGATTAATAAATTAATACTGATTTGAAATAATCAAAGTCATAATTAATTGATTCATCATGTATCGAACTTTTAGATGAAGCATATAATCGATAAATCCAATTTTGATTAATCAGAAATTTTTAATAGTTTATTAATCGCACATCCGTATCAGAAATAATTTTTCCATTACAAAAATTTCCGTTCAACTTTTTCGAGAATAACATTCACTCACTCTTAAAATAACTCAAGCAATGTTTTATTTTTAAAAACAAAAATTGTGAACTCAGTATGAACGAAAAATTTAAATCAAGTCTGTTTCAGGACAAAAAATATAATTTAAGCCAAAAGTTTGATTGACGTTGGATTGAATGCATACTAGACGTGGAATGAATGGATGACCGAAGACTAGACAAAATAATTTCCCAACAGTCTTTCAATTGTCTTCCATCATGTATCAAATTCAAAGACGTCGAATTTGTGCCTTGCATCAAGTCTGTCTCTATTGATCTAAGATTTATTTGGGCTTCAAATTAAACCCGATCATAAAACCCGAGGATAAAATTAAGAATTTGGGTCTTGAAGAATCCATTCTCGAATCAGTTGTTTTATACTTGGCACCACTTTGGCTTGATTTAACAACGGATTTCTGGCAGCTTATTTTGATGGCACTCAAGAGAAAGAAAATTTTCTATAGATTCTTTAAAAATGTTCATGATTGCATAGAACACGAAAAAGTTAAATATTCGTGAGCTTTTTTTGCTAGATTTGGTTTAAAAAATTCTATTACTTTGCAAAAAGCTCAAAATTGTGGTAAAACTTTTTAATCTTTTTTTAAATTCCTTTTTTTTTGTTGTTGCTGATTTTTTTAAAAGCCGATTTAGTTTCGTTTTTCTCCAGTACATGGAAACACTGATCCGATTGCACTCAATTAATGAGAATGTGCAGTATAGTTCCAGGATTATTCTTATACAAAGAGCGGAATCAAACATTTTCTGGACTATGACTGTTGGTAGCAGACGAGTTTAATGAAATTTACGAACAATACATTTCGCATTCTCTTTTAGAAGAACTCAACCTTGAACAAGGATCTGGAGGGCGTGGCGGATTCTTTCTCGATTAAGAACAAATAGTTTTGATTAGTTTAGATTGCTGGGGCCTAAGAAATCCGACTTAATAAAAAACGTTAAAAAAGGTGATCCTTATAGTGGTTCAGGATGATACAGAATCTATCTGGGAAAGTGTATCGATATAAAAAGCTGATTGGTTAAAGTAATTTGTCGTTAAACTCTTTACGGTTTTCTTACTTTATCGAATAAATCACGATGTAAAATCGTGTAGGGGACTTCTTTGAAATTTTGTGTATTTATATCTATCTTTTGCGATCGTTGAAAAGTTTTATTACGTATTTTGTAATCGTTTGACAAATTAATGGGTTAATGTTTTTTTGTTACAATTAATTTGTCATTAAAATATTTTTCATTTTTCATACACTTGAAGCAATTAGAAGTCGTTCAGTATCTGTGTGAGAACACAAGTATCTAACTGTACTCGTATGTACGAGTATTCGTAGTAGATTAAAATAATTATTAACACTCTGTGTATGTGTTTATGGTTGTATGTGTGCGTTTATGTGTGTGTGTCTTTCGATCGCATCGTAATAAAGCGTCGCCAATTGGTCTGGTGTGGTCTGCTTTTCATTTCTATATAATTCCATTTCAACAATGCGGACTACATATTTCGTACTCGTTCGTAATTCTTATTATGAGGGGCGTAAATTATTTGTTATTCACTAAGCAAGCTGCTACACTCATCGCTACATTTTGTGGCATGTTTAATTAATGACTAGATTTCATAGTATTTTTTTCTAAATAAATTTTTTATTGTTTATTGTTTTCTTTCATTGAAATCATCGCGTAATAATTATGAAAATGTAATAAAATGAACTTTTAATGTGTACGAGGGTTGCTTATTGTGTGGTGCGATGGATGAGGCAACATTTTCGTTTATTGTTTTCTTTCATTGAAATCATCGCGTAATAATTATGAAAATGTAATAAAATGAACTTTTAATGTGTACGAGGGTTTCTTATTGTGTGGTGCGATGGATGAGGCAACATTGTATAATTTATATATACGAGTACATACATGTGTTAAATCTGACATCGGAATCATAAATCTGGACATTATCAATCAATACATGGAAAAAATTCTAAAAATACTAATTTTTGGAGATTTTTATCTGTCTGTCTGTCCGTCTGTCTGTCTGCAAATTACTGAGAGCGCTTCACGCAAAAACTGGATTTTGAAAAATATCATTATAAATTGAAGTACCTTGGTTGACATTTAGGATGCGCTATTTTACTGATTTAAATTACACTTTAAAGCACCATCTTTTATAAATGAAAATATCACTGAGGGCAAATTACGGCATTCGATATCGAACGAAATCCCATACAAAATTTTTGTAATTTGTATGGAAATTTCGAACGATATCGATTGCGGTAATTTGCCATCTGGTTAATTCATACAATATGTAAACTATTTTACAATAATAGAATTTTATGAGACAGTTTTATGGTCATGAACTGAATTCATTCAAAGCGGACGTAGCCGCATGTCCCATCTAGTGTCCTATGATTTCCGAAAGTTTTCTACTACAAGTGCTAATTGTGTTGTGAAAATTCACAAAAAAAACATCATGCTCGACTGCTTCCGGTGCGTACAACTTTTGACTGTCCCAAAGCGTAAATTGCGCATTGCAGCCCTCGTATAAGTCACTATTTAATCTACGCGCAAAAACTATGAAATAAAAAAGTATTTATTGTATTTATTTCGCCAACTGAATAATGATAATATTGTTTGTGTTGTTCTTTCATATTGAATGTACTGAAGAATATTTCTTATTTTTTATTTTTTTTTATTTCAATATATTTGTTTTGAATTTAAAATTGAAGAATCTTTTAATTAACGAATTTCCAGCCGTACGTAACATATTTAAGTTTTTATTTTGCCTTTTCTTTCATTTTTTTTTTCTCCATTTATTTATAGTTGAAATAAATTTTATGCTCTTAAGAAGTTTTTGTTTCAGTTACTGTTTAGATTAAGGTCGAGCATTGAACTCGAACTTTTCTTTTTTTGCACTTCAAAGAACAAAGAACTATAAAATTATCTTGCGTTCACGTATTAAGAAGTTATTATTCCGTAAACGTAGCAAGCAGTTCTCTTCTAAATCAAATGCTCAGTTACATGCCATGAGTTTTGGGTTTCCTTGAATAAGCGGGTATTTTGTAAAAATACGCTTTTTAGAAAAACCCGAAAAAGTTTCATGTACATATTTGAAATTGTGGCCTGAGTCTACAATATTGTAGACTTTTTTCTCGCAGTTACGGGTATAAAAGTTTCAGACAAGAAGCCTGTAAGAACAAGAACATATCACAATAAAATTAAAAACGCCAAAAGCGAGTGCAGAGCGAAAAACCCATGTCAACTTATGTGACCATTAGAAAAGAAATATTTCTAAAAAGAAATTAATGAAAATACATGCAATGAAATACTTGCATATGTTCAAAAATAACAACGTAAAGTAAATATTGTCCTTTTTAGAGACATAGAACTTTAAACTGAAATAAAACAAAGCATTGTTATTTTTAATATAATTTCTGGCATATAGCCAACTCGGCTGGCCCGGATGAAGTCCAATCGGAAAGCTTGGCACGCTGTTTGACAGTGCTAACTTGGCAAATTTTGTCATGCCAATAATCAATCTTCTCTGGCTTTTCCCCGTAGACAAGTAACTTTACACATACCCAAAGAAAAGTATCTAACGGGCTTAGATCACACGATCTTGTTGGTCAATTAAAAGGACCAGGATTGCTTATGAATTGTTGCCTTATATATCATGTGTCAGTCCATTCTTTTCTCTGTAATTATATTGCAGTTTAAAATATTAAGTTTCTCGAAGGTTAGCGCTTCCACGAAATTTTTTGATATGGTTGACTTCTTAAACAGTTCAAATACAGTTCATATTTGAAGTGTCTTAAAATTACTTGTCTCGCCAACTTTCAGTCGTAGACTAATCCCGGTATTGTGATTGTTTTCCAAATAAATATTATAATCTACCTATTACCTGCAGCCTCATAAAATATTCACGCCAACGCAATTTCTCTCTTACGTGCGTTGCTTTATTTGTACATCCTGCATCTGCACTTGAAAAATGCAAGCAACACATTTTGGGAACCATGTTTTTTTTTTTCAAAAATTTACCTGTAGCAAAAAATTGTGGCAAGGACGGGTAGCTGGAAATTGTTTCATTAGGTAAAGGAATAATCAAAAAACTTATTTAGAAAATATGGGAAATATAGAAATCACAAATTTTTTTTCATCAAAGTTGAGAAATATTGAAAACATGTATATCTGGTAAATATCGATTTACCTGCGCAAACACAAAGCAAATACTACAGTTTTTTTATTCTACTCCTAATAAATAGATATATTAATAGAATGAAAAAGAATGCCGATTCGTTACCCACTTTTTGAGATACTGTAGCTGAAGCGGGACCAAGTTACCTAAAAATTTTCTGTTTTTTTGAACACTGAAAATCAGCCAACTTAGAATGGGTATATCTGCTGAACCAAAAATCTGATTGCAATATGAGAAACAAATTTGAAATAAATGAAACAATTTCCTGTAAAATAGGTTTATTCAATATTTTTTAGGGACATATAAAATTTTTGATTTTTGCAACCTCACTTGTTCTGCAGGAGCAACTATGCGTCGATAGATCTGAATTTGGGATTATATCATAGACTTTACAACTTTTCTTTTCTCGTTTTTAAATAAACAAAAATACTTTGCAAAATTAAATACACTCATTCAGTAAAAAAAAATAACATCAAAAGTGTTCCAATTAATATTGCAGTTACAAATTTAAAAAGGAGTCACCCAAAAAAAGTTTTTTTTTTGGTTTTTCACCAAAAAAGGTTTTTACCAAAAAAATCCGCAGTTAAAAAATCAGTAGATCTATTCAAAATCTTGTGCATTTGAGATTGCATATTTTTGCAATTTTAAACATTTTCCAGCAATCGTGTATGGCCTTGTTGATTTATTTTACAATACGTTTTTGCAATTCATATTCAGCTGTGAAAAAATATTTTTTTATTTATTTACATTTACACATAAACATGCATCAATGTGCAGCGAGAGAACATTTCAGTATTCTGGTATGCAATTAAGCGTTGCCAGGGATGCAAAAGTTGGTACGATTGTACTTTTTTGGTACTTTTCAAAGTAAAAAGTACCATAGCACCCCCTTTCCTAATTTAGCACTATTTCATAATTTTCCTATTTTTATTTGATTACACGAAAGTATTTTAACTCATTATCCCGTTTGTTATATGGAAACTCCATGTTAACTATTCGTTGTGAATTGTTTTATACAGATGTTGGCAATTACAATAACAACTGACATCTCAATTCCTATGTTCACACATACAAATTTTGACATACGAGCCTCTAATTTGTGGGAAAAAGCAGAACACCGGTTTAAATACGCCTTGTTTTAAACGAAGGTATCAGATGTGAAAAATGAACTAAATGAACCGATATTTACTGATATTTCGAGAATTGTTACAGGAATATTATCCATCCCACATTCTTCTGCAAATGTGGAAAGGATATTTTCGTTTCAAAATTTAATAAAAACAAAAGAGAGGAACTGGTTGTTTCTTTCGAGTGTCTCTATCTAATCCAAACAAAGGATTTGCTGAATTCGTCTAATTCGTGCTGCTGCAATTTAGATTTGACGAAGAGTTTGTTAGCAAGAAGTATATCATAAAGTATAATTTTATATTCAGATCTCAACAACTGATAGTATTTTGTGTACCTTTTGGAATTAATCATTAAATTTAATTGTTAACTTTGTCTACATAATATATAAGTACATAGTACAAATGAATTTCAATGTAAATTTTTGTTAATTGTTAAGATTTCTACACACATATGTATATGTTCAAATGAATTCTTATTCAACCGAGCCACCTAAACAGTGGCGGATACATGGAAATACACATGAACACTGATGACGGGAGTGTAGCGGCTCCCGAAAAACAACGTTGTTTCTGTTCTGCCGTGTAAGTTGAAATTAATTGGTGTTAAAATTTTCCCTTGTTCCTTTGGAATATTGGCTCATGTACAATTCTTTCCGACTAAAAATGTTACGAACTTTAGCCAAAAATAAAATCACTTTGGATTAAAAAAACCACTAACAACAAAATTGTTCGAAAATATTGACATTGAATTCATATGTACGTTTTTAGTTACTTGTTAATAAAAAATATTTAAAACATAAAAAGTACAATCGGACTGCAAAAAGTACACTTTTTCTTAAAATTAAATTTTACATCCCTGAGTGTTGCATACGTGTAGAGTGCAAATAAGTATATACTACTGCTACTGTAAAAGTATTGAAGTGTGACATACATTAATGAAAAGGATATAATAATAATTTTGTAGGCTTTTCGTAAGCCGAAAACCAATTCAAAAACTTTTTTTTCTAAATTCGACCCAATTTTTTATAATTTTTTTAAAATTTAAAAAAGCCTAAAAAACTAATGTATAACACTGTAAAAGTCTTAAAGGAGGATGTGCATTTCCTCAAAATATGTGTAAATTATTGTCTACGCATGTCACTTCCGTTTTTGCAGCTCTCAGCTGCTTTGACTAATAAAATTAGTTACTTTCAATTGATTGGAGCCATAAAATGATATTTTATAAAATCTAGCTTCGTTACCAGGTGCAAGATTAGGCAAATACGAACATATCCCCATCACTTGGCTTTCGTTATTAATTGTTCATAAAATTTTCCGCTTTTGCAATACGATTTTCAACATTTTTTAAATCTTCCATTCTAGTGTAAAGTGCACAAAACGTTTTTTTAATTTGATAGTTTTCAGTTGGACGAATTCCATCTCTATCGTGTAAATCAAAGAATACTTGCATACGTACAAATGTATATGTGCGTTACGCCAATAACGTCATAAGTCTAAAAGTTAACATTTTTAGCAGAGAAATAAAAGTTGTTTTTGATTTTTTTTTAATTTCTTTGCAACTTTTCGAAATTGAAACTAAAAACTTGTGCAGATAAATACCGCTTATGTCGATATATATCCATAAGTAATATTTATTGAGAGAAAACAACTTATCTCTGCTTGTGCTGTGTTTACGAAAACAAATTTGTGGGTCGTTGGTTGATGTCAGATATAATTGTTGTACGAAAGAACGAATACGTGTGACATCGTGGGCGTGGCTGTTAAGCATTTCAGTTGATATCCCAAGAGAACATTTCAAATAAAACTATTTATTATAAACACAACGTCTACAAAAAAGCACTTAAACGTTTTTAGGACGGCAAAATAGAATTTGGCTCTAAAATCAATGCCATTTCTATATGAAAACAACGATAACGTTTTGGTTAATTTTTCCTTTTTTTTAGATACTTTTTCACTTCAGACTTGCTTTACTTACTTTATTAAAAAAAGAAATTAAAAAGTTTCCAAAAATATTCAATTTGCAGTATTTTTTCAACTACGAGTATTATAAAGAAATAATTAGTCAGATTTCGTTTGCAGCGGAATAACTGGCTAAAACATATTTGCGTCTGGAGGAAATGACGACAGCAAACATTAAAAAATCCGTGGCGCGTTTGGATACCAACGGATCAACGAATATGAACAACTTAAGGTAGCAGAACTACCACCAAACTACAACCCGTAGGTTAATCTCCAGCGGTTAGCCAAATCACATTTGATTCACGTTTTCACAAATAGGAAATTGTTTGAATTAAATTGGTTTTTAAACGAAGGCGAATTTTATTAGATTAAAATTCGTAAAATTTTTATTCAGAAAGAGTTGGTCAAGAGACAGACAATTAAAATTCCAAAGGAACAAGGGAAAAATTAAAGTTAATTAATTAAAAAGGCAGAATAGAAACAACATTATTTTTCGGAGGCCTCTGCACACCCCTTACAAGTGTTCATGGTTGTTTCTATGTATTACGCAGAAACTAGTTTAATATAATAAATCCCTTGTCCTTTTGGATAAATGTCCAATTGTCGAATTCTTTCTGACTGGAAATGTTACGAACTTAAGCCTTACAATTTGAATAATTTTTAATTATTGAAGAAATTTCCGCTTTCGCTTATTTGGCGCTATGTGGTCGATATGGTCGATTTAATATATTTTTATCAGACATAATCTGTAATTGTATACTATTTGCTCAAAACCAGCATCGCTAGCCCTCCGCCTGGCACATGGATTTTGTTCGCTATTTCGAGCACTGGGGTTAGTAACAAAAAAAAAATAAAAAATTCACACCAGACTTTCTTTCGTCCGAATGCTTGATGAAAAGTTGCTGCAAACTGAATTATGAAATGACCCCAAAAGGAACATGTGCTTTTAGGGACATTCTTCATTTTTGAAATGATTCGATTTGTGATATTCTTTAAATAATGAATGATTGAATGGTTAAGAATAATAAGAAGAATCGAACATACCTGCTAAGAATAATGCCAGCAGCTTCATTGTGATATTTTTAATCCTTAAACGTTTTTGTACAGCAAATTAATCCAAATAACTGAAGTTTAATCCCAACTGAGTAAATAATCCCAAGACCAAGTTGTAAAATTCGAATCTATTTTTTTTAATTGTGTTTCTTTTTTATTTTTAATTAATTTCTATAAGAATACTATTGTAATTTTTGTTTTCTTTAACAAACTGAATTCACCAGTCACACGTTTTAGCGTCAACTCTTGTTTCTTTACTTTTTTTTAATTCAAAGGGTTCAGAGCGAAACTAAAGAAAACACATGACACGATCACAGCAAATTGCAAACTGATCGATACAAAAAATCCAATCGTTACACAGGCTAACTGACAATGAAGATGGAGATGATGAGGTTGACGATGACGATGATGATGGTGATGCTGTGCTTAAGAAAATTTTAGCAAATAAAAAAATATATTGAAAAAAAAAATCTCATAGAAAGTTTAATTGATTTTAACCACAGTGTTCAAAAGATGCTGCTGCTATTGTTGCTGATGGGGAGGAGGTGAAAATTGATGACAACGATCTCTCACACAGATTAAAAAAAACACAGACACACATGCACACACACATACGCAAAAATAAAAGACACAAGAGGCTTGCGTGTTGAGTTGGTGATCCTCAGCACGTATCGAATTATTAGATACAAAAAGAATAAACAGGATTTGGGTTTTTTAAATTCAAAGAATTTCTTTTAACACAACCGGTGAATATTCTTTTTTTTTTTACTTAATGTTTTTTTTATTCTTGATTTATGGGATCGTTTTTTAGGTTTTTTTCGTACTTTATTTGCTGTTTGTTGCTGTGAGATCGATCGATCGATCCCTTTTTGGTCTTTAAACGAAATTTGTTTAAAGTAACGTTTTTAAATATTGAATTTTGTGTCTAAGGCGCGCACGTTTAAATTTTGTTTGATATTCGATATTCATTCGTTGGTTGGTCGTCTGTCTGCCTTATACTGAAGATCTGGGATTTTTATATTCGTTTTCCTTTATTTTTATTTTATTATTATTTTTATTTTTTTTTTGTGTAACTTTTTTTGTTGTTTGAACAATTTTTGTAGATTGAAATACACTTTTAATCCGATAGACGTTTAATGTGGAATCACAGTGATTTGTGCAAAGTTTGTTAGTTTTATAGAATTTTTGTTGTTGTTGAATTTCTGCTTCAGTTGAAATAAATAACAACAAAAATATGGTATATATTATTTTTCATTTAACGTTATTGGTGTTGTTGTTGTTGTTGCTATTTATTGTCAATGTATGTATTTGTTATTTAATTCCATAGTTGTATCTTAAAGTTGAGTGTGTGGCGGAACTTTGTATTTTAAAGATACTTTTCTTTCTTTTTTTTCTCTTGTTTTCAACAAACTCTACTGTACTGTACTTTGAAGTTGTATCTTTTATTTATAAATTGAATTTCGATAGAATTTTAAATATAAAGCTTCAAAAGTTTTTTCAAGTATTCTTTTTGTCTCTTCAAGTATATCGCTACACAGTTCAGCTTGCTTAACTTTTAATGTTAATCCACGCACGTTTCAATGATTACTAATGAATATTGTGTTCATTTCCCTAAGACTACTTTCATTTCGAGGGAATTTTGATATTTAATCCTCAATGTGAGACGTTATTTCTCTGAAATTTTCTTGATGGCTTCATGTTGTTTTCCTTATCACTTTTAAAATACGAGGATCACTACTACAAATAAGATGAGCCAGTCAAAGCAGTAATTCAAAACAACTTTGCAGCGGTCAATTATTCGCTTAGGTCTTTTGTCAAGAAGTAATGCATAAAGCGGCAAAGAATAAATATTTATATTTCGAATTGAAAGAAAATATATTCGTAAAGCGCTGTTAACAAATTCTAATTATTTTTGTTAACGCGTGGAAAAAAACTCTTTAGAACCAAGCAAGATTTGGTCAGCCACTCAAAAATGAGAGGTTTATTGTAGAGATGTGAAAGTAAGTGATTTTTCACTCACGCTCATGTACACTTACGATAAAAATTTTACTCATGCACGTTTATGCACGCTCACGTGAGTGTGCTCACGAAATACCTACGCAAAACAAACTACAAATTAATAATGATTTAATGATAATAACTACAATCAAATTTACGAAATATTCACTCCAAAACTCTACTCAGGAACGTTTCCTCACGCTAAATTGTTTTTAATCAGTTTTCATGCACGTGTTCACGTCATTGAAACATAAAACTTTACCCTAATCACGCAAGCGGTGATCATCTCTAGTTTATATGCGAACACACACTCCCACCCACACATACATATGTACTCGAGTATCCACTCGATTTATCTTTGTTCGATTAATCGAGAAAAGTTTTTCCATTATTTGCTCGAATAATAAAAATAGTCAATTTCGATTAACGAATAACTCGAACAATTGATGCCAATTAATCGAGTAAAATGAATTTCTTAGTAAATACGTATTTTTAGAATAGAAAAATATTTTTTTAGATTTGAAACTAATAAAATTGCTTAAAACTAAGTTACATGTTAATACCTTCTGTATTTATTTTTATTACACATTAAGCACCTGGTCATCATAAGCTGATGTGATTAAAAATTTCCATTGCATTTATAAATGTGTAAACCATGCACTGTCGGATTACGGGTTGTCTGTTATTACAGACGAAGGAAAGTATCAAACTTTCAGTAATGTGTAATACTTTGCGACCGCTAGAAGTGGCCATTAAATAGAGCTTAGAAAATATTCAGCAACATTAATTGTATCTTAAGGAATAATAAAGTTCTTAATTAACAATTTAGAAAAGATTTACTTGCTTGCGAATTAAAGTAATTAGTGGACTTACTCTTTATCTTAAGTCCGCAAGGTTCCACTAGTGAATGGTAAAAAAAAAAGAAAATCGACTTTCGACTTTTTGATCAACCATTTTCTGTTCCGATTAATTAACCGATTAATTGTCGATTTGTATTTTTTCTTTCCTTTAAATAAAATTTCTTGTTTGGTGTTTATTTCAAATTCTAAAGGTACGGTCTCATCTGACAAACATTTGCCGAAAAAAAACGTAACCAACAGACAAGCTAAATTTGTATTTCCTTTAACTCCAATATTTTTTTTAAATACGGGCTTGCATTTATTTTAAATAATATAAAAATATCATTTTGCGGCATAATTGACTTCATTTTGTGATATAAAAACCAAGTTAAATCACACTAACCCTGAACAAAAGTAGTGGTTACGTTTTTTTCGCCAAATGTTTGTCAGATATGATCGTACCTTAAGTAAAACTTAATATTGCCTGTCCCAGTAAATTCTAAAGAAAGTTTCTTTCGTAATTAATATTGAAAACAACAATAAAAAACAGTTTTTTTGTTTTCGATATAAGGAGCAATATAGGTTAACATAAAATAAAAGTGGACCTTTTGTCCACTTTTAAAACGGAATCAATTGTTTGGTTTTTTTAACACCCCTCATCCGATATTCCTTTTTTAGCAAAAGAAATTTTATGGCATTTTTATAGATGATTGGCCAAAATGGATGTATTTCCACAAAAACATAACTATTTATTACCATTTTAAATTTTTTTAAAGTAGTGCCAAACATGGCTCGGTGGTATTTTTACAAAAATGTTATATATAAGTATAAATGTTATCTTTTTCACGAGACTTCTCTTTTTTATTTGTGATACACCGACTTACAATTTTATTATTTTACTTTACTTTGATTTCACAAGAATTTGAACATTTGAAGTTCAGTTTATTTTAAACGACTATCAATTAAGATTTGTTTCAGTGGTTTTATTTTGATGGTGTTAGCCACAGCGAATTAATACCAAGTGGCGTTATTAGTGCAACTACAACTGGCATTCACCAAACAGTCATGCTAAATGCATGGATAAAAAGTTTTTGTTTAGTTTTTTCATATAGATTTTGACACTTTGGTTTAGTCAGTTGATAATCATCTGCACTAATAATGTCACCTGGTATCCATTCGCTTTGTTGTTAACAATTACAAAAAACAGCAATTGGGTTATTGAAATAGATGTGTTTTTGTAATCTTTGTAGAGCGGTGCCTCTATTAGTCTTATCTATCAAATGAATTATTTACATTAGTTTATGTATATGGTGCAACACAGCTTTATTTCTTAAACGTTATTCTTTGCGCGGTTTTCTTAATTCGATTAATCGGCACCAAAAGTCGATTTCAGTATAAAGTTAGTAATGAAAAATCGACTAGAAAATACTCGTTTTTTGGCATTGAAAATCGATTTTCGACAACAATCTAAATCGACTTACCACTCACTAGGTTCCACAATAATGATAACTTTTTCAAATATAACTCAAAAGTTGAAACAAAAGAGTTTGCAATCATATCGTATAATCACTTGTTTTACATTGAATCTGATCAAAATGTATCAGACGATGATGTATTGAAAGACGAAAATGTGAATCTAACTGAGAACGAATCTAAATATGAACTTAACAAAACTATACAAAGTGTTACAAATTTTAAAGAAACTAGTACAAACTGTATCAGTATAAAAGATGATTTTATGTTTTTAGATAAGACAAACGAAAAGATCAGAAAACTAGAAAATCTTTTTAATGCAATCCTATCGTTATCAGCAACATCTACTTTAAGTGAAACTGTGTTTTCAACGTCAAGTTTTATTAAAACAAAACAAAAAAAATGTTTAAGAAGCAAACATCGAAACTGTATACTATTTCTCAAAGACTATTTCAAAAGATTTGCTTCAAGTTTAGTAAACAATACAATTATTTATTGAACATAATTTTTGATATACATACTAATATTTTCTAAAAGTTTTAGAACTTTATACGTAGTAGAAACGAATTGTTATTTTATGGTTTATTTTTTAAAATTATCAAATCAAACACACATGCATATTTCTTCCATTTGTTACAATTATTTGAATTTTGCTTTTAATTATTTGAATTATTCGAGTTATTATTTTAAATACTAACTCGATTGATCGAGTAATTTTAAAATCCCAAAAGGCATTATTCCTTACGCGAACAAAACCAAAGTCAAATAAGTTTATATTCTAATATGTAAATACATAAATAGTTGCAGTCATTTGGACATCATTGAAAAAACAGCCAAGACCGCAAGACGTTGAGATATGATGCAAACTCGATCTTTGAAATCGGAATGAAATCAATAACTTCGCTAAAAGTGTTATTGCAAATCCCAGTTTTTTTTCAGAATTAGTCTAGAACTGGTCCCCCATGTAATTATGGTGTAGTAACCCTCGTATCGTGTGTAATAATTAAAAGCAAAACTATCATAATTGTTTTTTGGGTCGTGAATTTCTTTTCATCTTTGCCTACAAGTTTTTGTCCCCTCGACAGTTTTGATAACCACTGAATGCGATTGGTCGGTCAGCCATGCCGGCCGTCATCAACCGTCAGTTTTAAAAATTAAATAAAAATTGTTATTAAAATAAAGAAATTCAACAAAAATACATACATATGTACATACATACATATTTATATTATTTTCATTAAATATTATGTACATGTGTATGTATTTACGTATGTATGTATGTTTTTATTTCATAATCTGGTAAAAGATTGTAATTGTACTGCGTAGCGGTCGGTCGGTCGGTATTGTGTTCAGTAAAATACATACTTTACGCATGATTATTCTTATCAGTTCGCTTCGTAATGACGACTGTTTGTCTTCGCTCATTCACTGCATGTTGCTGTCTGATCATGATGATCCTCGTCTCATTATCTTGCGTTGTTAAATGACTTAAGTATATTTATTTTTAAAGGATTATCTCATTCATTGTTAATGTGTTTTCAAGATTGTGCGTAAGTGGACAAGTACATTAAGTACTCTGTCATGTTGAAAAATAGAATTTATGTACATATGTAGTTCTTATCATTATTTGCACACGTGCTACTGCTGCTGCTTGCCAAATAAATATACAGTACAAGCTCCATAATCCGGACAGATATAGTTTCAGCTACTCTCTGGATTAGTGCATAATCTGGACTACAGTTACTGTGGAATTTTAAACGCGATGCACATGTATATAATTTATTTTTATTACCGAAAAGAAAAATGAATACACATAAGAATTCACTTGTATTTACTGCCAGGTCCACTATGTCACACATATTCGTTCTTGTTTTAAATGTAATTGTATGAAAAAATAACTCGATCGTCATAGTGGGCCTGGCAGTTAATTAATTTACAAAAAACATAAAGAACCATAATAAAAGTGACACAAAAATATTCATTTCGAAAAATAAAAATTTATTATAAAATTATTATTAAAAAAAAAATAAACAAATAAAAATTTATTTTTCTTTGAATACGCATATCTTTATGTACATAATTTTTCAGCTGTAGTTTTAAATTCTTTTAAAAATAAAATGTCCTTATCTGTCGCTTTGGTTTGTTCAGCCCATAAAATAGCTTTTGAAAACATTTCGCCACTCAAACTCAATTAAACTAAAATCGTTTACATTTTAAATACTTATTTTTTCTAGCGGTAAAATAACGAAAAAATTTTACTTAGAAAAAGAACTCTTGTCCTATAGAGGACTATAGAGGAACAATTTCTAAGCTGTCCGAAAAATTTATATGTCCGAATTACTGGATTGTCCGAATTAGCGAGTATCCGGATTACAGAATTGCTGCTCTATATGATTGTATGTGTGTGTGTTTCTCTTTTTGGGAAACTAAAACTTATTAAGAACGTCGTAAGCCAATCATCAGCACCTTTCATAAAATAAAATATCTGTTTTTCAACAATTGTGTGTCAAATAGTAATTTTTTTGTTGCTGTTGTTTTAAATGAGCCGTAAGAAAAGAAAACTGTGTACGCTGCACAGTGGCATGAAATAAAAGAAAGTGTTAATAAAAATAAAAATTACACAACTCTACTTGTATATACACGAGTTGTCTACGGTTTACGGATTTAACACTTAAGTGAGAAGGAACGCACATTTAATTTTAAATTGATAAAATATTAACATACTACGCCGTAAGAATAACTATTCAGATTTTAGTGAAAACCACATAGAAAACCCGTTTATGTACACTCAAAAGAAAAATCAAGAAATCCGTACTTATTCTCAGACCAAATAAAAAACGCTTGATTTAAGAGATTCAGCCATATTTAAGTCTGGGTGCCTTTGATTTTAAGGCCAAAAATCTTAGTTAAAGAAATGGAGGCTTCATTGATGGTCTTGATGACAGAGGTAAATTCAATCCATATCCATCATATATAAAATATAAATCCGTCCAAATTTTAATTAAATTAATATTTTTTGATATGATATAATTATGCCAATTAATCAATTATGGAGTGTTAATCGATTGATTTTCAAACGATCATTTCGTCTTCAAAGTTTTTTTTTATTATTTATAATTACCCCGACGAAACTGCTTGGTAAAAGTAACTTAAAAAAATATATCGACGTCTTATATTCAAAACTCTATATTCCATTTTCACAAAAATCACATCGTTGGTATAAATTTGGAAGTGAAACAAAATATTTGCCATTTGATGTTAATTTTTTTATTTATCTGTCTTAAGGCAGAATTAGGCAATCGTAAACGAACGAGTTCTTACGCGAACGTGCGAGTTTTATTAGTTTTGGGATTTTCGTATTCGTTATCGAGTAAAATGTGTCGAAATTTCTAATGATGGCATCCGATAGCGAGTGATCATTCGAATGCAACTTTAAAACACAAAAGCATTCAAATTAACGTTTTTGTTACAAAGAAGAATATAAAAGAAAATGTAAGTTAACAGATTTATGAAAATTTAACAATAAAAAATTATTTAATAATATTTGTGAACCTATTACTTTATTCTACATGTTAAACTTACTCATTATTTGGCAAACTTAAGGGATCGCTGCTACCTCATATTTTTTTCCTAATAACATTGAGATTTGCATTCTCGTCCGAATCGGAAAATAACGAATAAAAAAGAATTCAGTATTCATTTTATTTTATTAACTTAAAATTTTTTAACACAACAGATTTTTTAATTTTTCTACAGAGCTAATGTTTTTTATTAAAATTTTTTTTTGTTGTAAAGCATTTTTTTATGTGCTTTTCGTGCCACACTAAAGAAACAAATCGATTCATTTAGTCACGACTAACATCGTCAGAAATTTGTTCGCTATCGAAATTAATTTCTATTCGAATGTTATTTCGATCACGACTGCCAGAATTAGCCCCCTGCTCTGTTACGGATCAACTGTTTTGTTTCTGAAAAACTCGATGTGTGGTTTGTTGTTACTTTTCCGTTCCATTCTGTTACGGACTATTCTGTAGAAAATAGAATAAAACGTTAAGTGACAGCCACAAGTGCGTATGCATTAGTTTTTTGTGGTCTGAAATATTACAAATTTTGTTTCAAAACTAAGAAAATATTATTTTAATTCAAATTTTTTAAAATTCACATATATTTCTCAAATAAAAAACATTTGCCAAACATTTTAAAGATGCATTCCTATAATTAAATCGTCCACATCCGAAAGTTCAGACACGGAAGAAGTAAGTAAGAAATATTTTCTACAGAAAAGAACGGCACAGAACGGCAACGAAAAGTGAAAACTAATGAGACCTTTACATAGTTAACTTTTACGAATGCAAAATCCTTTAACTTAAAAAAATATATTTAAATACAAAAAACTTTAAATTAAGTTCATCTATGTTTTGTAATTTTATCATGCTGAATCTGATAATATTTTTGAAGTCGACTTAGTTCTGATTGAAATTAAATTATTATTTTAGAGTAGAACAAAAACCTCTATAATCTGGTCCGCTCGCAGTGCAGGCAAATAAAAGGCAAAAGTTTACAACTTTTAAAAAATGTAATTTCAATAGAATACACAATTTTCAATGGTATTTATCACATGTGTTTGGATTGAAAAAAAGATAAACCACTTATGTAATAATCAGGTCAAGTTTTTTATGATTTTTGCATGAAAAATATGCATTTGCATTTTCAAATTTTCCCAAAAAAGCATTTTTGATATAACTTGCATAAATTTGCATATTACGCAGTTTGGCCACTTTTTTTTTACAAAAATTGCTTGTGATGAGTGACGCAGATCCCTATATGGTCTCCACAATGGGATCATTAAAAATTTTTTTACTCAAAAATGTTGTATGTTACATGTCTGACTCATGGGTTGTATAGAATTGTAGATTTTGTTCGCTTGCATTTTCAATGTATCTCTTTTGTTGCAAATTGCAAAGCCGTTTTTCTTAAGGCAGAACTACATATGTACATACAAAGTATGTAATTTTTTTCAAATAAAATTATTAATTATTTTTTTAAATTTATTAATCGAGATTGCCTCGATATCATCTTTCAAATATTTTTTTTGAAACATTTCAAAAATATGGTTTAAGGTCTACTGATGATTTGGCATTAGCACCAATGAAATGCATGTATGTATGTATATGGACTAGATAAAAAACCCTCAACAAACAAAAATAAAGTTATTGTTATAATTAGTTTTTTATGTACCCCAGTTTGATCAATCCCCCAAAGCCCTGTTGCAATAGATGGGAATCTTGGTTAAAGGCTGCTATATATTATTGCGACAATTTTATAGAAATAAGCAGCGTTTTTAATGAGCTCTCTGGTATTGAGGCAGAGTCGATATGTAATGTAAATACATTATTTAAGAATTCTTTGGTAAAAACAGATTTATCATACATTGAAGATAATTTTGTGTGTATAATATAATCAAATTAGTAACCAAAGTATAATCAAATTGGTAACCAAAGGACTTCCTTTAGATGAAAGTTTATCCGTTACAGAACAAAGTTTTTAATCGAAATATTGTCCTTCAACGTTGCCCAAGATTAAAACCAACATATACAATTGATGTTGAACGTATATTTTCAATATATTCGATCGGTTTTGTGCGACAATCGAAGATCCTTTTAATTTGAAAAGTTGAAAAACATATCGTCGGTCACAGGTTGACAACTGCTAACATGTTTTTTTGTATTTTTTTAGGAGACCAAGAAAACGTTATTACTCCGTTACTAAACCGCGTTGGAAGTAAATAAAAAAACCAAAATTAGTAGGAGAAGTAGGAAAATAAATTTTTTTTAAATATAAATGAAACGTACTAACATGCAGAAGGACAAACACAGTATTCTGGCATCAAAACCCTATTCGATTTCTTTTGTCGAGTTAAGAGTTTTGAACCTGTGACCGACGATATGATTATACTTTGTAGTAAACATTTTTTTTAAATAAAACTGATTAAAAATTATTAGACTGTGTTTCTTCGGGTGCATATTTTTGTGCATATTTGAAAGTTTTTTTTTTAAATATTTGCATGCATATTTGAAGAATATTTGTGCATATGCAGACTTGCTCTGGTAATAATTAATGTATCTCACTATTTTGACATATAATTTTTTTCTTACCCGGTTTCACAGTTTCATGTTCGATTTTTTTACTCCTGCAAAATTTTTTAGTTGCATTTCTTCGACATGACCAGCCTCTTCTGATTTGTTGTGATCAATTTCTAATAAAGATCTGTGCAAATAGCGAGTTTAATTCATCAGTCATAAAGCAGCTCTGGGCGAGTAAACATCTCACGTCGTTGACAATTATTTTTTTAAGTGCGACCAGGCCACTGTTAGTTTATTACAAATTCATACTGGTGAAGTCCATAAAAACTCTAGGAGTGGATCTTAGGAATTCCACTTCCTATAAGAAGGTATAGGTCGCATAGTTAGTTACTGAAGGAAGCACCTATTCGCAGGATAGCCTGGCAATTTGCTTACTGCTCTGCCATTTTTTATTTTTAAATCAATCAATCAATCAATAGAGCATAATTCTTATGTTTTTTTTACTTTCAAGAACAAACGAACAAATGGAACTTTCTTGCTCTGATCTTAAATTTTTTTTAAATGTTAAAACTCACTACACAAGAAAGCGGCTACAATTTATTAGTTTCACTTTTAAAATTGTTCGAATATTTTGGAATTTTTAATTGCTTATTTATGCAAACATACTTCTCCGCTTGTTTTGATAAAAAAAAGAATTTAATTTCACATTGTTTTACAGCGATACTAATTTCTTTAAATTTGATTTTATAGGTACCTTTTTGTTTTTCTTTCAGTCTGGCCTTAACAGTGGGTCTTCACGTAGCAATATCTTTTGCGGCAATCGTCAAATTTGATTGCGTTCATGAAATTTGTTACGTGTTGACCGCGATTGCCATAAGTGACAATCTATTGCGCAATGATTGCTCAAGTGATTGCTTGACATCATTTTGCAAAAAGTTGCAATTTTGCGTTTTTGCAAGAGCAAAATTTTTCACAGGAATGCCCTTATTATTTTAGTTTTTAATGTTATTATTCAAATATATTATATTATTTAAATAAGAACGTTAAAAATTTTCTGAATTCCTTTAATAAAATATTTTTTTTTGCATTACTTGTCATAAATAACCACAACACTTCCATAGTTCATCAAATTTATAAAAATGCAAATTCTAAAAGCTAATTACTCGTGAGGTGGAGGCGTATTTGTTAAAATATATTGTAAAAAAAAGAATTTGAAAACGCCCTAACAATAAACGAAGTAGACAGTTGTAATTTTTAGTATAGCGGGTTTTGAATATAAACTATCGCTATGTAAATATATTTTTATTGCTTCAGTGCAGAGGCTAATTTTATTCAACAATTGTGCACAAGGCTAAATACATATTATAAGATAAAACAGTAAAATAAAATGATTCTTTTATGTCTGCAACAATAAAGCCACACCGGCCAAAGTCCATTTGCCCGGCTTGTCCTTAGTTTTTAAATTAAAGGTCCAAACATAAGTGGGACCGCGAGTTCGTGTCTTGTACACAGGACACTCATACATGTTGCGTAAATCCTGTTTATCTTGCGTAATGGCCTGATGGAGAATGAGAAGAGAAATGAAGAAAAAAATTAATATAATGATCAAACACATTTCTAAGTATATATTTTTTGAACGGATGTGCGCGCGTGATCTTGCCTGATCGTGATTAGTATTTTACTTTAATCCTGTGAGTTTTTTGCGAGAATGTTTCGTAGTTAAAAAAAAACATATACAACACATTTCTTTCTGGCATGGCAAAGGACTGCAGAAAATGAAAAACTTATGAAATATTCGTGCTAATGGGAACTGTTCATTATTGTCTGAGCGTTGTAAAAAAGTAATATTTTCGCTCAGCTCTTTGAAATAAAGACCACTGAAATAACCCAAGAAAAGATGAACTAATTCCCAAAAATGTTCATACATTTTTGGAATTATTTATTTATGAAATATTAAATTATTTGTAGGCGTAATTGCATCTTTCAACGTGGTTTTCATCACAAAGACAGAGAGACAATTATTTCTTTTTATTCTGTATTTCTCCCAGCTGAATTAAACTTTGCAAAGTAAACTTTAACTGTGGAAAAGCCGTCTTTCTATCAAATAAATAGTGTCACAAAAATCAAATAAATCAATAAAAAAAAGTTCAGTTAAGAGTTCGTTCTGAAAAGTATAACGAAGTTCGGGTTCAGTCTGAAAAAGGGCGTTCATTCGGACACTACTAATTACAATTAAAAATTTTATTATCACACAAATACACTTATATTTTCATTAAAATTTAAACCTTTTCCTAATTGTTCTAATTCAATCATTAATTGAAAAAATTGTTTAGTTAAATATATAATTAATGCGATTAAATGATTAATTGAAATTGAATTGAATTTATTTCGAAATATTTCCTTGACACTTTTAGTTATTACTATTAATAATTAATTGCAAATAAATGTAATTAATTCAAGTATAAGAATTTAACTTATACTATCGATTTCGTTTACTAATGCAAGTTTAAACAATTTTCTAATTGTTATCAAAAATTTCTTAATTGCAATTTTATTTTATTTATGTTTTCTGGTAACCAGCTTTGCAATAACGACGAAGAGTGTCTAGGCCGCAAAATTGTTCATTTATTTCATTTTAAGTTTTGGGAATAACTTTTTTTTTATTTATTCTAAAATTTATTTTATTTGCTTAGGTAACATTTCCTTGGAAATTATTACGTTGGCCGTCACTTGAAAATTGCATGCTCGTGACTGAAAAATGACTCACTATTCCATCTCTAGCAGTTTTTGCCAAATAATATCATGGCGCCCATTAGGCACAGTTTCTGTAAAACGTTAAATTTATTTATTTTTTGCAAAATCAAACTTGAATTTAAAATTGCCTGGTTTCTTGTGTACACAACAATAAAAAAAAGTCATACATCTTTAATGACATGCATTTATTAATATTTTATCTTCACTGTACAGATTTATTTAAAGTGTTTTTAATCTTTTTTTTTATTGTTTTCGCTAAATAACATTTGAATTTATTAGAAATTCCAGCGAATATCTGTACGTGTTGACTTACCCGTATATTAATGACTGGCATTGGGGGATAAAGTTCTTTAAGACGCGACTCCATAATTATACCCTGCTGTATATCCCATCTGGCGCCTTCCATAAATATGCCATGAACGTAGGCGCCTTCTCTTGGCGCTGATCTATAAGAGAGACAGACAACAACAAATTATACAGTAGACACATAAAATATCGAAATAATGAAACGAATTAAAACAACAAGATTCACATTCATAAATTAAATTCAATTAAGTTTAAAACTATAAATAGATGAAATAACACCGGTTAATAAGTTATGACTACAACTCAATTAACAGTTTAAACTAAAATATGAATGGGTCTCAACGAATTTCAGTGATCAATTTTTCAATAATTACTCGTACATCAACGTATTAATGAACATTGTGTTTGTTATGCACTCATCAGTTTGCCGATGAACTACACAGTTTAGTTAAAAAAAATCACTAATAATAATTTCTATGGTTTCCATATAAAACAGCATATGTCCATTTTGGTTGATTTCGCCATAACATGCACAAAATTTTATTTTATTTATACCAGGAAAAAAATAAATAGACTGGACTAAACTTAATGGTCCTTGATAATGTATAGCTTCTAACTCCATCATGCAATCAATCTAAAGTCATACAAATTGTTTCTGGAATCATGCCTGGCTTCCATGAACTTAGATTTGTTTTTCTTGTTTTGACGCGACTCAGCTTAATAATGGCTAAACTTGAGAATTCAGCATTTGAAGAAAAGGTTCAAGAATTTTGTACTTGGTGTAAGAAAATTCGGTTTTACCATACTTTAGACACCGCTCTGCTCCGACTTGATTTGGAAAGGGATAACAAAATTGTTCCTTTGGATGTATGAATTTTTTCTTTAATTTTTGTATCGTTATCTTAATTTAGAAAAGACGTATCTTTAAAAAAATATACCGAAGGAGAAAACCTCTTAACAGCAAAACTTTTTAAAAGTCTTCTGTATAATATTTCTCTAGAGTTGCAAACCAGGTTTCATATTATTCGAAAAATAAATTTTTTTAATTTTCGAGTTCTTCATCAACCCGTTTTTTTTTTGTTGTTGTTTCGATTTATTTGACAAAAGCGAATATCACTTTTAATAACCAGCCAATAAACAACATTGTGTGTTATCATTTCATGTTGAATGCCATCAATAAGGCAATTTAACTCATCGGCGAATTCAAGCCTATTTGCTTTAATGTCTCTCTGATTATCAAACAGCATTAATAAAAAACTACTGTGTATTTTTTTGTATATTGTGTTTGACAATCAGAGAACACGGCGAGTTTGATCAGATAATAATAGAGACACAGAAAATTTTAAATATCTAAATACATATATATTTATATATAAATAGGCGAAGACAAATTTTTGCATCCCTTTTTCTACTTTGTTTGCTAACCGATTTTCTTCATTCTTTTACCAAATGGTAAATATTGTTGAGATTTAGTGACCCTACTATATATTACTTAAATCGGTTCAGTATTAAAGGAATAAAAGGCTCATAAAGTTGACACCACTACAAATTCTAAAAAGACACACGTACACACATTCACTTATGTTAGTATTGGTTCAAGTAAAAATATAAGCAAAGCAATGAGAGTGTTTAAGAGTGCCTAAGAGTAAATACAGATGTGTATGAGTAATTAGATATTTTTATAAATTTGCGTGTTTGTATGCAATTTTATTTCGTTTGTTGTTTTTTACCAGATTTTTTTTTCGATTTTTCTCTTTAAATGAATGCAACTAAAATAGGTATACTGGCGGTCGAATTTCGACTACTAGACGTAATCTAGTTTTTTTTTAATTTTTGTTTAGTTTTACATAAAAGAAATATAATAAATATATATTAAACTAAGGCCCATTATTATAACTTGCCGTTAGTTGAAGGCAGGATTTTGTCGAACCGATAAATGGCTTTGCATTATCAAACCTTTATTTATTACTCTTTTATCCATTAAATTAAATTTTATTATTAATAACAATATAAAATGGAAGTTGTAATAATTCAAAGTTATTTATCGGGTAGACAAAATCATACCTTTAACGAAAGGCAAGTTGTAATAATGGGCCTTTTTGTCAAATTCACTATTGGCAGGACACATACACTTGACTTTCCATGTTATCCAAACTAATTAATCTTCGTTTCATTAGACGGCCGAATATTGTTCTAAAATTTATGGTCGAGCTGTTGTCCGACAAATTCCAATAATTTTTATATATTTCGCTTACTAAGGAGAGTTATATTTCTGGGGCTCTTTTAGCGTATTTCCTATCGTACAGATTGTTACTGTATCACACAATTTATTCTTAAGGTCATTAGCTGTGACGACGTGTAACGCTTTCTGCTTCTGGTTTCGATGGTTTTATTTGAGTGAATCGCATTAAATACTTTGT
Organism: Gymnocheta viridis; assembly: GCA_956483585.1. Classification (NCBI taxonomy): domain Eukaryota; kingdom Metazoa; phylum Arthropoda; class Insecta; order Diptera; family Tachinidae; genus Gymnocheta; species Gymnocheta viridis. Next base: position 27,520,718 of record OY101442.1, on the reverse strand, counting down.
TCTTGGAACAATCCATTGTCTGGGCAGCGATAGTGTGAATTTTTTTTTCTGTATTCCAAAATAAATTCAACACAAAACGTATCGAATTCTATTTAAGTTAGTCACTGCTCATTCACTTTGGCCACTTTCAAGTATTTTTAATAAAAATGTTGAAAAATGTTTAATTTTAACACGGCTTAAAGAAATGTGTCGGTATTTTTTTATATATAATTACTTCTTTTTCAACTTTTTGTAGAAATAATTAATTTTAAAAGAACAGAGTAAAAAAGTAAACTGGTAATAAAATATATATTTGAAAACATTTGACAGTGAGTTTCACTAATAAAAATTTAATACAAAAAACTCGATGACATTTTATTAGGAAGGAAAATATTGTCCCCATAAATTCTACCGACACTGAAAATAAAATATATCAATACATATTAGGGGTGCCGATTTGTAAAAACAAAAGTTTGTCGATATTGTGCCATCGATTTTTCGATAGCTTTTGGCATGAGAAAAAAAATGTTTTCATACGACATATGAAAAAAATCATAATTTAAATTTTCATAAATAAATAATTAAATTTCATCAAAAATAATTAAATACTAAATCAAAATAATAATAATTCAAAAAGAAATTTCACCTTGAGAATGTAATATTTAAAAAAAATTAAATCAGCCGACTTATTTTTTTATTGCCTACTAAAAAACCTTAAAAATAAAAGTTGAGAAAAAGTCAAGAAATTTAAATTTAAGCGCCTCGAAAATGATTTTTTTTTATTTGTCGTAGCGGAACTTTTTTTCCTGATGCCAAAAGCTATCGAAAAATCGATGACAAAATATCGATTGCTAAATCGACCCACCCTAATACAAAATAAAACAAAATGTTGAATACGTAAATTTCAATTATCTTAAGAACCGAATTAATTTTGAAAATACTGAAATATACCTTTTGAATTTTTGTATTTGTTTTAATAAAAAACTTAATTTAAAATTGATTTATATCTTAATTCTTAAATTAACATTAAAGACTGAAAATCGGTTATTTGAAACGGTTTTAATTGAAAAATCTTGATAATTTATTCGAAAAAGGATTTCTTTAATATGTCGAATATTTTATAACTCTAATTTTTAAGTATAAAAACTGTAGATTCTTGCTTTTCCTGGCATTTCTTATAGTTTAGAAACTACATATCAGATTTTTTATAGTTCTTTCATTAAGTTTTTTGTCTAATTTTTTTACATGTTAGATACGCCTTTTCCAAATTAAGCTAACGAATGGTATTTAGTTTTCACGACTTCGTTTCAAGTGACTGTGAAAAAATATACACAAAAATTGCATACCGAAAGAGTAGTTTCAAATAGCAATTAATTTTCACTGCAGCAAAAAAAAAAATATCTTTAAACTTTAAAGACATACGCGGTTATATATGAAAACCATAGATTTATGGTGCCAGCCGGCTGAATTGATGACGCTCTTTTCATCTCGATAACATCAAATCGTCGCCTAATCGTCATTACCTTAAATGAAAACGTTTTTATTTTGCATAAATTTTATATTAATTACTTGTTTTGGTTTTTATTTCTATTTCCATTTTTTTCTGTTTGTTTTTTAATTCGGTTAATTTGTTAATTAAAAACTTTAATTATTTACTATTTCATTAAATGGATTATTTTGTAAAATTTGTTTTCATTTGCTTTTTGTTTAAGTCTTTTGATGATAAGTGGGAATTCTTAGAATATTATTCGTTGAGTAGATTACTAAATACGTGACTTTCAAGCAGTGTTCTTTTAAGTGCTTTTAAATTTTTTATTAAACAAAGTTAATTAAATCAGCCAAGTGTGAGTTCGATTCGTACAGGGGGTATTCCGTACGAGTAAAGAAAGAGATTATCTTTAATTTACACCAACAATTACACTTCTTGTCTATGGACCCTTTAATCTTTAACTGAGTTACATTTTTTCTGAAAGAGGAGCATTCACTGTAAGTTTTGAGTATTTTATACGGTTCATAAAATATATTTCCATGTCAAAAATAACGCATCGTTGATTTTTAATTAATTTCTTTTTGTTTTCATATTTGTTACTATCACGGCGATTCGCACGCTGGGAATATTATGGTTCACAAAATACAGCTCTATTCAAAAATAACACCTCTTTTATTTTATATTTGTCATTAAATTGGTAATTGAGTTTAAAGTTTTACATCAAAAAAAAAACTGTTTTTCAAGTGAAATCCAAATTTTGTTTTAAACTTTCTGGCCGATCTCAGATGTTTTCCCTTTTTCCTGTTTCCGATAAATCGAGTTTAATGTTTTTCATGGATAAAAATCTACTTTTTAAAGTAAAATCCAAATTTTTAAAAAATATTTGGGCCCTTACAGATGTTTCCCCTTTTTTTGCTGTAGGACCTCTAGTTTTCGAGAAAATAGAATTTAAAGTTTTTCATGAAAAAAATCTGTTTTTTTAAGTGAAATCTTAACTTTGTTTTAAAATTTTTGGTCCATCACAGATGTTTTCCCTTTTTCATGTTTTCGAGAAAATAGAGTTTAAAGTTTTTCATGGAAAAAAATCTATTTTGTAAAGTAAAATCCAAATTTTTAAAAAATATTTGGGCCATCACAGATGTTTTACCGTTTTTTGCTGTAGGACCTCTAGTTTTCGAGAAAATAGAGTTTAAAGTTTTTCATGGAAAAAATCGCTTTTTTTAAAATAAATTTTCGGTGATCAAAGATTTTTGCCTTTTTAATACAAACCCCCACTTAATGGTTTAGCTCAGTGTGTTATTCAGATATTTAACCGATGCTAAATTAAACACTAAATTATACATACTCGTATTTAGTTGTTTCTCTCAAAATGTGACAATTATTACACACTTCACTGACCCATGCATCGCAAAAACATTTTTATTCGCATTGTTTTTTTATTGACAAACGATCAGAGAATACAAGCTGAAAAAAACATACAAACAAATTCTTTGACAAAATAAAGGTCACCAAAAATGTCAATTAAATAATAATCAAACTAACTTTACGAATAAAAATAAGAAAAATAAGTGAAATTGAAAACTAAGACATTGACTGGGAAATTGATAATTTCTTTATGTGAGTGAGTTGTTTTGCCTTTTTTCTAGCTTTTTGCTGGTCAGAACTAAAAAACGATCAAATCATTTTGACAGCAGTGAAAATTTTGTTTCACATGTCTTTAAATAACTTGCGGACCTAAACTAAAACATCAAAAATGTCTACATACCTATTACGAGTACAATGTTAAAGAATATCAATTCTGTTAACTTAACAGTCTTTAAATGAGAAATGAATTTCAACTTTACTGTAGGGGCGCCAAACATGACGATTTTACGTCATTTTGACGATATTTTATAGCGAATTATACCCTCCTTTATACTTTGACGATTTTTTGACTTCGCTACTTTTTGCTCAACATAACCTCTACGTGTGGCAAAATGTCAAGCTCTAAAAATATATTTTTGTTTTGCGGCCAATATCGATGATATTGATACTGCTAAAGAAATATTTAAAAATTTGAATGGCATTAAGGAGCTTTACTTTCGTTTTTTAAATATGTGCTTAATTTGATGAATAATCTAAACAAAACTGAAGGAATTGAAATCCACAACATGCACCATGAAATGACGAAACCTTTTTAGTAGATGATTTGGAGAAGAATAAAGTCAATTAATCTAATATGAACCTGTTTTTCCAAATTTATGTGAATTTGTAAATACATAACTTAATGACTTTGCCAAACTCTTTAGCTAATATTGAAAGAATATTTAGCAAAATTAATCTTAATAAAACCAAGATCAGACATTCTTTGGAAACAGGAACCCTTGAGGTGATTCTTTTTCAAAAGATTATTTAAAAAATAATTTCTCTGAAAGTTACCATTACAAAAAATATTATAAAAAAACATAACTATGTATGTACTTTTATGTATAGTATTTTTATTTTGTAATTACCCAATTTAAATCAATATCATATGCCCTTCTCTCGTACTTTATATGTAAATATGTATGTTTGTTGGAATATAAAATCGATTAAATCAAAAATTAATTCGAATCTACGCATGAATTGCAAGTTTATGAAAAACTTTATAATAGTATATTCTATGAATTTCTATTTAAATTAAAATATAAAACATATATAGAAAATTAACGTTTATTTTGGAAAGTATTTAGACTGTTTCTACACAAAATCTCTTCAAATCTTGCTTTGAATTGAATAAAATGTTTAAAGTTTTTATTGTTTTTAAGAAATCTATTGAATTGTTAAATTGTAAATGAAAGATTGTTACATAAAACAAGATTTTTGAGTTACGATTTTATGACGACTTTTATTTTAAACACTGACGACTTTTACGATTTTTTTTTACAAAATCTAACGATTTTTCGGAAAATTTTACTGGCAGCCCTGCTTCACAGCCGTCTCTGAGCGTGAGTGAGCGTGCATGAGCAGATTTGGGCTCGTGATTTTTTTGCTTTATTGTAGTTTTTTCATATAATTTTCTAATTAATGTTTGTACTAATTACTTGAACTGTTTTAGGTTTCTGTTGAAAGGAATAAATTAAAATTATTTGTATTAAGAAAGTAATGTTGGAACAATTATCCATGAGACTAACAGAATGTATCAATACCGATTTCGAGGTCGCTACCCCATCTCATCAGCGTTATTTGTTCGAATTTACCACTTTTGACGGTGGATACTAGTGAATAGGAATATCAACTATTAACTGAATTATTTATTTAGGAAATTACTGCTACTCATTTCTACGAGTTCAATCAATTTCGTTTAGTGCGAAATTCCCATCTCTGATTATTAATTATTCCATATATTATTATTCTCTCGCTTTTTCCAGCGCCATTGGCTGCTGAGATCATACTGTTTACTTAGTTTTTTAATTAATGGAATTTCTTAGTAATTCAACCAACTGTGACAATGTAAGCTTGAAGTTTAACGCGTACCGTCGCTTTCAATGTTTCAATGTTTGTAAGTAATTAGTTGACCGTATTTTGGTTTATGTTAAATGGAATTGTTTGGCTCAAGTTCAAATTTGGCTTTACTCATTCCTTTTTTAATTACGATTTTTTTTTATAAATTTAAAATACTTTTATCTGTTTTTTAATATTGTTGACCTTTCTTTGTTTTTATTTTGTAATTTTCTCTTTATTGGGCTTTTAAGGTCATGATATGTAAAAATAAAAATAAAAGATTATTTATTTTTAAATTTCATCCTACGTTTCGTTGGAATTTCCCAACTTCCTCAGGGATGTTTTTTATTCAATATTTAATCTTCATTTTAATTTATAATTAAATTTACTTTGTTTTCACACTATAAAATAAATTACAAAAAAACAAAGTGAAATTAAAAATTAATATTTTTATATATTGAAACGATTGATTTTGGCTCAAGTTCAAACCCGAATTTACCCATTTAGAGACTGAAATATATAGAGTAGTTATTCATCATAGATGGGATTTCGTACTAACCGAAATTGATTTGACATGTGAAAATGAATAAGTTTGTACTTTTCGTATCCTAATTTGTTAAATAATACGGTTAAATAGTTGATATTCCTGATCACTAGTATCCACCGTCAAAAGTGGTAAAATTGAACAAAGAACGCTGATGAGATGGTGTAGCGACCTCGAAATCAGTACTGATCCGTTCTGCTAGTATGATGAATAATAAAAATTGTTCTATATATAGTACTCTCTTAATAAAAAATAATAATGAATTTATCCAAAAAATTTTCTAATAAAAATTAAAGAATAAAAAAATTAGAATAAATAAATGGGTAAATTCGGGTTTGAACTTGAGCCAAAATCAATCGTTTCAATATATAAAAATATTAATAAAAGTTCGACTAATTACTTATAAACATTAATTATAAATAACGATGGCACGCGTCAAAATCTACATGTTTACTTGGTCATAGTTGGTTGAATACTAAAAAAGAAATTCAACTACAAATGACATAAAACCTAACAACATGATTAAGTACCGCTTATTTCTCTGCAGCCAATGGCGCTGAATAAGCAAGAGAGACTGAAATATATAGAGTAGTTATTCATCATAGATGGGATTTCGTACTAACCGAAATTGATTTGACATGTGAAAATGAATAAGTTTGTACTTTTCGTATCCTAATTTGTTAAATAATACGGTTAAATAGTTGATATTCCTGATCACTAGTATCCACCGTCAAAAGTGGTAAAATTGAACAAAGAACGCTGATGAGATGGTGTAGCGACCTCGAAATCAGTACTGATCCGTTCTGCTAGTATGATGAATAATAAAAATTGTTCTATATATAGTACTCTCTTAATAAAAAATAATAATGAATTTATCCAAAAAATTTTCTAATAAAAATTAAAGAATAAAAAAATTAGAATAAATAAATGGGTAAATTCGGGTTTGAACTTGAGCCAAAATCAATCGTTTCAATATATAAAAATATTAATAAAAGTTCGACTAATTACTTATAAACATTAATTAAAAATTAATTTAAACCCGAATTTTCTTACAAATATCACAGATAATTTTACTTTAGTTTTCTGTGATATTTGTAAGAAAATTCGGGTTTAAATTAATTTTTAATTTCACTTTGTTTTTTTGTAATTTATTTTATAGTGTGAAAACAAAGTAAATTTAATTATAAATTAAAATGAAGATTAAATATTGAATAAAAAACATCCCTGAGGAAGTTGGGAAATTCCAACGAAACGTAGGATGAAATTTAAAAATAAATAATCTTTTATTTTTATTTTTACATATCATGACCTTAAAAGCCCAATAAAGAGAAAATTACAAAATTAAAATACTTTTATTAAGAAAGTATTATTGGAACAATTTATTCAGCAGACTGGCAGAACGGATTGGTAATAATATTTTTTTAAAATTATTTTATAGCTTGTTTTCGTGAGTATTTCCTGAGCGTGAGTTTTCGTGATTGTGACTAAATTTTTTTTCCACTCACGTGAATGTGAAGGAAAGTGAGTCAAAAATCTTACTTTTACTGTTGCTTATTTTGAAGTGTGAACATAAATATTGCACTCTTTTAAACAACTGATTTTAATACTCACGTAAAATCTTCTTTTTGCTTTTTTGTCACATCACACTGCAAACACATTTTATCCAATGGCAGCTCATTGCGACGTGCAGTACTTTGCATAATTGCCGTTAATAATGATTGAGGATTGAAGAAGCCAGCCAACCACACACAAGAGGGCAACTGGTTTTGGAATAAGAAAATATACTCGTAACATTGACTTTTTCTTGCAACACAAATAAATTCACTTTCACTTACCACAAAGTCAGTTGACCAGGTCTCCAGTTCTCGTAAACGCAGACACAAGTCAATAAACCAATTATTTAGACCCAATAGAGACGGATAAGCTCTTTGGGTCCAAACGGGCGGTACCTGATCTAAGAATAAAGCATTTTCCAAAATCTCCATGTCGGTGGTGATGGTGAGTTCTCCTTTTAGACCCAAATCCAATTCTTTGAGACTACGTTTCATTTCGCTAGTCAAAAAATTCATGCGCTCACATTCTTGGAAAGCCACAATAACGTAAGGAGTCCTTTCCTCCACTTTATTCATGATTTCTATCATATTGAACTCTTCGGGCAACTTCTCTATAATTTCATCTACTATTTGCTTGACTTTATCCTCACGCGTCACGGTAGCTCCTCCACCGGCACCAGCATCTCGTGGCTGCATTTCGAAAACAGTGCGAAAAATATTTTCTGCCCTTGTGGTCAGAAAACCAATTTCAGCATTTGGATGCAAACCATAAAGATAAGGAGATTCGGCTGGCATATTTTCATCAATATAGACATGATACCCCATATAGTCTGTGTTGGGAGGAGCGGGAAAACCGGGAGCCATAAATAATTCACCATCTACCAAATCCGGCTGCATATATTCCTCCAAATAGGTAATGCACAGCTTACGATCCCAGTCGTCTGTTATATGCCCACCATACATAATTTCACCAAACAAATAACGTAAGTCCTCCCAAGGCACTTTGGCGTTGGCTTCCAAATAATTGTAAAGCACCGATACACTTATATTGAGATCTCCGACATTGAAGGGATAGACCTTATTCCAACCCTGAGGCCCGAATTTGCGACGTTCGGCAACAACTGCATGAAAGTAGCAAAGTGAAAAGAGTATAGCTTTGAATTCAGCTTCTTTTCCCGACATTTCTAGAGTCTCTTGGGTGAAATTGTCCAAAGCCTTGTGCAGATTCGCCAACATGCCAGTGGGTGGCTCGTTGGTGATTTTAATTGAGGATTCCAAAATGCCCTGCATTATTCAAAAGTCATTAGAAGTGTGAATGTTTGAAAGACTAGAATCATATGCGTGTCTGCCTGCCTACCTGTGGTATTATATGGGCCGAGGGCGTTGAAGCCGGTTCGGCACTCAAAAACATTCTGTAATCCGGATGAGATCCTTCTGCATAATATTCCAATTTCTTTTCCAATAGCGGCAACCATTTTCTAACTAAATGTATATTTTGTAAAACTACCCAATGACCACTTTTGGCAGCAGTATCCATGGCCGCTTCAGCAATGGCCTCTTGGCCTTGACCCAAAGATACATTGTGGAAATTATCCAAATCCTGTGAGTATCCCAGTAGCTTTCCCAAGGTCTCTACATCTTTAAGAGGATTAACACCGGGCGATAGTATAAAAAATATGGGTGTAGAGGGCGAAGCTTCTTCAAAGGATTTAGCAAACTCCATTGCACGATTCTCCACATATTTGGAGCCAAGTTTTTCTCCAATAAAATCTCTGGTTGAAAAAGATTAAATAAATTAAATATTATCTTGTTCCAGCAGCAAAGTAAAATGGTTCACATACGCCAGTGCATAAGTCATACGATCTGGCCTTAAAGCTCTGATCATACACAATCTCTGCAAAGCCGTTTTGTTCTTCCATTCTTGTGGAAATTTCTCTTTTTCCGGCAATTCTGATTCCACCAATTTCTTCCATCTTTTCGAAGAGGTTTCTATGTCACGATCTAAATTTCGAAATTCATCTTTAGAAGCTAGACTGCATATTCCGCCCCACGATTGGTTGGAGAGGAAATCCACGGGACTGGTGACATGGGGCTTAATCGGAAAGCGGAGTAAGAAATCCAGCTCCGCAGAAGTAATTTCTTCATTCATAAGAAGAATCTAAAGAAATACCAAAGTTGATATTAAATTACTTTGAAATGTATATATTTAGAGAGCGAGAGAGATAGAGCGGGGATTGAGAGTGTGAGAAAGAGAGAGAGAGAGAGTTTAAGATATCTTAACCTGGAAAGTCATTTGTGAAGCAAATATTAATTTATCACATTCAAACAGGCCTCTAGAGGTGTACTGGAATACTGAATATGTAATGCAATCTATGAGATTTAGAACTCTTTGATTTAAAGTTTCGCCAGAGTCAGCCTTGGCAATGGCCTTTTGGAACACCACACTAAAAGCCTGAATAATGAAAAAAAACATCAAATAATAATAATATTATAAAATAATATAATATGAAACGAAATTTTAGAAACCTTTAAAGAAAACTGATATATCGGATTAATAGTATTTAGCTCATTTAATATAAAATACAAGAGACTAGCTCTGGCCGCAGCCGGGCGATAATATTCTCTGGCTTTGTCAATTTCCTTGGAAGTAATTTTTGCCTCAGCCACCTGGAAGAAAAAGAAGTTTTGAAATCAAATAATTTTTGTTAATTCAATTAAATCTTCCTCCCACCTTTTCTTCAATTTCGGAAGCGGTACTTTTTGTAGTCTCCAAGTTTTCCACTAAAGCTGTGTCACCCAAAATATTCTCACCTGCCGAGGATAATCTAGACAAGAGATCATCTTCCAGTTGTTTAAGCATTATCTTAAAATCATTCTGTTGCTTGGTTAATTCTGCTTTTAATTCTTCTAAATCGGGTCGTTCGGCCTTCACAACTTCGGCCAAGAGTTGATCTTCTAAGCCGTCACGTGTAACAGTGAAATTAATTAAAGTTGTTTGTGCTTGCATTTCTGGTTTATAGTGAGGATTTGCTAATTTAGTGTGCAATATCAAACGAAAATTGGAGTTATATTCAACTTCTTTGTCGCCGATTTTAATGGCCCTGCGAGAACAAGAACACCGGATAAGTACAATCATATAATTATATAAACGAGTAGTATTTTGCAGTAATAACTCTTCGCCGTTCGACAAAAGATGAATGAATTAAGTTGTTTTTAAAATTGAATAATAAAATTGAACATCTGGCAACGCCATAACTTAAAAATCGTATTGATTTTTCAGAGTCAAAGATCATAGCGAAACTCTGAAAGTGAAAAGTTATTGGAAGTATATTCCACCGAAACAACAGCAAAAAGAGTGACTGCACAAGAAATTTCTCAACATTTGAAATGGTTGAGTCACTAATGATGAAAAATGGATCCACTCCGAGGATCTAGAGGAGAGGAAATCAATCAACATTTACAGCAAAACGAATAATCATGGGAAGCTTCCCCATGTTGGTTGTTTGGTGTGGTCAGCTTTCTGTCGAGCCTTATGAGTTGCTGAAAATTAAGGAAGCCACTACTGAGACTCCCCGGTGTAAACAATTCTAGAGATTGGGTCGTGCATGTAAGGTACAGCACTTCCCCTAATATTGAAGGCACGACAAAATTAATCTTCTGCATGATGACGCTCGTACCGGTCAAACCTACATGGAAACACTCAATTGAGAAGTCATAAGTCGATGGCATATCGTCTTTCCGAGCATATCGAATACTCAATAAAAATATGAAAATACAAAATATTGGGTCCATTCGTGGATAGCCTTAAATAATGAAGACTTCTTCCGACCAAAGCATTCGATAATGTTCATTAACATTAAATTCCCTGTTTATGTTTGATAGAAACCTCGGAGATTTATTTTCACCCCCAAGAATAACCATTCAACCAATACTTACCTGCCCTTTTTAATTAAGTTGCGACCCAATAAAGAATCCAATACCGGATCTAAATGCTCATCAATATTTTCTATTAAAACCGTATTTCCATTGGTAATAGCCTTTTCGATTTCATCCAAATAGGTGCGTTGTCCCATCCGTATTACAACCAAGACTTCATCATATTTTTCCTTTATCCACTTAATACCTTGCAGCTATAATTGAAATGAAAAAGTTTTTTTTATTTAATTGGCTCGAGCTGGAGGACTGAATTTAAAAAAAAACGAAGTTAAAAAATTTTTTAATTATTTTTATTTAGAAATGAATTATTTCAGCCTATTCGGCAGATAAAGTGTGATCTTTACAAACGTTTAGAAATTCCTTCTGATGCTGGATGGCAGATATTCTTTGAATAACTTGAACTTTGGATCTCACTGAGGTTACCGGGCACCTACACCGTATTTTAGGCGGATACCTACGCCACAATTGAAGCTGCGAAAGCAATAAAAATAATTTAGAATGACAGTTTGGCTCCACTCTTGTAGCAGTTGAGGTCAAAGTGAATCAAAGCGACTGCATGTATACAATCTTTGAACATCTTCATGGTTGATTTACAAAAGTAGCTGACCTTTCGTAAGATCCTGGAGTGAAATAAGACTGCATTATATCTTTGATCGTATAGACATTTGCATTGGTATTGGTAAAATTCACGGCTGAAGATATTTCACACAGCCCACTAAACAATTCAATTTCTTAAATTTTGTATATTGGAATCGGCTGCCAAGAGTGGCAGGTGCTTTTTATATCAACTAATTCACTTCCAAAAATGCCTTGAAGTAAATTATTGGACGATATATTAACGATCTGCAGTTTTACTAACGTCAAGTTATAAAAAAAAATATATCAGAAGTGTCAGCTAAGACGTGTATTTGATTGGGTACTTAAATATGTGCTTAATGCAATTTGAATCAAAAAGAAATCAATTCTTTTTTGATTTTTGGTAGATCCTTTAAAAAGCAAAACCTGCCTCAGCAACCACATAATTTATAATTTTTAAAAATTTCTTAATTAAATACCTGAGGATCTATCATTAATGGCCATCTATCAGAATTCGATAATATGGTTGCATTTTCTATAGACATTCGATCCGATGGTAGACCCTCATTTGTCCATATAGCAATAGTGGTGTCATCGGTTAGCAGCGATAGGGGATCCAAATTTTCAGTTGTTGGTATGGGTGGATCAATGTTCTTCAAAAATGGTGTCCACATTTTTTGCAATAAATCTATGCGAAATTGTTTTGTGAAACAGCCGACATACGATATGAAAGCGGTGATTAACAGAATGTCTCCTGGTAAAGTAATGCCCTGTTTAACGAAGCTGGAGATGTAATGAAGAATATTTTTTTAATAAAAAAAATTAACAGAAATGTTTTATATATAAAGTTTGACAAAATCAATACAACACAGGCGAATTTTCCAAGTCAAATTAGAGCAGCGGCTGATGCCACTTTTCAAACTTCGGTAACTTACTTATTGACTGCTTCGGCCCAACGTACATTTTCACTCGCCAGGCCACCCACTAAACGATTGGCTAAAGCTATTGTAGCCTGAGTAGCATCGGCTTCCTGTTGACATCGCAGTTTATCGGCTGTAGCTTGTTCAAAGTCCGCTGTTAGTTTAGCCAATTGTTCTTCCAAGCTCTAGAAAAAATTAAATGTTAAACAAAACTATTCATCTTATCTTAAATTCTTTAAACTCACCGTAACCTTTCTCTTAATACCCGCCAATTTCTCTTGAGCTGCAGCCAACTCAGCATTTGCTGCTGCCAAGGCCTTTCTCTTGGGCTCTACATCACAGAAGACCTCATAAAATTTAATAATATTGATGACCCAGGCACACAAGCCGGCTGCAGCTCCTGATTTGGATCTGACAAACTCTGGTTCGAATTCGGGATCCTTCAAGTAAGGATGTATGGCTTTAATAATTTCGGGATGTATATTTTCCTTGTCATAATTGACAAGTGAGTCCAAAAATGTATCCACTTTGGCCATGGAAATTTTAGCCGCCTTCCAGGAACGATCTTTGGGTAATTTTCCTCCTGGCGCTAGTAAAACCATAACAGCTGCTGTGACATTAGTTACAGCACCAGGTGGCGAGCCGAAGGACTTCAGCTCAGTTAGATTGGCTTTGTTCAAGGTGTTTAAAGCTTCTTGGGCAGCCACTAGAGCTGGCTCGGCTTTCAGCAAATCTTCTTCACAATCTTTTTGTTTTTTCGACACCTCATCTGCTATTAAAGCCACCTTCATTTCCTCTTCATCAGCTAAACCCTTCTCGGTTTGCACCTTTTCAGTTTCTATGCCCACAATCTCTATTAAAGAATCGGCAGCTTCATTTTTCTCCTTCAGCTCAATTTCCTGCACGGCCAATTTTACCTTTAGATCGGCCACTTGTACCGCTGTGGAACGTAATTTTTCCAAACCATTTTCCAAGCGCTCAATTTTACTTTGTAAATCTTCATGTTTACCAATCAAAAGCTTCAAATACAAACTGATTTGCTCCAAATAACTTTTGGGAGTGGTGTAATTGTAACGCCTTTCATTTTGCAAGTACACCTTGGACATGGAATTGACAGAGGTATGAACGTAAGCCATAAATTTAGCCACCGAGTCCTGGTGACTTGCGGGAAGAACTTTGGTTTGGGAAAGAAAATTCATGGCCACCGATATAAGAGCTTCCTGAGGCCACTCATGGAACCAATTGATTGAGGTGGCATTTATGATGGCCGGGAATTTCCTGGAACGAACACGTAACGTTGAACCAACAGGCGAGAAACATAAAACTATTTTCAGCTGCTTTCGTACACGATCTAAAAAGAATTTCCAACAGTTTTCGCGAGAGTCTACCAGACCAGCACCTTTCACCTCATTCCGAACGCCGGCTATAATATTCTCGATCTCATCGTCAGGGAATAAATCTGGAATGTCGCCAGTGGACAGCATATCGTTGATAAGTACCAGAAAATCCTCATTGGGTATTTGAGCGTCTGTCATAAGAAACATAATGCCCACATTTTTCAAACCGGCCTTCAAATACAAACCGGAAAATTCATTCTAAAATTTGTGCAAACAAACAAGAAGTGAACAAAAGATTTTATAGTAAATGATGTTGAAACTCGAACCTTTAAATCGTTTATGCCATAACCCTTTTTCAGTTGAATCTGCACCACCTCTAAACTCGATATAAATGCTGCCAAACGAGCCAAAGACTGTTTGCCACTACCTCCCACACCCACAAGTAATGCGCTGCCTCTGGGTGACTCCAGTATGCGATTAATACGGCACACATGCATCATGGCATCCTCGAAAAGTACTAAATTCATGGCAGCAACAAGATCATTATACGACGACATTGCTTCCGTGAGGAGTTTGTTAAGCTCAGTCCATCCCTTGATGGGCATGTACTTGGGCTCACCGATTCCTCCTGCAAAATGACAATAAATATTCGGCTTATCAAATATCACCGATTCGTCAATTTCTTCAAAGGATTTTTTCACAATGTCAATTTGCATTTTAGTAAAACTATCAATATCCTTTTCATCGATTAATTTATCGGCATAGACACGTTGGGTTTCATGCTGCCACAGACGTATTAGATCCGTGGCATTGGGCAAACAATCGGTTGTGCTGAAAAGCAGACCCTTGTGTGGAAATATTTCGCTTAGTTTTTTCACCTAAGAAAATCTTTGGAAATTATCTATATAAAACTCACCTGGAAAACATTGCTAATGTCTCTTAAATTAAATATATAATGCGATTTTATGGCGGTGGGCAAAAACACTTGAGACGATTTGTTGTGCAGCGACAAGGTGGCTGCCACAATATTTGCTGACATTCTGGTCACTATGGGATTAAACTTTTGCTCGGCATTTGTAAAGTGTTGAGACAAAATCGAAAAATACATGGCTGTTATAGACTCTGATCCGGGAAAACTTACTGCCAGTACACAGAAGTGACGCTGCAAACGTGGATTAATGGTAAAACTGCCTGCAGTAGGATTCATACAGGCCACATACTGGCAATTGTGTATGTCCTTTAAGCTCAGCTTATTTCGATCATACCAATGGCCATAGTCCAAATGCTGGCGCATTAGAGTGTGTGGTTGTACGGTGCCATAACAATCCACCTCTGGCATATTCATGTCGTCAATAAAATAAATAAGAGTTTTATTTCCAGGTGGACCATAATTGCGACCAGCTTTCTTTTCCAAAGGCTTTTCTAAAATCTTCTGTAGCATTTCCGATGTAGTGTAATAGTTGAATGGTATCGTTGTGACGGCATAGTTTTCCGAAAACGAGAGCAGTTTTTCATTAACCAAAACAGTTTTACCACAACCGGCTGTACCCACTAACATAACCGGATGTTTTTTGTCCATCAGCAAGTCCAAAAAAAATCTTATTCTAATAGATTCCGAGGTATGTACCAATACAGCTTGCAATGGCAAATCGCCATCCAATTCAAATTTCGGTATCTTATCAGTCCAAGGTACAAACTGTTTAGTCTCACAATCCAGAAAATAATCAAATACCGTTCCACCTTCATAAGTAAGTTAAAAAGTTAATTGGAATATTAAATATTTCCGGACGCAACTCACCTTGAGGAAATTTTACGGTTTTGAATTCATTTACCCACCATTTGCTAAACTCGACACGATAGTCGATAGTTTGATCCTGGAACATGGCTGAACCGAAAGCCCAAATGCAAGCAAAAACAAAATATAGTTCATGCCACTCTTTGGGACAGTCGGCTGGTGTGTTGGCCGGTGTTAAAAAGCACTCCAATAGATGGCACAACATTTGTATGTGCGCCATTTCCGCAATGGGTGTAATCTTCTTAAAACGCACTCTGATAGTTTCCAAAGAAGCCGGTATATACTTATCAAATAACATTACCAAATTGGACTTTTCGGATGGTATTTTACGTGTTTCCACCCAACTGGTCACATATCTGGTAAAAGCAGAACATTAACATTTGAATTACTAAAAATATTAACGAAACCTACGGATTCCAACCCAGATCCTGAGGATTTATGTATAATATACCCGCTCTTGATACCGTAGCTGGTGTAGCTGTTCTTAAATTGGATATCTCAAAAAGCAAACGCATTGCAGGTGTCAACGCAATACGCTCATTGCTGGCCAAGGTCAAAACCTTATTATCATCCATTACGGTATTTAAACTTTCTATCCACATCGGATCTATATCGCCATCAAGCACAATCCACTTAGGCTGATCGCCCGTTATGTTTGCCTGATCTCTCATTATTACCGAAAACAAACCATCTTTCCACTCCCGCGTTGCAGGATTTATTATGCCAAACAGTTCATCATTGGTCACTGCTTTTGGATTTAAATCATTGAATATCGGTTTCCGTTTGATATTCTGGTACGTGCGCAACAGGGTTTTCCAAACTTGTGTTTTCCCAGTGCCAGCATTACCAACAATAAAAACGGAATGTCTTACTTCCAATAGCTCCTCCAATTGCACAACTTTCAATATAAAAGTATCTTCGGTTTGCAACAGTAAATCTGCAGCCGCTTGTTTAACGGTGCGTTCGAAATCTTGATCTCTCTTGCGTGGCACATCGAGAGCCGGGAACAGATCACTGATCAAACCCATAAACACTGGCATATCATCGGTAACAATCTTGGGTATGTTAAAATCTCGCAAAGCTCTCATAAGCACTTCCTCTTCGGGACGACCGGGATCACCACGCTAAAATAAGAAATTTAAATTACAAAATTTTTTTTTGTAGGCTAGAGTTCAGTCCCAACAGACTACATTGGATAATGAAAATGCTTAAATATTTGATGGAGGATGTCAATAGCAACAAATTTTGTGCAAAAGTCATTGCTTTTAAACTATAATTCTAGTAAAGAAACAATACCCAACCAAAGATTTCTCAATCAGAAACGATTGAAGGTCACAAAATGTGAAAAAGGAAGGACTCAAGAAGGACTCTAAAGCAAGAAGTCCTTGTTAGAATAATAAAAACTTTTGTTTTGTTAGTTAACACTTAATAAAGAAGAGATGTACATCTCGTATTCTTTTTTAAGAAATGTATTAAATTAAACTGTAATGTAGTTTGAAATGGATTGACTTGGATGCTGATTGTATTGTCCTCCAACTAATATTTACTTACAAATTTTACTTTTCCTTGCCTTTTTTAAAAAAGAAAAAAAAAAAGAAATATTGTTCATTCTTTACCGGAGTCTGATGAACGGCAATTCAAGCCCAATAAAAATGTTGTATACTAAAAACCTTTCTGATTTCTGGTCTCATATTAAGCAGTTAAAAAAATATTCAGTTCCCTAAATTTCCCTAAACTATAAACTTTGTTTGTTATCAAATCTTTTGTTTCTAACACTCCATGAACGAGCAAAGTATTTACTTGAAACTTCTCACCTTTAAAGATCCCGCCACAACCAAAACCGATTTAATAGCTCTCAGTCCCCAATCGTAGTGATCCTGTTTGGACAGCAGCTCCTTGCATAAAGTATATAAAGTTATGAATTTTCTTGCTAAGACTCGAGCATCTTGAAAGCCTTCAGCTACCAACATAATTTCACAAATTAGCTCGAAATCAGGTACCACCATAGCGCATGGCCTAAACAAAGCTTTCAGATTTTCCGGTAATTCTGTGCGTCCAGCATAGCCGGGGTTCATGGTGATAAAAATACCCACCGTAGGTACGCAGGTGATCATGTCGCCCATGAAATTGAACGTGTCCTTTCTATCGCGTATGGCATCCTGTACAGATTTCACTTGTACAGCCACCACGGATAAAACCTCAACTGTGATACGATTGAATTCATCAAAACAACCCCATGCTCCGGTCTGGGCTAAGCCCTTATAGATGTTGCCGCACGATTGATAGTCCATTTGCTCCGAACAGTTAAACACATAAACCATAATGCCAATAGCTCTGCCCAAATCTTTAGTAGTTTCTGTTTTACCAGTACCTGCCGGACCAGCGGGACCGCCACCCATTATTAAATGCAGACTCTGCGTGAGAGTGATGTAGCAACGATCGGTTAAAGGCGTGATAACCAACCGTGGTGTATTGCCAAGATACTCGTGATTATAACGAAACTCTGCATCACATATGTTGGCAAAACAGTCTTTTTCCATATCGTCGAAACGATGACGCAACTGTGATTGCCACATAAAGGCTGAACCAGAATCTAATTTGGCCTGAATCATTTTAGCTATCACGTCACGTGAATGCACATCAATAGTACATATGGTCATTATTTTTTGACGATCTCCCTTTGTGAGTTCCCCCAACAGCAGAGTGATCAATAAACTCAATTGCGAGATTTGTTTTTTATAATAATCCTTGATGGCATTATCGTAACCCTCTTCCAGGCGGCTAAAGGCTATATTCACCTCTGTAGACCACCAAATTTGCGAACCACAGAGTGACACTTGGGCGGGATAGTCGAACAACCATTGCTCACGTTGCTTTTCCTCATAGGCCACCACAGCTTCGGAAACATAAAAGCGCAAAGAAGCTCTCATGGCGGACTGTATGCGATTGAGCCATACCTCGACAGGGCCGCGCATATTAGTGAGCTCATTGAATTCTACATATTCGCCATCCTTTGCATACATACCCGATGCCGTGTCAATTTGACTTTGTTCGTCTCGATTAAACTTCAAACGTGCTATCGAATCGAACAGCTTTGTCAAATGTTTGGTCACCATGTCCGGCTGTATGCCGTTGCTCAAAATATCCAACAAATCGGCCGAAGATACAAAATAAAAACGAGGAAAAGCCAAACGTTTTGTTTCCAAATACTCTGCCAAAGCCTTTTCGCATAGTGTAAGCTCCTTTTGTAAGGTCTCCAAGCGTTCAATCAAACCGGTCCGATTGGTCGATGCCACCACATTATTGGATTTGGCCATTTCGTTCATTAAAATGCGAAATTCGGTATCAATACGATCGAAACGATCAGAGTCGACTGGCAGCTGTTTACGTATATCTTCCGAACTCATGAAGATGCTTTCGAGATGGGTCCAAGTGCGTTGCACCTCGAACCATACGGTTATCACTTGATCGGCAATCATTAGCTTACTCTGCCACGCTGATACCTCTTCGAGGAAATGGGCGATGTATTTGGACGTTATGAGATTCTGTAGACAAACTTGATTATCTTCGAGAGTCTCTATGAGTTCTTCCGATGCCCTAAGGAGATTACATCCGGTGCGTGGATGGAGTTCATGATCAAATTCCATCGCAGACCATGTTGTATTCAAATCTCGCAAAATCTTTTCCATAGACATTTCCTTGACGGCCTTGTCTACAATATTCTTAACTTCTTCTTCACATTCGTGCAGATTCAGGCCAAGCAGTTCGGCCAATGTTGTTTCATGGTCCATTATAAATTTAACCTATATGCAAGGAGTTGTTTTAAAATTTTATTAATAATACATGTGTGTTTAAACAGAGAGGATTTAATTCAAGGACTTGTGCTAATCTTTTTTTAAACATGCGGCTTGTGCTTGATAAATTCAATTTGAAGAAGTGCTTTTTAAGTTGGAAGGACACAACATGTGCCATCAATTAAGTCTAAAAACTTACAGTTATTTCCTTGGGTAAAGCTGCTAAACTCTGCAAAGATATGTATTTACAAAAGCTGTACAAAAATTTATATACATTTTATATTGAAGCGAAATAAAAATCTTGTGACTGTACATTGTTAGAAATCCTTCATAAGCTGTTCGTAGATTTAATGAATAAGGATTTTTCGTGATAATGATATTGACAA
This sequence comes from Gymnocheta viridis, assembly GCA_956483585.1. Classification (NCBI taxonomy): domain Eukaryota; kingdom Metazoa; phylum Arthropoda; class Insecta; order Diptera; family Tachinidae; genus Gymnocheta; species Gymnocheta viridis. The sequence continues at coordinate 27,500,947 of OY101442.1, read as the reverse complement.
TGTTGATGATAATTTCGAATTTGAATTTATTTATTCCTAATACAGTATATACCATGAGATACGTTGGGATACGTGGAAGACTTCTTAAAGAGCAATTTTTGGTTTTCTTTGGCAAATTGGGCATTTACTTTTTTACTGAAAGTTATTTTTTGAAGGCATCTTCTCTGTCATTGTCCGCCATTCGATGATCTAAGATTTTAAATGTTCGGTCAAAGAACCCTTGGGAACAAAACTTGTCTCTCTAATATTGATTTAAACAGGATCCACCCCTTCATTGAATCAATCGGGTGGCTGCGTGAGAATATCAGCAGCCTGATAACATAGGACCCTTGGGAGACGGGGCAACATGGTAGCACAACGGGAACTAATTAATGGAACCACGTGAGCTGTGCTTGATCACGGCTGCCAATGGAACCTAACCTAATCTATTTGAAGGCAGCCGCTAAATATCTTTTTGAAATTGTTTGTTATTGAGAAAACAATATTTGAATATTGATTTAGGTCGCCCATCTACATGTCAAAGGCGGAACCTTCATTTGTGAGCGAGCCTACATAATGGTAATTCAGTCGGGACAGCCACCAAACCTAATTTGATTGCAATAGCAACAGTGCTTGACTATCCTTGGATCCGCGCTTGTTACATATGGGGGTACAGCTGCAAAGGCTACAGGCTCCATTTCCATAATTTTTAGAACACAATTTTTTTAAAGAGAAGAGTAACACTCATGCAGTTAATATTCCTGCCAATCGGCAGGTGTGTTACCTTCTTTGGGAAAGGCATAGTGAAAGAGGACAGATGTTGAATGATGAAGCTTAATTGTTTCACAACTCTGCTATTGCACGTGATGTTTGTTTTTATAACAGTATTGCAGCGCTCCTGGCTTCCAGTAGGCGTATTGAATATTTTGACGCTGCTTACTCGTTTTATTAATTATTTTACTTCGCCGACGATTCTGTTATGTAGAAGACGATGGAGGGCGCAATGTTTTGAATTAGCATATATACCTGTATTGATTGCTGCCGTTACTGATCAATGACCAGTGCTATGCCTTCATCAGACGCTTTTTACACACGTAAAGTTTACTTTTCAAATTCTTGGGAAATATATCTTGCGAGTAGAAGTTAATAAAAGTCGCCGAGGAGCTGAGTCGAAAGTATTTGGTTGGATTGAACACAAATAAATGGACAGCGACGCCTTGCAATGGGGCGGAAAATTTAATCTCTTAGGCGCTAATCCACAATCTTTAGTCAGCTAATGATGGCGGTTTAACGATTTAATTATTTATACTAAAACACACAAATTTAACTATCTTCATTAGTTAACTAAAGACTGTAAATAGCGGCCTTAATTAACTCGTACCTTTTGGTCAAGGTAATGTTTGATTAAGGAAGTGCAATATATCAAAGTCTACTTGCTGTTGAAAACCATTCAAGAAGAGTCTAAGCTTCTTTATACCCAAAGTTTCATTTTTCAGACAAATTAACTCCTTAAGCTGAAGAATGTCGGAATTAACAGAATTCTTTGACTGATGAAGCCGTCTTTAGTGGAACACGATTATTTATTTCTTTTTTAATGGAGTCAATCATTTTGCGGTCTCGGTAAGTGACTCTCTAATAATGGCACTTTATGCCTGCCAAAGATTATTATTAGGTAAAACGCTGGGACTAAAACCCCAGAATGATTTACTAATTTTGAGTTCAATATCTATCAAAATTTCGAATGCCGTAATGTGTTACGTCTCTTAATAAAGTTGGCGTCCATATTAATCAAACTTAATATAAGTGTCTTGTAATGAGGATCTTGCCGGAAATAACAGGCTGATTGTTTGGCAAAAAGTAGTACCGGAATTCACATATGCATATGCCAAGAATACGAGGGGAAGATAGAGCTCACTTGCCGTGAATAAACTCTTTACGGTTTTAGACAAGCAAAGCGATTTGTTAAGATGTGACGACACAGATCATAAAAATGTATATCACATGATGACACACCACAGCTCCAGCTCATTCTGTCGATTGCCCTGCTCAAATATTTGATGAAATCCAATTTCTTGCAGGAGCTTTAAAGACTCCTTCTCTCAAGATCTGAGTACAAAAGATATTTGTGTAAGTTTTTCACACAAGATAAAGAACAATATGATGATTAATGTTGTGCCTTATCTCATAAATGAAATTTTTTGAGTTATGGCGTTTTTGCAGTAAATGCAATGAATGGGAATGAATGTATGTTTTTAATTATTATTTATACAAAGGAAAAGGAAATGTTTGTCCATGAGTATATAATACCACTCGTAACAGAAACGTTCTCAAGGCAGTAACTACGAAAAATAAAAATTCTTCTATTGGTTTTTCCTATTCTATTAAGACTCCATTCAATATTCAATTAATTTTTTTATGTACATAAAATAAAACAAACAAAAAAAATTATCGATAAAATTTACACAAGATAAATATTTACACAATTGGAAGAAAACATAATTAAAATAGAAAAAAAAGACAAAAAACACAATAACACAAATGAAAAGTAACCTTTGTGGAATTCATAAGTTGATTCCAGTGACGCTCTCTAATAGCGGAGTTTTGCAATTCGCCCACAGCCCGCAAAGAGGTCAACATATTTTTCACGGTCGACTCTAAATTAATAAATGTGTCCCAAATGCGCATTTCTTTATCCAAAAGTCGAATGTCTTTGGCGAACTTTTTACATTCAATATCCATATTTTCCACGTCAACTTTGCGCCAGGGTGTTGTCTTCCAATCCTCAATGCAGGTTTGAACTATGAAAACATAATCCCATAGTTGCTGGATTAAATTTTTTTGTTTTTTTTTTTTTGTTTTTGAAAATATAGAAAAGAAATCGAAAAGTTATTAATTACTGGTTAATAAGAGGGTTGTAGTATGCTGCTTTTGGAACACTTAGTCCTTTACACAATTCAAAAGTCTCATGGAAATGAAAAACACTTGTACACCGCGTAAAAAGTTTTGCGGTGTTTCTGTCTTACAAATTACCTTTAGCATTCTTAATTCCTTGCGGCATTGTTTGAGTAGTTTGAACTCTGGTATATTAACCTCAAATAGACTACCCGATTCTTGTATTTCCATCATTTCACATTCCAATCTAAACATGTCATTGTTGATGCTGTCCACCAATAAATATGGATCTTGGCAATCGTAACGGAAAAACTCATAACGTTTGAAAATGTCACGGAATTGTTGTACATAGATTTCAAACGCAGTAACCTTGTTACGGATGCTTACCACTTCGGTGGCTTGCAGAGGAGAAACTTGCTGCTTAACAGTGGAGGCGATTTTCTTAGTATTGGCCCATTGTTCAGGTAGCTCTTGCAGTAACACATTTACTTCTTCTGGTATATCCATGTCATAGTATTTCAAAAGCTGTATAGTTTCCTGCATGGGCTCAAACATTTCATCGGTCTTAAGAGCTCTTTCTTTTACATGCATCAAATAGGCCATAATGCTAACCAAGCCCTCATAGTCTCCCTCCTTTACCGTCTGCAGCAGCCCTTCATCAGCCTTGCGTATGAAATTGCTTAAGTCCATCAGATTGGTTGTCACTGTTGTTACCAAATGAGTCTTAAACATATTTCCCCATTTGCATACAGTATTCAGCAAAGCCTGCCTAAATGGACGGACATCCACCTGAAACCATGAACTAAATACTTGGAATGATGCAATATCTTCAATTTCATTGAACAGACTCTCATAATTGTCAATTTGTTCTCTAAACGCTTCAATTGTGGGCGCACAAGGTTTGGCAGCATTAACATCATTTAGTAGTATCAATTCGATTTCATCGGCATCCAGCATTCTGCCGTATTCCAAAAAATATTCCATACACTCGTGACGATCGTCCAACCACAAGTACGAATATCTTTCAAATTGTCTACAGAACATGGCGGCTTCTTCCATTACCAGATCGACACCATTTAAAATCTCTCTTCTCATATCGATAATATCCTGATTTTCCTTCACCATATCGCCATAACTTCGCTTTTCGTTCGCTTTCAAACGCTTAATTAAACTGGCCATTTTCAGAATATCTCTTACCAACTCAATCAGCATGTTATTGAAGCCCATCGAATCTTCGGGGCTTAACGAGGGCACAAATACCATATGCGGCTCTCTCAACTCCAAGCGTGCCTCAAATAATGGTGCATAGTTATTTTCCGGATCCATATTTTCAACCAAATAACCCACACTTACGCCCACCGTTTTTAATAAATGCTCATACACAATATTGTCCACAAAATTCACATAATTCAACCACATCTCATCATCCTGTCTATCCTCCATATCGAATTGTTTGATATTGTCATGCAACAGCTGATGTATTTCATCAGAAGCCGCTCTAATTTCAGCATATCTTTTCGCCGTACGATCTGGTCTTTCCTCAATAGACAGAACAGCATCCTTTTTGCCATCCTTACGCTCGAACAGGGGATGCTTGATCCACACAGACATAATGTTATCAATCTGTCTAAGATTGCCCTGAGTATGATCCATACGATTTTGTAGAGCGGCCACGGGTTTGCGTAGATTTTCCAAATATGACATGATGTCTGAAAGAGGCGAAAAAAATTGATGTAAAGCACAGCAGCATCGTAATCAAAAATCATTCCTATTTTTCAACGACATAAATAACAATCCATTGAAATGCTATCATGAATTTCATTCGACTTTGAATTCCCTTTTTTTAATCGATTCCTTATTATTTAGAATTTACAGAAATTTGTATACTGCACATCGCTCCTTTCTTAAAAACACCAAAACTTTTAAGTTACTTAGAAAAAGAAATTATGTTGAAGGTATTTCGTTATATGTAAAAAGTTTTTCAGTTGCATATGTATGCTTAATCCAAACCAAATCTATATACCCACTAAAAATCCAACACATTTTTAATATTTCAATTTTGATAAATGACTACGGTTCAAAGTCTCAATTGGAAAATAAAAAAATATTCACCCTTCAAGAGGCGAGTAAACACTATATTTATATGAATTTTTCACAAAATATGAAGAACGATACGAAGAATTATTCTGCATTCTCAACTCAAAAATCATGTTTTTTGAGATATGACGACTTTGCAATAAAGCAGCGAATGTACCGAATGTATATGTACCATGTATATTCTTTACTCCTGTTTTTGTTTTAAGTTTTTTTTACTTTTATTAAATAAATTTTGATTTTGTTAATAAGTTCTGCTGTTTGATCTCAAGTCCTTTATTTATTTTTAAGCGAAAACTATTTAGTATTTAGTATTTAACTTTACTTTTTTATAAATTTCTTAATTTCAGCAGCCAATGGCGCTGAATAAGTGAGAGAGACTGGAATATATAGAATAAGTTATTCATCATAGATTGGATTTCGTGCTAACCGAAATTGATTTAACATGTGAAAATGAATAAGTACTTTTCGTATCCTAATTTGTTAAATAATACGGTTAAATAGTTAATATTCCTGATCACTAGTATCCACCGTCAAAAGTGGTAAAATTGAACAAAGAACGCTGATGAGATGGTGTAGAGACCTCGAAGTCAGTACTGATCCGTTCTGCTAGTCTGATGAATAATAAAAATTGTTCTATATATAGTACTCTCTTAATAAAAATAATGAATTTATCCAAAAAAAAAATTCTAATTAAAATTAAATAAAAAAAATTTGAATAAATAAATGCGTAAACTCGGGTTTGAACTTAAGCCAAATTAATCGTTTCAATATATATATATTAGGGCAGGTCAAATTGTATGGAACGATTTTTTTGATGAAGCGTACAGCAAAAACGTAATCTATAGGTGATTCTGAGAAATTAAATAAAATTAAAAATAAGTCGGATTTGGAGCCCCCAAAAATTTCAAAATAGATATTTTTCCATATATACATAGAATAATTTAATTAAATTCGTCATAAAATCGGATAGAATGGAAAGTAAAAAGGACCTTAAAAAATAATATTACCACGTTAAAACATTAAATTGTAGGTCGAGAAAAATATTTAAAAATAAATTGAATTAAAAATGTAAAAATAGTGTTTTTTTGTTGAAACCTTGAAAATATTGGTTTTTTCAAATCGATTTTCCTACAAAAAGGAGTTCGAAAACAAAAAAAATTATCGTAATAAAAGTTGTTATCTGATCTTTCATAATCTGCAAAAAAAAATCTCGAAAAAACTCGAAGAAAATTCAGAATTTATTAGTTAAAAGTTAATTTTACGCTATTTTTCGATAAAAAATTTCTAATATCTCTACTAAAAATAAAAAAAAATACCTTTCAAACAAGCCCAGATTGAGAAATCTACTATAATTCTATCCGATTTTATGACGAATTTAATTAAATTATTCTAGTATGTATATATGGAAAAATATCTATTTTGAAATTTTGGGGTGCTCCAAATCCGACTTAGAGCTATGGTCTAGATTACGTTTTTGCTATCCGCTTCATCAAAAAAAAAATTAATCCGCCCTAATACATACATACAATATATATAAGTTCGACTAATTACTTACAAACATTAATTTCTTAATATGTTTTGGCATACTTAAAATTTTTAAAATATTTTGTATGGTGCTTTTTTACCCTTTTTTGAATTTTTTTGCGCTTTTTACCCTTTTTGGAACAACTTCCAGTGCTTTTGTTCTTTCTAAAGATACCAACACTGCTGGTTGCAATAACATGTTACAGTGTGTGCACCCAACATAGCGATTTGTTTCTTAAACTATTTTTTTTATTATTCTTACCTTCCGAATTCCAAACAAGTTCGTTAATGCCCACCTCCACCAAATCATCGATCAGTTTTATTTCCGATTCAATTAATTTCAATTCCACCGGTGAACTATTCTCTTGTATTGCATTATACCAGTCAATAGTCTTCTCTAAATTTAAAGTGTACGTGCGAAAAATATCACTGCTTTCCGCAAAGTCCAAGGCCACTTGTGGTATATTCTCAACTTTCATTTGTTTGAGATAATGAACTTCACGCAAAATACAAAATAATTCACAACTAAAGTTTAATATTAACAGATTTTTGGAGCGGTCACGGCTGATAAGCGATTTCTTCAAATTCATTTCGATCTGTTCATCCAATTTTTCGCACCATTCACCAAACACATATGAACGGCTAGCGGCGATTTTTAGCAATAAACGATCATAACGTTTGATAATGTCTAAAGACTTTTCCGATTTTACAATGCTGAAATTATGAGAGTCTTAGAAACAGTTGAAATTGTTTTCAGAAATAAATCTCACTCATGTTGCAAAGCCTGAAACTGTTTGAACGGCTGGCTGATTCTTCTTTCCAATTGGCTGCACCAGCGTATAAAGGCAGCAACCGGCGGACAATTGTATTCGGGATACAAAGTTAAATTGTCCGATCTCATAAACATTTGACGATCATAAATATTTTCACTTATGGTGAGCTCCTTATCGAGCATGCGCACAATTTCAGCATATTTTAGAGTAAATTGATCTTTGATTTTAGGCCTCTCCAGAACGCTGCCCACTATGTTAATCAGCTTGAGAGGAAGAAGGAGGAGTAATTTCTTTGTCTTAAACAATTTATATAAGTTAAGCACTTGCGTACCTTAAAAATGCTCTCCAGATTGTAACAGTCATCGAATGCCTGACACAATATAGCAGCTAATTTCATATCCAACTCGAGTATACGCACTTGAAAGTTTTCAAAATCCACATCGAATTCCTGATCATCGGGATCAAGTACATCATAACTTTTCGATGCGAAGGCGGTAAAGTATTGATTGAACTCAACATAAACTGCCGTTATGCGTGTACTAAGCTGGCGACCACGCAGACCACCGATCTCAACCTTCTCTAGTTTTAGGAATTCAATTACTGTAAAGAAAAACCTAACAATACCACAACAGATCGGCAGTACCACCATATAGTTGAGTTAATCGGTTCGAAGATTCAAATCTATTTGAGCGGTACTTACCACTGTATGGTGGTTAAGCGTTCTAGAAAAGCATTAAAGCGTTTGAAAACTGAATTTGGATGAAAGGTCCAATTAATCGGTGGCCTTTCTTCGGGCTCAGTAAAAAACTCCGCAATTATTTCCTTGTAATGATCAAACAAAGCACGAAAGAATTTTAAAATGTCTATCGATAAGGTCAGGCGTTGCATGGCCTCATCAATATCACTATGGAATATTGAAGAAGGATCTAAATAGCGTTTGGCCTGCGATAAAGGAATATAGAAATATATAAAGAATATCTAGAACAACTAAACAATCTTACCTGCTGTATATTCAGGTTACAAAGTTGTCTCAATAATATTGTTATTTTCGATGAATGATTGTAATAGCGAGAATTGCCCCACAGATTACAAACGACATGCATGAGAGTTATTAGTACTGGCTTACATTCGGCAAAATCCATTTCTTCCAATTGTTGTACACATTTCCTCAAGGGATTCAGGTACAAAGTGATGTCCTTAGCTTCTGCTAAAGCTGAAAATAAAAAAAATATATAAATATTTTTTCCTTTCTACAAAACTTTTTGAAAACATTTTAGAAAAGTCCTACCAGTTACTACATTTTTGAACAGTTTCTGAAAGGATGGATAATAAGCACTACGAGAGTGTTCCAATACTAAGGCCATGGCTCGTATACGTTCATTGCGTAGTTGTTCGTATATAAAGGATAGATTCTTCAAACGATTATTCCAAAAAATTAATTCTTTTAAAAGCATAAAAAGTTGTTAAATATTCATTAAATTACTCTCTCTCTCTCTCTCTGTTGCTCTATTTCCTCTTCCTTACCTGTATGAGGTGTGGGATTTTGTTTGTTTAGAAAAGCATTTGCTGGATTTTCCTTAACCACTTCATGCACTTGGGTGGCCCACTTTATGACCACCCCCTCAATGGCACTTTTCAGATACAAGTCTAGCTGTAATTGCGGATTATCACCAATTTTATTAGCCGCCTTAACAATTTTCTCCACACCGACTGGCATTGCCAATATGGTTTCACCACTAACTTGCCCCTTCACCTGATGCACGGTACTTTTTAAACTGTGCACATGTTTCTGTACATCTTGAACCACCATGAACGGCCATTTCTTATAGTTGTCTTCGTTGGACAGCAAAGGCACCAACACCTCTTCTACCAAGGCCGATAACTGATCAATAGTGCGCGTCGCTAAATCACCGCAGATTATGAAATTATTGCATTCTTCCCTGGGTATGGCCAGGGCATGTTTCTTAATGAAATAGACACCTTTACTTTTAAGTTGGGACAGGGGAAATGTTGTTGAGGGTACCAGTTGTGCGGCTTGTGTTAGAATTATTATAAGAACTACTGGCGTAGGACGATCTAGGAATTCTTTAATGATGCCCTTGTGCTCCTCAACGGTAATGACACGTGTCCATTTTTCTGGTTTTAGCTTTAGAGATTTGATGACAAAGGAACCCATTAGCTCAAGGCGTGGATCGGGACCGGAGCTAGCTGCTGCAGCAGCTTCAGCACTTGTCGACGGTTGATCCATGTCCAGCTGAAATAATAGTGAGAAATTAAATTCTTAAATTTGCCATTCCTGTGCATATTTTAGCGAAGACCGACCGATCTTAATGGAACTATAATATAAACTGGAGTATTCAAAAATTGGAACTGAATCCCTTTTTAACAGTTTTTACTCTTAAGAAAATTATATGGTTTCGAATAATTTAGATTTTCGAATATTTCGACAGGCTGTTTTTTGTGCCAGGCTTAATGCGAGTGAAGATAAATTTCGAAATTTTTTAATTCAAAATCCCACTGTTAAGAGTTCTGACCACTGGGTGTCATAAGGAAGCATAAAATCTATAAACTCCATAAGTATTTACTTGCCCAGGTAAGTCCAATGGACTGGAATTCAGATTTTCATTTCGATAAAATTTGTATTAATTGTTTGTGTTTTTTTTGTGCCTCAATTCGCTTTGAAAAATACTTGCGTTTTTGTCAAATTCAACTTCAAACAGTTTACATAAATCAAATATAAAAAATTTTTACAAGTAAAAATACAAGGAGATGCAAGGAGCAAAAAATAATCAGCTGAGCTGTCGAGACAACCTGTTATAAATTCGCCTGGAAACACAATAGAATTATCAGCTTCTACCAAGGCGAATTTATACAGGTGAACTTAATGCTACAACAAGCACAACACTACAAAAACCACAAGCATTTTGTTTTTGTAAAATCATAGTACATTGTCAGAAACATTTGACTGAGGTGAAAACATAAAATATTAAAAATTATTATTATTTCAAAAAGTTTTGGTTGTTTAGGGTTATTTTTACAGAAAATTAAAAAGAAATGGATAAACACAGATTTAAACTCAAGCCGAAAATTTATTTTCAAAATAAACTTAAGCATATCAACAAATTACGTATAAGTATTAATAATAAAAATTTGTAAATTCTACTGCACGAGTGTACGCTACAGCTAATCAAATCATTTAAATCGTGTGGGAAACATACTGTGCAAATCGAGGGATATATGCGTTGGCACGCCAATTACAAATACTGCCTTTTTTAATTTGTTGCATTAATTTATTTTCTTTTAAATTAAACCAAACAATTACTTATAAAATCATCTTTAAAAAAAAATAAAAATACATTTTAGTTTGTTTTGTGCGATCAATTTTGTATCTACACAAAATTGTTATTTAATCGATAACTAAATGAAAAACATACAACTATTTATTGTACAATTATTATCAAAGGGTTTTGGAAGCAGTCAGTAGAGTTATGTGTCACATATTAAATAAACACAGTCATCCCTTTTCAAACGTGTTTTATTTTCAGTGAACACCATACAAAATTCGTTTGTTCGGCTTTAATGATTAAAGCAGATATATCGATGGATATTCATGTTTATATGATGGCCTGGAATAAACAATTGGTCCTGAGGCGTGAAAAGAAAAAATGGATTTTCGGCACAATAACTTCCTTTATTTATTCTAGAAGAAAAATAGTTTTGTAAAGATTTTTATTTACAAAAATTAAAGATATCATTATTTCACACACGCTTTCGAAAAATTAAGCAAAGAGTACATTCCACATATGTGCTACAAATATTTTTAGAATTGTGTTGTTTACGATTTTTACTTTTTACGAAAAGGTATAAGATACGATCTTTTCCTTGGCGCGGAGTGGTGATGCAGGATATGTGTTGATCTGTCTTAACGGCAAACTACCATGACACAAAACGTCACGACAAATCAATGCCAACTAAGGCTGCTGTTTAACCACGTGCGAAGGTTATAAGTAAAATCCGAGAACTAGTAATCCCAAATAGCCTTTCTCAACGTGATGATAATGTCCGTGGTAATGTAAGGAACAGTGGTAGCATTGACTGCAAGTAGAGAAATCTCATTTCTAGAGGGGATCCTGCGTACTTCTGTTTTGATGATTACAACACGCCATTTAGTTTGAAGCAGAGGCTTTCGACTAACCTAACGGCAAAGCAATTGGCTCTGAACCGGCGGTCAGATTCCGAGAGATTGATAACGCTTAACGCTCTGATAAAGCATCACCTTACTAAAGTCGGAGATTCCAACTGCTATGGTAAATTTTTGGCCGTGAGAATATGCTCGAGATCTCTCAAAGATATGCCTCTCAAAGAGACGGCGAGGCATTCTAATTACAAAAAATATCTTAGGATCAGATCACGGAGTAGTTGTGCCCGCAAACATAATTTGTTATAAACAGGCTAAAACCAGAAGCATTATACCATCTGGAAAACCGACCCACCAAAAGGCTGCAAATTACAAATTTAGCAGGAGTTATTGTACTTAAGGATGGGATTATCGGGTAGTGTATGATGGGACCCATTCTCCGAAACGAATGGGTCACCGCTGCTACATACATATGTATGCGCGCTAGGATATAAAACCGTTCGTTCAATATATTCTGCAAAATTTATAAGAGAACAGGATCCTCTCGAATACTTATCATTCATAGTCTCGCTGCCTCAGAGAAAACGGAAAGTTTTCTTTAGGCAGCGTTGTACTGAAATATTTATCAGATGCATGGGACTGCGATACTAACAGAATAAACTCGTTCGACACTTAACTGACTGAGGAGGCTTAGGAATCCCAGCAAATACATATACAATTATTTTATTAATGGTGGCTCGATGTTGTCGTGTGTTGTCATGCTTGTGGCGCCTGCCCAATTGTTTATATTCAGTCCCTGATGACAAATCATCATGGCAAGTTGATCAGCAAGCCAAGGTGATAACACTCTATTATCAAAAATAGTGAAAATGAAACTGGCCCACTTTTGGGGGTCGAATTCATAACAAGCGGCTCGCTATTTAAACAGCAAACATGTCAAACAAATATCATATCGGCCGTAATAGCGTGAAGCGTGAATCCGAGGCAGCGGTAAGGCCAACCCCGTCGACGAAATTCGATACAGATTAATATTAGGGAATTTCTTTTAGACCGAATTGAGCGATATGTAAGTGGACGAATGTCCTGCCAAGGCAACAACTGCAAATTCACAATATAATGCTGAGTAATAAAATTAGTCAAATACACGAAAAAGTATTATAGTGTGAAAGCAATTGTCCAATTCACAACTTTCTGTATCAGTTGTATGTTGTATAAATGTTGTTGGTAATTTCTATACAAACTTTTGCTTATGTGAAAATTATCAACAATATTTATACAATTTACAACTCATACAACCGGTTGTGAATTGAACAAATTTGTTATGAAAATTTATTATTTACAAGAAATGAAATTTAGACGCCCCATAAGACCGAATACACAATTCTTAGACATTTTTCTTTACACTTCGACTGCTCATACTGTCAGGTTTGCGTTTTTGTGAAGGCAAAGAAATAAGCCGACCGACTGGCAGTTTCGCAGCCGAGTGCGTTCCGCCGCCGATGATTATTTCTTTGCCTGCCGCTGATGTTATTGAGATCTGATTATTTTTCACGTCAGTTCTAAAAATGTTTGCACCTTTTTTATCACTTTACAATTTTTTGTTTGTTTAATATATCAGGTACTTGAATCGCCGAAAATTATCAAATTGCGTCACCGTCGTCTACACCAAATTGCGCAGCTGACGTCACCCAATACTTTTAAGCTTATTGGAAGTGTGGTGAAGTAAAAACAATATGTAATGTTATGTTAGATTTTTTGAAATCACGATAATTTTTTTTTATATTTCTCTACAAACAATCCGAGCATGAACGACCCTAATATTTCACTTGGCCTTGTTTTTATAAGCTTTATCATTTAACACTTTACGTTTGAAGTAATTGAGCGTATTAGAATTAGATGTGTTGCTTACTGTGTTGTAAGAGGGACACCTGTAAAGAGTTTTTCAACATACTATTTTGTCACTGTATAAATTGTATAATTTTACTAAAGTTTAATTTAAAAAATAAGTAAAAAGGTCACCGATTTACTATAATGAAAACATTTCATATTTTAATACATCTTTTGCCGAATTTTGTATCATTTTTAATTTTATTAGTTTAGTTTATTTTTATTCGACATTATTATGTTTTTTTTAATTAACTCTGTGTTTTTATTAATATTAACACTTTTCTTTTTTATATGTTGAGAAGTTTCCCACCTTTTGTTATTGAAATTTAAGTAAATTTTAAATTATTATTGTAAAGCTTAACACGTTTTCTTATTACTTTTTTTAATTATCTTAATTTTTCACTATTTTTCATAATTTTTTGCTCTTTGTTATTACATAATTCCATATCGGTAATTATTTCGTTGGATGTTATTAATAATAATTTCTTACCTTTGATGTGTATGTCTCTCCTTAAACTGAATTGTTTTTCATTTCCGTTTGTCTTTTATATGCAACTATTGTCACGAAAGGATAATAAAGTAAAAGTGGAACAATCATGTTGTGTTATTTTTACTTGCGCCCCAGACAACAAAATATTTTATCGATGACACTCTTGATACAGACAAAATCAAATCAAACACGCAACATGCCTGAGCCCTAGCAGGATATATCCTTTTCTTTAAACAACAAACACTATAAAATATTGTTAAAACAACAGCGAACGAACACTTGATTTTTGCAATAAGGGATTTATTTATTTTGCCAAGCAACGGCAACTCTAGAGTATTTCTATTTGAGGCAGAGGAAAAATATATAAAAAGGAAAGTTCGTAAGTGAGAAAGGAAGTGAGTAAGGAAATGTATGGTTGTTTATCTGTTTTTTAACTGTCGGTATTTTATGTAGTTGTGATCCTTTGGCATAACTTTACTTACACATTCAACCAGTATGAGAATTTATTTAGTTTGATTTTCGAAATACTTTGCGTGCTAAGTTGCAATTACTTTGAAATTTTTAAACTGGTGATTGTGTGTGTTTATGTGTGTGTGTGTTTGTTGTTTGATTTAGTGCAATTATGATTAGACGCAAATATTTTGCTAAGTAAAACTATTTGCAAAGTGTTAAATATCTTAATTGAATTAGATGAGCATTTGCAAAAGTTTTGCTCAAATACTTGTTGATATTTCAATTAGAACAAAAAATATAAAGATTGTGTATGTACGAGTATTGTGGGCTTGAAGTCGATTCAAAAATAAAGACCAAAACTATTTCCAGTAAGAAAATCCACATATATTCTGTTAAAGAAACTCAGAAAACGGGATTGGGCCGATTTTATTTGGCGCCTGGAATTGAATTATATGCAGATGGCTTGTGATTCCAATAAGATGGACTTGCGTGCCACAAATCGTACACTCAGATTAATAGTTAGATATAGTTGAGGGAACAATATTATGGTTGTGGCGAACATTGTATGACTGTAAAAAGCAATATATTCTTGTTTTTTATATGTTAACATAACTACAGTTGTGATAAAGAAATTCTTATTTGCTTTTTGGTTGGACTACAACCTAATTTTTATTAATATTAAATTTAAATATTAAAATATTTTTGTTTGTTTTTAATCAAATTATGATTAAAAGTCCAGCAAATAAATATTCTCTAATACATACACACTCAAATAAAAATTTACAAAAGTGATTGAAATATTGAGACGATAAATGAATACCTGCCTGCCATTTACTTTTTCAAGATTATTTAATGTAAATGATGCCCGCAGCTTTACCGTATGTGTTCCATCCGTGAGCTCCAATTTCGTCATACTTTTTCCAGCATTTGAGTCCTCATCTCACCAATTACAGCTGAAATGTTCTTTTCCAGATCTGAAATTTTGGCTGGCATGTCCCTATACACCAGAGCCTTCACGTTTACCCACAAAAAATAGTCTAGTGGGGTCAAATCGCATAATCTTGGTGGCCAACTAAAAGTAAAATATAAAACTGCATGCAGACAAAGTAAGAATTATAGCGACAAAAGTCGCATACTGTAAACAGGCACAGACTTGCGAATTTGTCTTCTTCCGCGAAATTGGAGAATACTTTATTTCTCAAACCAAATCTTATTAGTATTAATTTTAAATAATAATAATCTCTGCCGGTGTAATTATGTATAATAATAATAAAAATATTACTCTTACCCCAACTTCTTAATAATCTTATTCATAGTAACACGCTTATAATAAGTTTATTTATAATTCATAAGTCCCCAAACTCGAATCTCGTAGACCTCTTGCTATAATATTCTATTTCGCTTAGAAATTATCCGTGTACGATTTTGCCAAAAACTTAACGATTTGTCTAGGAAAAAGTTTAAATGCCAAATTTGACACTTTATTCGGTTTTCTTAATATTTTCGAATAAAGTTTGTGAAGGTAAAGAGCATGGTAAATATAAAGTATTTCATTCATTTACTTACCTAAAAATAGGTATTTTTTAAGTTTTTTTAAGGAAAATATAAAAACGAGTGGCTAAATAATGAAAAGGAAAATCTACTTTCCGATTTTTTTTACACACATTCTAAGTTTAATAATAGAATATTACTGGCCTGATTTCGTCAAATAAAACGTTTTTCATATAAATTTGAAATATTTAACAAATTTGTATGAAAAATACCAAATTGTTTTTTTCAATTTGAGTTTTTCCAAACAAAATTTTAACGCTTAGAAATATTTCATTTCATAAAATACGGCCCCAAGTATCTTAGAGGGGTTTCACACAGAGCAATTTTTGTTGCGCAACTTTTAATTCAGCCAAAAGAAAAACAGAGAAAGCAACACAGTTTTTTTCTGTCTTTCTCCCAGCTGAATTAAAAGTTGCGCAACAAAAATTGCCCTGTGTGAAACCCCTCTAAGATACTTGGGCCGTATTTTGTGAAATGAAATATTTCTAAGCGTTTAATTTTGTATGGAAAAAACTCAAATTGGAAAAAAAATTTGGTATTTTTCATACAAATTTGTTAGACATTTCAAATTTGTGTGAAAAACGTAAATAATGGAAAAATCATATTTAAATATATCACAAAGTTTTGTTTGTTAAGGGGTTTCAGCTTTTCTGTACATGTACATACATTCCATTGGTAATTATTTCAATACATTTCTAATGGAAATAGCTAAAATATTTTAAAATTTTTATTTTTCTGTAGACACAGACACAAAAAGTTTTATTCTTCTTTCCCAATACAGCTGATCTTCGACATGTTTGGGACTCACTTTTATAAACAAACTGCAACAGTTGTTTGCTTATAAACAAAGTATACATTTGTTATGTTGCCATGAACATGTTGCTTAGCCACCTTGTTTATTTCAACGATGCAACCAACAAGTTGTTATTTTTGCAATTAGCAAGTATTTGTTATTGTTTAACAACTTGTTCAATGTTTATGTATAAATGACTTTGAACTTGAAAACTGCTGGATTTTCTATGTTCATTTATAAATATGTGTGTATGTATGCAGTATGCGTTAAATATGTTCGTATGAATTTACAAATTTTATCTGACATGCAAATTATGAAGTGTTATTCGCCTTTTTACTCTCAATAAAATATGAAACACGCGAAGAACTAAACTTTTATTTATGAAAAGAAAGTGGATAAGAGAAGTAATAAATATTTAAGTAACAAGTTGTATGATAAATAAGCCACCAAAATCACGTTGTAGAATAATTCTATAATATGGAAAATATTTTTTTTTTTGTAATTTTCACATAATTATAATCGAATTGTTTCAATATTAACTAAATGAACAACTTTCTTGGCACAGCTGAAATGCGGTTTTCAATTCACAACAGAGATTTTCATTTAATAAAATAATTTAAGAAAACAAAACATCAATATAAAAACATTAGCTATTTAAAAGAACAATTAATTGAAATAGAATATGAGAGTTATTATTTGTGTTACATTGCTATTGCTTCTCTGTATAAGATTATCCTAATTATTCTAATTTCATATGAAAATTTCAAAGCATGCTTTAGGGATTTTTATTTTTGTTCATTTGTTCTTTGCCAGTGGTGCCAGAAAAAGAAAGTGGTGCAACGGTAAATATTTACTTAGCGTTTATACGTGCAAGTGCGAGTTCAATAAACTTTATACACTCGAACTTCTTCACTAACACACTTACACTACCGGCACGTGAAGCCATCTTTTAAATCCACTTGCAAGGAATTTTACCAAAAAGTGAACTTCCAAGATAGTCGATCGCTTTTTCTAAATCGTCGTTCATAATACGTACAAAAAACTTACAGGCAAAAGTACAGGTACGTCTAAACGCAGGGTTAAGTGTAATTTTCTACAGGAGAAAATTGAGGTATATGTATAAATACAAAATACTTCCATTTATTGTAAGTATTTCAAATACAAAATACTTGCACGTCATGTATTTGAAATACAAATACAAAATACGTATTTGCATTTTAAATACGTATTTCAAATACATGTATTTCGGAGACTGACCAGCTCTGCCTCCACATAACTCTCGTCCCTTTAGGGTTCCGTATACAAAGTTTAAACAGAAACCCTATTATTCTCGCTGACATGCCTGTCTCGTTTACCTGATAGGAAGACACTTGCATTATTGTGCCATTGTATATGTTGTTGTAAGATTGTTTAAGTGACGAAGGCAGAGCAGTGGTCAATGAACTATACCGGCAGTAATTGATACTGGTGTATGATAGTGTACATCATAGAGCCCTCCTTCGTCGAAATTGTAGCATAATCGTCGGCGAAGTAAAATAATTAATAAAATTGTTCAACAACTTAACAAAAATTAATGCGCCTACTTGATAACGAATGTGCATCAAAAAACTGAGCGGAATTGTAAAAGATTTAATTAAGCGCACTCTCAATTTCAGTATCTGACTTCTCTAAACAATCCCTTTCCGAAAGAAAGTAACACATCAAAATAGTTGGTAGACATTAGTTCCCTGAGTTGTTGCTTCTCTTTAAAAAATATGTAAAAAACAAGTTTTTACTTTGTATAAATTTGATGTTCAATAGACGAGTGAGTAAAACACTTGATATAAAGCAGAAATACAATATTGACCGCAGGCATTTAAACTTTGTTGGAGTTTGTGCATTCAATGAACTCTAGGTATTGATATTTTGAAGTCAATATTTGTAATCCGGGATGGTAAGTACTTGCCTCCAATGATTAATGCAAAGTGGTAAAATGTCAAAGTGGAAGAGGTGAAGAGTGTGTGCATACTTCACTTGTTTGTTAGCACTTTAACTGATAACTGTGCTATAAAAATTTTTACGGTGTATTTCTATAACCGCTATAGCAATAAATTCTTAAAAAAATAAATAAAAATATCTATAGATAAGATATTAATCTAATTTCTTGAAGCTCTAGGTAAATTTTTAAAAAACGTTAACAAATTTTTTTATTCAAACTACGATATTTCGCTACTTCTTTGTGTGGCTTCCTCAGGAAGTGGCGAAATATCGGAGTTTGAACAAAATATTTTTGTTAACGTTTTTTAAAAATTTACCTAAAGCTTGAAGAAATTAGATTAATAAAAATAAGAAGTTCGAATAATATATATGAATAAAATAGAGAAGATATGTTATTTATGATAGTGAGCTGCAACTTTCTAAATTGTAATAGTTAAACAGTTTAAACAGGGTGTCTATTAGACGTATCTTGTGACATTAGAACTTCTCACATTAGCACTTTAATAGCAAATATGCAAAATATAGTTCAATTAAAAGTTAAGGGATGTATAGACAAGATATTTTTGACAGGCGGCTATATTTTATGAGCCGCAATAGACAGTGGAAACTATCGAATAATATGTATTACTATTTCCGCGTTCACAAAAAATAGAACTTAGCTAAAAATTAAAGCTTATGTAGACAAAAAGTGATATTTTCCCTTTTTATACCAAATGTGAAAAATATAATTCGATTTAAAATTAAAGGGTGTGTAGACAAGACGTGTATTTTTACATACAGATATATCTTGTAAATCGCAAGAGGCATTGGGAATTCTCACAGGGTGATTATAGCCGCTTTAACAACAAAATTAAAATCCTTTAAAGGTTATAGGATGTTCCTATCCAAGCAAACACGGAACTCTGTATGCGCAAGTTGGAGTCGCACTTGGCCGATTTCCATTGGTTTGTCTTACTTTTAAGCCTCGGCAAAAAAGAGACTTAATTTAACGCACGCATCTGTGGGGCTGTGTCTGACGGTGTATTTGATGAACGAATGAACCTATTTCTATTTTATTTTTGATGTGACATGATAGCTAGTGTTTTTTTTCTTACCTGTTCAGCTGTTTGGGAAACACGATGTCACACACACAGATGGCAACATTTTTAAATTTATAAATTAATATTTTCACAGACATCAAAATATCTATATGACATTTTTTTGTTTTCTCTTTGAGTTTGGATAATATGCACTTTTGATCGACTTCAAAAAAAAGAGAAGGCTCTCACTTTTTTTGCATTCTTTTCTTGTTAAGGCCTCATTAGTTTTTACTTTTCGTTGCCGTTCTGTGCCGTTCTTTTCTGTAGAATATATTTCTTACTTACTTTGTTCTGTGTCTGAACTTTCGAATGTGGACGATATAATTATAGGAATGAATTTTGTAAATGTTTCCAAAATTTTTTTATATGACAAAAATATATAAATCTTTAATAATTTGAATTGAAATAAAATATTCTGACTTTTAAAACAAAATTTTTAAAATTTTATTCCACAAAAAACTAATACATACACACTCCTGGCTGTCACTTAACGTTTTATTCTATTTTCTACAGAATAGTCCGCAACAGAACAGAACGAAAAAGTAACAACAAACCAAACATACAGTTTTTCAATTGAACAGAAACAGAACAGATGATTCATAACAGAATAGAACGTACAAACTAATTCTGCCTTTAATGTTAGTTTCCGTCAGAACTCCGGCAATCATGAACCATTCTAAGAAAACTTAGCTTTATTATGAAGGACTTGCTTTCAGCTGGGTTCCGTTGCTTTAGTTTTTTATTTTAGATTAAGTGTCCGTCTATCTGACCGGCCGTCCCCGTATTTTACAGTCGTTTTTTACAAGCACCATTTTTTGGTAACGAATTTGCTACATAAATTATTTATTCTTTCTACCACTCACCAAAGTGAACAGAGTTCATATTCAATTTAACTAATTTATTTTTTCCTTTAACACACATTCTCCCAAAAAATTGCCCATTAGTTTGTAATTAACAATAAACCTTTTTTGCGGTTGCAAGCAAAAAAAATAAAATTTGTTTTTATTAAAATTTTCAGCATCT
This sequence comes from Gymnocheta viridis, assembly GCA_956483585.1. Lineage (NCBI taxonomy): Eukaryota > Metazoa > Arthropoda > Insecta > Diptera > Tachinidae > Gymnocheta > Gymnocheta viridis. The sequence goes on along the minus strand of OY101442.1, from coordinate 27,480,291 downwards.
TAATGAGTTTGAAATATTACTCTTTTCTTAAACCACAAAACATTTTAATCATTAGCTAATAATGCTCGTAGTGCGATCAAGAAAATCACTCAAGCATTATTTCCACACCTGCTTTCACAAATGCAAAAATAAAAGTCTATAATAAAATCACTGGCATTTATGGTAAAATTTCAAGTTTACTTTAACTTTTCCAACGGTTAACATGTACAAAACATTAACTACTTTGATAGTAGCAAACATTTTATTGGATATTTCAGTGCAAGCCATAATTGTGGAAAGAAATTTATACTCATACTATCGCTTACCCACCTCGACAGTCAAAACATCCAACGACAGTGTAGACTATTATATTCTACAATGTCCTTTCAAGGCCTCTATGAATATACCAATGCCCAAGGATATGCCGGTTTGTCTGATTGTGGGCAGGCACAGTGAAAATGAGAAACAACTAAAAGAGCTGCCAAAATCTCAACCTCTTACAACTTTAAGCACCCAAGTGGACTTTCGCTACCTAAAGCCAACAAATTTAGTAAAACTAGTGAAAATTAAAAATGGAAAACCGTACACCATGTTGCTGAAACCAATCGATAAGAAAGAAATGGCATATAAAACAGCTAAAACTTTAATTAAAGAACAATATAAAAATCCCAACATAAAATATGTTCTAACAAATCCTAAAACATCCTTTAATCAATCAAACGCTTTGTATTCTGTTCCTTTGATACAGAAAATGCAAATAAACGATTCATTGGCTTTGAGCTCCACAAAAAAACCTCAGAAATTAACGCAAACTCTAAAACCTCCAACGTCCTTGGGGTCGGACTTTCCAGATGATCCTCTTGATGAGCAAGATACACAGGCAAGTCCTTTGAAATATTTAGGAGTTCCAGATACTTTGAAGAAATTACAATCAACACAAAAACCATCACATCCTTTGGCCACAAATCAAAGCCTGTACAAATCGGAAAAGTTTTTTGTGGACTCTGGAGATTACAAGAAAGGCTTTCGTACCAAAGGCTTCCAAAATATGTACCATCGTGATGAAATTTATAGCGATCATATATTCTACGACGATCTTCAGCAGAATGGAAATTATCGAATTAAACAGAAATTGCAACATAAACAACCGTAGTGTGTGCTAAAATTATAAAAAGTATTGTAAATTTAAAGAAATAAAAAAAGTACCTTTCAATTTAATCTTAAAGAAAAATTATTTTTATTGAAAAAATCTGTAAATAGAAATAAAATGGAACTGAAATTATTTTTCATCTCAATAGTTAAAAAAAATTAGTGAGAAAATCTTTCTATAGATCTGAGTAAAATTGTTTGTTGCTTAATTTTATTGGAATTTATTTCAATATATCTGATAATGATCTAATTTTTTTTAAGTGGCGGAAAATTAATCATCCTCGCCTCACAATATGCAACGTCTTGTTGAAACCACATGTTCAGCAAGTCCCCCTTGTTTAATGCCTTCAGTAAGAAGTCGTATATGATGGCTCTGTAGCGTCTGGTTAATGTTTCTTCTTCGTTCTCAGCGACATCGGTAGCCACAGCCACGATATTGTCGACAGAACGAACAGTCCGATGGGAGACACACCCTGCAAGCCATTCTGTGGTTCAGGTCTGTTCGATTCTAGCAGCTAAGTGGCGGAATGTTTGCCCAGTTGGTGCGACATGATTAGGAAATCAACGTCGAAATTTACGCAGCTGTCCAGTTCACATATGTCAAATATGATTTGCAAAAAATACAACATCTTCCGATAGGGAGATTACAAGGTGGCGCAAAAGTTGTTACCCCATGTTCTTTGTCTGCAATTTTCTTTTGTGAATACAAAACCTTGATTCTGCTTGTGATTTATGTTTATTTGATGTCTTGAACTTTTTACATTAAGTCGGTTCATTATATTTTCCATCACTTTTGATAGACCTTCCAGTTTTTCCCATTCTTGATGGATATTTTCCTTGAGACCTTCAAGAATCTGAGGTTTGCAAACATTCATTCGTGACTTCAAAATAAACCCCAGAAAAATATGTTTGGAAAGGTTAAGTCGGGCGATCGTGAAGTGCAGACCAGTACAAATTACCAAATGATCAGGAAATGCAGCCGAGGACCGCACACGTTTTGCGAATAACAGCAAACAACTTTTGCGGTATCTGCACTTTATAAGGGAATATCTTCAGGACTTTCGATCGATATTTTTCTCGGTCAAAGATATATTATTTTTGATATACAGGGTTAGACGAATGAAGTGTTCTATTCAAACGCCCATAATCTTTTTTCTATGAAACAATTTTTTTTGATTCAAATTACAAAACGTGTGGTAACAATAAAAATTTCAGAATAAATTCACTTTAGCTCGATGTGGCCACATTTTGACTTGAATATGGCCTTCAAACGGTTAAGGAATGAGCTACATGCTGCACGAATATGATGTTGGCCTATTCCCCTACAATGGTTTTCTTCAACGCGTCCATACTGGGATATTTTTAGTGCTCACCTTCCTCATCAAAATGGTTCAGATGGAATAGGCCATCGTATTTGCATCTGGCGAATCCGAAAGCCGTTGTGCAGAAGAAAAGAAATGTAGAATACGATTTTTTTTATTATTATTGGTCCACAAGAACTTTATGAGACAGTGCGGAGTCTTGTTGGAACGTCCATGGTCTACGACCGAAATGGTTCACGGCTGTAAAACAGCTTCCAAAACATTATCCCGATAATAAGTCATATTGACGATTGGACAACATCCATCGGCGTTCATAGCTGCTTTAAAATGGTTAAACTCTTATCTATCACAAAGAACTCAACAGGTCAAATTTGGGAATGTTATATCAAAAATCATTCAAGTACATTCTGATTCACCTCAAGGCAGTCACCTGGGTCCAATTGCTTTCACTTTATTCATCAATGCTGTTTTGCATTCTAAAGTACTGATGTACGCCGATGATGTTAAAAGTTGTAACTCTTTTAGCGATATTGATGGACATACTTTATTCAGTGCCGACTTACGGAATTTTCATCAATGGTGCAGATTTAATTTATTGGATTTAAATATCTGGAAATGCAAGCACATGTCATTTTTCAGACAGAATCCGATAGAGACTTCTTATTATATTGATACTGCTATTTTAAATAAAGATCAAACCATATTGGATCCTGGCATACTGTTGAATCATAGGCTCAACTTTCATGATCACATCTCTATAGTGGTAAACAAAGCCTATGGGGTACTTGGATTCATGAAACGCTGGACAAAGGAATTTCTAGGCCCTTATACATATTACAAAACTTGTATATACTTCTCTTGTTCGACCAATTCTTTAGTATGGACCTACTGTTTGAGATCCTTGTTATTCTATTCATATTAATAGTATTGAATCGGTACAGAAACGAGTTTTAATTTTCTGTATCCGTGGTCTTGGTTATAATTCTTAATTCTGATTAAATTTCCAACTCTAAAAATTCGACGATTGATGTTGATTGCTTTATTTGCTCTGGGTCTGATTCGTGGTGATGTCGATTCAGAGTTCCTACTTAGTCAATTATACTTAAATGATCCTGTAAGACCTACCCGCAATTTTGAACTCTTGGCATTAAAATACTACCGTTCTGTATATGTTAATAATGATTCTTTTCGTAGCGCATGTGTTAACTTCAATAAATGCTACCATATTATGGACTTATCTGAGAAATCTTAATTTATATCTAAATTGTTGAACCAATTATTTTTATATAATTCTGTTTTTGTTATTCATATTTAGTCAGCAAGGATGTAAAAATCTATTGAACTAATAAATAAATTAAATACCATTACTTGAGATGGAAAAATACTTCGGGTGGCCGTCCGTAGACTCAAATTTTCTTGAGTGCATTCAGTTAAGTAAAAACGATAATTTGGAGAGTTTATGAACTGCTCAATAGGAAAATTTTTTTCATATGTGAACACTTCGCCACATAATAAAACTATAAATGGGAAAAAATCTAATAAAATAAGCTTAAGTCGAAAAATACCAATGCCGATAAAAAAAAACTCTAAAATTGTGTAAAATAAATCGAATAAACTAATAAGGAATAGATTTTCGAAATAAAAAATCATTTACATTGTAAACAAAAAACACAAAGCATCGTAAAAATCAACTGATGGGGAAAAATCAAAATCAAAGGACTAAAACATTCAGAAATAGTAAAACATCTATAATTAAAAAATAATCAAAATCTTATATGAAATACTAATGTTTTATCTTAATCACTTCATACTTTAATGAAGATTACATGGAGTACAAAAGATTCGATTCGAATAGCAAACAGCGAACTTACAGTTTTTTTATTATTAATTTTTTAATAAAATTTGGATTTAAAAAAAATAAATCCTATTTATTTTATAGCACATTTTTTATTTAAAAATCATATTTTAAATATTTTTTTTGGATAATTTCTTATGCACCTAAAATGCTAATTTTACAACATATTTTTGTCTGGCCAGATAATGCTGTTTGAGTAAAGAGGCTGACTCTGGTGTTAATGAAGGGTGTTGCGGCACCCAAAACAAGCACATGTTCCCCCCAGAAAGTAGTCAAATTTATATTATCTGTATATTCTGCTTAAAAAAAAAAGATTTGAAAAAAAACCCATTCTCCGATTATTTATTCGTCTTCAATTATAAATATATTTCTTAATTATTATTTATTTAATGCGAGCTCAACCATATTTTTGTTTATACATCAAAAACTCAACAAATAAATGAGATTTGCTAAATACAGAAACATAAAAATAAATTAACAAATACTTATCAATAAACACAGCAACACAATTATTATTGTAGTATTATTAGTTTATTTGTATAATAAACTAAGAAAGTAAATTTGTATATTTAATTAGAGATGCAAGTCCTCATTCCACTTAATCCGTATACATTTCTTCTAAAGCTAAAACTGAAAAAATATCTTTAACCATGCCCTGTACAATCGTTTCCATCGCATGATTAATGCCGTCTTGCAATTCTGTCCAAACATCTTGCCAATTTTCATTGATCACATCATTAATCGTTTTGCTTAAAACGGGATTGCCATTCAAGAGATTTTCGAATTGTACAAACATCCTGAAAAGAAAGAAGGAGAAAAAAAAATAGTTTTTTTTTGCTGTTAAGTGACTCTTACAAATAATTCATACTCACTGTTTGGGTTCAACTAATGCTTTAAGTTTTCTCAGTTTGAAATAAGTTTTCTTATCACGCACCACCTCCTTCTCCATCTTGACTCGAACAGACATTTTAGATTCTTTTAGAACGACTTCACCTTCTCCTTTACCATTTATTGGCAAAAGCAATATTTTGCCCATCATTTCGTAATCGCCTTTCATTTTTAGAGTCGGCACCAGCATAACCATATCGATATTATTCAATTCCTTATCGAAACCGGAAGCTTTTAAAACCTTAATACTTTCCAAGCCATATGTGGTACTTTTAGTGAATACAAAGTTAATTTGCACCGGCGAATCGGGATTTGAACGTGAAACCCTTAAATTTGATACATTAAAAGCGGACACATTGGGCATACCGAAATCGGGATTTCCTGTGGGATAACGTCTTAATATATCCTCCACAGTTTTTATAACGCATGCTTCATTGTCCTTAGATTTGCATTTTTGAATTTCTGGCGCTGTAAAAAGACATTCGATTTAAATTATTAATTTTTCTAATAAGAATTACCGGCTCAAAAGACTTGGACTTCTTAACTTCTTTGGTATTTTTTTCTTTTTAAGAGAAGTAACAACTCAGGCTATTAATGTTACATTCTTTCGGAAAGGGATAGTGTAGAAAGGACAGATGGTGAAAGTGAGAAAGCTTAATAAATTATTTTACAACACTGGTATTACATGGCGCCTCCAAGGAACACTTGGAGATTTAGATTATGCAGATGATATAGTGAGTACTCTGACACACAAACACTCCCATAGCACGACAAAACTTCAGCACCTGAATGTAGGGCCGGATTTAGGGGCGGGCAACCAACGGGGGCCCCCACAATAGAGACTTCGGAAAAAAAAACTTTTTAAAGGTAACTTAAGAAAGGAAATACCTGCTAACACATGGAGGAGACTGGTTGAATCTGAGGGACTAGCAGCAGCGTGTACTTGGCGTGAAATAAAGGTTTTGGCATTGGACAAACCAAATTTTATCTTGTTTTTTGAGGCCCTATATTCCACCCTAGGAGCTACAGGAATTAAATAATAATAATAATAAGACATCGAAAAGATGGCTGATAGTGTGCAAAAGATCGATTGTTTGATGAGCTGTGCGACCTGGTGCCGGATTGTGCTGAGGACAATCCAAGTTAATATGTTCCATTTGAGGCCATAAAAAGACCGTAGTCATGGCTCTGCAGTACTCATCGTTGACTGGCGTGGCGTTTCCAGCAACATGCCACGCTCTTGGAATTCAACAGTTGCACACTTTCGGTTGCAGCAGCCACATTCTCGTCGGTACGCACCGAATGATGATGGGGACCATGAATGTTGTCCACTAACAAGGCCGTCTCACGAACTTTTTGTATAAACTTGCGTACAGCACTCGCAGTGGTTGTTTCATTTCGCCAAAAATGTATCTCGCTGTTGCTGTCACTTTGGAAATAAGTTTGCATTATTTTCCGACGTAGAGCAGGCGTAAAGCTACTCATTTTGCTCCACGGAGTTCACTGGCTGATAGTCAGTGTCAAAAAAAACTTCTTTTATCAAAAGATAGTGCTTGTATTTGGATCACCCGATATTGTATTGAAAAAGCGTGGTAATATAAATTTGTCCCTACGTAAAGAAGCGAATAATCGTTTACAGTATATCGTAGTGCCGAAGTTATCTTCATGTATCTCGAAAAGAAATTTCTTTGGGAAATTGAGTTTAAAGTTTCAACTTTATACGAGTATACAGAAAAATTATTAGATGAACCGAATTTGCAGTACTTCCGGAGCCCAAGTTCAGAATTTTAGACGCGGTTCACACACGTCATGTTTGACTCGTCAAGTCTTGAGTTTTTAGGAGAAGCGTTTTTATCTAATTTTTGTTTAATTTTGTGATATACGTGAAGATAACTTCGGGACGACGATATGTAAACTGCTCAGAGCAGTATTTGAGATTTAAATTGACCGGTAAACTAAATCAGAGTTCAATTAAGAAATTGTTAATTTAATAAAAAATTTATTTTGATTTCAACGTACCACGAAGTTGGAAGTGTTAACTTGTTTACAATTTGTTTAATACATAAAAGTGTTACATTAAAAAAAAATTTAATTGAAAAAAAGTTAATTGAAAAATTAACAATTTGTTTTCCTTTTCTTTTCCATTATTTTTTTATATACTGAAAACGTTCTCACATGTGCTGCAGCACCAGAGATCAGCACATAATCAGCAGCCGAATTGAGTGCATCTGATAATTAATATTTATACAGTGCACTCGCGATAATATGAACTAATTAAAACCAGGCCAGATCACTTTTGCAAGATTGTTCATATTTGGAAATTGAAAGCCCCTATAGACTAGTAAATAGCGTACTAGACTATTAGTCGGGCGGTCGCAGGTTCGATTCCTGCCTAGACCCTGGGTGTTTCTGCAGACAAGCGGTTTGTGTTTGTTCTTTAAAAAAAAATCTAATTCCCGTCTACAAACGTTTTCCTCATAAAAATAAAAGTTTCTTATGTTAAATTTTTTATTTATTGTTTATTGAATTTAAAAAACGTCAATTTATTTTTTTAAAAAAATAAAAAAGAAAAAAGTTATTATGCGAAAAAATCAATGTTTTCCCTTCGCTGTTTCTTTTGGCTGCAAACGTGTTATCAACACATTTAATAATAGCATTTTTATCTATTTTTTTATTCCACATATTGTAGATTTTTTCATCTCAAATTTATTGCCTGATTTTTCTTTTAAAGTTAAAAACTTATTTTTTTGTATGCATTTTAAGAACTTTTCACGTTAAATTTATATTTAAAAAAATTAATATTGAACTCCAACTGAATGTGTGCACTAACTAAAACGTGTATGTTTATACATTTTTATTAACAACTGAAGACAATTTAAAAGTGAACAGCTAGAGAAATCCCCAAATTATTATGCAATTGAATTATAATTTAGCCACTACCCGGTTGATTTAGATTTCAACTCTGTTTAGATAAATAAAACGAAAATAAGCTGTTCATATTTTAAAGCTTTAACATTAAGTTCATATTTTAGAGCAGTCAATGGAAGTAAAAAAGTGTTCATATTTTGGGGTGTTCTTATATTAGAGTGTTCATATTATCGCGACTGCACTATAGTTTTCTTTAATAATTTTTTAAACATATTTGAGGAATTCACGAGGTGTGCTCTTAATCATATTGTCATTAAATGCTAATCAAGGCGAATGCATTTCACAGGTCAGGTGGTATCAATATTACAGCAAACACCGACACTGGTTGGCACAAAATCTCAAAAACGGAAAAAGAAACTTTATTTGTAATGTATTTTTAGCAACTTTTATCAAAATTTATATGTCCCAAGCAAAAATATTCCTTTCTTTAGTGCAACATATTATTCTCTATAGCAAAGAAAGACAATTGAAAATTCATTTGAGAAAACTACAACCACCACGGCGAAACAGTATGTTGTGCTGTAAAATAAATTCTCTTCGATATTTTTTCATTGCTTTCAAAACTTTCTTGTAAATCTTTTAATTATTTTTTTTTCATTTTCTTATTCAAATTGATTTTTTTCACTTTCGTTTTACACTCACGTAAATTGCCCCAACTAACAGCAAACAGATCGCAAAATATTAAACATATTATTAAAAAGACGACATTGAATGTTTTCATTTTTAATAAATACTAATAATTCTTTCTATTTAGCAGATATTGTTTGAAATATTCGATCAACTTAAAGCGTTTACGGTCGTCATTGATCCGTAGTTTTCTTTATATATGACTTTTGGTGCTAAATCATCGAATTGCACTGATTATTTATGGATATAAAGAGAAGAAAAAAAACTAATTAACTTGCATTAAAACATTAAAGCAATTAAATTTACACAATACCAATAATATAACTAAATCAGTATTTAATTTAAATAAATTAAGCGAAACATCCATGTGAGAAAAACAGGAAAACGTACGAATTAAGTCAGAACTATTTGTTGAGTTTTAGTGGATAAAAGTATTTAATTTAGAATCTAAATATTAGAGTTTTCTTTTCGTTGTTTGAAAAGTATATCTGATAGTCTAAAGAAAAATCAAGTTATGCTAGAAACACAACTGTGCCGAATGACGAATTGCACCCAACGCGACGAATTCGGCGGTGAAAATTCGCTGTGCCAATTCGTCGTATGAAAAAATAACAGCTGTTATTATAATTGATAAAGTTGTTTACTGTTTGTACTGGATACTGCGGAAATATTAAAAAAAATAATACTTACAAAATTAAACCTTGACGAAAACACAACTAAAAACTATTTTTGTAGTTATCCATTTTGTATATTTATTTGAAATGCTACACAATAAAAATACAACAATTATTAAATTAAAAAGTAACTTTATTTACCAAAGCATTTGATAACTAAAAATATGGTCACATGATACTGATTTGTTTGTCGTTCGCAGGCGTAAGAAATAGAAATAGAAATAAATCTATTGCAGATTTCGCCGCGTATAGCGAATTTCTTCGCCGACGCCATGATTGTGTGTATTTTCGCAAACGTAAATGTATTTTATTTTTGGTGACGAATATTCGCGGCCAAAAATTCGTCATTCATCCGAGTTGTGTACTTAAGTGAAGTCACAGCGATGACAAAAGTGCGGCAAGTACGGATTTTCTTAAGCCAAGCTAAGAACCCTTCATTCAAGAACGGATCTGCTAAGCGATAAATTCTTAATTGAGGAGGTTCTTTTCAAAACTTTTTTTGTTTTTGCACAAATTGGGAAATGGTTTTTTAGGAATACAACTTTGTATTTAACTTGTACTTATGTTGCATTATTATAGACGACAAGATAAGTCATTGCTTTGTACAGGACTAAAAAAAACTAATAATAAAATATTTGAATAAGTCGAAAATATGAATTGGAATAATCAAGTTTTCGCGCGGATGATTGAAATGTTCAAATTTTGTTATGTGCTCTAGAGGAATAATCATATTTTGATTCAAACCACTGTGGATTAATCTAGTTTTGCTGAAACTAATTAAGTATCAGAAATCTTATTTTGAATTAAAATAACCTAAGGTTCATCTTTAAATAAATAAAACGAGCAAAAACCAGATTTTGTTTTATTTGTTTATTATTTATTTTATTTTTTTTGGGTTTTATCCTAATTTCATTTTTGCAGAGTTTTTAGTTCAATGTTACCAATCAAACAAAAAATTAAAAACCATTTCTGTCGAAATCAAGTTTTGAAAAGCAGTTTTATCTTTATCACATGCAGTTTTTGATTTTTCATTCTACTGATTTCTTTTCCAATACAGCGATTTTAGCACTGGATTTTCAACATATTTGTGATTGCAATCGTTCTAAAAAGCTCGTTCTTCCGAAAACAAGTTTAAAGTTTTTAATTTACTCACAACTGAATGGAAAAAAGACCAAAAAGTATTCTCCACTCAAGAAGTGAGTAAACAAAATATTTTTATACATTTTTGAACACAAAATGGAGAGCATTCTTAGTTCAAAAATCACTTTTTTGAGATATGACTACGTTGCAATAAAAGAAACAATATATATAGAATGAAATTAGCTCAAAATTCTGTGATTTGCTTATTTCCTACCGGAACAATTTCTGATTAAAAATCGTTGACAATTAACAATAAATGATTTTTAATAAAATATAATTAAAACACTAAGAGATCATTACAGCAATGAGTTTGCAATCTAGTAAATTATTTTTTATATAAAATTAGAATAAACACACGTTTTTGTCTTTTGCAGACTTTACACTACTCTACAAATTTACCCCTTGAAAATAAATAAAGAAATAATAAATAAATTTATGATTGCGTAAAAATCTGAAATGATGAAAAATATATTTTTAATAGAATCGAAAATTTTTTTAGGAATGCATCGATAAGCCTTTTTGCGGATACCGATACTCCAAAATAAACCAACGATGATACCGCTACCAATAAGTGCATTGAATTTAAATTCAAAGTCAAATTAACAAAACAAAAGTAGAGTAATTTTTTTACTTATTATAAAAAATAACAGCGGAAGAGATTATTATTAGTATATAAAATTTATATTTGTCTCGGTTCACACTATGAAAGTTTGCATTCGTTTGTGGTTGAGAGAGGAGAGAAGATTTGGAAGGGGTACGCTCTTTCATGTTCTTTGACACTGTCTTGTGTTTTGTAATTCGTAACTGTCAACCTGAAGTTGGCTGTAACTTTATTTGACATTTTCTTTCACTTTTCTTTTCTGTCATGGTGGTGACAGCAAAAATTTTGTGTACAAAATAAAATATGCAGGTAAATTGTAAAAATCTTGAATTTCATTACAAAAACTTTCAATGTGTAGACAGGAATGTAAACTTAAAAGATAAATCTGAACCGAGACTTTAGAAAATAGTTGAGCAATTTCAAGAACTGAAATACTGTTAATATTTATTCATAAAAAACTTTAAAAAGTATCATTGTATCGACAGTAAAAATATTGCCCACTGATGCCGATACGAATATATCGGCAAACCTGAAGTATCGCCAATGTATCAGATGCCTCCCATATTATTATATTAAACATTTTATTTCTAGCTCTTAGCTTAAATCGATAACGCTGATTCGCGAATAAACAATATTTCAATTAAAGTAGAAGTTCTATGTTTTTTGCTGTAGAACAGTGTTAAAAGACGTTAAATGTCCTTAATCTTAATGTAAATTAAGTATGATATCTTTAAATGTTGTCGATAAAACTCGTATTTAATTTATTTTTTATTTATCAAAAAGTGATGTTTTAAAAATTATAAGAAACCTGTTTTAATAACTAATTTTTCGACCTTTTCTTGATATATTTATATTAATTTTCTAATTGATTCACGAGGTTGAAGTCACTTTTATATGAAAAAAAAACATCCAAATTTATTTTCGATTTTTTTAATACAAAAAAAGATGGAAAAGGAAGTTATTAATTTATAATGTATTTTAATTTATTGTTATTTTAATTGTTAAACGATTTTTCATTCTGAAGAAGTTACACAAAGGAGTAACGAAATATGGAGAATAAATTTGAATGTTTTTTTATATAAAAGTAACCTCAAGAAAAATAGTATAAATATAGGAAACCTGTAACAGGGCAGAAATACAACTTTACGGTTGCGCAGACGGATTCGGTTTCTCTGCAGTGAAAACATAAATTTAATTTAGTGTAAAAATGCACAGTCACGGATGCCGGTGCGTTTGTTTTTTTTTACATGAATAATTGACAACGAAAAACTTTCAAGGATTTCGCACAAAAATAGAAACCATTTTAATTTTATTACGTTATTGTTCTCGGTTTATAAATTTCTCTCTTTCCATATATCGCCACAGTTTTCATGTGTTTTTTTTAGAAAAATAAATAATTTTAATATTTTTTATGTTTACTCTGTTTTGATAAAAAGCTCTGTTCATAACCTCTTCCAGTAAAAACTTGCAACGAGAGAGTAACATAAAAATTAGGAAAATAATTTGCCAACTGGTAAGAAACAATTAAAAAGTAATTAAACGATTTAACACAATAAACTAAAAAAAATGTTGTTGTATTTTGTAACAAATCATGGGTTAAATTGTGCGCCGACTTTTCTAAGTATGGATTCAAATCCATAATTTTTCAATTAGGCTTAAGTTCGCTTATCAAATTTTTTTTGAGATGTTTATTACTTTCCTTAAGATATTGTTGTTAATAACCAGGGGAGTCGCAAATATGCTATTGCATGTTTTTTCTTGTGCAGCCTGCGGTCGCGGGGATAAAATATTTATCTTTAGAAGACCATTTTACGAGTTTTGGTATCGATTTTTTAGTGCATATTTTTGCATATTTTTGCATATTTATCCTTTACAGCATTTTTTGTATACTTCAGATACTTTTATTGACTTGTTTTTAATATGCTTGCGTGAAACTGACTTTCTATTTTGTATATCATTGCGCTTTCACACACGAGAACAGTTTTTAAGCTCACAATTTTTATTCTGTTCATAACACACTATATGATTATCATCTGAAATGAAATGTACAGCTTTGTATGTATTAGTGTTTTTTGTATTCATTTGACATTTGTTTGTTTTTTTTAATTGTGTGTGTATTGGTTTTGTGCTGCTAATGCGAGATTGCTGCCATGTTATGCCAGCACAATTATTCTCGTGCGAGAAGGACCTATCAGCTGAAAGATGTTGCTACATTTTTGCATGTTATTTCCGGTATACATTTGCTTAAACTAACGCAGTGTTACAATATGATGTTTAGGAAGTGTTATCTTTTAAATATGTTTCGTATTATATCGCTAGAAGTTGAAAGAACATTTTCAATGTATAAAAGTTTATTTAGTTATAATTAACAATAATTTTTATATGAAAATCTAAGACAATATTTTGCTGTTTATTGCAATAACAATTTTCAATAAAGAACTTTTTTAATTTAATCCAAAACTTAATTCCGATATCGAAGTCTCCTTAGAAATTTAAGTACAATTTTGGTTTTCATTCAGTTGTTTTGTTTCTTGCTCTGTTTAAAATAATTTATTTTGGTCTTATTTTAAAATAAAATATTATTATTTTCAAGCACCCATTCACCCTGACTATTTATGTTGAAGTAGAATTTTCGATTACGAAAATTTGTCCTGGAGAAATAGAAACATGCATACATTTTCTTCAATCTAGGATAAAACATTATGTTTGCGGGCACATTTTTAAAAATGTTGGAACTTATTTTCACTTTTTAGAGCACATATCCGGTTTCCCTGTTTTTAGCTCTGAGATTTAGGTACAAAATTGTTAACAATATCCCGGTATATTTTTTATTTTAATGATAATTAAAAGCAAAACTCTAGCACTAATATAACGTCTTTAAAATAATTGATAATTAAATGTAAATTTATTTACAATCATTTAAAAAAGGTTAATTGGCATAATTAATATTCGATTAATTTATGAAATCACTTTTGAACAAAATTAAAAACGAGTTATTAAAAGGGTGCACAATGAAGAATTTTGCAAACTAATTAGTAATAAACACATAACTTTAAAGTTATTAATCGAAACTTGGAGTATAAGTAGAATAAGATGGATGAAGCTACAGTGGAATAAATTTAATCATGACTGGTATGAACAAGTTTTTTTAGCTTTCGTATATTTTAATAGATTTTAATGATTTTAACATATTTAAATTTTGAAAGAATAAAAATGCTTACTGATTTATAGTATCTATTGTAGTCTAAAAGATATTGGAAATGAAAAATATAATATTCTGTTTTCAGTTTTGACTTGTAACTTGACTGTTTAAAAAAAAAGATTTTTATTTAATAACAAATTTAAATTTCTTAAATCGCAACTCGACCTGTGCCATGCGCGATCTGTTCTCTTTTATTCATGCTGTAAAGCAGTGTTGAAAATTCAGTACTTTAGTACTTTTTCATTTCGAAAATACCCCGGTACCACCACCACAGTACTTTTCAGTACTTTTTCATTACTACATATTTTACATTATCAATACCACATTAGGCAGCAGCAGTTGAATGCATATTTTGAACACAAAATGCTGTAATAAGCAAAGAAAGAAATAGCTTACATGTAGCCACTGTTTCAAGTTTAATCAAAGCTAATGATCTATTAAAATCAGTTGCTGTTTTAATTATAATATTTCTAATGATCTCATAAAGTAAATCGGCTTTATCTTAAAAGAAACTAATTGAAAGGTTTATTTTTAAATATAAATACTTTTAAACTTAAGTAAGAACTGATTTCAATTTTTATTTTTTTATATCTTGTTATTATACTTTTGTATAAACTACATAAAAGATTTTTTTTAGAAACTGAAAACTATAAATGTAACTTTTGTTTATGTATAACAAAGTTCATTTAAATATATGTATGTACATATATTTGCCTTTATTATACCTATAATTATTTGTGCAATTCACAATCTCAGTCGTATCGTTTAAAAAAATGCCATATTTGTTTATCTGCTTGTGAACAGGCAAATTTGTTGTATCGTCGTTTTGTCGCATTTTAAATGTCAATTCAAAGTAGTCTGTGAAATTAGTGGGTTTGACAACAATTTTAAATTATTATGCAACTTATGTACTTATACGTATAATTTTTGCAATAAAATTTATTAATATAAATAAAAAATAAAAATAAACATAAACATAAATGATGTCGCCGGAGGAAATATTGCAAAACTTACCATGTTCAAAATCGAGATAAATTAAGATATAAACACATTTACGACAGCAGGCTACACAGGTACATGGCTACAAATTTCTCTGGCTTTTTAAAAAATGTTCAACTTTTTGCGAAATTTCGCGTTTTTTTCAATGTGGGTTACTTTTTATATTTTTTATTGTTTCATCGTCCTCAATACATCCATTTATAAAACATATAAAATTCAAACGTATAATTATAGCACACTTTTGTATGAAAATTGCCAATAACAAAAATACAATACTGTATAATTAGACGATTTCACAACACATCCGACGTTAATACGAGCTTGTGAATTGAACAATTGTAATTACTTGACATACATATATGCAGTCAAATAAAGCGTTCTATGTTCAATTCATTTTTATAAATAAATATTTTTTACAAAAGTACGATTTAATGCAAAAAAGAATTCTTTTAGTTTAGTTCAGTACCATTTCATAATTTTAATTTTGCAACACTGTTGTAAAGTAATGAATTGAAAGCTCAATTAAAATTTTATTAGAATCAAAACTATGTTTATTGTATATTCTTTATTTTTGTTTTATATATTTCAAAAAAATTAATTCATATATAGGTATATATTATAATACAACTACAATGTTCTTTATACATCTTATTTTAATCCGAATAAAAATCGTCTACCGGTAGTACATTTAATATGCCTTTAATAACATTTTTAACAATATCTTCGGAAGTTTTAATTATACTCTTCTTGAATTCTCTCCAAAAATCTCTCCAGTTTTCATTGATTATGTCATTGATGCTTTCCGATAAAACGGCATTATTATTCACTATACTTTGTAAGTTTAATGACATTCTAAAATAATAGAAAATAAAAGTTTAAATAAAATACATAAATATGTTTCTTTTAAATCAGATTTCAGTCGCCTTCATTTGACTGATTAAGAATTTATATTAAAAAATAAATAAGAAAGGTCCTAAGTATTTTTTTTTTTATTTTTTTTATCGAGTGTTTACCCTCTTTCGATAAGAGATCCTTGAATTGAAATATGCAAAAAACTCAATTTTGAAAAAAGGATTTTAAAAGTGTAGTTAGTGTAGGGATTACATTAAGTAGGAATACATTAAAAATCGCGTAGGAATCGGAAAAGTGAGAATTTTTTAACAAAATTTTTCTGATAAGTAGCTCATAAACAAAATATTCTCACTGCAATGTGGAGTTACTCAAAACTAGAGATGGGCAGCGCTCACGTAATTAGGCTTATCTGATCACACATGTGGTCATTTAAGATTTAGATTTAGAAACTTCCTTTTTCCGACTCCTCTTTTCTTCGGTCTTGATAGTTTTTCGTAGTTTTTAATCCAAAGTGATTATTATTTTTGCTAAATTTCGTAACATTTTTAGTCAGAAAGAATTGGACATGAGACAATATTCCAAGGGAACAAGGGAAAATTTTTTATTGTAATCCAAATAGCCTGGACGATCAGAAAATTTATATGAAAAGCACTCAATTTTCACTCAATACAAATTTTCTAAACGTCCATGCTACTTGGATTACAAAAACAGCACCTAACACTAATTAATTTTAACTTACACGGCAGAACAGAAACAACGTTGTTTTTCGGGAGCCGCTACACTCCCATCATCAGTATTCATGTGTGTTTCCATGTATCCGCCACTGTTTAAGTGGCTCGGTTGAATGTGATTTCAAATTTGTATTTATACAAATAATGTCTAGAAAAAGGATACGAGAGTTATTTGTATTATTATTTGTTTTTACAGTAAACACTGTTTTACCACTATCAATATTCAAATTTTACCATCACTAATTAACGTTAAATTAACCCATTGTTACACGTTGGTTTTATCTCATGTACCATTTTTCTTTCTATGTTTTGTTTTTACTTAAGACAAACTTGTTTTTATTATTGCTTTTTTGTTTTTATGTCAACTAGTTGAGTTTTTTTGATTTACTTGATCAATTTTAACTAATTATGTGACAGTAAACATTGCAAGGCTCATGCCAGTAGCTAATTTTTATTTAATGTGATTATTTTTCGAACAATAATCATTTTAAATAAAAATATAGTTTTTCTTTAGAAATCTCAAGTCCCCTTTTGTGTTTCTCCTGGCCGGATATTGTTCTATCGTTATCGGCTTAAGGCCGGCTTCTTTTGGCGTAGCAATACAGGTTGTTGGTGGCGTACTTGATGTATCTGCAGCTGTTAGAACGTATTCTTCTACTTCAAAGAATTTTTCCCATTTACTAAAAATTTTCTTTATTTCTTCCTGAGTCATCTGTTTGTTCTTCCATTTTACTAAATTATCTAACAGTAGGATTGAAATTTTGGCAGGATCGTCATGTGGTCATTTTATGAGGGCGCATCAATAAGTCCGTGACTTTTCGAACTTCCCTCGCAGTTATATGAAATGTAACACTGTTCCCATCAAGTACCACCTGTTAATTTTGAGCAAGTGTCGTCATTCACTTTGCGTTTAACAGCTGCTCAAAACACACAACCTCATGTATTTTTCTAAAAATATAAAAAGTGAATTTCGAGTGCTCATTAAACATTATTTTTTGGGGAAAAACCGTGAATCAGGAAAAGGAAAAGCTCGATAAATACTATGGGGACTCTGCACCATCGATTTCAATGGTAAAAATGTGGTTTACGGACTTTTGTT
Source organism: Gymnocheta viridis (assembly GCA_956483585.1). Taxonomy (NCBI): domain Eukaryota; kingdom Metazoa; phylum Arthropoda; class Insecta; order Diptera; family Tachinidae; genus Gymnocheta; species Gymnocheta viridis. The sequence continues at coordinate 27,462,245 of OY101442.1, read as the reverse complement.
GTGGTCGCACAAGTGCAAATGACGTTGAACGTTCTGGACGGCCAATTGAGGTCAGTACACTGGGAAATATCGAAAAAAAATCCACGATATGGTGTTGGCCGATCGAAAAGTAAAAGTGCGTGAGATTGTTGATGCCATAGGCATTTCATATGGCAGTCGGGTTTCGATTTTAAGTGCTCAGCTGGGTTTAAGAAAGTTGTCTGCAAGATGGGTGCCGCGTTTGCTCTCAATTAGTCATAAAACACGTGTGCAGTCTCAATGGCAAAACTCAATGAATTGGGCTACGAATTGATACCTCATCCGCAATACTCTCCGGATTTAGCCCCTAGTGACTACTTCCTATTTTCAAACCTAAAGAAATGGCTCCAACGATGAAATTATTGACCAATCAAACGCCTATTTTAAGGACCTCTAAAAATCCTATTTTTTTGAAGGGATACAAAAACTGGAGAAACGTTAGACTAAGTGTATTGAGTTAAAAAGAAATAATATTGAAAAATAAATTTTTGTTTTGCAAAAAGAAAAGTTTCACACGGACTTATTGATCCACCCTCGTAGATTTAGATTGGTTTGAGTATTTTAGCACTTAGCACTTTTGCCGATATTCAACGAGCATCGAAATGCCCGTTTTCCAGTTTTATCTTAAATTGTTAATTATGTCAGCACAATCCCCAGTAACCAATTTTTCTTCAATAGTTTAATTCATAAACAAATGAACTCCGTGGAATTTGCTGACAGTACACAAAATAATTTATTCAGTCAATATCATTAACGAAATTTCATTCTTTAGTTCTTTTTATTTTTCAGTTCTGTTTACTTCATTAAATAGTTCATATTACAACTGCGCGTCAAACAGCAGTGTGCACAAATTTAGCATATAGTGATGTACCAAATTATAGCACACATACTACACACATAATCGTGATTAGTTTTATGTTTCAATCATGTGAGCGTGCATGATTTTTGGCGTTATTGTTACGTGATATTTTTTTGCTTTATTGTAATTTTTTTCATTGATTTTTTTTTGTAATTATTTTATTTTGAATTATATTGTCGTGCATGAGCGTAAATTACTAAAAAAAATTTATCGCGAGCGTGTATGAGCGTGAGCCAAAAAATTTCTCACGATCGCATCTCTGCTCAAAACATAAATGGTAACAAATATACAAGTTCTAAACTAGTGGTCAGATTGATTTGAAACTTGTTATATCAATAGAATAAATTTTCATAGATTTTCACCACATCGAGCCTTTGCTGCAATAGAGTCATAACTCTAAAAACGTGATTTTTGAGTCAATAACGCAGAATTAGTCGTCGTATCTTTTTTCATATTGTGTAAAAATATCATACAGATATCCTTTATAATTACCTCTTCAGAGGAGAATGTTAGTTTATTTTTCCATTAAGTTGTATGTGAATTGAAAACTTTAAACACATTTTTCTCAGTTCGGGCTTTTTTTAAATATGACTCTCTTGCAGCAAAGGATCGATATGGTCCTCGAAATTATGTGAAATACACTGGGCCGAAAAGACGAACCTTCAGCTTTCGCAATTCTCAGCCAATATATTTGATTATTTTAACTCATAGGCCAAGATTGCAAGCAAATGATCGCCAGCTTATCACTTATGCAGAAACATTTTCTTAATTACCCAGCAAACACTTGGGAATGACTTCTATTAAGAAAAACATATTTTTCCACAGAACCTGCATACCGTCTGCATTACTTGGCAGTAATTATATAGCAACTTAAATTAACAAGTAAATTATGATCTGTGTGGCGAAGATAATAAGCAGGGCAAGTTTTTTATGCTTTTTTCATGCAAAATATATTTTACATATTTTTAAAATTTTTCCAAAAAAAGGAATTTTTGATACAAATGGCATAAATTTGCATATTACGCAGGTCTCTGGTCTCTGCAATGCGATCATTAAAAATTCTTTACCTAAAAATGTTGCCTCATGGGTTTGCATAGAATTGCAGATTTTGTTCGTTTGCATTTTGTAATGTTAACTCATTTGTTGCAAATTGCAAAGCCGTTTTTCTTAAGGTAGAACTACATACATGCGTAGTATGTAGTATTTTTCCAAATAAAGTTATTGTCTTAATTGATTGCCAGGCACCCCTCGTATTAATATGATCAATCCCCCAAAAGCCCTGTACCACTGACTTGATGGGGATCTTGGTTAACAACTTTATAGAAATAAGCAGCGATGATGATGAGACAGAGTCCATTTGTAATGCTAAGGCTTTATTTTGGAAACCAAAGGACTTCCTTTACATGAAAGTCATAGAAGACGTAAAAGAGAACTTCAGAATATTAACAATAAAATATTTATTGAAAAACTTAACAAAGTATTTAATCGAAATGTTGGCCTTCAAACGTTGACCAAGATGTTGAACGTATATTTTCAATATATTTGAACATTTTGTGGAGCAATCGAAGATCCTCTCAATTTCAAAACTTGAAAACACATATTATTATACTTTGTAATAAACATATGTTTCAATAACACTGATTAAACATTATTAGTCAGTGTTTTTTTCGGGTGCATATTTTTATGCATATTTTAAAGATTTTTTTTTGAATATTTGCATGCATATTTTAATCATTTTTGTGCATATTTAATTAAACTTGCCCTGATAATAAGAGAGCGCGCTTGTCATAAAGAAGTTTGGCCATTCTAGCCGTGGTGAAGGCAGGCGTTTTTCTAATGTGTGTGTGTTCTTGAAAAACAAGATTTTAGTGTGTAAAAAATGGTTTTGCACTACACCAGTGCCTAACACACTTGACGTAAAGCTTGGTATTCTGTTCGAAGCTGTGAAAAATTTTCAGTAACATTGATTATTTCGCGCGAAAATTTTGACACGTAACAAGTGATGCCCATATTACTTTTTCGGAAAAAATTTTCGTTTTTATTATTTGGAAGTATGCAACATTGATCGAATTTTGTAAACATAAACAAATGTTCAATTTTGCCTGTTTGTGCCATTATTAGAATTATAAACACTGAGATAGTTCCTTCTATAGTCTGTAAAAGAAAAAAAATTATATTAAAGAAATTTTTGAAACAGAAAATTAAAAGTAAAAAAACTCAGCCGTCAATATTTCGGTCGAAATAAATGCCAGTCACATTATTTCACAGATGGCAAGAAAATTTTGCCAGATACATTTCATAAATTTTTCACAAGTTGAACAAAATACAACTTTTGCAACATTTTTTCATTAATATTTCATGTAAACTTTTTTATATGGATTATATCAACATTTCGCGTGAAATTTAAAACAGAGTACCAAACTTAAAACACAACAATTGTTTCAAAGCCACGAGTTCAATACTCCCAGTAGACGCCTAATTTTTATTTTGTTTTGTATATTCAATGACTAAAGCATTGAAATTTTTAAGTTATTATTTTTGTCGGAGCTAGTAAGTGCGTGCCTTGAATGACATCGCCAGGTTGAAACCAGGTTGAAAGTAGAAGTACTGAAAATTGTTTGCTTCACATGTTTCAACTCATTACAAGTCCATCAACGTTTTTACTGTACAGTTTGTACCATGTTAATATCATGGGCTTAAATATAGCTCACCTCTTTGTCTTTAAATCCCACAGCTTAATTTTATCGATTACTCCATAGTTCTTATTTTCACGATTATCCAAGGAAATTTTCACCTTGAACTTAAAGACAGTATCTGTGAAATCGATTTGACCCTTTCCCTGGCCATTCAAGGGAAACAGCAAAAGTTTTCCAGTCATTTCATAGTCACCAAGCAAACTGATTTTGGGTATCAAAAAATCAAGTTCAACCGTTTTCGTTATATTCTTGTTGAAGCCTTGAACACGTAACGGCTGCAGCTTCTCCAGACCACTGACAATTAATTTTTTTAATTTAAAATTCAATTGCATTGGCGAATCATTTTTACTTTCGGACAAAATCACTTCATTAACAGGTATAGCAGAAATATCGGGTAAACCGATATCTTTATTACCATGAGAATACAGTTCCATTATTTTCACTATACTCTTCGCTATGCACTCGGTATTATTTTCAGATTTGCATTTTTCTATTTCGGGTGCTTGAAAAGAAAAATATTATTTTCATACTTGAGAATTTTTATTTATTTTTTTTTTTCAAATAAAAGATTTTTATCTACTCGCACAACATCAATTTGAACTGAATCATTTTGTACTGAATCATTAAAATTGTATTCACACAAACTTACGCAAGTCTCCAAATGCTGCAATTAAACAACTTAAGAAGACAAGAATTCTCAAGTGTGATTTAGTTTTCATTTTATAATTTAAAATATATTTTACTTTGAGTTGTGATTTTTTATATATTTTTTTTTTGTTTAGTTATAAAGGAAATTGTTTCGATTACTAATCATAATAATGATTGAACTGTTTTATATATGCTGGACTTCGAGGACACCAAAATGCTAAACTATTTATTTAGATTTAAACATGTTGCTAAAGAATCGGGTCACCTCAAATTTTCAAATTTTTTTTATTGCGTTTTATTACAAATTATATTTATTGATATAAATTTAGTTTCTTTATAAGCAATTTTGTATGGCCGATAAGCAATTTGTCCGCTCGCAAATCTGTTTGGAATCACCACATTGTTACCGATTTGAAACTCTTTTGCAATCACAAAAATTTAGACATGGCTGGCAAAAGGCTTTCCTGCTTCGAAAAACTTTGACACCTTTAATTTAAAAATCCATTACAAGTGACTTTTGTATTTTCCCGCTGCAATACTACAATATGATGAAAAAAGTGAGCAATGCCACGCCCATGAAAAGTAAATATTATTTTTGAACAATTTCTAATTCACCGATTCTTATGAAACTTTTGCAAGCGCACTAAGTTCCCGGCACAGTACAACATTATGATTCGAAAAGTGGCCAATACCACATCCCTGAAAAATTTTGTGACCTGTATTTTTTTATCTGCTAGAATTATTCATTTAAAAATAGTAATATTCTTATTATATCCAGCTAAAATTTGATGAAATGAGTGTTCATTCGATATTGATTAACTGCTGAAGCAACTCCTACCGAAGGCAACTAACAATATTGGAAAATTTGTCCAAAATGTTATCGGATCTGTTTGTCTCTCAAAGAGACGTTGATCTCTGTACTGTTTAAAGTCATTGGGCGCAGTGTCAGATCTTGAAACGTTGGCTGCAGTTGTTGACGAGATACATAATAATTTTTCAGGCCAAGATCAAATTCAATTCACAAAGTTTTCTTGGGTCCGTATTGCGTGGATCGCTTTTTGGTCAGCAGACCGTTACCCCCTTCATCGGTGTTCGTTCCAAACATTATGGCTGATTTTGGCTATTGCATTGGAAATAGCAATGTGCTGCTCAGGGCAAAGAAGAATTTTCTTCTAAAGAACACAAACTGGCTTGAGCACCTTTTACACTAATTTTTGGTGTCAAATTTCGCTTATCTCTGTTATGGCCTCTTTGAATGGGGCCAATAAGATCATAATAAGTCGGGAAATTGCGATCTTATTGGGGGTTTTTCCGCTTGTTTGACCATTATTTAGCTGAAAATTATATTTATTTATTATTATATTTATTTATTTATTTGGACTGCGGCCAAGTAATAAACCTTAGAAAGCAAAAAACTATAACTTTATTTTTATTTAAAATCGGGTGGCCCCATTCCATTCAGTTTGTTAAATCAAACAACATACAAAATAGTTCAGATTGTATTTTGTTAATGCTTTTATGAGTTTGTCGTCCTTAAACTTTGAATTTAATTACGGTTTTGTCAATTAGTTTCATTTAACAATTAATTCAAGTGTTTTTGTTTAATAAAATTTTGCGTATTATAAAAAAAAATGTGCGCCAGTATATAATTTTGTATAATTTGTAATAGGAAATATTTCGTTCTGTTTACACTTACCCCTCGATTTACATATAGACTTGCCAAATTATTAGAAACCCCTGACTTTCTTTATAGTTTTCTTGTTGTTTAAACTGAGTTTTAAAAATTAGATCGAGTCAAAATGCAATTATATTTTAAAATCATAAGTTATTTTAACACTGATAGATTTCTGTCCGAAATATTGAATCTTAAGGCCGAAGCATATAGAATCCGTCGCACGTTTTTTATAGTATTTTGCGTTGATGGAGACAATGGCACAAAGCTCATAAGAAAATCTGTATTTCAACTTAGTTGTCAGTTGAAAAAAGCTACTTATAACGTACGATGGTTTCTATGTGCCTCCAAGGCATATCAACCAGGTAGTAGCAGTCAGTACCATACCTCCGCGGAACAAAATGACTCGCTTTACGCTTTAACAACGTTGGGAAATATTACAAACTTAATTCCAAAGTGAGTGTTGCGTTGCCCAAAATGTGAGTTTGTTAAAAAGATGAAGTTTTGGTCGAAATGAAGCACCCGCCGCTCGAGTGCTGTACGCAAGTTGGCCTGCTTGTGGTCAACATGGTCCGGCTCCTGGTCATGGTCCCCGTCAACATACGGTGTGCACCGACGAATATGTGGCTGCTGTAATCGAGAGTGTGAAACGTTGAATGCCTCTGGAAAAGACATTTCAATCAAACACCGATTACGCACTTTTTATGCCCTGAAATAGAAGATGTGAACTTGGGTAATCTTTGGTTTCAGCAGGATGGCGGATCATGCAGCTCATCCAATAATCAATATTTTGCGCACTAAATTCAGTCATCGTCCTAACGATGTCAATGGGCCTCCTCGGAGCTGCGATTTGATCCCTTTAGACCTTTTCTTGTGTAGTGTCGCTCAAGAGCTGTGCTATACGAATAATCCAGTAACGATCCACATCATTAAGGCTAATATCGTGCGAACTATTTGTTGGAAATTGGAATGGCTGGATAAGCTACTGCGATAGCCAGCCGGGACAGTCACATGAATGAAATCGCGTTCCATAAATAATGGGAATATTTATTATTTCTAATAATGTCATAATATAGCAAAAGAAATTAAGTTTAGTTCATTTATTAATTTAATTTTTAAGAAGACACTTGTATTTGGACCACCTGGTATATGACATTTTAAATTTTTTTTTTTAAATACACATACAAACCAATTGTTTGTAATAGAGTTCGATTTTATATAATTATTTGGCCCAAATTTATGTGCAGTACACGTCAGGTAATGACAGACAACATGAGCTCTAGAAATTAAGAATATCATACGATGTTCTTTCGAAGTACTTCTAGTTATTTTGCATAGAAAGTGTAGAAAACATCAATAGTAGGTGAGGCTTGATCGCGTTCTGGTGCTAAAACACAGACTTTTTTGAGCTTGTTGCTGTTTGTGGAAGCTGTAAGTAAAACTTCTAAATTAATATTGTGGAAAAATATTATTTTGCGCTTCCTAAAAATATAATTTTCCGCTGAGTTATTAAATTTTATAGCGAAGTGATTTTGTATTCGCATCCTTTTAAAACTTTAACAGATGGAGATGCTATAATGGAAATTTGAAATTACAGATATTGAAATATTTTCTAATAAAATAAATAATATAATTTTAGCCATTTTTGCAAAAAAAAAAAGTCCTAAAACGGGAAAAATATGTTCCAAAAAAGTAATTGTGTTACAAAAATGGTCCAGCTGCCTTTCATTGTTTACCATAAAATATTAAAGAAACTTTTTGTGAAAATAAGCAACACCTTAAAGCTCTTCAAGAAATATACATACTTTTGTTGAAAGAAATGCTTTAAACTCTTCGGAATTTTTAAGGAAATCATAAATTTTGTGTTTAAATTGTTAAAGCTTAGATAGAGCTGGCTCGTTTGGCCCGACTTTTCTTTTTTGCGAGCTTTATAACTGAGTTTGCTTTCAGAGCTTGTAAATATTTTTCTAGGAGCCGGAGGAAATTCATTTTATATAAGCGGTAAGACAATAACAACTTTTTGGGCGAAAACGTAAAAAATTAGAAGCTTTAAAATTTTATAGTAAATAAATCTAATATTAGAAGATATTCGACCTTATGTCAAAGAAAAACTTAATTAAGATCGCCCGAAATCTCAAGCAATAAAAATTCGAATGCGATTATTTCTGAAAGTAAAATAGATAACCCACAAATGTATGCGAATTTTCTAACGATTTTTTCAAGAACTATTATAATATATAAAATATATTACCATTTGGACTATAAATTAAATTTTGGCGCTTTTTGGTTGGCCACGCCAGATTCCTTCTTAATGCTACGAGGCCATGCACTTTGACGTCGACTCAAATTACCTCAACTTAGTGTGAGGGAAATTTCGTTAAGATATCTTAAATAGTTCACAAGCTACCGAATTATTTTCAAAACACTATGTGGCGGTTGTCATCACACAAAAATTTTCATGTAAAAGTGACACTTTTGTATTTCTTTGCAGCTTGAAACAGATGAAATGGAATTCATTTTAGAAATAACTATTTTATTAGAGACGTTGTGCATAAAATTATTTGCTTGAAGCAAAGTTAATTAAATATATAATCGTAATCGATCGATTAATCGAGTAGACCGTTCGATTGATCGCGATTACGATTATAGTCGTTCAAACCCCAAACTCATCAGCGTTCATGTGCGTGTTTTAGTTCTTTTCTTTGGGAATAACATGTAACTTTCTATTCAAATAAAATATTGGAAAAAGAGAATGTTATAAGTTGTAAAAAAATCGTGTAAAAGAGAAATCATTTAAAAAAAGTTGGTAGACTTGATCATGATCACCGATTTTCAAATAACTAGTTTTTCCAGATAATTACTTTTTTGTCACCTGATATAAAAAAAATTCACACACAATCTATTATTTTAATCATTTTATACGTTTCTTTATTATACACATTTAGTTTATAAATACATTCATCGATTGTTTAAATAAATCTCAATTATAAAATACATTAAAATAAAAAATAAAAATATCATTAAAATTTGTGTACTTGCACTTTTTATATTAGAAAAATATGATTATAAAATGTTAAAATATTAAGCGGACTTCAGTGTAAAGTGCCAGCGACGTGGCAATTTTGGAACAACATTTTATCACTTAATATTTAATTCCGAATTCATGTGGGTGACAAAATTTCGGTTTTCCAATCAAGCATTTTGCTTAGGAAATTTATCTGAGATGCACTTAATTAATTTTCCCCGTTTTCATTGCTTGGAATACCAAAAGAAACCTGAACTTTTTGAATGCACTAAGAAAACATAATTGCACTGCTGTGTGTCGATTAAAAATCAATTTAAAATAAAAATACTTAATTAAAATTATTTGCTTAATTAAGTTAAATAAAATTTAAGTGTTATTTACGTTATTTTAAAATTTGTTAAAACAATTGAAAGTATTAAAATAAAATAAAAATTAATGCCTAAAAAGTAAATGTTGAAGAATTTAACTCCTTTAAAGTACTTGTTGATTAAGTTTTTTGTTTAGGATATTTTGATATTTCACAGCCTTTTGCCATAAATAGTTGAAAAAAGAACGAAGTACTTACTAATAATAATAATTTGAAAAACAAATTAAATAAATAAAAACAAAATTTATATCCGAAAAAAAATAGTTTGTTAGAAAAAAGTTGAGAAAATTTCATTTTGAAATAAAATATGCACAATTTCAAATATGAAAAAATTACATCCTATTCGAATTAAGAAAAATTACTTTTAAGTATTTTTTTATTATTTCTCTTCTTTATGTTTGACGATTAAAAGTACGAAAATACAAACGATAAAAAATACAAGACCGGTTGTGAATTAATTATTTGCAATTGTAAATAGTTTTAAATCATTTGATTTAGCAGTCATTATGTATTTAAATGGAAAAGTTTTTATGATTAAAGTTCTTGGCTAATTTATCAATCTCTGCATTCATTTCAAAATATTAACATTTTCAAAGCACGTGTGTCTCACATGTATGTTTATAAAGTTAATTCACAGAATTCGCTACAAATAGGGCGACTTACATTGAGGTACTTTTTTTAAAAAAAATTTTTAGCAAAAGTTAAAGGGTGAAATTCAACGCAGGTCTTTTTTTAAGGTAATAAGCTAGGAAATCAGAAATATGCAATTGCATGTTTACTCTTGTGCGATTTATACAGACAGGAATAAAATACTTATGCGTTTGGGAGCTTTCTAAGAATTTTGTCACCAATATGTCGGTGCATATTTTTGCTTATTTTACCCTTTAAAGCATATTTTCCCATATTTCAGTCTTAAACGCATATACACGCTCTTTTTAAGTATTTTTGGCATATTTAACCCTGTATACCTTTTCATTATACATTTTAAGAGCATATTTTTAAGATTTTATTGCATATTGCATATAATTACAATAAAATTATTTTATTTTTAGCATAAAATGGTTTTCCCTGGTAATAAGTTAAAATTAAGTAGTTGTCCGAATCATTAAAATTTAAGACAAATGACATTGTGGCAATTGCATATTATGCTTATTTGGGCACTAAATGCATATTTTGGCAATAAATGTATATTTTGGAGTTTTTAAATGATTATATATTAATTTTGAAATGCTTATTTTAAAATATTTTATTTAAAACAATTCACAAATGAATCTTGAAGAAAATGTCAAACTCCATGTAGCACGGAATACGTGTACAACAAAAAATTTCACGCAATTGCAATGTACACAGGTGAGTCTGCTGTTCTAGTGATCTGGCTTGCGTTCTATAGAATTGTTGCATTTTGAATTTTATTCAATTTGTGATGCAATTAACTACTAATTGCTCAACTCATTAATTGACTTTTTGTATTTTAAATTGAGCTCACTTACGACCTTATTTGTGTAAAAGCTGTGAATTGCGCAATTAAGGTGTATATCTAATATGATTTCATCAACCGAAGCGTTGTAAAAATCAGTTACGATATTAAGAAATATATCTTTTAAGTTGAGCATGCTTAAAAAATTTGAAGTCCTTTAAAAAAAAGATGAAAAATGAGAAAACCAAGATGAAATATTCATGAAGAAAAAATGACGTTGCACGGTGTAACAAACAGTAACCGATTAAATTAAAGTTGCTGTATTTAATTTTTTTTAAAAAGTACCTCCAAATATATCTCCCCTTATGTTCAAAGATCCTGTTCAGTTTTCCTTTTTAATTTAATTTTAAATAGAAATAAAAAAGTTTTAAAAAGCACCAATTTTTTTTTTCAAATAATTAACAGTATTAATTTACAAGATCCAATAAAATATTTAATAAAAATTTTAAATAGCAGACATTTTACACTTTAGTTCTATATAAAATTGAAATAATTTACGAGAATAAAAATATAAACAAATTTATCTTAACTAGTTTTTATCAGTGTAAAAATAATTATTGTTTGCTTTTAATTTCCATGAAATAAAATAAAGTATTTCTTTTTATTTTTGATTATATGTACTCTTCTAGTTACTGGTTTGATAAATGATTGTTGAATTCATCATGTCCTTTAAATGTTCCTTTGGTGTTGTAATTAGATTTATGTGATTTATTTTTATCTGTAATATTTCTCATGAAATATCTGTTTAATAAATGTTTTTCGAATCGAATGTTTATATTAAGAAATGAATTGCAATTTTCAATGGATGCTAGCTAATGATATTTAATGTGCCATTGGCCAGTATTCTTATGCTTCTGCCGCTATTGCTGAAACTGCTAAGAGAATTTATATTTCCATTGAAATTGTCATCGCTTTCATCCGAATCTACATCACACAATAATGGCTACGCATCTTCGTCATTATCGATGTCTATTTCAGCATCTGGATTTGCGGAAATTCTGTAAATAAAAAATGTTTACTTACATAAATAAATGATGATTTGCAGAAATAAAATGTTAATTTTGTTCAGTGTACTGTTAAACTTTTTTGGTATTGATATTAGTATGAATTGAACTTTACTTGTATTTCATTTTAAATCGAAGCTTTATATTCTACAATTCGTAGTTTATATAACCTAAAGCTTTCATTAGATATTTGTGCAATTGCATAAGTGCCTGATTAACGTAAAAGTGTATGTGTACATATTTATAATATACACACAGACAGACCCCTGCACATGCAGTGCATTGTACTTTGTCAAGGAAAATTGCATAAGTGACGGAGGATAGAAGACTTATGTTTGTAAACATTCCAAATATGGAAAAATATTTTTCCACTTGGCCAATTGACAACAAATGGAAAATTTGTGAAAGTGGCCAATTGTAGCGACCAGCCATGTGGAAATAAAAATAACATATACCAAATTCATATATTCTGGAAGCAGTCTAATTGAACATAAATTTTGCATAAAAACTTTTTGTATATAAACTTCTTCCGATGGCAGCCCTGTGGAAAAGCATATTTTCGTGTCAAAATTTTTGAATGCCAACAATTGACAGTCCTGCCACAAATTTCGGCAAATACGCCAACATTTTGTTTACTGTTGCAATAGTTTGCACAAAAATTTTATGCATTTAAGCTTAAAAATAACATCTACAATTTTCATATATTCTCGGACCAGTCTAATGAAAGCTGGTGTTTCTTTTCGGCTGGATATAAATACATTGGTCGTATACAAAATGGTAAAGATACAGTGATACCAACTTATTTGGCTTACAACTAAATTTAGTGGTTTTTAAATTTTTATTCGCACTTTTTCCCAAAATTAATATTTTACATATTTAGTAAAAAGTGGTTTTTATTTTTGTTCAATGGGAAAAGTTATTTCTAGTAGTTATTAGTTTTTAGTAATTTTTGTTAGTAGTTCGGTTGATAATTATTTGTAAACAAATATATAATCGATTTCTTATTATTTATGTTAATCTAAACGTAGATGTCATATAGGCCCAATTTATACGAGGTATTAAATCCATGAATAAAGTGCATTATCTTTTTTTTGGTGAGCAGGGTAGAGAAGACAACCGGGCATAAAAAACGACAAGTTTTCAATTGAATTTTTCGTTTTAAACCTAAAAGGAAGTTTTAGTGGTTTTTAGTAGTATTTGATGGTCAATTTGTTGGGATCAAATTCAGAGGACGTGAAGTATATTTTACGCCGTTCTAAACAAACGGGACACTTGAAATCTTTTTGTTCTCAAATGGTGTTTAGTTCATGGAACATCGTACTGGATCTTCATAGCAAGAATGTCAGGTCTATATGTGAGAATGCATGCATTTGGTTTTACGAGCATTAAAATCGGCTGATTCGCAAGAGTTTCCGACAGGCTTGACCTATTACTACTGATTGAATCTAATTGACAAATGCTGCTGGCGTTTGTGCAAAAATAGATAGAAATAGAAGTTTTTAAAAAAAGTTACTTAGAAAAAAAAAAATAAAGGAATCTTGTGGTATTCTCGATATAAACGTGAACTCTTTTGACGAAATCCCATCTTTAAATCTGTAAATCCCATTCCTGAGAAAGTTTGATATTAATAGAAAGTAATTTTCACCGACATTTCAAGTAACATTAATTACAACATTAATACAAACTTATAACAAAACTATGTACGTCCACCAATACTTACTGATAACCAGGGAAACCGAAAATATGCTTTAAAACAACTGTTTCTGCCCATTAAATATGCAGTAAAAAATTAAAATATTCATTTAAATATGCATATTAGGTTTAATGTTAAATTTATATATGGGAAACCCGAATTTATATATGGGAAGCACGAATTAACTTTATTAATCGTTTGTGCATAAGGCCATAAATATTTAAGAAAATGTACACAAAGTCTCAAAATATGTTCTAAAGTAGTGGTTTTCGACCCTGGGGGGTCGCGCCGATCTTTATTGGGGGTCGCGAGCTGTTTATTTTTAAATATTAATATTTTTTTAATTCAAAAACATAAAAGTACTTATATTAATGCGAACGATGGGCTTGCTTATTTTTAATTAAATGCGAAAAACGTGGTTGTAATTGTGACACGCAAATAATCAAATCATTTTCTAAATTCCGTGTATACCTTTTTTGTTTTGTTTTAATGTTTACCATTTGTGAAAAGCCTTTCGCTTTACCCAAAAGGTAGAATTATCTTGAGATAAATATTCCATTTTGAGCATACTGTCCGCTGCCAGGTCACATTAATTTTGTTTAAAATTATTAACAAGATCGGCGAAGTCAACGCAGTTAGTTATGAATGGATTTAATACTCAGCAATCGCCATTATCTTCTTGCAGCTCTTTTGGAAAATAGCACCTGAGGTAAACGGTTCCACAGGTCTTTTAAGAAACTTATCCATTTATTAATTTTGCTATAATTCAAATGCGGCTTGTCTCCTGCACTGTTCACAACCAAGTGAAAATTAGTGACAATTAATTGCAAATACCAAATTTAATGAAAATCATTTCGGGGTCGCGGCTTTAAAAAGGCTGAAAACCACTGCTCGAAAGGGTTCGAATATAAATTTAATAAAGGCAATAAATAAGCTCTTTAGACTCAAATATGATTAAAATGCTGCAAAAAATAAAATATGCAAGAAATATACAAAAATATGCACTAACAAATCGCTTACAGAAAAGATGAACATTTCTGAAAGAAAAAACATACAATTGCATATTTGATAACAAGCAACCACAAGCAAAATTTGGAGACTCTACTTCTGCATTTATCTAAATAACCGATAAATATGGGTATGGGGCGAAAACGTTTAAATAAAAAACACAGAAAACTCTTTCAATTAGCTTTTATTTAAAATATATTGTTACAAAATTCAAATGTAGATTCAAATTTAATGAAAATGAAAATACAGCGATGTTTAAGTGCAGTTTAATCAACCGTGTATGCAAGATTGGTAGCACTAATTTATACAACAACAACATGAAAATTCCGGAAAGTTCTATAAGCAGCAACGAGAATTTTCAAGATTATTCGAGAAATCTGTATGACAAATATTTAAAGCAACTGTAAACTAGAACGTGTATATCGCAGCTACAAACTTAAATACACAATACATTCTAACAGGCAACGTTAATTAAAATATATGACGAATCATATCTAGTCCATCCCCGAACCGTCTAGTAACCATGCTTGGGGTATAAAGGCCGAGATTTCTTAACAGAGGTGTTCAGTAGTGTAAAAGCCACAGCATGGTGAACTGCGTGTATTTATTTTGAATGCTTATAATCAATTAGCAATTAGTTAGTGTTTATTCTTAAAGTGTGATAAAGTAAATAAACAGTATTGGTCGTGAATTTATTTGTGTTTTTATCTTATTATTAATGCTCTAAAAGAACCTAGACGAGCAAACGTTTACTTACGAAATGGTCAACACGTAACAACATTTTTATGACAATAACGGATGAACATGATAAGGAGGATGTGGCCGCGAAAATGTTGTAATCTTTTTGCAGCAGCTCAGAGTATAGTTTTGGCAATACAACACTAACTGGAAATTAATAATGGCAACAAATCGCATAAAAATACGACCAGAGCCATTTCGTAAAATGTTAAAATTGGATCATTAAATGCTTCTATCAGCCTTGCTGAAGTGACTTTCTTTAAATGTAAAAGTGTAACGACAATGTCTTGTGGATTATCGTCAATACCCATTAGCCAAAAGTGTGCCTCATCATTGACACAAAAAAAATTGTGTCCGATGAATGGTCTTGAAAACTAAATTTATATATATTTATGTTGAATCGTGTCAAAAAGCAACAGATAGCTGTCAAAGCGGCTGCCACTGAAGTATTTTTAACACTTTTCATTTCACAAGTTAACCAAAGCTCCTCACGAGCTAAACTATGAAATAAATGAAATACACATGAGCAGAGAAGGGAAAGAGTTGTGGCACCTGTGTAGCTTAGAATTAATTAATTAACTTCTTCTTTATCTCATGCTTAGATCCCTATGAATAAAATGTTACAAACTTTCGCCTGAGTAACTTATAACTTTCATTTAGAAAACTAAGAATAAATTGGTTTTATTTTGGCAACAAGAATTTTGAGCTTCCATATCCGATACATTTATTCGCACTCTTTTTATATTTTTAATTACTCAAACAATGTCATAATTCGACAAAATTCGTTTTCCAGAAAACATGTTTAAAGTTTTTAAATTACACGCAACTCAAAGGCAAAACGAAAAAATATTTTGTCCCCGAGAGGCGAGTAAATTTGTAGACAATATAAAAAACGATACGAAGAATTGGTGCTTTTTACGGGAATTGCTAAAATTTTAGTATTTTAAATTTTTATTCGCACTTTTTCCCAAAACTAATATTTTACATACATATTTAGTAAAACATTAACAATTTTGTTTAAAACAAATTGCAATTGATTATTGAGGGGTATAGCTTGTTCCTATGCGCATTTCACTGTTCCTAATGCAGATCATCAGGGAACTTTACCCAAATATTTCTTAGAACAACTGGAGATATTATATTAAACCTTCATTAAAACAAATGAAAAGTTTAAACAATATCAAAGTTGTAACAAGAACTCAATAATCAACCAATTGTTTTTTTTCAACTATAATTGTAATTGTAAGAGGTTTGTAGAAAATGTAAAAACAACAAGAGCTATACATTTGTATAGAGTGATGTCAAACAAAATTTTTACTAAATATTAATTTTGGGAAATAGTGCGAATAAAAATTTAAGATACGAGGAATAATTTGGCATTCTTAACTTAAAAATCACTTTTTTTTAACTCTAACGTTCTAAAAGTAAATGAACGATATACAATATTCTGTTTTAACATGTAAAATAATTGTATCTGGTAAAGTGAATAATTAGAAGTCTGAGGATCCCAACGATCTTAGCCTATTTTCATTATTTTTGAATGGGAAAAAACCTCACCTTTTATTTTGGTGTAATTTAATTAGGGAAATATGCGATACCGATACTAATGCCGATATCAACGATATTTTTAATATCAATTAATTGCAAATAACACGGCTAAATTACGCTGTTTTTTAATATTTACGAAAGTCTCCGATTTTTTTACTCCCGATTCTGGCAACACTTCCTAAGCTGCCTTAGTACACAAAATTTTTGTAAAAACAATTTTTGAAATAAAAATAATTTTTTTTTATTTTAATTATATTCTATTTTATTATATACTAATAAATATTTAGTTGTATGCAACCGCCTAAAAAAAATTTCGAATGAAAACTTTAAATTTGCCATTTGATCGGTTTATTTCTGACAAAAAAAAAAAACAATAACAAATTATACGACACCAAATTCTGCTAACAATTCTGATTCGAACATGATGCCAATAATATCGATAATTTTTTTTCAATTGTGATTCTGACAGCAATCAGATTCCATAATACATTTAAAGGTTTGAGGTGCCCCGTTTAAACACAGGAAGTAACAAATATTTATTGTTATAAAATACTTAAAAATTATTTTCCGGTGTAATTATTCGGAAACCGATTAGTTCTTTTAATAGAAAAACAAGGGTTTTTATTTCTGCTTTTTTATAAATATTATTTACTACTTTTCTAAACATTTCTGTATTTGCAAAAAAAAAACCGAAATAAAATTTTTTTGACAAATTTTTACAAAAACATTGTGCCTTTTGCTTCAACGAAGCAATTTCATTGATATTAAAATTATAAAAATCATCAGTTTTTCTATTTTTTTCACAAATCTAAAAGTCTAAAAGCTGAGGCTGACTGAAAGAAAATTATCAAAAACCAAATAAAAAACCCGAAACGAAAAATAAAGAAATAATTATTCAGAATTCTTTGTTTAACACTTTTCATCAACAGCACGGTCAACATTATCAAAAGCTTATGCGAAGTTGATATTAGTTATAATTACTGAGTAAACTGAAAAAAATTAAACTCAAAAAAGCTGTCGCCTAAAAAAGTACACGAACGGAAAAATTGTAAAAATTAGTAAGATTAAGAAAACAGGTGATTGCAAATCAATATAGTGTTGAAATATATTTACACTTTTGACCACCAACTCTTTTTATTGTTGGTACTCGATGCATCATTTATCACTTTACGCTGTCAATTTGTGTTCTCATTTACTGTATTTTGGGTAAACGAATGCAATTGAGTAAAATTTAGTAAAGTCCAGTAAAAATTTGAAAAACTTTTGGGTACTCGAACGCACTTAATGTCAACTTCGACTGCTCAGAAATCGGCTGATATGTTTTTTACAAAAATCAAATATGCAATTGTTTGCCTTGATATATTCTCAATCGATCGACATTAACAAAAACATTATTAATGTTAGTGCAAAAATGAATTTTTTCCCAATATTTCGAGTCAAATTACCTACTGTTCGTTGAACCATTTCATAATTGCAAATCGATTTGAATTCCGTTTCTAATCCAAATCCTTTATAGGTTCTATAAATAGGCTAAATTTTGACACGATATAAAGAAGAGATTTCTCCTCTTTAGGCATGAAACACATACCTATACGACGTACGACGATCATTTTGATAACCTTGGCAACTCGCCCATTTTTTCAGTGCTAATTTTTTTTATTACAATATTTATATATGAAAATTTTCTGCGCGCTTCCCAGTCGTGTTTACATGAAAATTAAGCTGTTTGGTGGTCTCATTACTGCTCTTGGCAAACACTTTATCACTTGTTCTGGTTTATTTTTTAAATGTTAATCTATATTAAGTTAAATACTTACTACAATCAAGAATTGTTTAACCATAAAAATACTAAAATTATTAAAAAGAAGCGAGAAGCATTATTTGCAACACGCAACAAAAAACAGAATCTGCACAACAGTGATACAATTAATTAGGTGCCAGCGATTGTGCAACAAGTTAAAAACAACGCACATATTGTTGGTAGAAAAGAATACAAATGTTGTAAAATCTCTGTTGGATGTGGGACGCACACCTTAAAAAGATCTCACAAATTTTGCGAAAGATTCCAGCGGCAGAATGCAGAGGCGAAGAGGCCTTCTATAAGGCCTCATTTAGCAGACACAAGGACACCATTCCATAATCATAATCATATCTTGTTTTCCCCACCTTATCATTGAGGCTCAGGCCTTTCACTTGGAGCGATTCTAAAAGGCTTGAGAAAGAAAGCCGTTTAGCAGCCCTTCCGTACAATAAAAAGAGTTGAGTGGTCAAAAGTGTAATTATTTTTCAAGACTACATTTATTTGCAATCAGCTGTTTCCTTAATCTGAATAATTTTTAAAATTTTCCGTTCGCGTACTTTTTTGTGCGACAGCTTTTTTGAGTTAAAATTTTTCAGTTTACTCAATAAATACTCTTTTACTGCATTTTACTGTAAAAGTAAACAAATGAACCTTTTGTCATGATTACAAGTAAACAATAATCAGCTGTTCTAATGATGGATGGACGGTACCTGATTGATTGTATCATTTGCACAACATTAAAATAATATTTTAACGAAGAATCGTAAAAAAGAAAGGGCAAAATTTAAATAAAACACAAACACCACAACAAAATGACTAAATTTATATTTTATTTCGTAATTAAGAAAACTATTTAAATAGATTGCTAGAAGAAAAACAACAAAAATTAAAACATTTTTTTTACAATAACTACAATAATTTGTACATAAATAAAATCAGATACAAATATAACAAAATAATATTTAATTAAATATATTAAGTCGTTTGATTGTAAGCAAGAAAAAATAATAATAATAATTACAAAAAGATAAAATGAATGCGAGTTTTACAAGTTTTATTTTAACAAAAACAAATGATTTTTAAGCTTACAAAAATCAAAACTACTAGAATTTATGTAAAAAAATAATAATAATTTGTTTAAAAAATGCGAAGAAAAAAAATTAATAATTGCGATAGGAAACGGAAAATATGGGACTTCCGGTATCATATAATGTCAGCTCACTGCAGGCAAATAAAATGCACACACACAGGCACACACACATACGTCGTTTCAAAATTGATTACAGATGGAGGGGGATGCGCAACCAGTCAGGCCGATTAGGTGTGGTGTATAGGCGAAGCACAAGCAAGTATTTGGTGAAATGGATTGATTGATTGATTCATTGATTGATTGATTGATGGTCGATGATTATATGTTGTTATGATGTTGTTGCATTTATTTTATTTTATTTTTTTTTTGGTTATCAATTTTTTATTGGCCCAGTCAATCAGTCATTATATTATATATTATTTTGATTAATTTATTTTTGAAAACCATATGGCTCCGCCACAATTTAAGTTTGAAATCAATTCAATAAGCGTGGCAGTTGTATATGTAAATATTTTCAAAATTCGTATAATTTTCAATTAGATGCCAACCATTTGAATGAAATTATTGCGTTTTTAATGATGAATTTTCCATTCAAGTTTTAATGTTTAAATTTTTTTTGTAGTTTGAAAATTGAATAATATTAGATGTTTTTGTTGGATGATATCATTTCATTATCGAAGAGATTTTTTTTTATTTTATAATTTTATATTTTGTGTTTTCATTAAATGCATTTAAATGGAAAGAAATTTATATAAAATGTATCAATTTTAATAAAAACTTATTTTTTTCACAAAAACAAACAGAGAAAATGTAAAAATAGTGGAACAAGTACAAACAAATATAAAGAGGAACACATGTGTGACGAGTATTAGTGCTTTTGTTTTCTTAATTTTTTTACTTTTTTTTAAACTACAATTAATTGTAGTTCTGCAAATTGTATGAAAAACTTTTTGTTTTTTTTTCATTTTTGTGTGTAATTCAAAACAGCAAAATTTTTTATTTTTTTCCAGGGTTTCAAATTCATCATCATTACAATTATTTTGCATTATTTTTTTGTTGTTTTGTTTTGTTTTGTAGTATATATTTTTTAGTTGTGAGTGAGAGGAACATCAAACATAAAGACATCGGTTACAGAATTATAAAAAACAAAAATTTTTATTTTGTCATTAATTTTAGTTGTATTAAACAGAAAATTCATGAATTGTATGTACGAAGAACACACCAATGATAATGAATAAAATGAAAGAAAAACATCCACAACCAACGATCATATTTTAAATTGTTATTTATTTTATTTACGAGTATTTATTAAACGCCATTATAATTAGAAATTGGATTATAAATTAATTTACCGAACATTCGTTTTAGTAAGGCAAAGCCTACAGCCTCCAAGCTGTTAGGCTAGCAGGCCACTGGTGGACCCTACATATTTTTAAATTGGACATTAATTAATGCAGTCATCTGCATTAGATTGCAGTTAAACCTCAATCGCATGCAAATCACAATGTCGTGCTGTGGCACATTTTGCGTTAAAACGGCCCAAATAGCCTTGTTGTGTTTGGTCACCGATTTTAAAGAGAGATAACTTTTATAAAAGTAAATACTTCAGTACGTCAAAAGCCAGAAATTTTTATTTTTATATTGACTATTCCCATGTGATCAGAGGGATATGAAATGCACCTTCTCATTAGTCGGCTAAAATTTAATCTTTTGTAAAAAATTTCTAAAAAAGTGCCTAAAGCTGGATTCACCTGGACAAATTTTTTTCATATGTAGTTTGATGTTTCCATTATTGGGAAAAAGAAAAGATTTTCTTCAGACAACTCTCAACTTGAATCGGTTGAATTTTAATTTTTGTCCGGACAAAGTTGAACTGAGTTGCCACATGTTGCCAGTGTTTCAAAGGCGATTTTCCTGCAATTCTTTTATTTTTTTGATGGAAATAATTTTGCATCTTGTGCTTTTTAAGAAATAAAAAAAATCGGGTTTTTTCTGTTCTGATTTGAAATATCAAAACCAATAAAATTGTTGATTGAGCTTAGAATAAATGAAAACCAATTAAAAAACTAATTGAATTAATCGAAAAAGTAATGGAACCAATTAAAAAATATCGTAGCATCGTAATTAAAAATGTGGACGATTTTCACAAACGTAAATCAAACTTATATTGTTAACACACAAATAATGTGTCGATTCACCAGGTGCACATCACTTATATTCTCATAATGTAATAATATTTTTCAATCAATGATATTGGCGAAATATCGATTTAAAAAAATAAATAATATACGTTTTTTATATAAATTGATCTAAGGCTTGAATAATCACTTAAATAATTATTTTTCAATAAATTTTTTGGTAAATTTTTTTTGAAAAACATTTGTCGAATTGTATATTTTATAGCACATATTTTGATTGTAAATCTTTTTTCAGCACTGTTTTAAAAGAACCTTAAAATCAATTAAAATAAACGTTGATGCAATTAAAACATTAGTTAAAAAAATGTCTTTAGTGTGCAAAGTTTTTTACTGAATAATTTAGAAAAAATTGGAAAATAATTTTGTCTGTAAATCATAACAAAATAAAAACAGAAGCTTTTTAGAAATTACTTAATGCCACTTTGCAGCTTTTAACCTCGCTTCGTAGTGAATTTTATAAAACACCACAATAGATTTAACAGAGGTCACCAAAACAAGAGGAGGATCACCATAAACTGTCGACATCGACTTGTCGATTTATGCTTTAAACACATAGTATACTGCGGCTACTTAACTACAATACTACAAATGGCGTTGGCTTTATTTTTCGTCGCGTAGTCAGCTATTAATTGTAATGAAAACGACAGTAAAATATATTTGTTGTAGAAATACATTATTTCCGAGGTGCCACTTTCAAATTCATATTTTAAAAATAAAATTATTTATTTCAAAATATGTAGGGTGTTTCAATAATACGTTTTATTTTTAATTGCCAGCCAATTGAACAGTTGTCATTAAGCAACCTGCTAGATTGGAAATTATTAATATTCATTTCGAAAATGGTGAAAATTTCGCGGTCACAGTTCGCATTTCTTTGGCCAGCAAATGTGTACACTAGAACTCGTGCACGTCGCTCAAGCACAAGTCTGGCGAGGTGATTTGATCTTACTTTTTCGAAAATGATGCTGGAGCAATGGATTGAGCTATCTAACGATGATTAATGATTGGTAGATATTGATGTGGACGATGTTCATTTTCAACAATACGGCGCTGCGTGCCACACAAGTATCGATACCATCGGTCTTTTGCCTGAAAAGTTTTCTGACCGTGTGATTTCTTCAAGAGCCGATCTCAATTCGCCACCGAGATTTCTTATTTAACACCTTTAGATTTTTAGATAAGGTCTATGCCAATAGCTGACTCACAATCGATTCATATTCTTGAAGATGTAATTCCTGAAGTTATCGAGGACATACAGCAGAAAATTTTTGCGAATTCGCGATGTAAAAATTCATTCGGCCCCTTAGCTGATATTGTTTTTCATTATTGATGACATACTATCATCTTTACAATTGAATAAACTTCCGATGATTTCGCTTAAAAGCACTCGTTTTTTTCATGTGAAAATTAAACCTCTTATGGGAGGTCGATATACATACATATTATATTAAAAATAAAAAAAAATTCGCTGGTGCTCCTGCGCGTAGTCCTCTATCAGCCAAACATAAAATTAATTTTTAATTTTTCAATTAAATCAACCAGAGTGCTGCGAATGACGTAAATTATAATGTTCTTTTCATACGCAGGATTCAGTAGTAATATTTATCGAAAATTTTAGGAAATAGCTTGATTCTTATTTTGAATATTTTGGCATCCACATGAAAAACTTGTTTTTTGGTTCATATGATTTTAAAATAATCGTCCTCGTATAAACGATAGTGTTCTAATTTTGACAGATTGTGGTCGGTAGCCTGCTGTCGTCTATGTGTTCAAAGCATTTGAGATTATATATAAATGGAATTGCTGTACACTGCGGAAAAAGTTAATTGGTTGGCCTACCTAAAATAATTAACTTATATGGATAAAGCTAAAAAGATAATATTTTCAACAATATTGCATGACGTGCATTATGTGTAGTGAAACACACACACGTGCATGATTTTACTAAAAGGAAAGGTATTTGTTCCAGTCAAATGATCCACGATTTGAGGTCAAATTCTCGTATTTTTAATGATCGTTTTCAAAGAACTTAATTTTATAATTACTTTTCTTAAGCTAAGATCCCACTATCGGTGCTAACAGCACAATATGCGACAATTTTTATCCTGCTATATTGGCACACATATAAAAACATTGTTCAATTTATTTTTGAACGGTCTCATTATAGTCGACAATTATAAATTACAATTAAAAATATTGCGACAATTTTTTTCGGTTCATATCGGCCAAATATCAATTGCGGCAATAATCGGTTCAATGTGATCCCACTATCGTCGTGCTTTATTGGACAAATTATATTATATGTTTTTGTTTATTTGCCTGTTGGCTGAAGCAGTTTAATTTTCGGATTTAATTACAATGAAAACAGAAAACTGCTTTGGCCGTATATATTGTAGCGTCAATTTTAAAAAAAGAACTAATAAAAACTAAAAAAGAACACTTAAAAAATGTGGCATTAGGGTAAAAGAGTGGTTAGAAAGGAGGATTAAATATGGTTCCTATGAGAGTACCTTACGCGCCTTTCGTAAAGCCGACAGCTAAAATTTTCTTTTCAAAAACTGTGTACGAATGAATGAAAGAAATTTCTTCGAATAGGTTGAATTAACCAAGCAAGACACCACCTTTCGAAAACCTATTCCAGTATGTCAACGTTTAGCATGTACCATTTGGTGTTAATGAATTTTTTTAAAAGTTATTACACAGCACGTACCTTTTATTCCTGTAGTTTTATAAGCAGATGTTTTCAAGGCAGATATTGCAAAATCAGTACAACTGCAATGTTTTGGTAAAATAGTTTTGGTTTTTTTGCACAAATGTTCTATTTAATGTTTTAATATATCGAAGTGGTTCCTCTGAAGATTGTCAACTCAAAATTTTTTCAATTATCACTTTTTGCAAGAAATCGATGTACAGTGGTCATATCTACCCACTGTTAAAATCTTACATCATTTTCCCTACTCTTTCGCCCAAAAAATACAGTTGTATCCCTATTCCTGATATAAAAATAGTATAAAAAATACAGTTTTTATCTCTATTGAAAATTTGTAAATTTTCAGTTGACTCTCTTTAGAGCAGCAAGTGCGATATGTACGCATATAAATAAAAGATTTAAAAAAATATATATTTTTGGTACAATTAAGCCCAAAAAAATGTAATTTTAAATGTATCGGCACTATTTGCCGACTGTGATCGGCGCACGAGTGATCGATAAAAATCGTCTCATATTTTACAAAATGATTGGTCTACATTGTGCTGTAGAGTGTTCACATTATCACCTCATTAAGGTCGGTTTTGATTGTCCAAACTCAGCACAATTTCGGCGCAGATTGTTGCATCTTAAAATATTGTTTGCGATCAAACTATCGGTACATGAATTGCAGCAATAATCGGTACATTGAGACGATAGTGGCATCTTAGCTTTAATATTGATCATATACAGAAAAAAACTAAAACACGTTTCAAAAAACTGCATATTCAATTAATTGTATTGTTAAAGTTGAGCATACGATAAAAATTGCACATTCACTTACTAAAATTATAATTTTCAATAACTTTAAATTTTTAAAAATTATTAGAAAATTTTTATCATACAAGTAATTGATTGAATTACGTAATTAATTGAAAGAAATTTTAATAATTATTAAAATTGATTGAGGAATCATTATTTATGTGTAGATATCACAGTACAACATTTGTCAGCTCATTGATTTGGGACTCAGTTCTGAGAATTGCACGTGAATAAAGCCCCAAAAATAAGAACTTGGGTCATTTGAAATGCTGCAACAGAACAAAGTCATGCATTCTTTAACGCAACCATGCAAACATTGACAATGACACAGATCCCTAAAGGTATAATAAAAGTTATCGATAAGCAAACTAAAGCAAATAGTGTATCACTAATTTTGTTGCTGCTTTTTTTTACAAAGTAATAGTGCTGGCAAAGTATTGAGTAGTGGGTAAAGAGTATCGAGTATTTCCTTTTTTTTTTGTTACTCAATACTCAAAAGTAGTTACTCGATACTTTCAGAGTTCTATTTTTAAGCAAGTTGAGTGGCTAAAATAGTGGATAAAAATACATCACTGTATAAAAAGACAACTCTATGAGCAAGATTCTTTAATCAAATCAAAACTAAATATTTTTTTTTTAAGAACAATTAAATTATTTCTTAAGTTGTTGTAAACGTTAAATTAAAAGTTAGCTTTACATTTATTTTTTATTTAATAATAAAAGACATAAAAAACTAATAGTAGTTGAAGATCTATATTTAATTTTTGAAGAAACTACTTCAATTTGCAGACAAAAACTATGCGTTACAAATTCAAAAAATCCGTTAAAAGTATCGAGTAGTATTGAGTACCCAAATGAGAAGTATTGAATATTATTGAGTAATGAAAAGTAGTAGAATTTGCCAGCACTACAAAGTAAACAACACAGTCGGTTAATTTGTTTCAAAACAGTAGCAAAACCGCATCACTGCAAAGTGTTTTGACGTTTTAGAACTCAGCCCTTCTGCATCATTCATTTTGTCAAGTTGATTGCATTAATAATTAAGTAATTACATTTTAAAACCAGAAGAAGATTGAATATTTCAATATGGAAAATAAAAAGTATACATGCACGATATACCGAGATACGATTATAATCGTGTTGCAATATAGAAAAAATGATAAAAACTTGAACAAAAAAATTCGTATGGCCATTAAATTATTAATGCAGCCAACTTGACAAAACGAATGATACAGAAGTTCTTATTTTTGGGCCTACTTTCACGTGCAATTCTCAGAATTGAGTCCCAAAATCATGTGTTGTACTGTGTATTGTTTTAATGGTCAAAAAAACAAAATACTTTCAAAACCTGTTGATGATTATGTATTTTATAGAATTTTCTGAAACAATTATATCCTCTTAATAATGATCATTTATCACTTATATGTAAATATGAATGTACATGGAACAAAAAGCATATGAAAATTTACAAGTCACATAATTACCAAGTTAATTACAATTCAAACTTACGTGTATAAATATTAATTGAATTACTAATTAAAACATATGAAATAATAATAATAATAATAATAATAATCGTAAATAATTTTAATTATTTTTTAAATATTTACAAATATCCATACATTTGTTAAATGCATTTTGTTAATAAATATTAGTATAAAAATAAGAATATTTAGTAAATAAAATAATAAATTTTTTGCTCTTAAATATTTACATACATTTAGATTGTTTTCATTTTCATTTTAATGAAACCTAATGAATACGAACGAGTATTAATCAATTAATTAATTAGTAGTTTTAGGAAGCTTTTCCGAAATTGTGTTAATAGGTGGACAAATAGCATGTTTGGTTGTGTCAATGGAAACACCACTGTTGGAAAAAATTAAATAAATAAAATATGTTTTTTTTTGTTTTTGGTTAAAGTACTTAATGAAGCTTATAAAAATACAAAGAACGCTTTGAAACAAAAAAAATTAAACATACCAAGACTGATAGACAGTGGAAAGAACGAAAAGTACATACAAGTAATAAATAACGTATGTGTGTAGGTGAAAAAGAAAATTATGTAGATTTATGAAGACAGTCAAGTGAGTCCACTACCAAAATAAAATAACCCACTTATGCATTTGGAATTGGCATTTCCGTTTGCAAGGCATATCTATATCATTTAAAGTAATTTAAAGAAAATAATCAAAAATAAGCGCGAACATTATTTTATTGATAAGCTTTTTTTGGACAAATATATTTGTGTGTGTATGTGTGGGTGCATTTGTGTGTATGCGTGTGCTTACTTTGTACAGTGAAAACGGAAGTGTTTCGCTTGAGTCAAATAGTTAAATAACTTATTTAAAGTGTAAAAGATGCGTTTTGGATGTAAATACAGTTAAACTTAGATCTCATTAAATGCTAAACTTACCTTGCATATGTGGAATTGGCATTATTAATTGAAAAACTATTTTGGCTGGGAAGTACATATTTCTGGACCCACTGCAAATAAAATACATATTTAATAGGTATATTGCAATTGAACGTATTGAAAACCTTAAAATTAAAATTAGTATTAAAAAATAATTTGTGCCCTTATTTTGTAAAACACAACGCTAGGCGTTGACAAATTTTTAGTGTGTTTTGTTTTTGTATTTTAGATTTTTTCCATACAAAATTTTCTATCGCTGAGCGTTGGCTTTGGCAAAATAAGACCCTTGTAGAGGCTTCTAAACAAAATTTTCCATTTAAGAATCATATTCAAACACAATCGTTATCAAATGTTTTTGGTATGGATACGAAGTCTTGCAAAAATGTCACCAATAACCCGGTGTAAACAGTATAGATTTTGATAGAGATTACAATTGACATTTACTAGATTTTGGTCTGGTGTAAATGCCATATCACACGGTAGAACAGAAACAATATTGTTTTTTGGAAGACGCTACAATCCCATCATCAGTGTTCTTTTCTTGTTTCCATATATTCGCCACTGTTGAAAAGTTGAAAAAGTAAATTAATTTTTCTTTTAAACTTAGTTTCACTTCTGCAAACGCAAAGCTTACTTTAACAAATTTTGTATTCGTTTGTCGGATCCACAACCAAACGAAACACACAAACATTCAGCCAAATTCAACAATGTATAAATGTATATACGAACGAAGAACAAAGTAACTTTTCAGAGTACAACACACTCTGTACTCACACCCATTCTTCCTTCCCTTCTCACCATCAAACCAAAGCCTTTGCAAAGTAAGCTTTGCGTGACCCGATAAAGAATAGAGACTTGCTTGTATTGTGGTAGGTATCATTAATTGTTGTTAAAGCAAACACAACTTCACCACGATTATTATTTAAATTTCTCCATCACTAATGAAGTTAAATTGTCGTTAC
Organism: Gymnocheta viridis; assembly: GCA_956483585.1. Taxonomy (NCBI): domain Eukaryota; kingdom Metazoa; phylum Arthropoda; class Insecta; order Diptera; family Tachinidae; genus Gymnocheta; species Gymnocheta viridis. The sequence continues at coordinate 27,433,517 of OY101442.1, read as the reverse complement.
AGTCGTCGCTTTTAATGCGGACTTTGATTTTCTCAGAGTTATTTGCGGTCTACAGTCGTCTTTTGTTTTATCATTAAAACAAAAAAATTTAGTTCGTTCAAAGAAAAATGGAAAAAATTATTCAAATATTTGAACAATTCAAAAAATTGTTCGAATATTAGAATAGTTTTTATTCGAAAGGCAACTCCAATTTGCATAAAATTATAATTCATAACTACTACCAAAAATATATTAATATAATTTATAGGCAAAGACATTAATAAATAATTTTCATTGCCCAACAATCTCACAAAACTATTATACATCTCTTAATCACTCATTTCAATTTTGAACGTATAGACAGACAGACAGACGTCTAAAGCAATTTTTCTTCATCAAACAAATCAACTTATATTTTTAATTCAATTACCAAGAGCGCTTTCTCAATAAATGTTTGCGATAATGGCCTTTTGGGATTTTATTAACTTTTATTTTTACCTTTTGAAAAAAAACGGTTGCGTTAGTAAATGTTTGCCAAAGTAAATATTTGTAAAAAGCGGGTGCTATAATAAATAACGAATGTTATCAGATCTGGATAGATACCAGTAAATACCACTCAGAAATACGTGACTACTAGCAGTGGAATTTTTATCTCTCATACACTTTTCAAAGGTTTTATAAAATTAATGTTTAAATGTTGCATTTAAGACATTCGAAGAAAACGTAAAATTTTAAAGCAATTTAAGACCGCAAATACATACATATTTTTGATTCAGTCATAAGTCCATGGTATTCAGTTTAAGGAATATAAATTATATTGTTTCATAAAGACGGCAAATGTTAAGACCATAAATGTTAAATGATTGATTGCCAAAGTTCTGTAGTACTTAAAAGCTTTTCGGTATCAGTGTTTACCTTCGGACAAAACCTAATAGCATACGAGAAGATATGAACACAATTTTGTTTCATACAACGAATAAATTAATTATGAGTGTATAAAATCCAAAACTGCTTAAGCCAGCTTAATTGATTAATTGCTCACTCATGTTCAGTCACACTTATGAGCAAGTAAAGGTATTTGTGCCAAGTCATGTAAATATAACATAAATTTAGGCATGATCATGAAATCTTACGCCTTCAAAATACTCACGGATCGTGTCGTTAGTAAATTCTTACTCCCATGTATGAACACTCACGAGCAAATAAAGTTACTCATGCACAATGAGGTAAATGAAAAATAAATATAGTGTCGATCATGTCAATTCATTCTCACCAAATAATAATGGAAGGTATCGTATGCAGCTCTCACACATGCCCATGCACACTCCCGAGCAAATAAAGTCATGCCAGGACACTGGCATGATCAGTTGCGAACGACTACACAAGCTCTTTTAATCACTAAACAATCTCACCAAAATTCAACTACCCAAGTAGAAAGGATGACACGAATAAAGTGTGTAGCGGCACAGAAACACTAATACTGCCCTGGTTCCACCATACAGAGTACAGATGAGCACAGCTCACGTGCTAAGCCTGAATCACACGTGCTCACGCATGATCATGATTAGTTGTTTATTTCAAGCATGTCAGTGTGCATGAGCATGTTTTTAGCATGATTTTCTTGAATTATTGTAATGTTTTTCATTTAATTTTTTCAATTATTTTATAGTTTTTCGTAAGTATTTCGTGAGCTTGAGTTTTCGTGGTTATAATCAACTTTTTTCCCACTCACGTGAGCGTGGGTTGAACGTGAGCCTAAAATATAGGGTCGTGCATGAGAAATTTTTTTTTATCGTGAGCATGAGTTAAAATTTACTCACGATATAGTCAACAAGGAAAATTATATATGAATAAGTCCTTCAAACCGGGTTAGAACTGCCGGCCTCAATGAGAAATCTTTATCTGAAGATTTCCATTGTTTACGACACTGAAACCACAACAGCCTGCTAATGCAAATGTTCCCCCTTAAACTTGTTCCAGTTCAAGTTGGACAATTAGAAAAACCATCACGAATACAATAATGATGGTTTCTAAAGGTAGTATGCAAACTCTGATCATCCAAACATTTACACCTGGCAAAGACAGTAAAAGGGCATTTGCCAATTGCAACTTGTTTGTGGCAGTGATACCAGAAGAAATTTGACAAAATCCCTACATGTCTCGAAAAAATACCCTCTTTTTTCCTACACACAAAAAAAGTTCGCTACATTTACCTCTACTCTTAAAATTAATTGATTTTCGAAAAGAAAAGATATTTTTTTAATAATTCTTCGCAATTCATTGACAATGTAGATTTCTTAAAATTTTAAAATAAGGATGTAGAGATCTCACAAGGTGATCAAATTGTAAATCTGACTTCTTAATAAAATGTTGTCCAAGTTAAAAAAAATAGAAATAATGAACCATGGGCTTTTTTGTTTCGAAGAGCGCATTTGAATAACTAAAATTTTTAATATATATTTTTAAAAAGTCTTAATTTATATAGACTAGCTAAAAAACCCCTTAACAAACAAAAGTTTTTGAAAGTCTTAATTTATAGATTAAACAAAAAAATTAAATTTGTGTGGTGTTTTAAGTAATTACACCGTAATATAAAAGGATAAAAAACAAGTATTAAAAATTCCCTACATTTTCCTTAAATTGAAAAATCTGTCATTTTTTCCCTTCGCTTGGGATTTTTCAATAAATTCCTTATAAAAAGGGAAAATTCCCTGCTCTTGGCACCACTGCCTTGTGGTTTTTTGAAGCGGATTTTAGTGTTCGGCGTACAAACAACGCTTATTAAAAACATTTAAGAATAACAACAACAACAACAATAACTACGGATCATCACATGCAGTGCTCTAATGGTAAAAGTGTCGGTTTTATCTATCACAAAAGTTTGGCTCTCGAATAAACGAAGCACGTGACAAAGTGTTCGAAATACTGTTAAACCATAAATTTTACGGTGATGGCTAAGTGATGCAGAACATTATTTCTACCCGGAAACATGGTACATAATTTAAAATGTCTTAACAACAACCGAAAAAAAGAAAATTTTAATACAAATTCATTAACATTTTTTACTTACCCGACTATTTGAAAGAGTTTTATTGCCCATGCAAGCGGCCATATGTATCACAAGATATAAGTTAAATAATAAATATAAAATGCCAAATATACCTGTAGAGAAAAATTAATAAGCCGCATTAAGCAAGACTATTATTAAATAAGGATAATTTGAAAATGGCACTTACAAACTACAGCTAAAATTCCACCTTGAATATTTAAAGCTTCGACTTGATTAATAACAAAATATAAATTAACAGTAATAACAACGACTGTCAATAATATTGAAACAATTTTATTGCCACTGAAATTAAATAAAAATATTAAAAAGGATTAAATTTGTTTTTTTTTAATTGTATGAAAATTAAGAAAGTTGTATCTCAGCCAACAGTATAACAGTCCAATCACATTTGGAACTGTTGTCGATAACCACATTAAAAGAGCGGGTGATGAATTAAAATAAAGCGAACGTCGATAGTGCACTTTTGCTTAACAGAAGTCAAAAAGTAAACACTCGATATATAAAAGTTAAGACCCCCATTAAGCAAGAGTGCAAGAGTTGCAATTCGAAATGATTTTATTTCGGTTCGAATCACACACCATTTATTACTGGAATGATTTTATTTATTAGGACCAGGGGATGACCCCAACATATGCAATGCATTGTGCTGGAACTAGGGAAATAGGTTATGGGAAGGAGGATAGAGGGAGTAGTGTTTGTGAACATTGGATTTGAAACTTCACATACGACATACGAACAGCGCGACTAAGAAACGAATGTTCTCTGTATTGCATGGTCCGATTTACTAGCCAATCGACCACAAATGAATGGGCTCGTAATAAAAAACGTGTGGTACGCAAAAAAGTTCGGGTACCGGGAACAGATTCCCTGATTTCATTCACACAGAAAAAAATCATTGTAAAGTCAACTAAAACAAGGTTGATTCAACAAGTTTTGCTAACAATTTTGCTTCATAAGCGTTTCATGTTAATTTAATATGATATTGAAGTTAAATAAAAGTTAAAGTTATCCACTTTAACACAACTAGAAATCATGTTGAATTGATATTGTACGAGGTACTTTTTGAATTTTTTCTCTTTTATCATGAATTAATTTCATTTTAATATGTTTCACGTTGTTTCAACATGTTTTATTTTTTTAACATACAGCAATTGCATTTTAATATTATTTCAATAATTATTAAATTTAATTCAAAAATTTTATTTAACTTTTTTAACACTTTTTTCAAAGTATTCCAATGTCATTTTCATTGTTTAATCAACATTGTTATAAACATTGAAAATGATATTGGAATACAAAAGGTAGTCTTGTTTCAACTACATGACATGTTAATTTTACATGAAAAACTGTAACTATTACTACAAAAACGGAATTTACAAAATTGAACATTGGTTAATGTTATTTTAACTCTGAAAAAGGGAAAAATTTTAATGTACAATGTTATTTCAATGTGATTAATTTTAAATCAAGATATTTTAATATTAAATTAACAATTTCAAACATTTATTTAACTTAAAACAATGTTAAAAGAAAATTCAATTTGTTTTTTATCACATATTAACAAAGACTTGATATCAACATTTCTTCATGTTGATTTTACATTGGGTTTTTTCTGTTTGTTAGAGCACATCTCATTGTAGTAACGATAAAACAGCGAATTACAACCCACATTGCAAAAATGGTCCAGTGATGCTACTTTTTCAACTTTATATTTCTTCATACAACTGCAAAAAAAAAGTTAAATCTAAAATACTTACACTCCATTAACAAATTCGCCCATAATGGCCGCGCATGACGTAAACGCTATCGTTGGTATGACTGCAAATGGCAGTTGCAGCGACATGACCGCATTTAAAATATCATTCATATTTGTTAAATCTTCCATTTTACTGAATAAGGCCAAACAAAAGGTGGGCACAATGGCAATCAAACGGGTGAACAAAACACGACGCCAACGGGGCCATTGCAGGTTCAAAAAACCCTCCATAGAGAATTGGCCGGCATAGGTACCGGTCATGGTGGATGATTGACCAGCAGCCAAAATTCCTACACCCCAAATATACATGGCAGCCACACCAAAGGTACAACCCAAAAATAGACCGCTCTTGTATAAATCGGCATCAATGATTGCGGTGCCATTTTGTTTGTCCACAAATGAGTGTTTGGCATCTTCGTATATCGATTTATCTTGACAAACTTCCAGCTTAGAAAAAAAACATTGAAGTTTTTATTTAGCAAAGTATTTTTTATTGTCTTTTGCGTTTAGCTTTTTTTCTTTACTTACCACATCGTTATTAGTTTTACCAAACATGCCATGAGCAAAGACCGCCACCACAAACAAATTGATAATGAAAGAAACAAACAAGGCGACTGCGGCTTCAATGAAAAAATAATAATTAGCTTCGCGTACTTTTGAGGGCTGACGACGATCTACATCACGAGACTGCAAACATTTTAATTGTCATTTTAGTTGTCATTTTAATTCGATTGTATATATATATTGAATTTTACAATTACCTTGACCAAGGCTGAATGCAAATATAAATTGTGTGGCATAATAACTGCACCTACCACTCCTACTGCCTGCAGTAAGACTTGAGAGTCGCAATCTTTACACCAGGGTATAAACATGCCTTCTAAAACTTCCACTTGATTTGGAGCAGAAACAATATACTGAAAATAATAATAAAAAGATTAATTACATTTGTATATTTTAGAGTATCCACTCGATTAATATTTGTTCAATTAATCGAGTAAAGTTTTTCCATTATTTGATCGAACAATGAAAAATACTTAATTTCGATTAACGAATAACTCGAACAATTGATGTCAATTAATCGGTTTAAAATGACGTGGCCATTAAAGAGCTCAGTAAGTATTCCGTAACATTATTGATTTGGATGGAATAGTAAAGTTCTTACACTCACAATATTATCACAGTAACGGACTGTACGTTATTCAAGAAGTAATCCGTTCGGTCATTTTTAAAAGAATAAACATTTAAAATTGTAAGCAATTTTATTTTTAACTGATTCTTACATTCATTAAAAAAACCAAGGACATATTAATGCGGATTTTCGGTTACATTCAATATTGTCCGTTGTTTTCAAGTGCTGTTTTTTTCATTTGCTTGCTTTATTTGATTTGTTTGAGATTTCCTATCCTACACAAACAAAGGGAAAGTCTTTTATTTTTACGGGCTTAAGTCAATTAATTTTTAAACATTAAAAATGAAATGAACTTTTGGTTCCATTTAAATGAAAAACGAGTAGACCAGTTTTTAAGTGACCTTTCATTTATTTTAAATTACAATTTCAGTTAATTTTACGTACAGAATATTTTGAGTGTAATCAACAATTTCGAAAAGGTGAATAATTCCTTTTCAAAAGATTTACTTGCCTGCCTTAAAGGCAGAATAAATGAGTGAAGAATTAAAGTTCTTAATATACTTAGTCTGCGTTTAGACGAGTCATGTCTTATTGACATGATTGCTACTTAATAGGCGAGAGTGACGAGGGGAAAGGAAACGAGTACTCACATTCATGTACTGTCATTACTCTTTGCTCTCTCATTCGTAATTTTAAGCCCAAAGGTACCTGCAAGTAAATGTCGTCAACATGACATGACTTGTGTGAACATCAATGAAAGTTCAAAGAAGAAAAATTAAGAATCATGTCAATAACACATGACTCGTCTGAACTCAGACTTAGTATACTAGTTCTCAAGAGCGGATTCAACTTTTGAAATAGCAACGCAATAGAAATAAGGAATATTTTATTATTTATCGTTTTCCCCTCACCTGGATCCGTGACTGATATGTATGCATATATGTATGTATTTTAATCGCTTGTAGTGTTAATAACTTCGAATAATTTTCTTTTTCGTAAAAAGTTAACTCTTTTGTGAAATAAAATAAGAAACGCTTAAAAATTGCATGACGCAAATAAACAACAAATATACTGGGCGGTCCAAATATAAGTATATTTTCTAAAACTAAATAAAATGAACTAAACTTAAATGCTTTTGGTATATTAACTCTTTACTGGATATAAAAAATATTTCCTTTAATTATGACTGCTGCGGCAGGTTTGGCACTACTTTATCCTGTTAGTCCAATTTTCCAAGACTTTGCTAACGATTTCTGCAACTCACGAATGGTTCGTACGATATTAGCCTTAATGATTTGGATCACATTTCTGCATTAATCGCATAGCATCGGTTTTTAGCGGAACTTTACAATAAAAAGTCTAGAAGGGTCAACTTGAAGCTCTGAAACGGGCACATGGGCACAACCAAGGCAACTGATGTTACGATTTTGTGATGATTTTTCGGCCAAATTCGATGTCCGATAATAACTTTGTTATATTTTCCAACCATGTTCAAGTATAAAGCGAGTCATTTTGGTACATGGAGATTGGATAATCACTGATAGCCAATATTTCAGGTAGAAAAATATGTATCAGTGTCTAAATAACAATTAAAAATATACTTGTATTTGGAACAATCATGCAATGCAATGCAACTCTGAAATATTTACGAGTATTATCTATATCGAAACCTGATAATATACGATACTGAAAAGAATAATATACACATTTCATGGAAACGTATTAATTTTAAACCATTCGGTCTGTTCATAAAAGATTTTTCAACAAGAACTTTGTTTTTCAATTGCGGCAACATCAACATAATAGTTTTGACATTTATTACAATGAATTCAATTACGCTCGAAAATCGTGTTAAAATATATAATATCTACATGGTGGTTCTGTTAAAATTACATTTTGTAAAATTCGTCCTTCTGAGACCGCTATTAAGAATTTGGTCGTTAAATTTTAGTTGAGAGGCTCGATACAAAATGTGCCAACACCAACGCGTGTTTTACCGGGTCGATCAACTGAAAACATCGCAGCCGTGAGCCACAGTGTTGAAGAAGATCCAAGTTTGTCAATTCTTCGACGTTCTCGATTGGGGTTATCCAAAACCACCGCATGGCAAATTTCGCGTAAGGAATTGGCTTTGAAGCCTTACAAGGTTCAACTAGTGCAGGAATTGAAGCCAACAGACCATTCACATCACCGTAGATTCGCTCAATTCATTCAGAAACAACCCCCTGGTTTTTCTGAAAAAATCATATTTTCAAACGAAGCCCATTTCTCCTTGTCAAAGTACGTCAACAAGCGAAATTGCTGCATTTGGGCTTCTCAAAATCCTAGAGCGATTATTGAGAAGCATTTGCATGCTAAATGTGTCACTGTAGGGTGCGCTATGTGGTCTGGAGGCGAGATTTGGCCGTTTTTTCGGAGAGGAGTGGAAATGCGGTAACGGTCATTGGATCACGCTATCGCGAGATGTTAACAACTCAATTTTGGCCTATTATTGATGACGTGGATATCACTGACATGTGGTTTCAACAGGACGGTGCCAGGTGCCACATGTCACACAACCAATGAAACGAGCAATTTATTGCAAACCAAATTTCCTGATCGCATAATTTCATAAAAATCAGCTGTTAAGTGGCCAGCCAGATCGTGTGATTTAGCACCACTGGATTATTTTTTGTGAGGCTATGTTAAGGACAGAGTCTATGCGGAGCCAATCGAATCGATTGCAGCCTTAAAACTCAAAATCCGTGATGTGATTAACGAAATAGAGCCGCCATTTTGCCAAAAAGTGATTAAAAACTTTGATGAAAGAATCGACATCTGTCAGCGTGGTCATGGTGGACATGATTTTTCATTCATAATTGCCGAACTTTTCTCTTCGCAGTACAATACAAATTTTAATTATCTTCATCTAAATTTTTTGTTTTATTTTGTTTTAAAAAACAAAGTTCTTGTTAAAACCCCCCGTACAATACACAACCCAATACGGATTGCGATGAAGAAATTTGGAAACTTAAGCGTTCATTAATTGAAATTAAGAAACTCATAATTTATACTTCTGACAGCTAGAGAATTTTCGTTCCCATTTTGGAAATGAGTTCGTTTAGCATAATTTCGTGTACAAAATTTAAACTTTTGAACAAAGCAGTTTCATTGAATTGGATTGGATTTCAGATTCCAAAGCTATTCCGCAACGACTAATTATAATAGGTAATTGTAAAAGTACACGCAAGAGTAGGAATTTTACACTTTCAATTACAAGTACATAATTGTAATTATTTCATTGAAGTTAAAAAGTAATTGGCATTTTACAAATCAATTCGCAATGAGCATAATCTTCCTGAATATAATTTATTTAAATTTTAAAACGATTTTATATTGTTGTAAATAGAAAAGATTAAATGTACACCAAATCCTGTTTTTACACGACTTTTTTATACGATTTTAAATCTTTTCCTGTTTTTACACGTCTTTTTTTACACGGGTAAAAATATTTTTGAGGAATTTTCAGTTTAGGTAGTACACACATACATACATATGCTAACAAAAGCTTCTATATTTTTGGATAATATAATTCTTTTTGTTATTAATAACAAATTTTTCGATTTCGATTTTCTAATCAATTAACGAGCTTGAGGTTACTTTTATATAAAAAAACTTCTAAATTTATATATCACGCTACTCATTTGATAGCTTCCTCAGGATGAAAAATCATTTATCAGTCGAGATAACAATTAATTAACAAATAGTATAAATAAATGTATTGCTCGGGACAAGGAGGTGCACAAAGAGATCTCCAAAATAGGATAGTTACGTTCCATAGCTGAATTTGCTGTTAAAATAGTTAAACCATTGGAACCTGAAAATGCGCGATGCAAAAGACCGTGCTTACTATCAGTCACTAACACCGAATTAAACATTTTGATTTTCCTTATACATACTCGTGTATGAATGTTTTTGTTTCTTTATTTTTAGTTTTTCAAAATATTATTTCTACAAAGTTATTCAGTTCCTTGAAAATGTGATTCATTATTTAAAATAATATTTTAAGATAATTTGTGAATTATTTCTTTGTTTTTATGTCTTAAAAATTATAAAATTAAATAAAAACAACACTTTTTGAAGAAAAAAAGTAAAATGTTTGTGTTTCATAGAAATATTAAACTTTTAGTCCACCTTCAAGGTTGAAATAATCTAATATAAGTTTTTTTGCACGATTTTTTCTAAACAGTGCTCCCTGGAACTTATGTACGGTGTAAAAACAGGATTGGGTGTAATAAATTTTCACCATTTTTTGTGTTCAATAGTTCATAAAAGAAGTTTATAAATATTTTTTTGCTATAAAAAATAAGCCGAAAAGAAAAAATTAAAAATTTACTATAAAAATAAAATAAGTTAATAGAAAGTCTTAATTTTTCTTATCCGTTCCGATTCAGGTATAAGATCTTAGTTAATAAAAAAAGCAATAAATATTTTCGTTGGGATTGTATGGTCATAAATTTAATCAAACTTAACGAATCCTTAGTATCATATATATTCTACACGTGTCGCATTGTTGCAATCGTCTAAACAAAAAACATAAAACTACCATAAATTTATATAGTCAGCATCAAAGCAAATTTAAAATATTAATATCAAAATTTTATCTTGTTTTCCAACTTGTAGATAACAGTTTGACATTTTATTTGTAAAATAAAAAACTGACAATAAAAGTCGCTCTGACAAGTACGAAAGTAGGTATGTACGTACATAGAGAAAATACTTAAATATTATTTTGAGATAACAGTTTGTGTTTATCTTTTCAGCGAAAAAAAATTGCACAAATAGAATCTTTGAAATTTTAGATTTAAGGAAATTAATTTGAGTTTTTTATGTACTTGAATTTAAGAATTATGTAGGTCGGCTGAATCAGATAAAAAGTTGTCTAGTCACTTTAGAGTTTTACCTCGGAATGGTTAATAATAAGCTTTCTAAGCGTTGTCTCAATAGTCTCATTATATCTCATTTCCGTGTCGTAAGTTAGTCAAGTTCAAAGGACACAAAAGTTTGTTTTTTGTGAATAACTTGATTTCTTTTTTTTTGTAGAAAATAAAATTTCCCACAAATAGAACCGCCTTAATTCGCTTTGAAAAATATCTGCTTTCTTTGTCAAAATCAAATATTAATATTAAGGGAAACTTTGTTCATGGCACATCTGTAAGTCGCAACAGTTCATCACCACAACCATTTGCATGACAGCTAGTCCTGCCAAGTGCAGTTAATACATGATATACGAGGGCGGATTGATATTGAAGCTACCTAAGTAGGAAAAGAATTTTTTTTTCAAAAACCATTTATTTTTCAGCATAGTCTCCTTTTAGCTCAATACAATTAGTAAGACGATATTCCAACTTTTTTATAGCATCTGAATAATACGACTTTCGGAACACCTCAAAATACGCGTTAGTTTCGGTAATCACTTCTTCGTTTGAGATGAATCTTTTTCCTGCGAGTCATTTTTTTCAAGTTTGGAAACAGGAAAAAGTCACTAGGAGCTAAATCTGGAGTATAAGGGTGATGATCAACCAATTCGAAGTGTATTGCTGTGTGAACCGGTGCGTTGTCTTGAAAAAGAGCACTTTTTTCTTCTTTAAATGTGGTCGTTTTTTCTTGATTGCATCAATCAATTGATCCAATATGCACGATAATACTTTCCTGTGATTGTGGATCCTTTTTCAAGATAATCAATGAGCAATACTCCGTGTACATCCCAAAATACAGTGGCCATAACCTTGCCAGCCGATTTCGCTGTCTTCGCCTTCTTCGGAGCAATTCCACCAGCTTCCACCCATCGTTTCGATTGATTGTTGGTTTCAGGTGTGTAGTGGTGGACCCACGTTTCACCAACAGTTATTAATCGACGCCAAAAATCAACAGGATTACGCTTTATCATGTACAAACGCCGCTGTAAAGGGGTCTGTCGAACTCGTTTTTGTTCGACACTGAGCAAACGCGGCACCCATCTTGCCGGTAGCTTTTTCATATGCAAATGTTCATGCCAAATGTTGAACACACGTTCATATGATATTTTTACCATTTCAACAATATTACGTAACTTGACTCGGCGACCATTCATAACGATATCGAGGATTTTCTTGATGTTTTCTTCAGTAACCACCTCTTTTGGTCTTCCTGTTGATGGTATTGTTGCAGTGCTTATTCGGCCGCGTTTAAATTCAGCAATCCAATATTTTACCATGTAATCTGACGGAGCAGAATCAGCTTTTCTTTTGTCTCTTTGACCGTTTTCCCTTTCAAATAATAGTGTTTAATCACTGCACGAAATTCACTTTTTTCAACTACAACAAATAAACTAATCGATGAATTTGGGTGAAATTTTAACAGCTGACGTTTGACAGATCGCAGTTTCTGCCCTCGTACCTCTTCAGACCCGATAACTACATAATAGCCACTCAGGGTATTAGTGGCTCTCCAGTTTCCGCTACTGTTAGTGGTACGCTGGTTGGTAGTACTGCCTCAGCTCGGCTGGTATTAATAATCAGCGGCAAATAAATAATTTACAACATAGAGCACAATATAAGAAGTTTTTTTTAAGAAACATGTTATTTAAAATAAAAAATCTCCTTAGTATTTATATACAGGAATAATTTTTTATTTTAACATCGAGCGTTTATTTATGTAAACAAACAAAATAACGTAAAAAATATTGACAGCCGAAATACAAGCGAATTTATTCACCAGATATATCGAGGACACCTGTTGCGAATTCCCCTTGGTTTACACCTTAAAATAAAGCGTAAAGTTTGTTGCTAAATAAAAACTACAATAAATGAGTCACTGTGTATCACCCTAATTTAAAATTGATGGTTTCGTTTAAACAATAAATAGTTACATCGCCATTGTTGGGTTATCTGCACATGAGTCTTGGTTTTTCCTAAATTTTTAATATAAGAATTCTATAATTATATTGCCGCAACTCATAGAGAGATAAAATTAATTTAAGTTTTGGTTCAAATAGTCCGTTGGGCGCTATTTTATAACATAATTTGAACAAATACAAGTTGAAAATAAACTACAAAAATATCATAAATTTTAGATCTAATCTTACTAAAAGTTATTTAAAATTGATATGTGCATACCTCGTAGCCAAATGTCACAGCCATAACAGTGATAAGAACACCAAATAATAGTTCCAATTTTCGTAGACCATATTTATCTAAAAACAAGAACGTAAACGTATCGAAAATTGTTATCAACACACCGCCCCATAAAGGAATCCTGTGTAATAATAATAATAAAATAAAAAGAAGTACAATAAAAATACATATCACATTGTTAATTAGCAATAAGCAATGATAAATGAATTAAAATACCCACTAGGAAAAAGAAAACTTACAGTTTATTTGATAATAGATATATAGCAATTGCTGTGCCAATAACCTCTTGCATATCGGATCCAATAATGGCAATTTCAATCATAATCCATAAAATAAAACGTGGAAATTTTTTATACTGACGATAGCACATTTCAGCTAAATGAAGTCCAGTTACAACACCCAGTCTAGCAATTTAAGAATTAAAATAATAACAAAAAAAAAGAAAACGTAAACACAATAGAAAAGTAAAAATAAATAATTTTGAAATGTCTGTGTGAATCAATTTGTTGTAAATCAATCATTTATGTACCTGGCAGCCAAGCGTTGCATTAATAAGCCCAACACGGTCGCCCACAACAGCACCCAGAGAATTTTATATTTTGCTGCTGCACCACTTTGTAAATCAGATTCAATGTTACCCGGATCAAGATATGCAATTGACATTAAAAACCCTGGTCCCGTGAACGCCCATAATTTACGCCAACTGAAACCCAACTACAAAAAAAAATAAAAATTAAAAATAAGCGGAAGTGAAATTATTGAAAAATTCAATATAGAAATAAATAAGTTAATATAAAATCTAAATTTTTCTTACTCGTTCTGATTCAGGAATAAGAACTTTTTCATCACTAAAATAGGCCTGTTTCGAATTATCATTTAACTGTGTCTCTTCATTCGGTACTATCTGCTGTTGCTGCTGTGTGGATTGTTTATTTGTTTCCGCAGTATGGCGGTCGCTAAATGATGCAACGGATCCATTCCCTTCATTTTGATCTTCGCTACGATTATAGGCGTCATTTGATGACATACTCGTACTTTTGAAGTAAAAATCTAAAATGAAAACAAAACAAAAGTTTTTTAAATATTTGCATGAAAAATGATTTTGTTTTCTACTTAAATTAAGCTTAATTGTTTTGTTTCTCTACTAAACATTTAGTTTAAAGTTTATCATCATCATAAAGAAAAGGAAATGACAGAATGATAAACAATTTTATTTTTTGTTCTCGAACATTTTTTTTTATTACTGTAAATTATAAACGTCTTTTCATATGAAATTTTGTACATTACGTTGGCTAAGCTGATAAACAGCGTAATTGGAAAATGTTCATGGGGGCATGAAATAAGGCCCTACAAATTGGGACAATTGTGGGCAAAAAAAACACTAAGTCCTACCAAAAGCGAACGCTGTCTGAACATCACATTTTATGGCCCAACTTTTTATAGACTCGCTCGTCTTAAATCAAAAATATTTATACATGAACTATTATTTCGAAAATTACATATTAAGTTCCCGCTTAGCAAATTGTTTACTGCTGAATCTTTTCATAGACCTTGTACGACTATACAAATACCTCTGTTTTGACCTTTATTTCGCGAAATCGAAACTAAGATCGAGTTTTGTCATTTTATCGCATTTTCAAATTATTTATTTCGAAAATTCGAAATTAATTTCAAGTTTTGTAATTGATTGATTGTTTATCAGTGCATAATTTAGAACTTTATTTCGAAAATTCTAAATTAAATTGGCACGACTTGAGAGAACTGATTTAAAGCCACTATACATTTGTCAAAATCACTTCAATCATTATAGTGGTATTAGTGAAAATTTGTTGTATGTATTATACCGACAATGTTGGATGGAAAATCCAAAAATTTAGATTTTTGACATGCTTGACGAGCAATTTTAATGAATGTATTGCTTTACTCTTCAAGCACGTATGCATTTTTAAGAAGATTGCAAACAGAACAGGTGTATAGTGCTCTTTACAGAAGCTCGTTTCTATTGAAGATCTATCAGCGTAGCTAGCTTCACACAGCCACAGGCGGTTTAAATCGTAAGCACACTTTCTAACATTAAGACAGGATCGTGGGATGGATCCCAAAGTTGGACAGCTCGCGGGTATTTTAGTGTTCTGCCAAAAGCTCGTTTACTGTTCGAATATTAAAATTTCGTATGTATGTGTATTTAATAGAGTTGTCATTCGAATAAAAATTATTTGAATATTCGAATGAAAATTATCGAATAAATATTATTAGAATAATTGAATAAAAATTATTCGAATAGCTGAATGAAAATATTTCGAATAGGCCAAAAAAAATTAATCAAATAGTCGAATAAAAATTATTCGAATAGTCGAATAAAAATTATTCGAATAGTCGAATAAAAATTATTTGAATAGTCGAATAAAAATTTTTCGAATAGTCGAATAAAAATTATTCGAAGAGTCGAATAAAAATTATTCGAATAGTTGAATAACAATTATTCGATTAGTTGAATAACAATTATTCGAATAGTTGAATAACAATTATTCGAATAGTTGAATAACAATTATTCGAATAGTTCAATAAAAATAAGTTGACTAATTTATTTGAAATTTTTGTTTGGATGAATAAAATTTTTCAATTTAGATTAAAAAATAATTCGAGTAATTTTATATAAATTTGTATTCGAAATTCTTGCCATTGAAAGTTATAATTCTTTTTTAATCCAAAATTGCCAACCATCCCAGCAAAAACTTGGTAAGCACTTGCCATTAATAACAACTTGATGTGCAATTATAAACTTAATATCATATACAATACTTTAAAGTAGTTGTAGTTACAAAGAAGAGATCAAATACTCGATATTCGATACCCACTACTCCATAGCCACTACTCATGTGCCATGACATAAAATAAATTCGATCTTTTGTCAACTTAACTAAAACCTTGCGAGGCGCCAATAATTATTTATTCAAACATTATGATCAATATAAATCTGATTAATCGATTGTTAATGATTAATCAAGAAATTTGATTGCTCAAACTCATTAATAATCAATCAACTTTTGTTTTGATTATTCAAAGTCATGATTGCTGTTAAATTGTTAATAGTTGTTAGCAGGTTGCCTGAAAATAAAATAGTAAAATAATACTTTTAATTGGCGAAATTTTTGGATAGCAACTTGGCCTTATTTATTTATTATCACATTGAAGTTTTTGAGCAGATTAACATTTTCTGAAATTTAAAATTCTATAATTAGGTTTTAAATTTCGAATAAGTTTCTAAAATTGATATTTTTCATGTAAAAATAAAATTAAAATAAATATTTTTAGTATTTCCAAAACTTAAAATATATTTAAAATTGCTACTAACCCATGCATTTTTTATACATACTTTGTATTTTATCGTATGTATTTATGTAAATGTTTAATATTAATATCTAGAATGCGGTAGATTAAGTAGTGTATATAAGAATATTTTTCTATATTGTTCTATTTATAAGTTTGTTCCCTTGGTCTAAATTTTATTTTGAATTTGACGCCATATCGTCCGTCTATCCTTCTCAATGATTTTTAGTTTTTGGAAAAATTATTTCTGAAGAAATAAGAGTATGGATCTGGTCAAGCTTTTTTTAAAAAACATGTTTTTAAGAAGAAAAAATCGAGCATTTTTGTACAAACTTCGTAAATAATATATATTTTTTTATAAGAACAAAATAAATAAAAAGTGACAATGTAAATCGTTCAGACTCTTTGCTCGACAAAGCCTTGCGATGTAAATAACGCACTAAGTTGTTTTGTATTCACGAATATTTTAAATACAATTTACAATTTATTGAAAAATAACAAATAACTTTTTTGTTGTTGGCAACCAACTGAAGTTTGATTACTATCAATGGTCGAACTATTATTCTCGTAAATTTTATTTAATTCGTTTTGATACTTTTTGACCAATTTTTTTAGGTTTTAAGTTTTATGTAAAAAATTATTTAAAAGAATATTATGTTTTCAACAACATATTTTATTTCTATAATTTTTTCATAAAGAATAGTTTGTTTAAGCAGCATTCTTATTTTGTTTGTATGTTAGTCCATGCGTATATATTTTTTTAATTTTACTGAAACCTTATCACGTGTATTTATAAAAAAAAATAGTTTGGGTTTGAAATTTATTTGTTTTAAAGAAAACTTGTATGAAAAATTTCTCTTCAAACATACTTCAAATACAAATTATTTTTTGCGAATACGCTCCTAATGTGTATAAGATAACGATATGTTTTTATTTAATATATAAAAATGTGTACAACAATTATATAAAGCAAACAAAGTTTTAAGATTTGCCAGTAAAGAGTATTAGTAATAATAATAATAATTAAGAATAATGAAAACATTGTTTAAAAAAGTACATCATTTTTTAAATTCAAGAAACGTTTTTATCACTTTGTTTTCTTAGTTAGAATATTTTTTCAATAGAATAATAAATAAGAGTCGGGTAAAAAAATTATTAAAAAAATGCAATTATATGGAAATTTTACAAAAGTAATAAGCCAGCAAAAAGTATACGTATCAAGTAATCGTATGTTTTGACTAGTTTCCGCTCATGACTTTAACATAGCGAAGCCATTTGAGACAACTATTTTCCTTAAAAATAAAGATTTTACTTGTCACTGAATGTACAAAATATTAGAAACTTCAAAAACGTGGCAATACAAAGTTTCCACACAGTTCTGCTGCGGTATTTAGATCCTTTACATATGCAAGTTTGCGAAACATTGCACCAACTTTGAAATCAATGTCCTGATTGCTATTTTGTATCGTTTCCATTTCTTGTCAACGAAGTTTCGAAAAGGTAAAAATTTTTCAAATTTTTTTCTGCGGCGTTTTGATGGCACAATAATACAGGTATAGATAATATTACAACAGTCTTTTGTTGCTACTGTTGGTTGGTTTTTGTATAAAAAATTATTCGAAAACAACCTAAACAACTTTTGGCGCAAGAACATACATACGTAATATAAAAAAATAAAAGTAGATCAGCTGTGCTTTCGACATGACCTGTATTATTGAAGCTTGCAATTTGCTCGAATACAAATCAATTGACGTTTTGGCAGTCAGTATATTATAAAACTGAACAGCAAATTTCACG
Organism: Gymnocheta viridis; assembly: GCA_956483585.1. Taxonomy (NCBI): domain Eukaryota; kingdom Metazoa; phylum Arthropoda; class Insecta; order Diptera; family Tachinidae; genus Gymnocheta; species Gymnocheta viridis. Next base: position 27,415,299 of record OY101442.1, on the reverse strand, counting down.
ATGTCGAAGGAAAAGGTAAGGCAACATAATTTAGTCACTAGAACTCGAATCAATTGGTAAAGCAGTGTTTACTGTAAAAACAACTAATAATACAAATAACTCTCGTATGCTTTTTCTAGACATTATTTGTATAAATACAAATTTGAAATCACATTCAACCGAGCCACCTAAACAGTGGCGAATACATCGAAACACACATGAACACTGATGATGGGAGTGTAGCGGCTCCCGAAAAACAACGTTGTTTCTGTTCTGCCGTGTAAGTTGAAATTAATTAGGGCTAAAATTTTCCCTTGTTCCTTTGGAATATTGGCTCATGTACAATTCTTTCTGACTAAAAATGTTACGAACTTTAGCCAAAAAATAATAATCATTTTGGATTAAAAACTACTAACAATTGGGATTTCTTTATTTCGAAAGCTTCCGTTCGCATGTGCTTACTTGTGTGCTTGATTCCATACAAATCATTTAAAACTTTTGATTCGCGTTGCGTTACAGATTTGCTTTAACATCTAAGATTAAATGTACATACTTATACGACACATGTAACATAAAGTACTTTTAATGCAGAGCGAAGCGAAAATTTAGGCATCTCTCATCTGTTTGCGTGCTTTGACGCGTCGTTGAAGTTTTTTCTAATAACTCCAATGATCCATATACTAAGAGCGCAATTAGAACCAATTCCAATCAAATCGTTCAATAATATTTTTAACTTTTATTTTTATAGGAAATAATTAAATGTACAAATTACCAACCGCTTTTATAATCAAACAAACAATGCGTGAGTGTTGTCTAAGTTTTTATTGTGTCATACACCTTTTTCTTTACGCTTTTCTTTCAAAGTTAGCATCGTCACAGAAAGCAATCAAATTGTATCTGACACGCCCTTTACAACCTATTCCACAATTTCGAAAGAAAACCGAAGCGAAGATTTCGTTCACTTGTGTTTGCATTTACAATGCGTTCGAAATAGCGAAATGGAATTTCGTATGAAAACACTTAAATTTTCCTTCGACTTGTAGTTCGAGCCATCGTTCGCATAGAAACACGAATCAATTTTCTTTCGCTTGGAATGCGACCGAATGCATTCTTTCGATATTATGAAATAGGCTGAAATTGGATGTGTTGGGTGCGATTTGAACTGGTGCTTTTTGAGTTTTATTATGATTGCTGTAAAGTTTCTTTTACTCAATATTCTATTGCAGAACTATTTTATTATGAGTTGAAACAGCGCAGTCAATACACCAAATTAAATGTTAATATATTTAAGTTAAACAGAAGTGGGTTACAAATAAAGTCCAATTTTATTCCAATCAGAGTATTTACATTCTTCGCAAAAGAATAAACTAATAGAAATCAATAACTGGTTTCCGTGAAAAAGCATTTTTATTTATTTTTGCTTTCTTCCTTTGTTCTTTTATCTTTCAGAAATATGTCATAATTAATAATTTATATTGAGCAATGTCTTAAGAGTACTCTACATGCAGTGCAAGATAAGCGCCTCGGCTCATCACTGATTGCGTTTGGGGGCCTGCGAGCAAATACATTTTCATAAAGGGGTCGTAAACCAAAAATGCTTTTTCACGGAAACCAGTTTTTGATTTCTATTAATTTATTTTTTTACGAAGAATGTAAATACTCTGATATCTTTCGATATCGGCGAACAAGCAGTAAATGAAAAAAATAAAATTAAAATAAAACAAAAAAAATCACAAAACAATCACGCTAAAAATCTACTCATGCCCGCTCAATTCTTTATACTCACGTTCAAATACGCTCACGTGATTGAAATAAAAATTAACCACGATCACGCATTATTCATGCTTATCATGTGAGCGGTGCCCATCTCTAATCTGGATAATCTCGAGCGCTGTCGAGGTGTGTTTGGTCAATGAACACGTGCGCAGGTTACCCCATCTAGCAGTCTAATTTACTTTTCCTTTCTTCTCTAGTCACAGAGACATTAAAAAACCAATGAGAAAATATTCAGGGGGTCAGCTAGTATTCGAACTCGAAACCAAAAAAATTTTATATAATTATTTAATTTAACTTTTATTTTCTCACCTTAAAAAAAATGATGAACAGTTCAAATGTTGTTTAAAAAACAAAAATATGAAAAAGTTCAAATTAATAAGCTTAATTAATGTGTAAATACATTGTTATTATAACAATTTAATTTAAAAAAAAAACAGTTTACACATTTCGTTTTCTCAGCAATTTTAATTATGAGTTTGCATGAAAAATATTTAAATACATTATGTCGTTACAAATTAATTAAATACATAAGTAATAAATTAAACTTAAAATCCCAAGTTGATATTATTGAGTATAGTATTGAGTAATCAAGAATACAGTAGTGCAAGGATACTCGTTAAAAACCAAAATATTTGCATAAAAAAATTTACGTATTTATGAGATTATTTTCATATTAATCTTTAAGCGGCTGCCAGACACACACCAATAATCAGCTTCAATATTTAATATCAACAGCGCGTTTGTTTACAAAAGAAGAACAGTCACACGCATATGTTGTGTACAATATTGAAGAATATCGAAATGGTTTTGATTTTTGGTAATTCACTAAAGCAAATGCAAATATTGAAGCTGAATTTAGATGTGTCTAACAGCCGCTTTAATTGTTCAATTTATGTACTAAGTACTCATGCACGTATGTATTGTTTGATTGATACACCCATCAGATTTTTTTTGTCATTAGTCTCTATCTAATTAATATCGGTAATTCAATGATACCGAAAATATTTTCAAAGAAATTAAATAACTTCGTTTGACAGTTGCAATCAGCAAAAAAAAATAAAAAATAAAAAAATAAAACAAAATCAATCATTTCTATAGAATTGATGACCAATTATTTTCAATGAACAACAACATTTTATTTATTTACATATTTTATTTATTAAAAAAAGAAGGATTGAATTATCATTTAATATTGTATTTCTTTACACTGGTTACCAAAATTTGTGTAACAATGAAATGTCAATACAGTTGGAAATAAAAATCTGAATGAATAAAAAATATATGTTGCTATACTTTGTGCACATTATTAGTTGAATTTATAAAAATAAAAATATAACTAGATGGCAATAAAATAAAAACAAATTTACAAACTTGTTAAGTATCAGAAAAATAAAATGTTTGACTTAAATAAAATTAAAAAATGGAAGAAAAAGGAACATGAAGTAAAACCAAGGATTATTTAAAAGTTATCTAGTGATGGCAAATTGCAGCTTTTTGAAGTAATTTGAGAACTTTTATATATTGGAATAATTATAAAAATTAAAAAATACGGCTCTAATGGTGTTTTCTTATTTGAAAATGCTGCAACTTCGATAGATAGATAACATTTTCTAAATTTTGCCAACACCTTCAAAAAGTGATACATATTTTATAAACACAATGGAAGAAGAAATATTTTCGGTTTTGCACTTAATATTTATGTATGTGTACTAATGGCCTTATTCACAAACGATTTATAAAGTTATTGTAGGTTTAATGTTGGATTTTTATATGGGAAAACCGGTTTTAATGCACACATTAACTTTATTAAGCGTTTGTGAATAAGACCATAAGAGTTTGAAATACACATTACAAAATTTGAATGTTTCTACGGTTTTAAGCACGATTTTAAAAATAAGCACAAACCGTTAGCAACACTGTTTGTTTTATTTTGTTGAATTTGAGTTGATGAATAAATCATGATACAATAAATAAGCTAAACACGTTAGTATAACAAAAAAATTTATACTATCAAACAAATTCCATATATAAAACATATTATTTGTTTTTTTCATGGAATAAATTGATTTGAAAATTGATTGATTGAATAATACATATATAAACACAAAAAATAAATGTTCTTAGTTGTATAAAAAGATAATAAGAGATGTAAAAATGAGCATGAACTCATCTTGACTTGAAGTGGAGCGTCAAACGTGCTACAATTTTTCGCCAGTTATGTGTACAACATATTCAGAAAGAAACAAGATGTTTTTTTTTTCAAATGTTGCATATTTTTTAGAATGGATTACGAATAACATTAAAGTTTTCGTGAAAAAAGAAAATTCCATAAGTTACATACGACTAGATTCCCTTAAAAAGTGGTGAAAAATATAAATACTGTCGAGAGGGTTCTGCGGAAAACAACGTTTTTATTTTAACATATTCGATTATTTGATTAAAGGCAAAACTTCATAATGTTATTAAGAGATTATTGTTAAAGAAAACATTTAAGACATTGCTTCTGAAAATGTCTAAAAGAAGACAATATGAAAGACTACATCGCTCATCTTTTCGTAAATAATGTTTGATTGAAGACAAGCTTTAAGACATACTCGCTGACGATGTCGGCAACAGTGTTTAAAAGAGGACTGTTGCCCTCATACTATACTGAACGAAAAAACTTAGTATTTTTTTAACAAGCACAACTGCGTTTTTTAATCGTCTGCAGAAACACCCAGAGTCTAGTGAGGAATCGAACCTGAGATTAATAGTACACTATTCGATTGCATACGGGGAATCCACGTACAAGAATCGTCGACCACAACATCATGAGCGACAATCAGCCAACTGAGTTAGTAATATAATTGTCCACACATGCTTTGAAGATGTTAACTAATGTAGTTCTCAGGATAATTTAAATTTAAAAATTGTCTCAACACGTGACCATAAATCTTTATATATATATAATCCCGTCGTTCCTATAAAGAGCGTAGGGCCTCAACAAAATCTTTCCATCTAGATCTGTTCATAGCGATGTTTTTTTACTTCATTCCAGCTAATTTGCATATTTGACGCTTCGGTTTCAATTTGTCTTCGCCATGTATGAGCTGGCCGACCTCTTCTTGTTTGTTGAATCAACACTTTTCTTATTCAAGCACAGGGTGTTCCAATAAGACGTTTCATTTTCAATATCCCGCCATCTTAAGAGTTGTAATAACTCAACACATAATTACTTGACAGATAAAAAGTAAAAAAAACAACTACGCAATTAATAAAAATGCAGCGATATACGCTTCAACAAAGTCTTCAAATTACATAGTAAAATTCAGTGCAAAAATGGTGAAAATTTCGCGGTCATAGTTCGCAAAAGTAGAGCTTTTTTTTGGGTCGTCGTGTTGTACTTGCTCGGGCAGAAATTTTGATGTGAAAGTGGTGTAAAATTTTGAGCTGTTGGGACAAGTTATTGATGTGAAGAATCGAACTCATGCACGTCGCTCATCATCAACTGAGAATATTGCTGTTGTAGCCCATAGTGTTGAAGAAAACCCTGGTCTGTTCCTTTCTCGTCGATCTTTGTAATTGGCCATTCCACAAACGACGTTATTCCGTATTTTGCATAAAGACTTATTTTTTAAGGCTTTTGAAGTTCAGTTAAGACAAAAACTTACGCTCAACGACCATCAACAACGTTGTGTCTTTGTTGATTGTTTCCTGAAAATGCGATTTCTCGAAGAGGCGATCACAATAGGCAACCGAGATCTTGTGATTTAAAACTTTTAAGTTATTTTTTTGCTTTGCGGCTACGTGAGAAATGCCAATAGCCCACAATCAATTCAAAACCTCAAAAAAAGAATTCGTCAAGTTATCGAGGACATGCGGCCGCAAATGTTCGAATTGTTGATAGAAACATTCATGAATAGAATGAAGTCCTGCAAGCGTAACTGTGGCAGCCATTTGGATGATATTATTTTCCATTATTGACGCCCTATGTTCTACGTGAACATTTTATTTAAATATTTATTTTACAATTTTGTATTTATATTATTTTTAGATAAATAAAGGACATATATAAATATTTATATATTTTACATTATTAATGGGATACGCTCCTCTGTACAATTAAATAAACATCCGATGTTTTCGCTTAAAAATACAGGTTTATTTTTACATATCTTATTGGAAGAACCTATATGAACATTTAAATAGAACAGGGTCCAAATAACCGCATCGAAATTGCCATTTAATTGCCGTAATTTGGCCCCAGCACAGACAAATCGTCATCACGGAATATTTTACAATTTTGGTTCTGTGTTGATAAATTTTATTTGGAAAAAACCAAAATACAAAAATAAAACGCCCCTAAAACTTATCAACGCTTAGCGTTGCGTTTTAAATAAATAATGGCCTTAATTCTACTCTGTTTTCAGCTTTAACCAATCATACCTTTCGGATAAAACGAAACTGAAAAATTCATTTTCATAAGGACTCGTTCTTGAACCAATCACGCTGAATGTATTTTAGAAAAGCTCGCGATTTTAGTTCTCCCTTCACATATTTTACGTTAACATCATTTAAATTTAAATGAATTCGCCTTGTGAAACTATTATTTAGAGGTGTCTGAAGGAAACTATACATAAATTTAAAATATCACTTCATAGCAAAATCACTTAACAACATATGCAATGTAGGTGATCGCGTTAAATAGAAATCAAATCTTTAAATTGTTTCAAACAAATATTAAAAATAATTTGTAAAATATGTACATATCTACTTTCTATACATGCAACAAAATTAACAAAAAGTGCATACTGACTGACAACTTTCGTTTAAATACACAAAAGTAAAATTAAAAAAAAAAACTGATTTTATTTTATAAAATATCTTAATAAAAAAAACGTAAAGATTGCAAAAAAATGCAAAAAATTCATTAATTTAAAAAGTCAATAAACTGTCATTAACAAATGAGTGAGTTCGGTGAAAACAGGGATTTCGCCAGCAAAACTTATAAAACAAAAAATCAATGAATAAAGAAGCAATGGAAGTGTTTTTGTAGCTGTTTTGGTTTAGTGACCGACTTTTTTGGTCAACAACTGAATAATTACGCCGGTTTTAAAAAATCAATAATCTTTTATAAACAACACTGATTTCAAGTTCATTCAAAGTACGATTAATAAGCAGATTCTCAACAGGTGTTTAAAAAAAAACTAACGCAATAAAATAAAAACTTTTCAAATATGTATTCCTAAGCCAAAACATTTTTGCACAATTAAATTTGTACAAGTATTTCTTGCATTTACTTAGAAAACTTGTTTACCTTGGGGATGGCTGTTGGATACCAAATAGAGAAACTTCTTTTTGTTCTGACAACTGACGAAGTTGTATTCACTATTTAAGGAAATTAAAAAGTTTATTTAACTATTGCAGTGTTATGACCCACTGTTGGTTGGTACAATCAGAAAAATTCGTATCAAAGTGGTATAGAAATTTTAAAGCATACATATTAGGGCCGCAGAATAGTTGGAAAAATTTTCTTTCTTTTTTCCATTAATGCGGTTCTAACTGGCGAATGTTTTCAGGTTTTGAAAAATAAATTAACTTGGAAAAAGCTGTTGAAAAAATTAATTAAATCGTGGAAAACTGCGCGGAAAATCAGATTTCATTTTGTTCATGCTTGATTTTTTTAAATTGTGAGTTAACATTCAGTAAGTACTGCAGTAAGTATATGCAGTACTGCTCCACTATTCTGCCGATGTTTTTGCTTTATTGCTGAGATATTTATTGCTAGTGGAGACGGGGAAAAAAGGCTTCAAATATAAAATTAGTAGTCGGGCCGGTTTTTACACTCTTTTTTGTGGTTTCCTATATTTTATCTATTTTTTTAAATTTGTTAATCGAGATTGCCTCGATATCTTCTTTCAAAGAGTTTCAAAAACGTTTGTTTGTTGAGGGTTTTTCTGAAAATCTATATTTTATCTGAATTTGATTTACCATATATAAAATAAAAAACATTAATGGGATTTTTAGGAAAAAGTTTTCTTATTTGTTTTATTTGTTTTTTGAAAATAAGTTTTCTCCTAAAAGGATATCGCAACACTGTCTGCCGTATATGCTGGATAAATTCATCCAATTCATCGAATTATTAGCTGGTTGGCAACGCATCGGCAACGCTACCGCTCCTAAACCGCGGGAATCTAATGATGGTTCCTTACAGAACTCGTTTTCGAGATATCGAACATCGCAATTAATGAACATCGCATTTAACGAACACGCAAAATTGTTTCTTCTGGGTACGAACAAAAATTTTATTTTAACGAACAGTGTGACAAAAAAAAAAACCTGGGATGTGATATTATTTTTCTAGTAGCTGCTGTCGAGTAGATCAAGATTCTGTATTTGAAATTTCCGGGACACCCCCACAATCTGGAGTTTCGGGTAAAAAACCGGGTTTTCGTACCTCTATACACATAGGTCTGTACCTTAGTTGAATATTAACCGATTTACTACTACTACTACTAAAAAAATAATATCACATCCCAGGTTTTTTTTGTCACACTGTGTTAATGGATTAATAAAATTTGTATGAAATGTTTAAAAGTTTATTTTCATGAAAAGTTAAATAACTCAGTCAATAACTTATCTATTTTTAAACCCAAATATGCGTTGTAATCGTAAATAAACGTACTTTTTGAATAAATTCAACAGTATTATAGTTTCTTAATAAAATAATGTATAAAAACGTCACCAAAGTTGAAAAATTTTTGAAAAATCTAAAAAAATTTGTGTTTGCTCCACAATAACACCCAAATTTATCAAATTTTCTTAGATAAGTTATATGTCATTCGAAAGATCTCAGTTTCTTCTTTCTAAATCTAATAAGAAATTGAAAATCAGATCATTATCAACAAAATTACAGGCTTATAAGTGCGTAAAGGTACAAAAACCGGTTTTTTAACCGTAAATCCGGATTTTGGAGGTGTCCGGCATATTTCACTATTGGAATCTAGTTTTACTCGACAAGCCCTACAAGAAAAATAATATCCGGTCCCAGGTTTTTCTACTTCATTCAATTTTGTAACACTGTGTTATTTTTGTATTTCTGTATTTTTATGAATTTTTTCTTATTATAATTTTAATAAAATTAAAAAATATACTATACATATTAGACCTATTAATTTTTTATTTTAATACTGGATATAATGAACAATTCACTTTAACGAACCAGCCTCACAACAATTACGTTCGTCAAATCAGATAACTACTATATTTCGAGTAGCGGCTTCGCTGAATAAAGATTTGCTCCCGAGTCAGCCTTTCTAAAAAAAAACGTCAATAGCTTTTTTCAGGACCTTTCCTCTTATTTTGCCGAGTTTTATGAGGAACCATCATCAGATTACGGCACCGTAGAATCCCCTTTTTAACGAAAACTAATCGGATGAATCGTTCGGAAACCTCTTTTTAGGCTGCTAGGGAGCTCTTATAGGAATTCATCTTCCCATACGAACTGCGTTTAAAAATTTTTGGGGAGTTCAGTGTGGTAAATTTCTGTTTGCTATTACGGAGTTCCAAATGAAAACTGCACGGAATTTTGAATATTTATTGACTGTTATAGGGATGTTAATACAGCAATTCAGCTGGACTCGGTTGATAATTTCTAAGATCTTGGAATTCTGCTTGATTCAAAACTTAATTTTATTCCTCATATAACAATGACAACAAATAAAGCTAAAGGTGTACTTTGCGTTTTACAAATCAAAGTGTATCAATGATCCGTATGTTATGAAAAGTCTATATGCATCGGTTGTAAGATCTATATTAAAGTATGGATCTGTAATATGAAACCACATATATAAAAAAACATTCTGACGCTATTGAATCCGTGAAAAAACCGTTCCACCTCTAAAAAGTCATAGAACTGTGCTGAACATATCGTTTATTTTCACCATAATTATTGGCGATGTAAGCTCTGGTTTCCTAATCAACGATATAGCGTTCTATGTGCATCAACGCCCTTCACGTTATTTTTCTCCGTTATCAGTTCAATTTTTAGAGTTAATTATGCTAATGCTGAACCTTTGAGAAGAATGTGCAACGAGTTTAAAAAATTTTATAAATTTATTGATTTCTCTTCGTGCCCATCTACAATAAAAAACGATATATTAATCTATTTAGGGCCATTGTTACAACTTGCCGTTACTTAAAGGCAGGATTTTGTCGCACCGATAAATGGGTTTGCATTATAAAACCTTCATTTATTATTTTTTTAACCATTAAATATTTTTATTATTAATAATCATAACAATAAAAAATGGAAGTTGTAATAATGCAAACCTATTTAACGGGTAGACAAAATCATACCTTTAACGATCGGCAAGTTGTAATAATGGCCCTTAAACTCATAATTTTTGTAAACAGAATGTCTCCTAAATTTTTTGTAGATGTTATTATTTTACGTTTAAATCGTTATTATATTCAAGTTGAAGTGTCTGTAAAGATTACCTTCCATAGACAAATAAATAAATAAATAAATCAAAGTCGAGACATTTTTCCGTAAACTGAAGCAAAAATGAATGTACAGACAATTGTTTACTACGGCGATCGGTTATTCGACATTTTCCAAAAACCGGTTTTCGAATAGTTGGAATATTTGAAATTTTGAAAAAGCCGGTTATGCTTTTTAAAATCCAAGAAAAACAAGTCAACCATTTATTTTTTCTTAAGAAAAGTTTTGATTTTTATTTGCTTTCTTTAAAAGAGTTAAAAGTCATGTAAATACTATAAAATAATATAAAAATTAAAGGTTAAGCATAAAAATTACTTCATATCGTTCATATCATAGAGTTTTTAATTGATTATGGTTCGTCAAACTACATGTTCATGGAAAATTTTAGACTCCAACGATCAAAAACAGACCCTTTGTGACAGAAATTCAAACGGGAGTAAATACAAGTGCATTATTTTTTACACTCTTGTAAAAAAAGTGTTGATCTGTCTTTTTCAAAAGTAAATAAGTCTATATTATAAAGAAAATTAAAGAATTGCAAGGAATACTCTATTATTGACTTTATAACGTGTTTAGCTTCTCCATCAAATTTAATAAAAATGTAGTTACGTCGTTACTCGGAGAATTCCATTGTTTGATTTATGAAAGAGTAGTTAATAAAATTCTCGCTTTTGTTGAATTTTCCAGTTCTGAGATATATTATTATAGTATTCAAACCTTTTATACGACGTTCATCTATTCGCTTTCAGTCTGCAATGGATGTCTAACTCTATATAAAATATGAAGCAAACTGTCAACAAAACTAAATAACGACTTTCAAATATGCAGTTTGATCTGTTTGATCCATTGCGCGCAACAAGGCCAATTTAATTCGTCACTGCTACCACCTCATAAGATTATTTCACCATAGTCAAAAAACACCTAGAACTTGTACATTGAACAAAAATACTTGGATAATCAACAGAAAACGTTCGTCTCAGTTTTAATATAGTAAAAAGTAATTTTATTCGAAATATATACAAATTAAAAAGTATTCGACTGAGCCGGTTTTTTAATTGTAAAAAACCGGACTATTCGGCATTCGAAAAATCAACATTTTGATAAAACCGACAACCGTATTGTAGAAAATCCGGGTTTAAAAACCGGTTAACAAACCGGTTAAAAAACCGGGTCGATCACCCTATTGTTTACTCGCGGAATTTTTAACATTTCAATTTTTTGTGTTTTATAAATTAATTTGAAATTGTTTTTCTTTTTATGAAAATAAATAAATTTGTGTGAATATAACAATAATTTTCTACACATCTCCACATGATGATTATTATCCGTGTAGAAATAAATGTGAATTTCCAAACGTGAATTTCCATAAAAACTCTGTACCCGCCTTAAGCTGTAAACCTTCATTCTGTTCTTTTATAATATGTATGTTTTACACCATTTGGCAAACTAAATGGGAACATCATCATATTAAATATTTGTAAAAATTAATTTTCCTTTGTGTAGATTTTGATTCATTACTTTGTAAGCCTTCGTTATTCTTGTTAGACGTATAAAGACTTCAATAATTGATCGGTATTTTTTTTAAATTTATTTTGGCTTTATCTGGATCTCCTTGTTATGAAAAACAGTAACGCGATCAAAAATATTTACACGAGAAGCAAAGGCATATTTGTGTATTTAACAAATTATTGAAACAAAATGGAATTTAACAAAAAAAGATAAATTTTTTTAAGAAACTTTAATTCAATTATATTGATGTTTGGTTAACAAAAGTTATGAAAAGGTGTGTTAATAAAATACAAAATCGAGATAAAATTGTATCGGAATGAAGAATATTTAACAAAGATATTCGTAAGAACATCGTTAAATTGCGTCATATTTGTTAAGTTTTTGTAAATATTGTATAAAACAAATTTTGTATGGATATTTGTCTCATAAAAATTTTATAGGCCTTTCTTAAGTTATTATTAAAACAACATTTCTCTTGCAATGATTTAGTGTTCAATTTCTGTTAATTTTTTTAATTTGTTTCTAATTTAATTAATTATTTAGAATGAATTCATATTTCCGTATTTTTTTTTAATAATTTACACTATTAAACTTGTCAAAATAAAATCATCAACATTCAATTAATTTAAAAAAAATTTAACTCATTAGATCGATTTACTTAATTTATTCTATTCAGCATTTTATAAATGTGACATAGAGTACGCCCGGAAATACTAAATTGTTTTCAAACACATGCATGCATACCAGCGTTCTCAGTTTTGGGGATTTGTCCCCAAATAGAGGATTTTCTTTTGAGATTGGTGACACAAATTTTGGGAAAATACCCAAGGGATTTTCGTTGGGGATTTTTGGGGATAATATATTGTAATAAAACTTGTTATTTAGTTTTCTTTTTTGTATTCAAACTCATGTATTGACAAATCATATTTTTCTCCATGATGGTGGTAAAACTGGAAAAATCTTAATATATAAAATTTTATGTGTGACAAGTCTGAAACTTTGTGTTATTAACTGTTCTGAAAGTGAACTATGTACCCAAAAGTAAAGCTTGTGTTGAACAAGTCTTCTACAATGAATACAACAAAAATTCGCAACAGAATGCAGTATGGGTTATTAGAAGCTCTTCCCCGGCGGGAAAAGTAAATGAATAGTAAACGAGAGAGTAATGTACAGCATGTATAATTATTCATTACAGAATACATTATTGTTAACACAGAACATGTCCTAGGAAAGTAATGAGTTCGCAATGAACAAGCAAAAACAATACAATCCTTCTTCGTAATAAGTGGTAATAGGCAATGTGTAATTTTTGTGTGTGATCAAATTACCTTCTCGTTTCCAAAGGATTGCATTGTTTTGCTTTGGAAAATAATACATTATATCTTCCATTACATATGTAATCAATGAACAGTTTTCCCGCTGGGTCTTAGAATGAATACACACTTAAAAATAATTTAATAATAATTTAATAATTATCTTCAGAAATTCTAACACTTTTTAATATAAGCAACATGTGCAACAAAATTGATAAAGTTTTTGTTATAACTTGGGCCTTTAGCTTTAAAATTCTTATTATAGATCTGTGGGGATTTTCGGGGATAAGTAATTAGCTATTTTGGGGAATTTGGGGAATGAAAAATCGCAAATTAGCGATTCGGTGTAAAATAAAACTGGGAACCCTGATGCATACGTACATCGTATATACATATTGACCGCCTCTGTGCAAAATAATCGTAAGTGCCAAAACACAAATTTTTCAGGAAAAGATATCTTTATCAGTTTTAAACATGCTTTATATTAGAGATGGAATCATGAGTAACTTTCACTCATGCTCATGCACGCTCACGATAAAAGGATTTTTCGGTTCACGTGAGAGGAAGAAAAGTTTTTCATAATCACGGAAACTTACGCTCACGAAATACTCGCGATAATAAACAACTTTAAAATTATTAAAAATTTTAATTAAAAAAAATAAAATAAAGCAAAAAAAATCACGCAATAATCATGCTAAAAATCTACTCATACACGCTCACTTACGGTCAATTTTTTTATAATCACGTGAGCGGTGTCCGGCAATATTTTAAAAGTTATCAGCAGTTTTAACTTTGTGTAAATTTTAAATTAAATTACGTTTAAATTAAATTACGTCCTTAAAAATTCCTCATAAAACATATTTTTTGGCAAATATGCTCACGAACATTTTCCGAAAAGTAACTAATGTAATTTATTTTATTTGCTGTCGCTTTTAAAGGGAAAATAATTTGCCATCTGTTTTTCTCTTAATTTATCTCTAAGATACTTTCCTAAAAAATATTTTAAAAGCGTCCAAATCTTTTGAAAACAAAGGTTTTGTCTTCATTTGTCAGAGATTTTAACATGCTTAAAACAAAATATGTACGAGTATGTATGTACTTTAATAATATGTTGTGATACATGAACGCTGCCAGGAGGTGGAGGAAAAAAGAAGGTAAATCTGCTTTAAAAAAAGGCTAAAAGAAACGAATTTTGTTCAAAAAAGAAGCTTAAAAAATGCTAGAAGATGTTAATTAAAAATTTAAAATTTTATTATGGACAATATCAAGTTTTAGTGAACAAATATCATTAACAAATACCACATAATTTCATACAAATAAATAAATAAGTCGAAATTCAATAAAATTAAATTTGCGAAATCCCTGCAATGCCAGCAGTTTGCTTAACTGAAGTAACTTTATGAAAACCAACTTTTGTTCACATTTTTTTAATTAAACGGAAAATGAAAAAAATATAAATTAGTTAAAATTTTTGAATTTGAATTTTTAAGGCTAAATCCAAAAAGAAACCTAAAGCCACTAAACCTTTACGTGAATTTTATTCAAACTTACCTTATATTTTCCTCCAAACCTATTTCACTAAACCCCATAATACACAGCATACTGAATTTGTGTATCCTGTAATAATCAAGATTCTGTAATATAGTTTTAAAAATTATTGAAATGGACCTTATACCGTTTGCAACTAGACCCCTCAAATCGAGCCTCGAAAAGGCTAAACTGACAATGCTGATAATTACAGAAGATGTGACAACTATTTATTTGGAGCAATCATAATTCAAATGAATTGTACTTAATTATTTCTAGTACTTTCTTAATACTCAAACTCAAATACAACAAAAATATTAAATCATACTTCTTTCTCTTCACTCTCAAAATAATAAACCCAGCAAGTAAATATTATCTTTATTTTTAATATAACACAGAGCGATTAAATTAAAAAGTCATTTTCAAGTTTATGCATTTTCTTATCTCCGCTTACTTTCTTTTGAATATAAATAAGTGGTCACTGTAAAAATTCAACTTATTTATATTTTCCTATTTCCAAAGATTAAAATTTAGAATTTGTTTATAAAAAAAGTTTAGCTTGTTTGTTTGCTTCTTTAAAAATAGTATTTTTCTTCTGTCACAGAATTTTGTACGAAAACGAAAAAATTTTTCAATACGAAACATTTTGTTTATGTTTCTTCAGCTTTCATATGTTTTCGTAAAAAATTTTAAATACTCGCAGGAAAACATATCATGAGTTAAAGAGCCACTTTAATTTACTTTCCAACAGGTAAAGCTGCCCTTCAAAAGGGAGCACATAAATCATCCGTAAAATAATTGATGAACTGAACTCAAAGTAGTTCTGTAACTGACGTATTTACAATAGTTTTAACAATGAAAACTTACATCGGGTCTAGCAGATCCCATCTAGATACTTATGTACACCACCACTTCTGACGTGTGGACACTGTTTCCAGCTTTTCCACTATTTGCCGTTAAATTATATGAGGCAGTTTGATAACTCCCTGACTTTTTATATTTCCAAAGCACCATCTTCAAATCCAACACTAGTCCTGTTAAATTTTATCTATTACTAGACTACTGTCGAATTTTGAGGAAGTTGCGTCTATTAGTTTGCTTTTCACCGCGATTGAAAGTACCCAACCTCGTCACTTAACGAAAATGAAAAAAGTGAATTAAAGATTTTTTTCTTTTCGTTAAAAAACATCATCGAAACCAAAGAAAGGCTTGATAAATACTATGGGAAGTCTGCACCACCAATTCAAATTCTTAAAATCTGGTTTTCGTTGTAGTCGTACCAGCACAAATGATTTTAAACTTACAGATCGTCACTTCAGAAAAGGCCAATAAAATACATTGATATGGTATTGGACAATCGGAGAATGAAAGTGCGTGAGATGGCGGAGTCTTTAGTCATCTCACACCAAGCGAGTTCATCACATTTTGTATGAATATTTGGATATGAAAAAGCTATCCGCGGGATGGATGCCGCGATTGCTCATACTGGACCATAAACGCAACCGCGTGATCATTGCAAAAAGCCACGAAATGGGCTACCTCATCCAGCATACTCTTTGAATTTAGCCCCTATGATTATTTCCAGTTTACAAATTTTAAGAAATGAATTGCTAGTAGGAACTTTGGCTCAAACGAAAAGATTATCATTGAAACAAACGCTTAATTGGGGGCGTCATCAATCGCTGTCAAAAGCAACTTCCTCGAAATTCGACAGTAGTCTAGTAATAGATAACATTTAACAGGACTAGTGTTGGATCTTATTATTTAGAGGGAATGAAAAAACTAAAAGGTTTGGTCATGTTGCCAGAACACCAGAGTACCGCCTGCCGAGACGAGTATTAGAAGCAAGGCCGATCGATACTAGGACCAGAGGAAGGAAAATAGTAATTTGGCAAGACACAATTAACGAGATTCTGACTGAACCAAGAATAGAGCTTAGAACGGCCAAAACAATGGCACAGAAATTGAGAAGTCTTTGCAAAAGTCTCTACACTGCAAGGTAAAAAGAGGTCCGGAATATGTAAGGAAAAACTAGAAACACGCTGGACTGAATGTATCGAACTTAAAGAAGAATATGTTGAGGACTAAAAAGCTTTTTTGCCGGAAAAATTTTATTTTATCCAGAATGTCACGGAGTTATCAAACTGTCCTCGTACCTAAAAACGGCTACAAATAGTTACATATTATTTTTATTAAAACACATGTGGGCGCAGATAAAGTATGCGTATAATGATGTATTCATATGTTTTAGAGGTCTCGGAATTTATTTCACCTTAAAATTACACAGTTAGCTGATAAATAATTATAATTAGTTAGCAATTTTTTTAAAGAGCATCAGATACATTTTTTTTGAGGAATATGAACCAGTTTCATTAATGCCTGGTTATTCATTTAAAAAGCAAACTTAAATCATACTACATCCGTTAAAAACCCCCTATTTATCAATGTTGTGACTCATTATTTTTAACTAGATCATAATAAGGTTGCCTTTTAAGTAATTTATTTACAACTTATATACATATGACTGGGCTTATATATGAATTGTCCTCGATGAGTATTCAACTAAGTTTTACTTAGCCCAAAACTGATCCAAAATGAATCTGTGCAATATATCCATAGATTTGATATTGCTTGGCCCAGGAATGAAAATGTAAACAAAAGTTTATATTAAAATTAAATGTTGTGTTGCGATAGTTTGAGTTTAATAACTGCACGTTTAGGCAATTCAATTAACTGTTGAATTGTCTTTTAAGCAATCCAATACTTTCTATGAAAACTGTCAATATGCACGCTTATTATTTTGTTGATAAGAATAGTGCAATGCTAACTTAAAAAATTTGTTGAATTAACAAATCATTCAGCTGCCTTCGTCCATTTGTTTCGTACAAAATTTTTGTACGTCCAAAATTTTGTTGACTGAGAGTTTTCTGCAACACGATTCACTTATTTGAAAAATATTTTCCGGAAAATCAAAGCTTTCATATGAAACATGTACATAAAAAAGAAAAATCTGTGAAAAAATGTTTAGAAAAAATTATAAAAGACAGGAGGTGCGTCTGTTAATAGCTTAGGAACTAAATAAAGCGAAATTGTTTTCAAACTGCATACCATACATACATATATTTTAAGAAAATAAATTTATATATAAAAGAATTGCCGTAAAACATCTTTTGAAACACTATAATGTGGCAGCTCAGTTCAACTTAGTCCGGGAAAAAATTTTAATTAAACAAATACAAGTTGAGAGTTGTAGGAACAAAATCATTTCTCGCTCTCAAGAAGAGAGACCTCAAACTAAATATGAAAAAAAATTGTCGGGACAAATATTTTTTTTCCGGAATACATAATGAATCGAACTTAATAATTTGTTAGTCCAGCAAATTGGCAGTGTCTGTCAGACTACGACGTCAGTAGCAGCCTTTCTAAAGAACTGAAACAAGCCAAATTCACATGCAAAAATGTTGACAGCCGTAATCTGATATCTCGAGGCCGGCTGCGGCGAATCCGCCTTGAACTGAACGATATGCGATAAATAGATTGTCTGTATTAAAAACATTACATTCAGTACTTTGAGTGTTTGTTGCAAAAAAAATTGTTTTATGTTCAATCTAGAATTACTATCTGTTTTGAACATAAAACCGAGAACATTGAAATTCATCAAACAAAAGTATGTTTTTGTCGTCTTTTCAAATCGAATTCCGACTACATTTAATTCTCTGACAACCCTGATTTTCTCAAAAATAAGGTTTTTGAGTTATAACGTTGATACTGCAAATGAGTGGCTTGTACTTTATGAGCATACTTACACGAGAACAGATTTAAGCGGCACAATTTTTGTTCTTTCCAAATCACACGAGACCAATTCGTCTGGCATAAAATGTATACGTAGACCCAGCTTTGTGTGTGTTAGTATTTTTTTTATTCATTTGAGGTTTGTAAGTGCATACGTATGTATTGGGGAGCCCCGTAGACTAGTAGATAGCGTACTAGATTATTAGTCGACGGGTCACAGGTTCGATTCCTGCCTAGACCCTGGGTGTTTCTGCAGACAAGCCCAAATGGCTTCGCGGTTTGTGTTTGTTTAAAATTAGTTTCGTGCTGCTAATGCGGAGTTGTAGCTGGTTGAAAAATTATGCCAACCAAAAACCGAAGGCGAATTCATAACAGGTGGTTTCGACAGCTCAGCTAATTATTTTTTGCTCCTTGCATCTCCTTGCATTTTGATGTGTTTTGTTCGTCAAATTATGTTTATGTTTGATTTATATATAGTATTAGACGTTGATTTTGACAAAGAAAACAGGTATTTTTCAAAGCGAATTGAGGCGAGTCTACCTACCTTGCCAAAAACCATTCTCTTCACCGAATTCGCACACAAGCTGCCATGTTATGCCAGTATAATTATGCCCGTGTAAATTGGCTCTTTGGTATGCATAGAAAATGCTATGCCTTTGTAACAACTTCCGTCGTTTGTTTGTGGGTGTAGCTGTAGATGTCGCTCCAAAAGTATGCACAAAAAAATTCAAGTTCAAGTTCCACTATCCAGACGATCAATTCTTCTACAAAAATCTTTTTTTTCTACAAATTATTATACATATTTTCTAACTGAGTCAACGGTGCGGATTGAGGAAAGCGTGTCTTAAGCCTTTTTAGTAAACAAAAATCTCTTTTTATAAATAGAAGTGTTTAATGACATCTCCTTTTCTACAAAAAAATGTACACTTTTGTCGTTTTTTTAGTCGCTATTTAGTATTCAGTAAATAGTTTCTATTCTCAAAGGTATTCTCTAAGAGAATACCTTTTCGAATGCAAGTACAAGGCTAAACGTAAAGTTTTTTATATCAATGAAAATATTATAACTTCAACAGTTACATTTGTGGAACAAAAATAAATAGTATCAACAATATTTATTTGTTAAAATTCATACAAAATACTACGCACACATACATACACACTATAAAAAATAACATTAATAAAATGAAAATTGAAAAAAACAGTTTCAATGAAGGTCATTACTAATGTAAATTCGAAAACAAATAAAAAACTAAATGTAACTGATATCTAATTGTAAATCAGAAAACATTATTTTTGTAGCGTAAATTGTTGTGTAAATAAAAAAAGGGAAAATAAACACGAATGGTGGGTGTTAGAACCGTTAGTTGATTGTTTTAATGAAAAAGTTATTTAATTTCAGTTTAATAGACACAAACTCAAGTTACATCTATACTTGGAAATGAAAACTTAATTAACAGGTGAAATATTTTAGTAAGAACTTACAATTCAAATTGAATGCATAAACCATATTTTACTCCTATATTCAACTAAAAACTATAATATAAATAATAAATAAGTTATCTATGTTTTTGCTTTATCTAGTAAAAAGTATAAAATACAATAATACTCTTTACACTATATAAACATTTGAAAAGTTGTCTAAAACGTGCTTCATAAGAAATTAAACACATTTATTAAGGTAATTTTAGACAACTTGACCAACGAATTCTCATCATTTCAAAGAAAAGCAAAATGAAACGGATACATACTCGTATAATCAAAATTAGGTAACCGTTTTTCATAATAATAGTTAATTAAAAATATATGTATGCATATGTATGCCAATCTACATATGTATGTATGTACTTATAATGCGATAAAGAATCTACGAAAAACGACAGTCTACATATTTATATATACTTATGTACATATTTGTTCCTTTTAACTCCTACAAGGAGGAGGAATAATAATTACTTTGGACCCAAGTGGGCTGGTACTCTTTCCTAATTCTTCACCGGCGACCTGTCAAGCTAAACTAACTCCTACAAGGAACTTAAGGCCTTAAGGTCGAGGCACTTAGAATCCGTCGTACGTTATATGTCGGTCGCTTATTTCAACTTACAACTAAGTTGAAATACAGATTTTCTTATGAGCTTTGTCCCATTCCGTACGACTCCGTCAACGCAAAGTACTAAAGTTGGGCAACTTTGAACGTACGTTGACAGCTATCAGTTTTTTAGCTTTGCTTTCATCAAGCTTATGTATGCATCTACATATGTATGTATGTAACTGTCAGTTTTATTTTCTGAAAGGTGAATTGATAAAGAGATTTCTTGATATGAATTAAGAAAATCTAAGCTTTGGGTGCTACGTTTGAAAAGTATTCCCTCATTTATATACCAGAAGCTCGACCCAGTTTCGTGTATTGACCGAAATCTGGATGGCACACTATGTAATTCCAAACGAAAGAAATTTCTTTCGAATTGCAATGTTTTCTTTTCAAATCGAACTAAAAAGAAACCCGTCGATGGCGACTGACTGAAATTGCATTGCGCAGAAAATTTCTACATATTTTAAATAACAAGGTTCTAACAGGTCATGTCGTAAGCACAGCTGCTCTTTTTTTATAATGTGAGTTCTTGCGTCAAAAGTTGTTTATGATTTCATATAAATTTCCGACATAAAAACTAACCAGCAGTAACAAGTGTTTCTTAAATCTTTTTTTATGCGAAAAAATATTTGACGCTTTGCCTTTAATCTCGTATGTGCAAACTTTAACACGAATAATGCAACTAAAATACATTATTCGAAACTTTAATCGAATGTAATTAATTAATATAAAACAAAACTTGTATCACTAAGAAAATGATTTACACAAAACTTACTTTTGTGGGCTGTTTATTTTCTTTTAATATAATTAAATAACTTAGAAGTCTTTGTGTTAAATAAGATATGTTGTTTGTGCTGTTGCAGATATTTTATTAAAGTTTCTTGTTTTTATTTAGTGTTGTTGTTTCATTCGTTTGTCGTCGTTGTATTTAGCGTTAATTTTATTTATTAAATTGGAGACGTTGGCAATTCTTTATTGCAAAATGTTTACAGTAAAATACATTTCTTGGTCTTTTGCAATTGTAAATAGAGGCTTTCGTTATAGATAAAATTTAAAAAAAATTAAATCTATTTTTTGAATGCGCAAATATGTAACACTTGTTTTTTCACAATACCATCATAATTAAATAACCACATACAAATAAGATTTCTTGCTCAACATAATCACAAAATGTCAGGTTCAAAAATATACATATATTTTTTATTTTATTTATAAAACTATTCACTGCTATTCAGCCAGCTCTTTTCTATATTTGTATGGAAATGTCTAATCTTTATTCAATTTTACTATGGTTTTATTCTTTTGTTTAATTTAATAACATGTAGAATTTCTTTACAAAGGCCAGCAAATCTACTAATAATTTTTTTTCTTTTTTTCGTTTTCTTTTTGTGCGAATGTATGTATGTTCGCTTACTTTTCTTAATTTCACGTTAGTTAAACACTAATCAACGACAAACGTCAAACTACTAAGAGAGTGCAGAGTTAACATTTCGCTTTTATAAGAAATGAGAACAGTTGTGCAAATAAGTAAATAAGCAGTGTTGCGTTTTGTTAGCTTTAATATGGGATTTTTTTGATAAAGGGGAAGTTTTTTTTTATATTGATAAAAATTAAGATAAACATAATGAATTAGTACATATATCTGTTAGCTTATCATTAAGAAGATAACTGCTTTTTAAGACAATTCATGTATTTTTATTAGATTTAACTTATCCGTTTTCGTTGTTGTTGTTAATTTATACATTTTTTTTATTTCTATTTCTATGAACTAGGTGAATATCATAATGTCAATTATTTTGTACAATTTTCGGAATGTTATAACGTAATGACTTGTATATAAGTATGTATATACATATATCAACTTATAATATCATATAAGGCAAATGCATGTAGGTAGGTAGGTATTTCGTATTTAATTTCATAAATTTAAATCCGAATTTTAACTGTAATTTTCTTAGAATTAGAAATCGAAAGCAGATGGCAAGTCAGAAAAGTGTATATACAGTGTTTTTTATATCAGACCAAATTCTCTAAGCGTTGTTTAGCCACAAAATATTTGAAATGTATAATATTTGTCTAAAAATGGTTCGATTTTCCTACGCTTCCCTACTTCTGGCAACACTGAATCATATTAATCTTTTAATAGTATGGCCATCATTGTACATACCGAACCGAAAGCAGGATAAAAAGCTCGAATTATTTTACACATAATAGTTTGCCATAATAATTTGCATAATTTGCATTTCCGTTTCCAATAACCAAAATATTGACAAATTCGAACAGTACCATTTTCGAATCGGCTGAACTCCATAATGCTTGAGTACATTCGTAAATGCAGTAATTAAAGTTTGGCGTACGAAAAACACTACTTAGCAGTAATTTGTTCGTTAAAAGTTTCTTTATCCATTCATTTGATATTGTTGCAACTACAGCAACATTTTGTTTGTTATTGCATTTACGTTCATTCTTTAAGAGCTATAGTCTATTACAGCCCGATCTCTTAAGTGTAACAAGATTTTAAATATTTGATCAGGTTCTGTCTACTTATATGTGTATTATCCAAACAATTGCCAAACAGGAAACGTCTTCTATGCAATAACCTTGCAAGCAATTAACTTGTATCAGGTCATGGCAACCTAATGTGTCATGCATTGCACAACTATTAAAAGTGGCGTTAAGTTTAACATTAAAACACAGACATTTTAAATTCAGTATCTTAAACTACTTAATGTATATAAGATTAGAGTGTTCTTATGTATTAAGAGGAATATTTACTAATAATCAAAAATATTATATCTTGAAAACTTGTGACATGTTTGAGAAATGTCGAAATGATTTCTTTACTTGCAAGTAACATTTCAATGAGCACGCAATTCTTATCATCAAAAACCAACAATAAAAATTGCATTTCAATTTTTATTTTGAGATATAAGTAAACAAAATACCAAAGACATTAGCTTCTCAAATGCTGTTTAGTAATTATATATTATTAATTGAAGAACTTCGAATGCACGTTTCTTCTAAACACCATACCTATGAAAGTAATTAATTAATCAGTTGGATTTAATAGTTTTTATAAGGATCAACTTTTTATTTAGTAAAACGTTTATTAATTTGTTTTATTTGTTTATGTATTATTTTGCTTAAGATTGACTTTTATACGTAATGAACAATTATTTGACACAATTTTGTATATTTATGTATGCTTTGTCTTTAAACATAAATTTTCGTAATGATTTTGTGATAACAATGATAGTTTTAAAGTTCAATGCTTTTTTTTAATTTTAATAAAATTAATTAAAAAAGCATTTGTATAAAAAAATAATTTTAAAAAATATGTATATAGAAAAAATTTTTAAATTGTATTTATATGTTTAAAACATACAAAGTAGAATGTTTAATGCCTACATTATGTGTATAGTAACTGTACTTTTTTGACAAAATTAAAATTAAAAATTATCGTTGTTTTGAAAATAATAAAATAAAGTATTTTAATTAACAAATTTTGTTTTAAATAAAATTTCCTACTGATGCTGTTAGTTGTCATGCCTTGCTATCAGAACTCAATTTTGATTATTAACAACTTGCACGTAATTGGCCGGAAAAAGACCATAACGATTTTTACATAAGCCACGCCACCAGCCTTCATCGATCTGAAATATAATGAAAAGATAAAGTTGTTATCGACGGCTTAAAATATATATTTTTAAAAGACACAATTATATTAAATGTGTACATAATTTCGATATTTTTTGCCAAGCATTATTTAGATAAATTCAAATTATAATTTTGTCACTTTTCTTCACAAAAAATACATAGTATATTTAAAAACCTGAAAACTCTCTCATCTGTCAGAAAAAAGCTTGTGCCATAGTCGTGTTTCAATACAGTTCTTTTAAACATTAACGTAATTAACAGAATTATATAAACTATTAGAAAAAACGAAAAATTACTAAGCCTGTCCATAGCATTCGTTACAAAGTTGAATTATAAACGGAATTCCAATATAATTCTAATTATGAACGTGGCCATGAAAGAAACCTTTACAAAAAATTCGACAGACGAATTTATACTATTTTCTCTTACCATTTCAATATGCGTTATAATGTCATCCGGATCAAAGGAAATTTCATCATCATCACTAGCTTGATAATCATATAAAGCGTAAGCATGAATGTGAGTATCTTCAATATAGTCGGCTAAATTGTCAGAGTTTCCAAGAACAGCTGGGGCTCCTGTTTCAACTTGTGACAAGGATTCTGCTTGGTGTAGCTGTTCTTGTTCTTGTAGAGAAGGTTCTGGTGATTTAGGAACAGAATGTTGTTTAACTTCACTTTGATTTTGGTACAAAGGCTCTGGTTCTTCTACAGTAGGAATAATTTCTGCAGCAACTGGGGCTGCAATTTCTACTGTATGTGGTGGTTCAGGTGACTGCACTTCAGGTGGTGTGGCCACTGTTTCTATTTCTATGGAAGGTATTAAGTCAGGAGGTGGTGCTAAAACTCTTTTTTGTACCGGCTGAACTTCCTGCTTTACTTCTGCGACAATTTCTGGTTGCGGATTTACCTCCTTAATTTGTTTTTCTTGCTCCTTGTTCACTGTTTTAATTTCCCTTGGAATGTGTATGGGTTCTTTACGTACGGTGGGTGCATCCTCTTTAGTTGGTGACTGCATTTGATTAAATGCACTTATTGCATTACCTATGCCCCCTTCGCGACCAGTCACTATGTGACAACGAGGACCTTTTGGAGGTGGCTGCTTTGCTTCTTCCGCTGCTGGTAGTGGTTTATTTTCCACAATGGTTTTCTTTGCTGCTTCTTCGCGATCTCTTTTGTCCTTAGCTTCTCGTAAGCGTTTTTGTTCTTCCGCCCTTTTGCGACTTTCTTCTTCGGAATTTTTTGCCAAATTTTCAAATTTAGCACGTAGATTTGAAGGTTTGGCTCCTTCAATGATTGGTTTTGTTTTGGTATAATTTGTGCCAACTTGTTGCTTGCCACCATCGTCATAAGAAGCCGCTGATTTATCCATGCGATCCTTTTGTATACCGAACTTGCCGCCGAATCCCTGATAAAAATTAATAAAATTGGTATAAATTTGCAATAAAGTATATTATTTTACAATTTTGTGATCCACTTGGCTTTCATGTTTTTGCGGAGCTTCAATGTGGTCCCAACCAACAGCTGATTTGTCCTTGCGATCCTCCTGAACACCAAATTTTCCACCAAAACCCTTGGAATAATCTGTAAAAAAGCAAAAAAAAAATAACATAATTTTTTTTAAACGACCCATAATATACTATAGCAACCTTTTTGTGACTCATGCTTTTCCACTTTTTCCACATGATCCCAACCAACAGCTGATTTGTCCACCCGATCAGATTGAACTCCAAATTTTCCACCAAAGCCAGTGGCATAATCTTTTTGTGAAGCATGTTTCTCAACTTTTTCAATGTGGTCCCAGCCGGCAGCAGACTTATCAACGCGATCAGATTGCACTCCAAATTTACCACCAAAACCAGCGGCATAATCTTTCTGTGATGCATGTTTCTCTACCTTACCTTGGTAATCATGTCCCACAGCCGATTTGTCCATGCGATCGGTTTGAACTCCAAATTTTCCACCATAGCCATAGCCAGGATTGAATTCTTCCATTTCCTTGCGTTTTTTATCCTGATCTGCCTTTTCAGTTTCGGAACGAAGTTTATCCATGCTGAAATTAAAATTTAATTATAAAGAATTTTTTTTATATTTCTCTATTTACTCTATAGCCCCGGCTGTACGACCACTACCCTCTATAGTTTTAGAACCCCATCTTTGTTCTTGCTCGCTAACATCATTAACAAAATCTGGATCCGTTTCCCAGTCATCATCTTCAGCAGCTGCGGTATTTTGTATTTCTAAACCAGCAGTGGCTTTCCACATTTTCCTCGAACTTTTTTCAACTTAATACAGCGATAACAATAATACTTCTAAGTGATATTTAATAAAAAAGATTACAATGATTAGTCATCTAAAATTTTAAAAGAAAAAATAAACACTTTAGGCCAAATAAAGAAAGATAACAAAGACCTGCCACCATCTGCACTTGTTTTGCATTTGGGAGTGGTCAATATTTTTTAGCA
Source organism: Gymnocheta viridis (assembly GCA_956483585.1). NCBI lineage: Eukaryota > Metazoa > Arthropoda > Insecta > Diptera > Tachinidae > Gymnocheta > Gymnocheta viridis. The sequence continues at coordinate 27,388,711 of OY101442.1, read as the reverse complement.
AACATATCTTTTTATGGTACCATCAAACTTACTAAATTTTTAATGATCAAAATAACAATACTTTAAATTTAAATTAATAGAATTACTACACAATTTCGATTAATAAATACAATAAATTTTTAAAATTTTAAGAAAAAGTACTTTTCAAAACTTTTATATTTTTTTCTTTTTGAACTGTCATTTTATATCCATATTTCTTTTCGTTTCATTTTCTATTTTCACAGCCGGCAATAACACAGAGCCGTTCTGTAGTTTCAAAGAATAATACAACAATGTTTGCAATAGATACAACTCTGTAACCAATTTGACATATAAATGCTTGTGCAAGCATTTAATTGTCAAAACTTTCAAAATGGCCGTTTCCGCTTAAAGCAATCAATGCTCGTCCATTTCTTTCCGTGCGGTTCTTAAACATGACTGGTTTAACGAATAGGGTAAGTGGTGATAATATTACAAAATATCACCAATTTATTATGGAAAGCTATACAAAAGTGTAGTTAAATGTCCCTTAACAAATTTCGAATCGAGTGCGTCCAATAAAGTGCTTCATTTTGAACAATAAGTGTGAAATTTCATTGTAATTGGTGTAGCAAACTGCACGTGCTGTAAAAGTGAAAATCATTGCAAGTGTGTTATTTTATTGTAAAAAGTAAATTATACATGTACTAACTATAACAAAAGAAAGAGTGAAAACTTCGGATAAATGTCTAAATTATTTCTTTTCACTCTTCGAAAGCATTGTTGACATATTGTATTTGTTTTGTTTAGTAAAATTTCATGTGTTGATTGTTTCATGTTTATTTCATAGGCCGTTGTAATTGATGGACGTGGCCACTTGGTTGGACGCTTGGCTTCCGTTGTTGCCAAATACCTCTTGCAAGGTGGCAAAGTTGCTGTTGTTCGTTGCGAAGAATTGAACCTCTCTGGTCATTTCTATAGAAACAAAATCAAGTATTTGGCTTACTTGCGTAAACGCTGCAATGTCAATCCTGCCCGTGGTCCATTCCACTTCCGTGCTCCTTCCAGAATTTTCTACAAGGCTGTTAGAGGTGAGTTGAGCCATAAATGCAAATTTTTTTAATAATTAAATTTGTTGTTTTACCTAAAAAAAATCATGTCCTAACAAATTAAATTTTGATTTAAATGCAAAGAAAAACGTAAGTCGCGATAACTGATATTAAACCAAATTTATTATTTTTCTGCAAACAAAACACTTCGTTGTAACTATGGTTATAATTTCATTACAATAAAAGTGTTCATCTATAATGAATGAATAGCTTTTGTAATGTTTTATAGCTGAACGACTCGCCAATGATATAGATATAAAAGTTATACTTATGCAGCTTATAAATAAGTTTTCAGTAATTAAAATATTGCTTTTAACATTTAACACTTAATTGTTGTTTTTACTACTGATAGATGTATAATAATCACGTAATATGAATCTCATTGGATATAGGATAGGATATGTATCACGAACGCATAATTAATCATCCTTATTCCAGTTGTCGACATCGACATCACGTGAACACAATGCCAAGAAATTGAATCTTGTCTACTCGCTCTCGAGAACAATTTTGTGCTAATGAAAGTGTACTTCTTTTCTGTAAGGTCTAGCAAATAACATGAGCCTATCAATAGTAGTCAGTTGTTTTCGACAACGGGTAGACAAGCCCCAATTTTTTGCTATTTTGTTGACGTGACGTCGATGGGGCCAACTGGAATAAGGGTGAATAAAAATATCAACCATAACTTGTTACTGTGCCGTGAAATCAGTTTTATAAATAGCAATGCATCTAATATGATCTTTTATGTAAAACAACATCTCTGAATCGATTTAATGATGAATAACTCTATCTTACCTACATTATTTGAATTCGAAAATATGTAACGAATCTTTAACTGATTCTAAAAAATAATACTAAAAGTGCTTCACAAAAATAACAATTTTCTAATATGTATTTTTATTTTTACTTTCAGGTATGTATTGAAAACGTAAAAGTGCAGAAGTACACTACAGTCTTTGCTATGATGAACAAATATTTCTTACCTACATTATTTGATGTGTAAATATGAAACTAAGTTAAATACTGACTGGTGCTTTAGCGAAACAAATTTATTTAATTTTTGACTTGCCACATTTAATTAAATATATGTGTATTTCTGTTTGTTTGCAGGCATGATCCCCCACAAAACAAAACGTGGTCAAGCTGCCTTGGCTCGTCTACGTGTCTTTGATGGTATCCCATCTCCCTACGATAAGCGTCGTCGTGTCTGTGTTCCCATCGCCATGCGTATCTTGACTTTGCGCTCTGATCGTAAATACTGTCAATTGGGACGTTTGTCCAATGAAGTTGGCTGGCACCACGGTGATGTTGTAAAGAGTTTAGAACGCAAGCGTAAGGCTAAGTTGCAAGTCATTTTGAAACACAACAAGCTTATGAAGAAGTTGACTGTCCAGGCTCGCGAAAACATTGCCAAGCAAGCCGAACCTTTCAACAAGATTATCAAATCGTACGGCTACGAATGTTAAATTTCGCATCTTATACATAATTTAGTTGAGTGAAAATATTTTTTTTTATGAAAAAGCTTGGTTTAAAAAAAATTAAAGATAGTCAAAACAAAAAAGCACGTATGTTTTTAATAAAAAAAATTATTTAAAAAAATTTCAATCTCAATTTATTTGCTTACAATCTGTTAAATAGTATAGTAATGCATCATAATGTACATATTTCAATTGGAGTTCATTTACATCATAATATCTTTAACGTGCCAAGCAGGGCGCATATAACAAATTTAATTTATTGATAGGCCAAGTTACATTACGACGTCTTCCTAAACTCGAGCCATGGTAAACTTATTAACAAAAAATTTTATATGAGGAGTCTCCGCTGCATTTATGAGACTGGATTTTTTCAACTTTAATGAGTAGCCATTTGCGCGCAATAAGCAATTCGGACATTGAAGTTTTCGACACATTTTCGTGAACACCTTGACTGGAATTCCAATTTCGTGAAAACAGCATTTACCTTTATTCCAGCTGGCGACGTCGACGGCACGTTAACACAATACCCAGAAATTGGGGCTTGTCTACCCGTTTTCGAAAACAGGCTCATGTTATTTTCTAGACCTTAGAGAACAAAAAAAATATTTTAGAGAGCGAGTAGACAAGCTCCAATTTTTTGGTATTGCGATAACGGGACGTCGGTACCGCCAACTGGAATAAGCGTGATTAAGTTTGCATTAGCTAGCCATGGATTTGATTAGACAACGAACAAATGCTTCTTTGCACTTGAATTTGTCTTATCTGAATCGCTGCTGTTCATGTTTTATTCTTGTCCAAACAGTGTTGAAAGAACATTTTGTCGTACAACAATTTACGGCATCTAATCTCATTAAAAAAATGGGAAATAAGGAGAACACCAACTCCCTCCATAACAAAGAAAATGAAGTTTTCCAGTGGGGATTTCGACTCGAAAAAAACATTTTCGAAACAATGTATTAGCTACAAATTCGAATGATTTCTGTTTCGAATCGAAATAAACCCCCCAGTTATTCCGCTGACGCTCAAACTAGTGCCATTTGTATTAAAAATATTTATTTGATTCTTTAGCAAATGCATTTCAAAACAATAGTTTCAGGCAAAAGTTTTATCTAGGACACATAACGTGCCGTCCCCCATCCACTGGCAAGCTGGCACCCGTTATGAAACTAGCCTTATCGCTTGCTAAAAATGCAATAACACCGGATACTTCATCTACTTGACCAGGACGACCCAAAGCATGCGTTGTTTTACTGTGTTCAAGAAATTTAGCATATGTCTCTTCACTCATACCACCCCTCTTGTGAATTTCTGTAATGATAACACCTGGATTAACTGAATTACAGCGGATTCCTTTTGGGGCCAACTCCAGAGCAACACAGCGCGTGAACTGGTCAACAGCTGCTTTAGATACATTGTAAGCCAAAACACCTGGGAACGAACGTATGCCATTTACACTGGACACATTTACAATAGAACCTTTGGTTTTAATTAGTTCTGGCACGACCAGCATGGTGAGCTGGTAAACTGCTCGCATATTCGTGTTCATAACACGATCATATTGTTCGAGGCTAGTATTTTCTATTGTGCCGGTTTCCAAAAGACCAGCATTATTGACTAAAATATCTATTTTACCATATTTAGCAAGAGTTTCGCTAACAATACGTTTAACATCTTCTTCATTATCCATATCGGCCTGGACAATAAGGGGTGCCTGTCCTTTCATGACCAGAATCTTATTTGCCACTTCTTGCAGCTTATCAACATTTCGGCCAACTAATGTTAACAATGCACCCAATTCTGCAAAGTGTAAGCTAGTCGCCGCACCTATGCCTGAACTTGATCCAGTAACAATGACAACTTTATCTGTAAAATCCATATTAGATATAAAATCCAAGCTTTCCAACGCACACAAGCAAATTAAGACCGGTTTTTGTATGCAACTTCAAGTGAAATGTGGTAAATGATATACTTTATAGTAGCACGCAGTATGTACTATGTATGTAGTTTGTGATAGTAAGTAGGTGAATAATAAGTTCGCTTTTTTATAAAAGCTTTTTATATATAAAATAGAAAGGAATTTACCTACTGCTATAATGAAATGGAATTCTAAAGATAAAAATGATGCCACACTAAAATATATGTACATATACAAATTCCAAATGTCCAGAAAATCATAAAAATAATCATAAATCAATTAAGCCGTTGCCAACCACACCCGATCTTATGAGCTGAATTTTTGAATATAAGTACCGTCATCTAAAAAATTGGCCTATATAACGTACATATGTGTATGTAAATATTTACATAATTTTTTAGCCAATCTTTCAAGCATTCACTTATGTATGTAAATTATTTAGATATGGATGTAGCATGTACATATAAATAGATTTTTATATGAAAATACACTCAACTTTATTACAGTAGGATCCCGATAATTCATATTCGGAAGGGATCCCTCATCTTTTACGAATCGCAACTATTTTCGATTTAATGGGACTTCGGTAATTACAAAAAATAAATATAAGACAAATTTGTGTGAAAATAAAAAAAAATTAATTGCAATAAAATTAAAAGTAATATATTGAATATTCTGACTGCGACTAAAATTACAATGGCCTTATACAAATTATATTAAACGACAAAATGTAAACTAAATAGTCAGAAAGAGAAACAAAAAAATGTTCAGTACTGAACTACATACTACCTTTTCGACCCCTCGTCTTCCTTTCAATTTGTAATATTCAATAAATACTCATTCAATAAATTTTGACAAGCATGTGCGATAAACTTGAAACCAATTTTTAGAACGTGTACGGTCAGAGTAAAATAGTGACAAGTTTGAAGAGAATGGCAGCTCTAACGCTATTCAATGATAACCAAGCAAGTATTTAAATACACCTTGTTGATAACAAAAAGATTTTCGTAGTATATCGTACCGTGTTTTTGCAATTTACAGCTAATTAAATATTACATATGTACATACACTTAAATAATGAATTTTAATGGAAAAGTAGTTCTTGTAACTGGAGCCAGTTCCGGTATTGGAGCAGCTGCAGCCCAAGAGTTTGCAAAACTAGGAGCTGTACTAGTTCTGGTGGGACGTAATGCAGATAAATTAAAAGAAACTGCGGCAAAATGTCTTAATTCTAATAATCATTTATTGCTAATAGCTGACATGTGCAAAGAAAATGATGTGGAGAATATCATCAAGGAAACTGTAGCTAAATTAAATAAATTAGACGTTTTAGTTAATGCAGCTGGAATTATAGAAAATGGTTCCATTGAAAATACTTCCTTGGAACAATATGACCGTGTTATGACAACAAATATTCGTTCTCTGTATCAATTAACAATGTTAGCCGTTCCAGAATTAAAGAAAACCAAAGGAAATATCATTAACATATCAAGTGTATGTGGTCTAAGGTCATTTCCAAATGTTCTAGCTTATAATATATCTAAATCGTGTGTTGATCAATTTACTAGATGCGTTGCATTGGAACTGGCCGCATACGGTGTACGCTGTAATTCTGTTAATCCTGGCGTTATTGTAACAGAACTTCACAAACGCGGTGGCATGAATGAAGAAACTTATGCAAAATTCTTAGAACATTGCAAATGTACGCATGCTTTGGGTCGCGCCGGTGAAGTCAATGAAGTTTCTGGCGCTATTATCTTTTTGGCTAGTGATATGGCAAGCTTTATAACGGGGATCAACATGCCAGTCGATGGCGGTCGGCACGCGATGTGTCCAAGATAAATTTGAAATCTATAGGCACATGCATATCGTTAGCGCAATGTAGAAAAGGCGTAATACGGTTTGTTCTAAACCGCGTTTTTAATATTGCCTTATGTATTCGAGAGTGTAGTACCCGAAAAAACTAAAAAAGGTACACCTTTTCTATATTAAGCTACCGATATGCATGTACATACATATGTACATATTTCAATTGTGATAAGCCTAAAGGTACGGTCACATTTCCCAAATTTTTGACGAAAAAAACGTGGCCAGCAGACAAGCTAAATTTGTATTTTCTTTAATTCCAATATTTTTTAAATATGGGTTTGCATTTATCAAGAATAATATAAAAATAGCATTTTGTGGCATAATTGACTTCATTTTGTAATATAAAAACCAATTTAAATCATAGTAACCCTAAGCAAAAGTAGTGGTTACGATTTTTTGGCCAAATGCTTGTCAAGTGTGATCGTACCTATAGTGTATTTTAAATTAATTTGCCTACAAAAAATATTCTGTACTTCATATTTCGTTTTTAAGTTTATACCCAACGAAAATATCCGTTTGCAATAAAATAATATATAAAAAATTTATAAAAATGTTTCACAGGTCATTCCCAAGCAGGGCTGTCCAATTCAATTTAAAATATCGGCATGAAATCGTATTTATTAGAGAAACTGATATTATAGTTCATTTGAAGACATTCGTCATTGTTTTCTTGAAAATCGCCAGATCTGACAGCCCTGTTCTCAAATGTTAAACTGAGCCTGAGAATTTTAATACTAACTGCAGATGACTGCAAATCAAGTTATTTTTTTACTCATGGTAACGACAGCCATAGTAACGGTAATTATTAAGTACTGAGCTGTGCGAAACAAATTCAAAATATGTATATGTGTTCATATAATGTTCCCATTGATGTGTCGGCGAAAAAAATACCTAACGTGATAAGTTTTCACTTCAAAAATTATAACCGACAGAAATGAAAACTTAAAATTAATAAATCTCAGTGGATACTAAAAAATATATGTAGCAACCGTAGTTGTAGTTTTTACCAAAAATTATGAAAATAAAGAATAGTTGTTTATGAAAAAATAAATTTTTTACGTTTTCTCTTTTTTTCTGTTTTCATATAATGATGCCAGTCAAGTTTTACACTGTATGAAATGTGTGATAAAAGAAAAAGTATCACATTTGTTATAAAATGTCCAAAGTCTACTAGATGCTATTAAATTTTTAACTATTTTCTATAATATAGATAATATAATTGTGTATATTATACACAATTCTGAATCTCGATTTACACGGATCAGGAAATCGAGGTATAGGTGTCGCACAATACAAACAAACACGGATAATAATTTGCAAAAAGGAATGCAAAAAATACTTAATTTTAATAAGAAAAATTATTTATAATATAAACATAGCCGGTGATAATAAGCATAACAGAACTTAGAAAATTGCTGATAGCGGAGACCACAAGCACAGAACTCTAAAAATCTAAACGATTACGCAACACGGTAATAAATAAAATGAAATTGTTAATTTCCATTTTTTATTTCCTCATTGAAATTCTTTAGAAGCATGAATTTTGCTGGCAAGGTGGTTTTGATAACAGGTGCTAGTTCCGGCATAGGAGAAGCTGCAGCAATACAGTTTGCGAAGTTAGGAGCTATACTCACACTAAATGGCCGCAATGTTGAGAACTTGGAAAAGGTAGCCAGAAAATGCGAAGAAGTGGGTAAACAAAAACCACAGTTGGTAGTGGGAGACATCTCGAAAGAGTCTGACACTGCAAAATTGTGGCAAGAAACTCTTAAACATCAACACAAGCTGGATGTTTTAGTAAATAATGCAGGTATCATTGAGACTGGTAGCATTGAAACAACTAGCTTAGAACAATATGATCGTGTAATGAATACGAATCTCCGTTCTATATATCACTTAACTATGTTAGCCACGCCAGAACTAATCAAATCTAAAGGCAGCATTGTAAATGTTTCAAGTGTAAATGGTATACGTTCTTTTCCTGGAGTCTTGGCTTATAATATTTCTAAAATGGGTGTTGACCAATTTACTCGTTGTGTGGCATTAGAATTGGCTGCTAAGGGCGTACGCGCTAATTGTGTTAATCCAGGCGTTACTGTAACAAATCTACACAAACGTGGTGGTATGGATGCTGAAACATATGCCAAATTTTTGGAGCATTCAAAAACTACCCATGCTTTGGGTCGTCCTGGTACAGTCGATGAGGTGGCCAATGCTATTTGTTTCCTGGCTAGTGATATGGCATCATTTATTACAGGTGCTAGCTTGCCTGTAGATGGTGGACGTCATGCCATGTGCCCCAGATAAAGCTTTCTTTACCTACCGATGCATTTATTTTTTTTTCCATATTTTTTACATGTTCGAAATTTTATTTTAGATTTATGTTTCTGTTTGTGAAAATTTACATTTCAATAAAATAATCTTCTAAAGATACACTTGTTTACGTATTTTCGTAGAGATTTGGATATTTGTATCTATTAACAAAAACATTTCATATATTACTTATTTTAACCAACAATCTTTACCACACAAACTTGCCAAAGGAACTTAAAAATGAGTAAACCAGGGTTATTGAGTGTGAAAATGAACAGAGAGAAGAAATTTTTCTATAAAAATTGGAAATTTGTATAAAAAATTAGAACGAAATAGTTAAAAGACAACGTTTAACGTCCAAATCGTGCAAAACCAGTAAAATATCCTGGTACATTACGATTTTAAAAATCTTATAGTTTTATATCACGGAAAAGGTATGTAACATAAAAAATTAACATTTTTTTAAAATTTGATTGAGTCTGCTGTTGAACTTGCACATGCCAGCGAAATGCAGTTATAAAGTAAAAATGCAGCCGACATTAATTAAATTTTTTTGAATCCATTTATTTCATATATGTATTGAAAAAACGTATGTGCTGTTCATACCAACCAATCGAATTGAGTGAAAATTTGAAATATCTTCTACTTAAAAAAATGTGCTAGTATTTTTTCTTACAAATTTGGAGCGATTCATTTAGGAAATTAACCACTTTTCGCGTTCACTGTGCATTGCATCTCAACTAATCATTTCAGTAAATGAGTAAATTAAATGAACAAATTTTGTAGTTAAAGGAATATCTGATTCTGAACCAGCAAAACAAAAATATTTGCAATTATGACCTTGTAGATTTCAAGTGACGATATGTACATAGCTCAGCGCCATATTGTTAGTCTCATGTAGAAAAACCCTAACTCGCATTTTTTTAATTGAGATTTTTAATTATTTAATTTCACACAAATACACCTCGTCACAAAAATTTAATGCAATATTATCATAGTTATCATCTTCAAAATTACTTGCTATTTTTTCTTTACTTTATAATTTTTTATTCTTTACATACAATGCATTTTTTGTATTTGATAAAATCCATGGTGTAATAAGAAGGATTCGAGGAAAACAAATGCTACACTACATCAAAAACTAGATGCTTCTTCTTGTAATTGTTTCTGAGCCCGTTGATGTTCCTCTGAACAAGGACGAAATTGTTTTTATTTCTTTTTGCATTACCGCGTCATTGAATGTTTAATTATTCAAATATTAAACATATTATTGATAAAGATAAATTAAAAGTTGATTGAAAATGGATAATATGGCTGAAGGAATATTCGCTTATTGAGAGAAAAACAAAAAACTAACAAAATTTGCCGTCGCAGTTTGAGCAGCTTACGTCTAGAAGCACACTATTTGCATTACACCTCTTTCTTATATTTCGAGGCGATATTTGCCGATCGATCACGTAATTATAAAAATTCGTACAGTTTTTATACGAGTTTACATTAAAATTTAATTTCAGGAAGAATAACTGATAATGAAACCGTAAATATGCTGCGAGCTTTAGCATACGATCTTTCAGAACATATTTTAAATTAAATATAAGGCTTGCACTCAACGTATCTTTCCGGGACGCCTTTATTAAGAAAAATTATACTTTGCCATACAAAGTGTGAAGAGCTTTATATTTATGCATTTAATATTTTGAATGTTATTCGAAAAGCCTACATTTATGCTCAGAAAATCGATTACAAAAAGCCCTTTATTGTATCAATTATATTAAAAAGAAAAATAATTTTAACACCAAATTTTGGATTGATTTTCATTAAAACCGACATTAAGAAACTAAATAAATTTTGATAATTACAGTTTCTACTATATCCTTCTCCTCTAAAGTTGAAGTTATTTGAATTTGGGTCATTCTACATAAGACCAACAATATACATACATATTTCTTCAAACTTTTTTTTTTTTTTGAATTGCAATAATTAAATAAAACAAATTGTTTAGTATATAATGTAATAATTTTTATTATTTATAATTATTTTTTGTTCTTTTCCTGCACTTTATTGGGTGTTGTTTTTCGTCATGTAACGTTTTTAATGGAATACATACAAACACACAATATTTAACGTTGTTCCATTTGTTCATATGTATGTATTTAATCCCCGTTGTTCTTCAACTATTTGTCGACGTCACATCAAGTCAAAAGCAAAAAATTAGCTCGTCTACTCTCTGTCGACAATATTTTAACTACTTTTAACATTATCTTGCAATTTTATAGGTCTTAGAGGATAATAAGAGAGAGAATTCATAGTAGTAAACGGTTGCCGGCAGCGAGTGTGCAAGAGATTATTTTTTTGTATTGATTAGTTGGTGACGTCGATAAGTAGTTGTAGAATAAGGAAGAATATTTCTGACTTATTTATTTATCCTTGTTTTAAACTTAAACAAACATCTGTTTAAAATAAATTAATTAATAACTTAAAGGATTACTAAATATTAAGTGCTAAAATAGTCTAGTTCAAATATACAGTTACATCTGTATGTACTCGTATATACGACATATCAGTTAGTACACGTTGAAAAACATACATATATCTGTATGTTTTTGTTGAAAGTAAGCTAAAGAGCACATTTTTTTTATTTTAAGTTATTTCGTAAAATCATCTAAAAAGCAAATGAAATTTACAAATGGCTTAGGATATTTTAGGTTTAAGTATTTTTCTTTTTTTATGATTTCAATTCGCTAAAAAAATATATTTTGTTTTTTTCTTTCATGTAATTTTTTTGGGGAGAATGAATTTATTTTTTAATTTTACATTTATAAACTTTAACAACTTTTCCTTTTTCTAAATAGGAAGAGGAAAAAGAGGAGGTTATTGGGGTTTTATGCCTTTTTCGCTATGGTGATCATGTATAACAAAGCTTCATTATTTAAAAGAGGGAGAGATGTAATGAATATGCATACATATATTTTTTCTTACGATTAAATCAAATTTCAAGGATAATTGATAGTTTAAATAGTTGTTACAAAATTAAAGAAAACTAGAAAAAAACAGCTTTCTTTTGTTTTTGTTGGCAACGGTATTATTTTTTGCATTAAATATTATTTCAATTCTGTTAATATTCCAATTGTAATATAACATTCAGAATAAACAATAATTTATATAGCTTTAGATTATATAATGCAAGTCTTTAAGTTTAGTTAAGTATATTGATATAACGAAGAAATAAATTACACATAAAAAACATGTATCAGGACGTTTCTGTAAATTGCGTAAATAATTAAAAAAATCGAGCAATTTCATAATGTAAATAACTGTAGAATTACTAGCTGCAAAATCACAAATAAATCAGTTTTTTTAACTTTCTAAAAAGGTTTTTAGAAATCGTGCGATTATAAATCACTCGATTTACCGAACATCCCCGCATATGATCCGTTTAGTTATTAGCCCCCATTTCATGTAGCAATCTTTATGTTCACAATTGCCAACTTCTCTATTACTATTGCTTTTAATACTCTTTCTTATGAAGTTTTACGCTTGTTTATCAATAATTAATTACTCGTGGAAACGTAGATTGTAATTCAGCCTGTTCATAGAATACAATAAGGATTGGTTTGACAGAACTTTCGAAATTCAAATGTTTGATTAGTTGATGCGTTCATGTTTTGTGATTGAATCGAATACAATTTGGAAATTTCCGTTCGAAAACAAAGTTAAGTGTTCATGAATTGGATTTCAAGAAATTTAAATTTGTTCTTTTGAATATTTTATTTCCTATCTTGGCAATGGCTTAAATTTCGATATGTTTTCATTAACCCATTCATTAGTGTTCGACCAAACGTTCGGGTTCGTCAATCGTTAAAATTTTCGTCTAACACTGAACTTTGAATACATATTTTGTACATGTATTAGCAATGATAATCAGAAAACGAACTCTGGAAAATATTAAAGTCAAAATAAAAATTTTCTTATGTTAATTTTTGTTTTCAATATGAAAAGCCTACTAAAGTTCTGGCTCGGTCCCAAAAAGTGCGTTCGGTCGGACTCTGCCATTCACAATTGGAATAGGGTTTGCATTTGATTTGTAATCACATTCCATATCTCATTGCCAAAAAACAAAACATTCTATAGAAAAAAAAGAAATCTAGGAATTCCGATAAAAATGTCCTGTAATAAGAATAAATCTTGAAATAAGAAACCCTCAACAATATATACAGCACTTTTACATACTTAGATTAATAAAAATTTATGAAACCTGACTGTAAACTATTGCAACAGTAAATAAAGTAATGCAGTAGTTGCAGAAATTTAAGACTGCACTGTCATTGTCCATTGCTAAGGAACTTTTGATGAAATAATTAGCAAATTTATGATTTTCGGACGCTAAGCTTTTATTATTTCATCATTAGTATATTCGCGAGTTTATTGCGTTTCAGATGCTTTAGTTGTGCATTCTTTAATGTCTGGCATTTGCAGTGTTATTAGTTGATGATGCTCAAACCTTTTTTAAACTAAACTACCCCAATAGCTTTATATTAGTCTTTATATATTTAAAATATCGCTTGGTGAACGTTTTGAAACATTTAAAAATTTAAAATGATTTGAACATGCATAAATCATAAATTTCTTTTGCGCTTATAATTTTCAGTTTTATGGTTTGAGTATTTAGAAATCCTTCTTCCCGCTATAAAAAAAACCGTTGAAAACTGACATATCTAATTCAGGTGTTTAAATATTAGTTATCAAATAAAAGTTTTGTCGAAAACTTGTCAGAATATCAAATGAATTAACTAAATAGTTTTCCATTACATTACATTAATTTTGTTATTCTTTTTATTACAATTGTTTTAGTAAAGAAATTAGTATTAAATATTTTTTGTTTCAATACATTTAAAATTTAAATTTAAGCTTAACTAAAATACAGCTGATAAAAATATGTTAAAATAATTATTAAACTAAAAACTTATTGAAAATAGAAATGAAAATAAATTATTAAATAGGGAATAGAGAAACAGCATTTATTTAGGTGAAGTGTGTTATTATTTGTTTATTACAGAATTCCTACTTCCAAAATATTTGCAAACTCAACAAAATCTAAATGAAAAGTAAAAGAGAAAAATATGTATATGTAATATAATTTAGCAGCAAATAATACAAAAAGGATTTAAAATTTTTTCAACTGGGAAAAAATTCAAATACAAATTTCAAAAATACCTTTGAAAGTGTTGTAATGATTTGCATTTTAGCATTTGTTTTCACTATAATACGATTTTTTCTTAATTTAAATGAATAAAGTATTAGTTAAGTTTTGTAATTTGTTTTTTTTTCTTTTATTATTAATTATTATTTGTTACTTAAAATAACATTACATTTAATGAGTTGAGTTTTATATATTTTTGTTTAAATATTCTCAGAACTAAAAACAAACATTAAATTAAAGCGCCTTTTTAAGAAACACAACCGGATGCTCGACAACAACAACAAAAAACAAATTAATTAAATTAATAATAAAATTAATTATTGAGGGATTTGTGGTTGCTTTCTTTTTGTTTTTTGTGTGTGCGCTTTAGTGAGAGTGTGATTTCTAGTTTTTATCTTTCTATCGTTCTTATTTAGGAAACTAAAATACAAATTAGAAAACATTAAATAAATAAGTATTTAAAAAAGATTATAGAAAAATATCATTCAATGTTTCTTAGGATCAAAAGGTTCGAACGAAAAATTACTTCCTTGTCCCGAGATGAGTTCATCACATATCTTAACGAGTTCAGCGTTTTCTTTAGTTTTATGAGCCAATTGCTCATTAATTGATGATCGCGCGATTTCTTCTTTTTTAAGTAAGGCTTTCAGTTTTGTTATTTCTATTGAATGTTCTCGTGTTAGAGATTCCAGTTTTTTGTTGGCGCTGAAAAGTGAAGTAATTATTAAAATTATATTTTCTTGTGTATAAACCGTAGATATAATATAAAATATTTTTCTATCACCAAATGTCAAATTCAATCGCAGAGAGAATTATGTTACGTGTAGACTTTAACACAAAGGGATCAATTCAGAGTGAGACCTGCGTTGGCTAAATTGAGCGCCTTTTAAACAGAAGTTTTGGCTAAAATCAAGTTTGTGCAAAAAGTTCGTGAGACTGACTTGTTTGCTAGTGGACAACATTATGGTTTCCGTCATCGTACGGTGCGTTCTGACGAGTATGCCAGTGCTGTGGCCAAAAAGTGTACAACTGTTGACAAGCGCCAATTCAGTAGACGCCGGCCGCTATAGAGACATTATTAGGGTCTTTTTATGTCCTGAAATGGAAGCTATGAACTTGGTTAATCTTTAGTTTTAGTCACAGATCTCATCAACTAATCAATCTCTTGCGCGCTAAATTTGGCAATCGTATTATCAGTCGTTCTGGGGATGTCGATTGGACTCCTCGGAGTCTTAATCTAAGTTCGTGAATGCAGTACTGCGCTGCATTAGAAGAGCAAATCTTTTTCACGATACCGATGCAAATCAAATTATTGTGCCGCTATTATTTTTATTTCATATATGATTTTTTTGGCATAATCCTTCATTCATACACTTAAGTGTTTATTTAAATTTACTATTCTAGTGCAGTACTGCACTTGCGAACGTATGGAAATATACATGTACATTTGATTGCATACATATGTATTTGATGTGATTTTAGTCCAAAGTATTTATATTAGGCTAAAGTTCGATATGTTTTATTCATAGAGAACTGGTGATGTGCCAATACTACAAGTAACTACGTAAAAGTTACGCCCTTTGAAAACAACATTATTGTACATATGTGGTGTCGTGTAGCATGGAATTAATTAACATCTTCCTTGTACCTTGAAATATTTTCTATGATTTACTAAAACAATTAAATTTGCACTAATAAGCCATTTTTCATAAGAAAAACAATTTACTTTCACAAACAAATTTAATAAACGAACTTCAACCAAATTGAACATTTTTTGATTTGGTCCGATAAATTACTTAAAGAGTTTCTGAACTACAAAATCAGAGTTTTATATATAAAAATAGCTGATTTACTCGAACAACGTCATAATTCAAAACAACTAGATCTCCACAAAACGAGTTAACAAGTTTTAAACTACACATACCTTAATGGAAAAACAAAAAATATTTACCTCTCAAGACAAGAAATATTTACCAAACAAGACATTAAATGAAATTTTTACACAATATAAAGAACAATACGAAGAATAATTATGCATTTTAAATCAAAAATCAAGTTTTTTTAGTTATGTTCTTCAAGTAAATGAGCGATATGTAAATAGAAATTTGAAAAAGTCAAGGGTGTTTTCTTTCAAATAGAATGTTGCCGAAGTATTTTCCTTTCTCATGCTCTCTTTTCGACACAAGAATATTACCATATTTTTATTGAAAATTTCATATTTCATTTGAAAAGGAACACATATTTTTACGATTGTGGTGATTGTATTGTATTGAATATTACCATATTTTTATAAAAAGTTCATTTGAAAAGGAACACATATTTTTACGATTGTGGTGATTGTATTGTATTGAATATTACCATATTTTTATAAAAAGTTCATTTGAAAAGGAACACATATTTTTACGATTGTGGTGATTGTATTGTATTGAATATTACCATATTTTTATAAAAAGTTCATTTGAAAAGGAACACATATTTTTACGATTGTGGTGATTGTATTGTATTGAATATTACCATATTTTTATAAAAAGTTCATTTGAAAAGGAACACATATTTTTACGATTGTGGTGATTGTATTGTATTGAATATTACCATATTTTTATAAAAAGTTCATTTGAAAAGGAACACATATTTTTACGATTGTGGTGATTGTATTGTATTGAATATTACCATATTTTTATAAAAAGTTCATTTGAAAAGGAACACATATTTTTACGATTGTGGTGATTGTATTGTATTGAATATTACCATATTTTTATAAAAAGTTCATTTGAAAAGGAACACATATTTTTACGATTGTGGTGATTGTATTGTATTGAATATTACCATATTTTTATAAAAAGTTCATTTGAAAAGGAACATATATTTTTACGATTGTGGTGATTGTATTGTATTGAATATTACCATATTTTTATAAAAAGTTCATTTGAAAAGGAACACATATTTTTACGATTGTGGTGATTGTATTGTATTGAATATTACCATATTTTTATAAAAAGTTCATTTGAAAAGGAACACATATTTTTACGATTGTGGTGATTGTATTGTATTGAATATTACCATATTTTTATAAAAAGTTCATTTGAAAAGGAACACATATTTTTACGATTGTGGTGATTGTATTGTATTGAATATTACCATATTTTTATAAAAAGTTCATTTGAAAAGGAACACATATTTTTACGATTGTGGTGATTGTATTGTATTGAATATTACCATATTTTTATAAAAAGTTCATTTGAAAAGGAACACATATTTTTACGATTGTGGTGATTGTATTGTATTGAATATTACCATATTTTTATAAAAAGTTCATTTGAAAAGGAACACATATTTTTACGATTGTGGTGATTGTATTGTATTGAATATTACCATATTTTTATAAAAAGTTCATTTGAAAAGGAACACATATTTTTACGATTGTGGTGATTGTATTGTATTGAATATTACCATATTTTTATAAAAAGTTCATTTGAAAAGGAACACATATTTTTACGATTGTGGTGATTGTATTGTATTGAATATTACCATATTTTTATAAAAAGTTCATTTGAAAAGGAACATATATTTTTACGATTGTGGTGATTGTATTGTATTGAATATTACCATATTTTTATAAAAAGTTCATTTTAAAAGGAACACATATTTTTACGATTGTGGTGATTGTATTGTATTGAATATTACCATATTTTTATAAAAAGTTCATTTGAAAAGGAACACATATTTTTACGATTGTGGTGATTGTATTGTATTGAATATTACCATATTTTTATAAAAAGTTCATTTGAAAAGGAACACATATTTTTACGATTGTGGTGATTGTATTGTATTGATGTTATCGGCGAATTTAAAAATTTGAGATCATTCGAAAAATTGGCATACTATCTCATCATTTCTCTCATTCTCTGTTTTAGAAAATATTTTATAAAAAAGATATTTATATGTATGAATGTACTCACATTTCCAATTGCTGCATTGCATGATTTTTCATTTTATCATATCGTTGCTCCTGTAAATGTAGGTTTTCAAGATTCTTACGCTTATCCGCTAGTAAAGCCTCTTCACTTTCTTTTAATTGGCAGGTCATTTCTTTGCTCTTTTCATATTTTCTATAAAAGAAAAATAAAATTAAATGCATCAAATATTTTTTGTATTATTAAAAAAACAACCTTGAACATTATTGTCCATTCATTCATACTTATTAAAGAGAATTAAAATAAATAAAAATTTTTATTTAAATAAAGCTTTCTTCCACTTACACATGCAAATCGGAAAACGTTGTTTCCAGCGATGTTAAATGATGATAATTTGAATCGCGATCGGCCTTTGCTTCACCCAACTGGCTTTCATAATGTTGTGTTAATTGCTCTTTATCAGCAATTAATTCAGCTATGGCTTTTTCATATGCTTCGATAACACCACTAAAATAACAAGCAAAATTATAGCATCCATAAATTGTTATTGAAAAGAAAAAAAAACACTAAAAATACATTTTCAATAAAACTCACGTCATTTTTGCTATTGTTTTGTCTTTTTCTGTAATACGTTTGATTAAAGCCTCCTCCCTCTGTTCGGCATCTTTAAGCTTCTTTTCAATATCTTCTGTTTTAAGACTAAAAATATAAATAGGGACATTTATTGTTTTTATGCATGTAGCTATTTTTGAAAGAATAAATCCACATTTTATGGATGAATAAGAAGAAACTAATTTACAAAAAAATTTAAAGTCAATAATGATTTACTTATTCTTAAAAAAATAGCGAGTGGTGTATGTTTCGTTTGTTCCAATTAGGGATGCTGTTCCTGAAATTCCAAAAAATTCACGGATTTTCGGGATTAACAAATTACTAATTTCAAAATTTTTAAAATACAATTTTTTAAGCAACATCTTGCAATTTGTGGTATAATTGGCATAACGGAGTATAACTTTTAATAAATAGAACAAATTTCTTTTGAAAAGAACAATAATTTTCTTATTTAAATTGTATCGTTTATTTTAAAAAAATCCGTACCCGAAAAATACCGAAATTTGAAATTTTTTCACCAAATTATTGGCTATATACTGAAGAATCATTAATTAATATTTTACTTTTTATAATCTAAGAAGTTTGTTTATAAAGGGTGTCCCAAAATTAACGCAAGATTTGAATTTCTGGCCATTTGTGCATTCGACTACTGACACGTTAGGGTTAGTAACAATGGAGCGTTACACGATAGAACAATGTGTTGTCATTATTGAGCAATATTTCAAAAATAATGAAAGCTTGGCGGCCGCTGTACGAAAATTTCATACAAAATATGGTCGGAATACTGCTTTAACTTCGTAAACTGCGAAGAGATTAATTGAAAAATTCAGGGAGATTGGATCCGTTGGATACGTCAAACACACAGCTCGTTCAAAAACAAGCCGTTTAAATATCAATATCGAAACAGTGCGTGAGAGTGTCGGTGACAATCCAGTAACCTCAATTCGCCGTCGTGGACAAGAATTGCAAATTTCAAGAAGCTCTCTACAGCGTATACTCCATGCTAACAAAATTCAATTGACATAAGAACTGAAGCCTAACGATCATGTACAGCGAGGAGAGTTCGTTTCGGTGATTAGAATTGGTCCTCTAGATCGTGTGATTCAACTCCATTAGATTTCTTTTTATATGGTTATTTAAAATCATAGGTCTATGTCAACAAGCCCACAACCACCCGTGTATTAAAGCATTATATTTAAAGCTGCATCAACGAAATGCATCCACAACTATGCAAATGAAAACTCTTAACTAGGCATGTTCTACAAAAGTAGTGAAAATGATATATAAAAAGTAAACTTTTCATTATTGATGTTCTGGAAAACTAGATTATATTTCTATTGAATATTGAAATTCAAATGGAAAAAGAAGAATAATGCAGAACATAAAAATTTAAACTGAAGTGATTTCAATCGAATTCTACTTCAAAGTGCAATGTAGAACATACCGGAACATGTTTGAATTTTCATGTAAAAAAAGTCGATATTTTCATACTGGGGCCTCTTGTGTAAATGGGATCGATTTAAATCGATTCGATTTGAGAAAACT
The DNA here is from genome assembly GCA_956483585.1 of Gymnocheta viridis. Taxonomy (NCBI): domain Eukaryota; kingdom Metazoa; phylum Arthropoda; class Insecta; order Diptera; family Tachinidae; genus Gymnocheta; species Gymnocheta viridis. The sequence goes on along the minus strand of OY101442.1, from coordinate 27,368,798 downwards.
AATTCGAAAAAGATCTTATTTCTTGTGGGTTGAGCTAATCTAAATACATGCATTTCATTGGTGCTTATGCGAAATCATCAGTAGACCTAAACTGTAAAAAGAAAACCATTTCTACTAATAGGTACCACTTTTAGTCTTTTTTGTAGTTTGATATTTTTTAGTACTGAATATATATATAAAATTAATTCACCATATACCATATAATAAAAAAAAACATCAATAGGACCAATATTTATTTCTGAAAATCGCTCGATATATATTTTCTTATTACGAAAATACGAAATTAAATAGTTAAAAAAATTTTGAAATATTGTCAAATAAATTTCCAAAAAATAATATACAAATTGAAAGTAATTTTCTACAAAAAAAATTAAAAAATAGGTAAAAATTATTGAATAAATTGCTTTTTTCAATATTAAAAAAAGTTCGTAAATTTTTTCCTGTTCAATAAAATGCTTTATATTTAACACCACAAGATTTTATCAATAACTGAATAAATTTTTTAATTTTTTAATCAACAATTTTAGCAGATTTTTTAGGAAAATTGTTTTATGTGAATTTTTTTTAACTAACTTTCTTTTCACAGAATATCTAGTGTTTTTATTTTTTAAATCAGGTCTATCAAAGAACTTGAACGAAAGTACATAACAGATTCTTCAGCTTTCACATTTTCTCAGTTCCCATAAAAGCTTTAAACAAGTTAAGAGGTCATATTATATTTTTTCAATACATAAGGGGACGCCCTTATACTTTTAAGGGCACCGCATTATTTTAAAGTGGAAGTGAAAACGAAAAACTTTGATATTTTAAATTTTCTTTAAAAAAATTTCTTAATCATAATTAAGTTATTTAAAATCTTCAGGGAAACAGTGTGATCGAAATAAACAAATATGGTACGTATTTGAAAAAATTACCTATAGAATATTGAATTTAAGGTAAATAAACAATGCATTTTACTTACACTTCATTCTTTATTTTCTTTTCAAGTTCATCCATTTTATAGTTGATCTGTTTATCATCCGATTGTGTGGAACTAAAAAAAATTAAAAAGCAAAGTAGGAAATCAAATCAAAGAAGGAAAAGCGCAAGGTGAAGGCCAATTAAATGGTACTACATATTTCATGCATGTATCTAATATTGCAATACATGAATGTACTCGTAATAAAAACATACTTGGAATTTTCGAAAGCTTTATTGCAATCGTTATCTAAACTCATATCCTTAATTACATCGACACTCATAGTGGCATTCTTCTAAAAGAACAAAGAAAAAAAGCACAAAACCAACAAAAATGTGTAAAAAATATTTTATTTTCGAAATTTGTTTACTTACTTTCTTTGCTCCTTGTGTTGTTAGTTGCTTTTTATTTTGTTGGAATTGTTGTTCCAATTGTAATTGCTGTTTAACTTCTTGTGATCTATCTTTTAATAGTTTGGCACTGGCTCCTGCAGGTTTGTTGTCTATAACAAATGAACGATTATGGTTATGTTCGTCCTCTTCAAGTGTTGGACTTAAATAAGTATGATTAGTATTAGTTGATATTTGTAATTGTAGCTGCGGTTGTCCCTGATTAACTGGCACTGGTACACCAAGCAATGGATCAAATTTCAATAACAATGAACTACGATCCACTGGTGTGTTGTTATTGCCTTTTGTTAGAAGATAATCAAAATCGCATGGATTCAAAATAACTGTGAGTAGAACATTTAATAATAAAAAAAGAAAGAAATGCACATATAATAAAATAGATTTAGTATAATTAATAATGTGAATGAAATTTGTTAAAGTATTAATAAACATAAATATTTTACGTGTAGCGATTTTTTAAATTGTGAAATATTTAAATCAATTTCTAAGGACATGTACTTAATTAGTTATTTATTTTATCAAATTTATTTAAGGATATATAGTTGCTTGATGCACTCCCACACAAGCACTAAAAATTTTAACAATCAAAGAGCCTAGTTTATATCTTCTTATTGACCTAATGCCTTTTATTTATTCATTTATTTACAAATTGATGTCATGTATGAAAAGACCTTGAATAAGTTTAATAGGAAAAAATATAGGTAAACATATTTATTTGAACGTGTGCATTATATTATCGTTTCGTGTTTAGTGATATTTTTCAAGTTTAATGATAGATTACCATGGTACAACTTTGAAATGAAAAAATGCCTCATATGCTAGTCAAGATATTAGTATTTCAAATCAGTTACAACCGCTAGTTTTTCAAATACTTCAATTTGATAAAATTTTTAATGAAAATTTATGCAAACAAATATCTCTAGTTTCACAGAATAATCTCTAACCTTATCGCGTGTAAATTTTACGTGAAATGTGCTCCCTTTCCCTAAAATTGCGCTCGCCAATTCAGTATTTTTGTTGTGTTTGTGTGCTGTTTTGTTAATATTTTCACGTGAACAAAATTCTTTACGATGAGGGAGAATAAAAAGCGCAAATAGAGCAAATAAAAAATCGGAAATTTTGCTTAAAACCTCATTTACAAAAGGAAACGCTTCCAAATATCAAAATATGTACTCTTCATACAAATTTTAAATGTCTATACACAAACTGCTTAAGCTTTTCTGGCCGGTCCGGAAAAATACTTCGGCTTTTGACAGGAATCGATCCTGCGAACCCCAAACTAGACTAATGGTCTATCTATCTCATTTACAAGAGTTACGTTTTATAAAATTAGGACATAAAAGCTATGAATAAGGAACTCGTCTCGCAACGTTTCATATTTGCTTAAAAGATACTGGGAAATACTCGAAGCATACATTTCTTCCTTACGAAATTTCAAACGTTTCGTTTTACAAATAAGGAAGTAATTTCTGTAAAATAATCCCACTTTCAGAACCTTACAAAAGAGAGCATAATCGCTACAAGAAGTACTTATAACCAGTGAAATGAAACTACAATGGAAAGTCAAAGTTAAGCCACAAAATCCGAGTTTTTTCAAGGATCTTCCCTTGTATGAATCTGCATACACATATTAAATTTTTATAATGAAATTTTTATTAGATCACTTAAAATTATAAAGAATATAGAGCTTATTCACATTATGACAATTATAAAATTGGTTATTTTACAAATAAACGCACACCACCCCCTTACGGATAATATCATTGCTCTGCGCCTTTCATTATTGTTTATTCTGTATTCGAAAACCCAAACAAATTGTGGTCAATACATTACAGTCTTGTTAAAGTACTACTATCGCACATTCATAAAATGAGTCACATAATACGGAAATGTTAATGAATTTTGTAGACAGAAGCAAAATTAAGCAGAAAATGAGTAGAACAAAAAAGAATTAACATAAAAAAATACCTAAAGTATAAAAAGAGAGGCAGTAAAAAATCCTCCCCATTAAATATGACTGAATGCAATTTCCTAAATGTATGGGAATGTACATGTGCCTTATATGCATGTGTGTTAGTTTGTAAATTCTTTTAGAGTTAAATTTCCTTCCGGTTTAAAATTGTAAAAAAAGGCAAATCTAGAAAATATTTTCTAGGTGATTAAACTGAAGTGTGTCCATTTGTTTTTTAAAGGGACTGTGTCAGAGTTGGCAGGTAATTCTTTTCTTCCCCACAAAAACTAACGTATTAAAAAAAATATATAATAATTTCATTTCAATTAATTTAACTCGACTACTTCATAGCTTACATACTAACAACATAACGCAAAAAACCTCATTAATTTGAAAAGTTTACTGTAGCTCTCCCCAAAAATTAAGTTTCTTATAATTTTTAAAAAATTTTTATTTACTGCCGGGTCCACGATTTCGAACGAATTATTTTTATTATAATTGTACGATAAATAAACAAGCTCTAAAATTTTGTTTTAATTTGTACACGAAAGATAGAAGTATTAGAAAGATAGAATGTTGGGCAAGGCAGTTAATATATCTCAAATAAATTTTATTTTTAATATAGAAAAATGTTAACTGGAAGAAAAACTGGCAGGAAAATTTTAAAAATTTTGATACATACTACCAGCGTTCCCAGTTTTATTTTATACCTTATCCCCATTTTGCCATTTTTCATTCTCCAAATTCCCAAAATAGCTAATTTCTTATCCCCAAAAATTCCCACAGATCTGTAATAAGAATTTCAAAGCTTATAAATTTACAAATAGCAGAAGGCTTTACCAAATTCAATATTTCTCAGTCAAAACATATTTAACATTTATTTGTAAAAATTCTTTAAACAATATAAAACTTTATTTTTCTTAACAAAATTTGCAAAATATTGAATATAATTAAACTTTTTGTTATTTGTTAATTTATAAATTGGAACTTATTCAAAAGGTCGAAATAATTATAATAATCCCATCTCACATATCCTTAAATGTGAAATAATATTATGTCAAAGGAAATACATGCATATATTTAATTTATACCTTGAGCTCTAAATATTTATATAAACAGTAACGTGAAAACGCACAAAAAAACAACTTTGTATCAATGTTTATCATTTCAAAAACTTCTGAATCAAAATCTTCTAAACCATCAGCCAATGCAATTTTGTTGTACATATTGGTTGTATTAAAAAGTGTTAGCATTTGAGAAGATGGAATAAATTCGGCACAGCAGACTGAATTATTTTTAAAGTGTATATTTATTCTAAGAAGAGTTTCTAATAAGTCATACTGTATTCTGTTGCGAATTTTTTCAATGTTACCATCAACAAGCAGAAAAATATGATTTGTCAATAGGTACATGAATTTGAATACAAAAATGGAAAAAGTAAATAAGATTTATAATAATATATTAGCCCCAAAAATCCCCAGCGAAAAAAAGTTTTTCTCCCAAAAAATTCCCTGAGGATTATCCCGAAATTGTTATCCCCAATCACAAAAAATCCCCCATTTGGCAATTTAGTTATATTTTCATAAAATTTTGCGATTTTCCAAACAGCAGGTAAAAAAGCGTCCGCTATTAGCAGGAATCCATAGATTTTTGGTCCAAAAATGTTTATTTTTTTTAATATATAGGCAACTCATAGTCTTCTAAAGTGATAAGTAATAAAGTACTATTTAGGCCAAATAGCACTATAGAGAACTGCTTTGTTGTATCGCCATAAACAAAATTGCCATAAACGTTAAGCGCTGGAATTTGTAAAAGGAAATAAGCTGACTGAAAAACAGTTAACAAAATAGTATTGTAGTATATTTTTATATGAAAAAATCATATATGACTGAATATCACAAAAATGACTCAATATTGTGAATTAACTAAATGTAATACTTAGCTACTGTACAGACTAGCAAATAGTTGACATACCCAACATAAAAATTTATGCCTACCACTTCAACTGAGGTTATTCTCGTACTCAACCTTTTGCTTAGTAGTTGCTTCTAACCAGCTCCGGATATAGATATTTTTTATTGCTAATATGTTATAAATTATTACACATTGATATCGGCTGGGGAGCCAAATAAATAAATAAATAACTAACTAAGAATATTAACGTTTTATAAAACGGAAAAATTAAAATAAGTGAATAAGAATTATTGTTTAAGATACCTTTACTCAGGTATCGTTAAATTGTATTGCGATGTAATACGTATTTTTGGCCTGAATGGCTTTTAGTGTTACAATATGGAAAATAAATAAATATCAAGCACTATATAAAACGGAAAACGGAAATTTGCCTTCTAAGCTGGCAACTCTGGACTGTGGTAGATATTCGTATTTATAAATATGAAATAAAATATGTAAATAAAAAATTTTAGTTTCTTCATTATTGTTTGTATTATTTCAGATTTGTTTGTTTATAATAATTGCAAGTTTAATGGAGAAAGAATACGCACAATTTAATTATTTGAGAGAATTAATATAAACGAAGAAAATAATAAGAGCAATCTGTTCACACTTATTTTTTTTATATACAGTGTTGTCATATTTTTTTAAGACTCTTTACCAAAATTTTAATCAGAAATCGAGTTGTTAGAATTGCCTTTTAGAGACGAGTCTGCTCTTTGTAAATATGTATGTACATGTGTAAATATATAATTTGTATATAAATGCAATTGTATATATCGTCGTGGTGAATGCAATATGCTGTATGTCACTAAATCATACTTTTGCAGGAAAGACAAAAACTGAATATTTCTGAGAAAAATTGTTTGTTTTAGTTTCGCTGGCTAGAATATAATAATAAATCGCCACGATTCACACTGTATCCAATGTTAGTATCCAATGCAGAATGACACAATTTATAGGTTTTATCTCGAAAGAACACTCCACGCCACTGTCAAATCAAGCGTGCGATTGACATACGTCCTTTTGCAGTAACCAAAAGAAGCGCGCAAAAGCTCTCTTCTGATTGCCTGAACGGCACGAGATAAATGCAAGTTGTAGGAGCCTCAATTTTGGTTACAACGCTACAATAAAACCAAATTTACAAAAACCAATTTTTTTTGACATACAACCTATTGCATTCACCACGACCATATGTAGATATGTAGTCCATGGAACTACATAACGCCTGTTATTTATTATTTAAGTTACCACATTGGTTTATTGTCTTACAGTAGATAGATTGCAAATAAATATAAAACAAAACAAAATTGTCGCAAAACTATTATCTTTTTTTGAGACTTGAAAAATGCAATTCATTCATTAAACATCGCTCTGGATTTTCATGCCAATAACACTAAGAGCTTCTGATTCTTTAATATCTATACTAACGATAAAATTAGATGGAGCAGCATTATCGGTCATACGTCTGTGCGTAACCATGCAACACTGGATCTTGCGAGCGTTAGAATCGAGCCTATTCACATGACCCCATTCAGAGATTGTTACAAAATCGTGAGTTTGTGTATCATTCTTGTTTCACCTCTTTACCGCAATCTCCGACAGACTTGGCCTTTAACATAGAAGGTAATTTAGAAAAATAAGAAATGGGGTAGGAGAAACAACGGAGCCTTTCGGAACCCTTATCTATAACAACTTTTATAGTGAGATCCCTGAAAAATCTTGATATAAATCAAGAGAAATCATCAGCGATACCAATAAGCAATAAGTTTTGACAGACACCACTTTAACTTCTCCAAAATTGTGAATGTAATGATACACCATCTTTCGACAAGAACGCAAGTAGATCCTCCGTAGAACGACCTCTAGGGAAACCATACTGGCGGTCGCTAAGTAAACTGTACTTTTCAAGATATAAATTTTCCATATATTCCATTACTTTGGAAAATGCAGAGCAAATTAAAATTGTCCTTTACTTTCAATTTCGTATTGAATATTTCTATTGGTTAATAAAAAGAAATAATAGAATCACATATCATGGACAAACAATCATTCAAAAGAAAGTCTGATGGGCCGAAATTACAGTTCGAAAAAAATATGCAGCGGTGACTTGGTTTCCTTAGTCGACTCCTTGTCGTGCACACAACAATGAAGACTTTATTTTTAGAAGATGATCCAGGAGTTCAAAGTCAGTAGGTAGAACAGGTTAGGTTAGGTGGTACACGCTGCCGGTAGAGTGCCCATGAATACAGATATTTTCATCGGGAGAGCAGCGCAGAGAAGGTCTTCTATAGACTGCTCTTCCTCTTTATCATATTGACAAGTGAATGTTATTGCTCTCGAGGTATCCCGTTCAGAATTGCAGATTTATTGCAATCATATCAGACCAAGTTAAACGCGATACCGCATGGTCATTTGACCAGCGCCAATCAATCGGCCCGTATACTTATTAAAGGGTCCTAATTTAGGCTGAAAAAATTATCTTTACCATTAAGAGCCATTTTTGGGAGATTGACTAAATGAACACCAACTCTTACGAAGTTTATCAAGTGGTAATTCCCAAAAAATTTAATGTTTGCTGGGGATTTTGGGCAGGTGAAATCATTGGTCTGTATTACGAAGAAAACGACGCTGTAGAGATCAATGATAACCAATTTATTTTAGTCCGAATTGAAAGATATGAATGTGAACGATATTCTGCATGAGCGATTTGAGCGTATGGTTATCTATAGGCGAGGTGACGTGAATTATCCATCTTGATCATGGAACTTAACCCAGATAGACTTTTTTGGGCGATCTTTTGAACTCGCAGATCTGTCAGTAATCCGACAGCCGGTCGTTATGAAGATGATTCTACATCCAAAATCTTCCCCTTCATTTCGTTTATAATGAACCCATGTAGCAAATGAGCGTGAACTCTGAAGTGGTGCAAAACTACACACTAGAACTCAACAGATCTGTGTCTCGGAAAACGTGTTAACACAACGAAATTCACTTATTGTTGTTATTGTTTAAACGAAAACCACAATTTATGAACCAGAGAATGCAGACGAAGTTTGTGCTCCTCAAACCGGATCTTAGTTACTAGAGACCACCATGCCGCAAAATCTGAATTTGTTATACACTCCTGTAACCGAAGATCTAATTGAATCAAATATTGAGATTTCTTTATTTTATAAAAGTGGATTTTTTTTTGGCATGCAACGTAACGTATAACATGCCATTTATATAATGATTTTGAATTTATAATTATTTGCAGTAGCTGCATATAAAAACAAAAGAATCTAGCTGCAATATGTAAATGTGTTTTCATAATTGTGCAAGTACAGTGAACTCGATAAAAAGTACACTTTTTTTAGAATAAAAAAATCATTGTGGCAAATTAAAACGATAAGCAACAAGAGCATATGACAAAAATTTTGTTACCAAAAGTAGTAGTTCTTTGAAGAACCGGTTTTCAAAATATTCGAAAAATAGCTTTTCTTTTAAAAACCCGGTTTAAAATGCGGTTTTGTGAAAATATTCATACGTATAGATATTGTTAAAAAAATATCAGGAAAAATAATAATTTTTATAGAAATATCTATTTGCACATAGTAATGCATAAACAAATACGAGTTCGAATTTATTTATTTATTTAATTTAATTTATTTATTTATTTAATTTGTTTTTTTTTAAACTTGTGCTTTTGGATCGAATTGTAGTTTTGCCGAGAAAATTTTCGTTCGATTTAGTTATAAAAATAATACTCTAAAAGTTTAGTAGTAACTTTTGAATATTAAATACCCGAAAGAACAGCTGTCATGAGATCTCGAAGGTCAATCTTCCTTGGAGGCTTTTTGATAAATTAAAATTCTGTACATGATCTCTCACTTTATTTGTATCATAAATGTGGAGAAATGAATGTGGAGAAATAATGGTTGCCCAAAACCCATACAATATAATATAAAAACTTTCAGACTTTTTCACACTTTGAGTTTCTACAAAAAAAAAAAAAAACCTATTAGTTCAAGTTTTCTTGTAGTTAACATTTTCGCGAGCTCACTGTATTTTAATAAAGTACGACAAAAATGATGAAAATTTTGTGGTTTTCATTATTTATAGTAGATGTTTAAATTTATACAAACTTAAATAGGTTTTTATCACCATCACACGTTTGTCACAAGTAATAAATCATATATTTTCCATGACACATATCACAATTAGACACCATTGAAATCAACATTTCTTATCGAGGTTTGTATGATGTATTTTTTTCAATGAAATTTACATTTGGATTTCCATATCCACAAACTCTTTATTATTTTCATGCTTTCTTCTTTTTTTGGCACAAAATCGATTTCATTTCTTTAGGATTCTTTCATTTTTTTTTAAATATATTTAAAAGGTTTTTGTTATTGTTATAGGCTTTTTAATTATCCATTTATTTAAGTAATTGTTTGAATTTTTTAAAATCTTAGATGTTTTTCGGATATAAAAGTTCATTACACTAGTATTTCAAGTTTGTTTTGTTTTTCTAATTGTTATTATTTCCGTTGATATCATTCGCTTTCTGTTGTATGTATTTTAATTCACAGATGACAGTTAGTTGCTTTTTTTAATACACTTTTACACAATTTCTTCGATCTGAATCTTGGATGTTTTAACGGTTGTAAATTTTAACACTTTTTTGCGTTTAATGACGTCATATTTTTTTTAATGTCGTACGTTAACATGAGGCGTCTACTTTTTATACGTAACACAATTTGTTGAATAAATTATTTTTAAATTACACGTGAATGTAAATATCTAATTACATATCGCTCATTTGACGTCAAGAACGTCATAACCCAAAAATCTAGTTTTACAGCTAATGAGTTTAAAGTTTTCAATTTACTCATAATTTAATGGAGAAATAAAGAAATGTCCTGAAGAGATCAGTATAAAAGATATTTAAATGATATTTTTATATATGGCGATTATTTCTACGTTATAATCTCGATCTCGAAAATATTTTTTTAGTTATTTCGTTGTTGCAGCAAACTGAGCGACATACATATGCGACAATGTCGTCAACTCTTGATTTAAAATTTTGCGAAGAATATCCTGAATTATAAAATGTGGGTGGGTGGTATAGGTTTTAGTATTCTATGTGTAAGGGAGGTCACTGCCATGCTTTTCGAACACATTTCAATATTCAATCATTTCTTAGATCCAAAACTGTTAGAAGAGTTCATTACACTTTCTATTAATTTTTTGACACCTTTTAACACGCAATAAGTATGTATGTATTTACATAAATGTAAATCTTTGGGCTTAAACGAGCTTTTTAACTACAGTGAGTAAAGCTGAGCAAGTCAAACATACGCCCACCAAAAGGTGGCACAAGACGTGGTCAAGTTTGAACCACTTACTGAATACTAAAAAAAAAAAAAATAAAAACAAAGAAAGGTCAACAATATTAAAAAAGATTTTGATTATAAAAGACACGCTACACACTTTTATTTAGTCGCAGTCCACATTTTGACCATTTTGATGCAGGAACTTGTATTTCGCTTGAGATTCGTAAAATAGAAATATATGTACATATATACATACATACATATAAGAATATGTAGTTATACCATTTATATGCCTCTCTCGCTATTTCTTACTAAGAGAAGTAGTTAACTTCCCTTCAACTCATTACGAGGTAAACTTTACATAAGCAGCATTTTCAAACGAATATATTTTGAGCCCTTTCACAACCTTTGAGAATAAATAATTTTTAATTTCAAAGGACACCAAAGAAAATTACATACTGTAGTGTACAATGATAGTCATATATGACTTCCTCATTTATTAATATATCATAACCTTTTTTATCGATTTATTTTTTTTTATGAGTCATGGAACTTTTTACACATAAAACTCTTGTTTTATGTGTAAATGATAGAGTTTTAGTTTTCGGAAAGTAACGAATACTTTTCATAATTTTTTTTTGTTAGATATGAGATTTTAGATATAAAAATATTTTATTTTTCTCATATAATTAAATATTTTTTATGTGCATGAGAAAAAAAAAATTGTATTCTTAAGAAAATAAGTTGGCAATGACTCAGTTAGGTGAGTTCATACCCCAGCTTAAGGAAAATATATTTTTAATTTTTATATATTTTACGAAAGACTTTCATGGTGGGAAATAGCAAAATATTTCGGAAAATCATGTTGCGTTAATATTTTTCAGTGTAACCTTTAGAATATTCAGTTTTGACTCCATAAAATACAGTTATCTACATCAAAATCAGTTCACCCACACACACAGAAAAGAGTTAAAAATAACCTTTCTTTGTCGGTTTTAATCTTATTGTTGTTTTCTTTTATAAGAATTTATACAAAAATTTAAAATCACTAAGGCCCAAATTTACAATCTTTAGTTAACTAATGATGGTCGTTTAACCAATGACATTTATATGAAAAGTCGTTAGTTAAACCACTGTCATTAGTTAACTAAATGAGCCTTGCAATTTTAATTTACAAAATATACACAGCTGTGCCAAAAAATAGCACTGTAGAGAAACTTTGTCTTCATAACAGTATTGAAGTTCTATTTAGCAAACAAATTGCGCCTGTGCCACATAACAAGAACGATATACACATTTCCGTTAAACAGAAGTAACTTCTGCTCCATATATTGACTTTTAATGAAATTATTCGGAACTTGGCCAGAATGAAAAAGCATAATAAATAAACATAAAACGATTAATGGAAACATAAACAATAAGTAATTCATATTTTCTGACATTGCCTTTGCTGTTAATAACGGCAGAGCATGGCTTTGGAGTTGAGCTTACCAAGATTTCACATCTCTTCTTAGGAATTCCATACCAAAATTGCTCATTGTTAGGCGGTTTTCACAAAGACGGGTGTTTTTGATCATCAGCCCAACGATTTCCGACAAGATTTAGATCTGGCGATTAGAAAGGCCAACTCATTACGTTAATTATATTGTCTACAAATCATTTGCCTTTGGGGTTATTATCCGAAACAGTGACATTTACTTCCTGTCCCACGATGTCGAACGATATCGTTCGTTTGTGAAATTACATTTAAAACAAAAACAATTTCTAAAATTTTATTTTTGTTTTAAATGTAATTTCATAACAGAACGATATCGTTCGTCATCGTGTACCAGGCAGTTATTCTTCCACATAATCCATAATTGTTCTCCCACATAATCCATAATTATTTTTATCTCCAGGAAATTGTACAAAAAACTCAGTATTATACGAAATATGTATGTCCACTGCATAATGTTTAAACTTCGGCGTTCTGTAGTCTTGGGTTTCTATGCAGTATATATTCCAAATAACCTTTTCAGTGAATTATAAAAATTTTTCTCACATCCGTCTACCAAAAAATTTTTCATTTTCCGACGGACGAGTTTCTTCATCGGAGCCCTTTTGCTTCGCGAATCAATAGTTTGACCAATAAATTGGTCATTGCAGATTTTCTTTCACTCGTTTCAACTTGTTTGACATAAATGATTGCGTTGAGTATAACTTTGTTTGTACAGTTAAGCATTTCACATATTTTACTACCGGTTTAACCTTCTGAAAAAAAATTATTTATCTCGTTATGCTGATTTCACGGCATATAGCTGTATTTTTTTTCAATATTTTTGCCAACGCTCTATTATATATTAAACAATAAACTTATTTTATTACTACCAAGCTGTTTTTTCTTTACTTAACAAAAATTTCAAAGAAAATTATGATCCGTGCTATTTTTTTACCAGTGGATTTTAAGTTTCAAACAAAAAACTGCTTCATGTGAAAACTTCACTTGATATTATTATGGTTAACAAAACAAACATCAAAAAGGATACATATTATACTACATTATAGTGTAACAAAAAAAGGAATAAAACACGGATAGTAAAAATTTTGTATAAAGAAAATCATTCATATTGACCAAAGTGCTATTATTTTTACCGGTACTGCACATATTACCAAAAATACATCAGCAATTTAAATTTCAATAGAAATTCAATAAAAATCCCAAAAAATGTAAACTTAAAAATAGTTAAGATTCTCAAAAATAAGTCGAAAATTCACACAAAATTTTATTTTAATTTGATAAAGAAATCGAAATTTAAAAACAATCTACAATTAAAAATAAAATACCAAAAAACCTAAAATTTACATAAAGTCGATGTTTACAAATAATAAATAAATAAATTTAGTCCTCTAACAGTCGAAAGCTAAATTTTGATTCTATTAACTGGGTAATTTGTTTTCCAAGTAAAAGTCAACTTTCTGATAACTTTTTTGAAGATTTTATTGCAAAATTAGTTTTTCTTTAGTTGTTAGATTAAAATATCCTAAAATCCGAATAATTACCTACAAGCCAACATTCATACATATAAATATTTTATCTACAATCGAAAGACATCTAAAAAATTTAATTTCAGAAAATCCTTAATATTAACAAAAAATCATGATTCATAAAAAAATCTAACAATCACTTAAAATTTAGAATTATCCAACAATAACAACTCTATTTCACAACTATGAACAAAAAAAACAAATCCGTAATCCATTTTTCGATATCTCGTATATATTAGAAGATATCAGGCACTAATTTTCTATTCTGTCATATTTTTTTAATGTCTTGCATTGAATGGCTGGTGTTCTTGTTCATATGCATGTCATCTTTTATGGTTAAAACCATGATGCTCTTTTTTAAGTTTATTTAAACAAATATATAACTTTGACGTACTTGAAATTATGTTAAAAATATTCTTTTGTAACATTATGCGGTACAAAATATTTTTATCTGTTTTATTAAATATTGACTTGTCATTCATATCTTTTTTGTGCAAAAACTTACAATAAATATATGTTGTTATAGCCAACATAATAAATAAATTACATATGTTGCTATCGGCGTTATTATCAAAAAAATAAAATTTATCGTGAAGTTAAAAAAAATAAACGAAATATTTTTTATCGCTTGTCTCGAAACAAATTTTTGTGCCGCGTACCAGGCCTGTAACCAACCACCCAACGATATGTATGTACTTATTTATTTTTAGGCAATTAAAAAAAAGAAAAGGATATCAATTCGTATACAAATATACAACAATTTCTAACGTTTGTTTGTTCCTTCAAACTTTCCACCATTTATCAACCGATTTGAAAAATGTTTGCTTTTGTTATATGGAAGCACTTACTTTCAGATTGGTCCCGCCGTTTTAATTTCATTTTATTTCGGATTAAACATCCGTCTGTCTGTCCCTGTCTTTTGGTCGGTTGTTCTTTGCAAGAATTATTGAATTTATATGTAATATTTTAGAAATCAATGCAACTGCTGCTACATTTATCCAAACATGTACTTTTAATACTAACGCCGTAAGTACCTACTAAGTATGTAATGTCGAAAACATTTGTCTGCTTTCGATATACATATTTTAAATGCATACATCATAGTACATTGTTAATTCGGAACACATTTTTGTTTATTTTTCATAATTACAGGATTAAGTGGTTTTATATGCACACAATTTGGGTTTTTATTGGACCGTCTAGGATCTCTCATTCTTATAGGATTTTATATACAATTTTTACACAAAATGTTCATAATTTGTATTTACGTGATCATTAAGAAAAATTCACAAAATTTTATGCCCAGTTCACAATTTCAAATAAGTTTTTTTTTGGCTGAGATGACACATGTAAAGTTGACTGACTGACTATATAGTACAACAAAAATATACGATTTTTTTTTATTAAAAATTATTTGTTTGCTATTGATTAAAACAGAATAAACTATCTATAGGAAAACTAGGGATGAAAGAAATTATTAGAAAACGTAGTTTTCACGTTTCTTCTTTTTTGGAAAATTCAAGTTATTTCGTTGTTTTTTTTTGTGAGTTACATTGTAATAAAATAAAATATCTACGCAAGCAAAACAAAAACATCAACAAAGAGAGAGTGAGGCAAAGAGAAATGTGAGAGATAAAAAAGCGGAGTATGGCATGAAAAATTACAACAATATTCACGCACCAATTGGAAAAAAGAAGTACTTTAAGATTTTTTGAGAGAATTTTTCTTAATTTAAATTGTCATTTTTATTTATTAATTAATATTATTAACACTCATATATGTACAATACTTTTTTTAACGCCTACAATATTTTCAGTTATTACTTTAAATAATCACAACTTAAATCAAGAAAAAATATACTTCTTGTATTCTAAAACAGACAAGTGTTGTTAGCTAATTGTTTTCTTCCCCGCTAAAAACAAATTTAAAATCCCCTAAATTTATTCTTTTTCGAAAAAAACTACCTAAATGTAAAAGTTTGCATAATAGTTATATTTCAAGTAAAACAAATTGAGAAAAGTTATACGTACTAATGTCAATACATAAACGAACTCCCAAAATGTTTAAAATTTTACCGAAATATGCCTAAAAACCCTTTTTATAAAACCTTTCTCATTTATTTAAAATATAAGATAAAGTTTATATTAATTGTTAAACAATTTAGTCAAAATTAAAGGACGTTTTTCGTATAAACCTCAATTTAAAAAAGGCATAATTTCCTCCCACTGTTCGTTTTTTTTCTATGTACATATTTCACCACTTTTAATTTACCAACTGCTGTAATGGCGGGCGTAAAAAGGTTTATAACCAGAAGAGCGATGTTATTTTGTTGGGGGAAAATCCAATAAGGTTTAAGTTTCGTTTGGAAACGTTGCAAAATATTTTAATACTCAGTTATTGCACTAGACAAACGAATAAGATAATGTAAATTTCTCAGCGAAAATCGCAAGTAGTCCATACACCCGTGTAAATTATACTCCACAAGGGACCAGGAGTATTCGCATACAATAAACGTGGTCCATTTAACATTGTGATGTCCTAGGGCTGGACCATTTAGTCCAGTCTTACATTAAATCAGACTAACTCAAAAAGTATGATCTTTACACCACGAACACATGTCTCTAAGTTTGCTCTTAAATCCAATAAAAACTTAAATGAAATAAATTTGCGCTGGAAGTCCCTGAAGTGGCAACACTGCCCACATACAAAACGACAAACGCTACAACTGCGGTTTATTTAAGACTTATAAAAACAACAACAAAAAAGAGAGGAAATAAAACGTAAAGAGTAGCATAAATTAGTATTTGAACTACAAAGAAAAATAACTATAAGTGGAGCCAAACCAAGGAAATGAGGGGAGGTACGTAGTGTGTATGTGTGTTAAGATTAAAGTGTCACGGCGTCGACGACTAACAAAAAAAATGTATGACGAGTTTTGTTGTCGACAAAATGTAAAAGAAAAATATACAAATTTTTTTTCATCGGTTTTTTTCTTCAAAACACCTGCACTGAATTATTGAAATATTTTCATCATTTACTTTGTAAAACATATCGCAAGCACTTATTAAGGCATATTTTTGTTACATTTTTTTAAATAATTACATTTGATTTTATTTAATTTTTTCCACTGTAAGACAATTTCTAATTTATTTTTTCTTCCATACCCATAAAAAAAATAAAACACACGACGCGACGACGTCAGCGATGACTACGGGGACAACAAAGTAACGAACGTAACGATGACCACAATAAGTTGAGTCTAACTAAAGAAACGTTGAAAAAAATTCTCCAACAATACTCCATATGATAAAGTGGAGTCCAACAGACTGCATATAAGTATATTTGAGACTTGACAGCTCTAATCACAACAAATGTTTAATTGATAAATAAAAAAATTAAATGACTCAGAGATGTTCTGAAACAGGGAAAAAGTCAAAGCAGAGAGTAAATGAGTTAAAAGAGGGCGCATAATCACAAACAATCATCTCTCTCTCTCTGTATAACGTATTTGCTGCTTTATATATTCCACTGTTTATTTAACAAAAAATACTACAAAATGCTACACTCACTACCATTCTAATACAAAATTTAAAACAATCATTCAAAAACATCTTTATATGGTTGTTTAGTGGAGATTGGAGGCCGTGGCTAAGGTCGTCTTATTGCATTTGTTGCTTTTTCCAACAACATTTTTATGTCAACACTAACACACCCATGCACCACTCACTGTTAAATTGATAGCAAATGCAATAAGAAAATTCGCTTAAAGTCCAATAAGAAAATGTACTGAGTATGTGAGAGAGTGAAGGAGAATTTTACGCATATTTATGTCTCTCTGGAGGGCTGAGGGGACAAACTCAATAATTTTTTGTTAGTGTAGAATTATTTAATTTTTGGAGAATATAAAATATGAAAGCACAAAATTGCTGTCAAATAACATGGTTGTAGCATGTGCGGAAAAATGTTTAATAATATTAAAATAAAGCAGGGTTGTATATTTGGGCATTTATGTACCTAATATACTAATAGGGTGTTTTTTTAGAGTTCGAGAACATGAAATTTAAATAAAATAATTACAAATGTTTTTTAAAACATATGTATTAAAGAGAATAATTTTCATGGCATTAATATTTGAATAAGATTTCGAACTTGCGGCTGGGACAAAAAAAAATGAATATTTTTATTATTTAATTAAGAATCAATTTTCATTTTATAAGCCCGGTATGAAAATTAAGCTTTAATATGTTAAAGAGTTAACAAATAATAAAGCTATTGAAATCTCAATGCATACTTTAGGGATGAGCAATATTGGTATGTGTATTGGAATTATCTAAGCCTTCAGCATTTAACTCTAAAGGCTAATAAATTAGTTTAAACCCAACATCAGTATGCCACTGTTTCTATATTATTTATAGTTCAACAAATAATAATGTGACATCACTACGATATTTAAAAAAAACAGCTTAATGTAGTCTTCACAATTATTAAAATAATCTTCATCCGGTAAATATCATGCATTTTTTATTTTACGCAAAAACTGTGCACGCAAAGATTTGTAATAATATTTTTCTTACGACAAAGCTCACAGTTGTCGAAATCACTTTGATCTGTAGTTCTAATTTACGGCTATTAACTCAGTGCGAGCTGATCTTTTTTTTAATTTAATGTATTAATTTTTTAATTTGCAACGCAGTCATGTCTCGAAAAAACGCGTTCTTCAGAAAACTCATTTTAAAGTTTTTAATTTACTCACAGCTCAATCGAAAAATAAAAAAATATTCTTCTCTTAAGGGTGATATTTGTATGAATTTTTTACACAAGATGAAAAAACGATACGATGAATAATTCTGCATTCTCAACTCAAATATCACGTTTTTGAGATATGACTACGTTGCAATAAAGTAGCGATGTGATTTCGACAACAGTGAGCTTTAGTGCGAGAAAAACATTTTTGCAATATGGTTTCTGCGAAAAATTAAATAAAAAACAAATGATTGTTTCTTCGGATAAGAATGAATCCTACAATTAATTAAGCTGTCATCTATCGTAGTGTAGTGTAGTAATGACACTATTTGTTAAATTATAAATATTCGAGGAAGTATGTACTTTATTGCTGTTGGGTTTGAACTAAATTTAAATTGAAAATTGATTTAATTAAACCAGCGTTTAAGCCTTCACCGATTTATTAGCCCTAAGGAGAAAAAATCAAACTTACATGCAATCATGTATAAATGCACATAAAGAAAGACGACCGTTTTTAGCATTTCAGCACTGAATTCTTTCGGTAATTGATTTTTTTTTGGTTTGGAATCATAAAATGCATATTTCAACAAGGAGCAGATAAATAAAATTTTATTTTCCAACACCCTTCCGTTTTACGGTAATATAAAACTCTGTCGCGAGATTTCATTACAAACAGAGAAAAATAAAATTGAAAATAAAAGTTTTATTTATATAAAACGACTTTATTACTATTTCAGTTTCAGAGCATTTTATTCATACCATTAGTCAATATACTTTGGAAACTAAATTAACATTCTCAATTAAGTTGTAGTTAAAAAAAACTTTTCGCATTAAATCATGATAAACGTTTATTTGTTTTATAACAACAAAACATACACAGCCAAACGACACCCGCCTATAGTCAGACATAGTCTACTCATTACTAGCACACACATTTGCATACAAAATACCAACAACATAATTCAAATGTATTCTAACCCATATTGGGTCTTTTTTATTCATTAATAACCAATATATCTATACTGCAATGCGGTCACCAACACCAAAGCAAAATCTACATAATATTCTCCTATATAATTTCGAAGACCAGCAAACAAAACTACTAGGATTGCATATATACATATCGATCATTTACACAAACAACATCATAACTAAAGAATGCGAATTAATACGGCAGTATGTAAGTCTTTAATGGTCCTCCTAGAAAATTTTATTCTGTGAAACATTAAAGCCAGACAGTCTCAAAGAATCACAAAGGGAATTATAATGGACCCATTGGGTCTCCCAGTAGAAGTGTCTTTAAAAGCACCATGTATGAAGTAAATAAAAAAACTTACATGCATACATAGATATCTAGTATAAAATATCCATCATATTACATTGCAAGGATGACAATACTAAAGGATTTAAAGAATGCGCCACTACAAAAACAATGTATACATAAAATTTTTTGGGATAAATTGCAGCTCACACTAGCTGCACCGTGTGTGGAAGAACATATTTTTTGTACAAAGAAATTCAATTTTATATTTAGTGAATTGATTAAAAAACAAGTAAGATTTTTACTTAATTATTAATGAGTACAATTCTTAGAAAAAGTTTCGAATTTGCATGTCATTTACTTTCTTTCGATTCGAGTTTAATTGTTGTATTAATTGAATTTTGTAATATGCCTTTCTGCAAAATGCCGGTCTAATGTTGATCTATGCACATACTAATTAGCACTCAAGGCGTTTTCTGCCGTTCTTTGCCTTTTTCAAGTATATTCAACCTTTTTGATACATTTGCGAGATAATTTAATTGTGGAAAACTTCAAATTCGAATATTGCGGAATTTTATAAGCGCTACAATTGGTGAATCGCGCGCAAAATGAGCAATTCGTTTCGTTAATGCCGTAAAATACAAAAATATATGAAGACTTGCACTGGAATATAGTTTTAAGTATGCGACTGAACGCAGTTTTTCAAACTGAACTTGATCCCGAATTTCTGTAATTTTTTAGACCGAACCCAAATTTTAAAACAAGTCTTTTTAGGGCGTAGAAGCACTTTAAGTTTTTGCGATTTATTTATTTAAAAAAAGTTGTGTCTTATTACGGTTGTCGTATTATTTTAGCCTTCGACTTCGACAGCGTGTACTAGATTAAAGAAGCACACAAAATTATGCCCTTATTCAAAAACGATTAATAAAGTGTGTGCATTAACACCGGGTTTCCCATATAAAAATCCAACATTAAACCTACTATAACTTTATGATTAGTTTGTTTATTCTTTAATCTAGTACACGCTGTTGAAGTCGAAGGCTAAAATACGACAACCGTAATAAGACCCATTAGCTCACATAAAAACGTTTTTTAATATTTTACAGCGTTACATCTTTGCTTATCTTTGATGATATATAAACATGTTCAAAAAATGTATATAAATTGTCGACATCAACCGAACATAGCGTTATTGTCGATCTTCGACACCGAACCCGAACGTTATCTCGGACACTAATAGGCTTTATAACGTTTTCTACAAGCAATTATTATTTACAAACCAATCTAATATCAAATAGTCTAGGAAGCGATACATAACAATGTTTGCTTGGCCAATTTATGCTTTGCTTATTTACATACATAGACACATATTATACACACATACATACATATGTATATTACAAATGCAGTGTGTGGGGAAAAGCAAATTATAAAAGCAAGCCACCTTAATCCATAACATCGACAATCACTCTCACATGTAATCGATACCATGCTAAACATTATGATTCTTTTGATTCGATTACTCTACACATACATACACACACACATGGAATAGAATACAAAAGAAAGGGGCTACGAAACAAAAACATTAAAAGACAAAAGCATAATTGTACGGTTCCCTTAAATAACTGAGTATGTCTTGAAATCAATTTTTTCAGGAGTGCCTATAAGAATGAGATCCTGGAGAATACGAATACGAAGGCATGTGAAACTACACCGACTTAATTACAGGGGCCGTCGTTAAGGTTTTTTTTCCAAAGAAGCCAATATATTATATAGGGTCCGCCAGATAACTTTTTTTGAAACAGGGGGCAAAACATCGAGTGTAACTTCGGCTGTGTGGCACGTAGCGCCGTCCTGTTGAAACCAAATGTTGCCAATATCCTCCTCTTCAATTTTTGTGAACAAAAATTCGTTCAACATGGTCCGATAACTGTAACGGCCACTCCTTGCTCATTTTCGAAGAAAAATGGCCCAATTATGCTCTGGACCAAAATCCGCACCAAACATTGACTCGTTTTGGGTGCGCCGGCTTTTCAATGTATACGTGAGGGTTTTCTGTGCACCAAATGCGACAATTTTGCTTGTTTATATACCCGCGAAGATCAAAATGAGCTTCATCTGAAAAGATGATTTTTTTGGCAAAATCGGCATCTTCTGTAAGTCGATCGCAGGCAAACGTATACACAACTATTTTCGTTCAGCGGAAGGATAAAACTAATTATCTGTCAAATCAGACATGAGCTAAGTGTTACCATTCACGAAATAAACACTAGTTGAAAAAAAACGGTAGATGGCGGACCCTATAGTTACTTTTTGACATATATTTTTCTGTCATAAATACCAGTTAATTTTTTTTATCGAAAATATACATATAAGTAACTAGCTGTGCCCCGCGGTGTAACCCGCGATTAAAAAGTATATCCTTTTGCTTTATGTCGTTTTCTGTACCCCTTGTATTTTTAAATTTTTTATAAATTTGTAACTACACTTGGCGCCTCTATGTCATTTTCTGTACCCCTTGTATTTTTAAATTTTTTATAAATTTGTAACTACACTTGGCGCCTCTATGTCATTTTCTGTACCACTTGTATTTAAAGTTTCATGATGATAATAATTAGCTTATGTCATTTTCTGACAACTAAACTGCCACTACATGTCCTAACATGTTTTTATTGGAATCAAGAGAAAAAGTTTAACTTTTCTTTATGACCGAAACAATAAAACTAAAATATCTCTCAAATTTGAACTATTATTGTTGAACTGAAAGAAACAAATATCGGTAAAAAACATTATTTAAAAGTCAAATATATAAGAATTGTTTAAGATTATTATTCGTTATTTATTCTATATTTATTATTTCTATATTTAAATATCGAATTGACAAATTCTTTAAGTTTGACTTTCTGAATTGAAATTTCAAAAACAACTGCTACCTACGATCCCTGATTAAGTATGTTAACACAGGTCATCGTTATAAAGTGAATAACATTTAGAAATAACACCGTAAGTGTTATGTATGCTTAATAATTTGTCTGCCAATAAATGTTCTTTAGCGATAAAAAAATCTAAATCCATTTTATTTATATAATTTTCTAATTAACTAACGATCTTGAGGTTACTTTTTATTAAAAAAAAACATGCAAATTTATTATCGATATTTCACTACTCCTTTGTGTAGCTTCCTCAGGATGAAAACAATTTATAATTTAGCAAGTAATTAGCAAATAGTATAAATGAATAATTTCCTTTTCCATTTTTTTGTATAAAAATTGTCAACTGAAAAAAATTGTGTCCATTTTATTTAATAAATTTTATTATTGCGTAAATAAACACCTTTTTAAATACAGCAGATACCGGATATAAGCACATCGCATATAAGAAAAAACCGCATATAAGAAAGTGGACCAAAAACACCATGTAACACAAATAACTTTCTATAAAAGAAAATCGTATATAAGAAAAAACTTGACATAAGATTTTTTTGAAACACCAAAGATGATGAATGATATGAAAAAAGATTTCATATAAGAAATTTTTTTCTTTCGGGCAATACTGAATATACTATATGTTGAACCATAGCTTTTAGTTTGCGTGTAAAAGATGGACACAAATAAGAAAAGAAATATGTACATTTGTGTTTTATAGAATACACACATATAAGAAAAAAGTTTCTTATGTCCATATATGTATATGTTTATAAGAAATAACTTTCTTACAAACAATAATTGCTTATAAAAAAAACCCCATATAAGAAACAATTTTCTGACATTTTTAAAGTTTCTTATATCCGATATGTACTGTAAAGCTATTATGCTTCAATAACTCAAAATCGACAAAAATGGATATGTGCGGCTATTAATGGAAACCACACACAGTTATAATTAACAATATCTGTCAGTTATCGCTATTCATTTGATGGTAGTGAGTTGCGCATACCTACCAACCGACCAATGTTTTTCTAATCGGATTGTAATATATTTTAGTACTTTATTCTTTTTTACTTTGAAGTTTCAGAAGTATAAACTTTGGAGTTTTTTTAATTGCAATTTGTTGTTGCTGTTGGTTGTCTGTAATCTTATTTTGTTATTTTTATTCTTCAAAAGCGAATGTTGTGTTTTCGTGCACATTGTTTGTTTACGATAAACACCTACTTTTTTCATAGACAATGCAGACTTTTTATATAACTTTTTTGCTTTCCAGTTTCCTGACAATGTTTTTGAGTTGTTTTCTACTTTAAATTTGTTTTTCTTTCTTGCTTATTTATACAATTTTAAATTCAACATATTTTTATTAGCATGAATAGAATTCCTATAGGAAAATTCTGTCTGAGTTTCATAATTTTAGGGTTATTTGTTTGTATGTCACAGAAGAGTGAAATGGAGAAGGAAGACTGCTGAATGAACAAAGAAAATAAAATATAGTTTAACATAAAATAACTTTTTTAGACGGAATAAAACAGAAAAATAAACTCATCAATCACAAATGAACTACTTGTCTATAAGCAATTATATTCACTTTTTGGTAAATTTCGAATTTAATTTAATTTCATTATCAAAAATTTTTCGAGTTTTTTGTCTAAAATATAAGATTTTACAAATAAAAATATATTTTTAAAATTCACATTTTAGTTAAATTTTGAAATCAAGTTTGAAATGTCGAACAACTTTAGATATTTGATTTTTTTGTTCACATTAAAACGAAAGGGAACTGGCCACGTGACTTATGTGGACCATGATCACGTGTGCTTGCATGAACGTTATTATAACGGAATTCGGTGCGAGTGAGCGTGCATAAGTATACGTTTGGCGTGGTTGTTTGGTGAATGAAATGTTATAAAGTCATTTCACATTTCTTAAAGAAATTCGAAAACTCTTATATGTATACAAATATAAAAATAGTTTTGATGGTAATGATAGGGAAATGGCTTCGTTATTTGACATATGTTTTCGTGATAGTGACTACTTTTTATTTACTCACATGAGCGTGGGTGAAAATGTACTTATCTCTAATTAATACAAAAATTTTAATGTCAATTGAAAAGATTTTTTAATCGTTTAAAGTTCAAAGTAAATCTTTAGCTAAAAAGTTATAAAATAAAGGGTGGATTCGTTAATGCGGAAAATTTGTGCGACTCCTTTGTAAATAAATAAAAATTTGAAGTAGCACTGTTTACATGAAACTTTTGACTAAAAAGTGCACCGCTAAATGGTTCTTTTTGAACGCTAAGCTTTTATTATTGGGCAGTTATTGAATTTACGAACGCACCCAAGCAAAATTATCTTAAAAGCATAGAATAAATTATTCAAATTCGTAGCGATTAAAATTCAGGAGAATAGGAATATCTTCTATTTCCGCTCGGAATATGCTTTGCGAGTAGTAATATCTGTGTATTATATGTATTTCTAATATTTACATTTTGTTTTGGCTCTATTTGCAACGTCTAAAATGTGGTAGAAGAACAAAGTCCTTAATCACATATTTAAAACTGCTTGCACATCATTTAACAATAAAGAACAGTGGTTTGAAATGCATTGCTGATAAACTGCCGATCCCACTAAGGCCCTTACTACGTCTCTGAACTCAACAACCATAGGAAGAGAGAGGATCAACAGCATTTGATTTATCGTTCGATTTTCTACCTGCTACACTTTATAATATTTCTACATACTCGTACATATTTATACATAACTGGTTGCTCTTGTTAATTGTTTTTTTGTTCATTCCAATTTTGTATTATATTGCTTACATTCATATGCATATGTACATACATATATATCTTTGATGCATTCGCATACTTTAAACAGAAATGTGTATGCATTGATTATTACTAATTTAATCGTGAACGAAGACTAACCATCATTTAATTATACAGTCCACTATACAAAGTTTTCATATATAATAAAAATAAATTATATATATATAATAAATTAAATTAATATACACCATAAAAAAAAAATTTTGGTCCTTCGAGCCGAAGATTTCTTCCACAAGTTCAAACATGGTGAATTTAAAGTCAATAAAGCTTAAAAGAAGCCGTGTGAGATCTTGTATTTCGCGTGCACATAACTTTTGTGGTGCTATTGATGATAACACTACCTTGGAAGATCTTGAAGCGCGATTTAAGGCTATTGAATCATATTGGCAACAATATATATCAATAGAAGATGAGCTGTGCGAGGTTGAGAAAGACGACAAAATCGAGGCAGAGGAGTCTGATGGGGAAACGTTCGAGCAGTATGAGCTTAAGTACTTATCAACTTATTCGTTACTTTTACAGGCAATTAATGAACGAAAATGTAAGGTGGCAATGCCAGAGGAAACATTAGAGAAACTAGCCGGTCAACAGAGTACTTTGCTCAATCATTTAGGTGCTCTAATACCAAAGTCAAATGATGTAGCCTTACCTAAGATCATGATTCCAAAATTTTCTGGGGAGTATAGCAAATGGTCTGCTTTTCGAGATCTATTTACTGGTTCTGTTGATAGCAAAGTTAATTTAACAAAGACTCAGAAATTTTACTACTTGGTATCTTTCTTGGACGGTGAAGCCTTAAATCTCATTAACAACATACCAGTGTCAGAAGACCATTATTTGGAAGCATGTGATAAATTAGAGAGCAGATATGACAGACCACATCTTTGTGCCTTTTCATACATTCAACAATTTTTCAAGCTACCTTCAGTTACGATATCAACGCTCAAGGGGCTTCGAACAATTATTGATGGTGCTGACGAATGTCTTCGAGGTCTTAAGGCCATAGACATGAATACAAGAGATCCTTGGTTAATTTATTCACTACTTTCGAAACTAGATGGCACGACGCGTCAACTTTGGTCAGAAGAAGTAGGGTCGAATTCAGATGTGAGCATTTATGTATTTTTACAATTTTTAGAGAAGAGATATACTCATATGGAGTCAAATGAAATGTTGGGATCATCTTCAACAGCAAAAACTATTTCGTTTCGTTCGAACATTTCTCGTACGTCATCGCAACAATGTTTAAAATGCCAGCAACAACATAAACTTTTTCAGTGTCGTAATTTTAATGAACTTGATATGAATGACAAACGCAAGTTTATCAAGGACAACTTTTTATGTTTTAATTGTCTTAGGCCAGGCCATAACGCCACTGTTTGTAACTCAAAATATCGTTGTCGTTTTTGTAATAATAAACACCATTCGTTGGTTCACTATACCGAGACCTCACCCAACAACAGTAATGCATACATAGCCAACCCTAATCTCGTCTATAGTGATTCAACACATTTCGAAAAACTACAGAATTCAACATTTGACTTTAATTCGTCTGCAACAAGTCAACTTCCTTCGTTAACTGGCAATATGCAACCTGATTTATCTATCGTTACAAACAATCATGTTGTTTCCAATAATCATCCACAAGTTGTGTTGCCCACCGCTTTAGTTCGTGTTCAGGACAATTTTGGAAATTATATAACTTTACGGAGTTTAATCGACACAGGATCCCAAGTATCATTTATAACCGAATCGTGTGTTCAGTTACTGGGATTACGAAGATCGAGTGGTCGTTTATCAATTGTGGGTGTTTCTTCTACCAAGGCTGGTGTCACTAGAGGTCAAGTAAAGATCAACGCTTGTTCTTCGGAAGCCTTACAAATGGTTACTATAAATGCGTTTATTCTCAAAACAATTACGGCTGACATACCGTCATACCGTATCTCAGAGTCAAATCAAGAAATATTAAATAAGCTGAAACTTGCCGATCCAAATTTTAATACGGCAGGTACTGTTGATATATTGTTGGGAGCAGATATTGTATGGTCGATATTAAGAAATGGGAACATTCCATTAGCCACACCTGGCTTATTCGCCGTCAACTCGGTATTTGGGTGGATAATTTCTGGGCAAACGAGATCTGCACTTGTGTCCCCAAATATATCCTCATACGTTACCACAACAGATATTGACAAAATGCTCCAACGATTTTGGGACATCGAAGAAGGTGTAATAAAGGAAAAGGAGTTATGTTTGCCCAATGATGATCCAGCTGAAAATCACTTCCGTTCTACATATTCTAAGTCAGCCGATGGCAAGTATATTGTAAATTTACCATTTAAGATTAAGAACGCAACATTTTCTAATACATTAAGCGGAGCTATTTCTAGGCTACATAAAATGGAACACCGATTTCGTGCAAATCAAGAGTTGCAGAAACAATATGTAGAATTCATGAAGGAATACGAGCTATTAGGTCATATGGAAATTATTCCTGACGATGAAATAGGTAACTATCCACAGTATTATTTACCACATCATGCTGTACTGAAGCCAGACAGTAGCACTACAAAGCTAAGAGTGGTTTTTGACGGCTCTTTCAAAGATTCATTTGGGCATTCACTAAATGATACACTTTTGATTGGACCTGCTATACAACGAGACTTGTTTGGTGTATCTATTCGTTTCCGAAAATCTGCATTCGTTTTCACAGCTGATATAATGAAAATGTTTCGGCAGATCTGGATTTCAAAAAAGGACCGCGACTATCAGCGTATTGTGTGGAGAAGTGACTTCAGTGAACCTGTTAAGCATTATCGTTTGTGTACAGTAACGTATGGAACCTCTAGTGCACCATTTTTGTCAGTACGAGTTTTACAACAACTTGCTTTCGACAACCAAATTAAATTCCCAGCAGCCTCAAGTATTATACTCAATAATATCTATGTAGACGATGTGATGGCAAGTGCAGAAAGTATAAGTGAGCTCTATCGTGCAAAGGAAGAACTAGTCGCGCTTCTAAATATGGGTGGATTCAAGCTGAGGAAATGGTGCTCTAACTCACCACAACTTCTAAACCAAATTCCATTCGAG
This sequence comes from Gymnocheta viridis, assembly GCA_956483585.1. Taxonomy (NCBI): domain Eukaryota; kingdom Metazoa; phylum Arthropoda; class Insecta; order Diptera; family Tachinidae; genus Gymnocheta; species Gymnocheta viridis. The sequence goes on along the minus strand of OY101442.1, from coordinate 27,340,326 downwards.
GAGAGGGAACAGGTTGTGTTGAAAAAAGGCGGTTATGAATCATACGTCAAAGTGTTAGGATTGTATTGGAATCCCGAACTTGATTCGTACTCTTTTCGTGTCCATAGGCGGCTGCATGTTGAAACAGCTATTACAAAACGTAAAATACTTGCTGATGTTGCCCGTATTTTTGATATTTTTGGATTTTTAGCACCATCAACAATAATAATGAAAATCCTACTTCAAAAGTTATGGCTACTTAAATTAGCTTGGGATGATCCGTTGCCACCTCAGATTACAAAGGACTGGCTTGAAGTTCGAGACTCAATTTCTTATTTTGAACAAATCTCAATTCCACGTCAAATTTTTTTACTTTCTGAAGCTGAAATACATTGCTTTTGTGACGCTTCAAGTTTAGCATATGCTGCTGTAATTTATTGCGTGTTTAGAGGTCAAGAAGAAACTCAAATCAATTTAATAGCTGCAAAGACGAGAGTTGCGCCATTAAAGGTTCTATCTATTCCGCGACTGGAATTATGTGCTGCTGCGCTCTTATGTCAACTGTATTCTTCTTTAAAAAAATCATTAGACATTGGATCAACGAAGCTTTACGCTTGGACCGACTCACAAATAGTATTGCACTGGCTCTCAGCCCCTCCACGAACATGGAAGATTTTCGTTTCACATCGTACAGAGGAAATTTTGTCCACAATTCCACGGAAGTGTTGGAGTTACGTGACTTCCGATGAAAATCCAGCTGACTGCGCATCTAGGGGACTATATCCAAAGGACTTGTTGTCACACGTGCTTTGGTGGAATGGCCCCTGCTGGTTAAAATATCCAGAATCTGAATGGCCAAAAACAAATTTTAGTATAAAAGAAAAGCTACAGGAAGTAGAGTTTGAACAAAGAAGAAATGTGTTTTGTGCCTCAATTGACGAGAATAAGTCATTGCTTCTTGAGTTATCAGATAAACTATCCAACTGGTGTCGTCTTATTAGAGTAATTGCCTTTGTTCAAAGATTCATAGGTCGTTTTAAAAATAAATCATCATACGATCAGAAATTTCTTTCCTACAATGAAATACGAGAAGCACGCACCAAGCTTCTAGTTTGCTTACAAAAGAAATTCTTTGCGAAAACTATAACAGTTTTAAAGGAAAATCAACAGATATCGACAAAAGATCCACTTATTAAGCTTTCTCCCTTTCTTGCTAGCGACGGCTTGCTTCGAGTCGGAGGTCGTATTCAAGAGTCATCGGCTTCGTTTAACATAAAACATCCAATAATTATTCCCAAATGTAATATCGCCGAACTTATAATTCATGACGCTCACACAACGTATTTACATGCTGGGCCTCCGAATTGTTCACAATACTTCGGCAACAATACTGGGTACTTGGAGCACGAAATATGATTCGCTCGACAGTTTTTAGGTGTAAACGATGCTTCATGCTCCGAAGACAAACTTCGAAACAACTAATGGCCAATCTCCCAGCTGAAAGAATTCAACAATATAGACCATTTTTCAATTCCGGTTGTGATTTTGCAGGGCCTTTGTCTATCAAGATGACGAATTGCAAACGTCCTCGTGTGACAAAGGCATATATAGCTCTATTTATTTGTATGTCAACAAAGGCTGTTCATTTAGAGCTGGTAAGTGATCTGAGTGCTGATGCATTCATTGCCGCATTTAAAAGATTTATATCCCGACGCGGAAGATGTTGTAATCTTTATACGGACAACGGAACAAACTTCCATGGCGCCCGCCGATTGCTTTCTGAAATGACACAAATGTTGCTTAAAGAGTCAATAGCTGAGGATATAGCTGCATCAGTAGCAAGAGACGGTACCTCATGGCATTTTATACCACCATCTTCCCCACATTTTGGTGGTCTTTGGGAAAGTAATATAAAGTCGGTCAAGCTGCATCTAAAAAGAGTTGTGGGGTCAACACTACTATCATTTGAAGAAATGTATACGATTCTAGTTCAAATAGAAGCTATACTCAATAGCAGACCACTATGTGCCATATCTGATAATGATTTAAATCCTTTAACTCCGTCTCATTTCATTACAGGTGAACCGCTAACTGCCATTCCGGAACCTACTTATTTATCTATCCCATTACCCCATTTAAAACACTACAAATTTTTACAGCATATGGTGCAAGGATTTTGGAAAAGATGGTCAACCGAGTACATTACTTCATTGCAACAGAGACCGAAATGGCAGACTCAAACTGAAAACTTTAAAATTGGAGACCTGGTAGTTTTGAAAGAGCCTAACTTACCAACAACGAAATGGTTATTAGGTAGAGTGATTAAGGTTCATCCGGGATCCGATGGATATGTGAGAGTTGTTACATTGAAGACGGAAAAAAGTACATACACACGACCAGTAACGAAGCTTGCTCGCCTGCCGGTCAACTGAAACCTTGTTTCAGGGCGGGCAGTATGGTTTGAAATGCATTGCTGATAAACTGCCGATCCCACTAAGGCCCTTACTACGTCTCTGAACTCAACAACCATAGGAAGAGAGAGGATCAACAGCATTTGATTTATCGTTCGATTTTCTACCTGCTACACTTTATAATATTTCTACATACTCGTACATATTTATACATAACTGGTTGCTCTTGTTAATTGTTTTTTTGTTCATTCCAATTTTGTATTATATTGCTTACATTCATATGCATATGTACATACATATATATCTTTGATGCATTCGCATACTTTAAACAGAAATGTGTATGCATTGATTATTACTAATTTAATCGTGAACGAAGACTAACCATCATTTAATTATACAGTCCACTATACAAAGTTTTCATATATAATAAAAATAAATTATATATATATAATAAATTAAATTAATATACACCAAACAGTATTATCTAAATAACTTTGTCAAAAGCTTTTGTGGTTACTAATCCATTTTAATTCCTTGGTTAACATTCCCTTATTGTTTCTACTGAATAGTTAATAAGTAGTAGCTACTGATATGTTTACAATCTTTTTTCAGTATAACATTTTACATACAATCGCTAGACCTTGAGAAGGAGCAACAAAAATACCGCGGCATGTAATAAAAAATAATCAAACTATTTTTGTATTAATTTTTTTTCTATTTGCAATAAATTTTCGCCTTCGTTGGTGTCGTACAAAATGAACTACAAATATCAACGACATTTGAACTTGAATTAAGGAATGAACCCCGTGTACATACGGACATGCTTCTGCTGACTGTTATGCGAGTTGTATTTACAATCTACACTTACATTCATTTACATTTTGATGAGAAACGATATAACGTCACGTAATATAAAAACACGTTATTTTCTTCTATGCAAGAAGAAATATGTACAAACATACATACATATGTATGTAAATACAATTTCAAATACTACAGATGAGTGTAAAATTATAGTGTTCTAATTGCTGTAGAAATTCGAAAATATAATTTAATTTATATATGTTTCGCGTTGTAATTCAAAAGTTTTCTCTTTCCTTTCGAATTCTAGAGTAAGTCATCTGATTTCTCATTCTCTTGGGGCGCATACATCTGTTAAAGTCTATTTAAGCAACATTTCATTCCTGATGAATCCGTATTTTATTAGCTTTGTTAGCCCTCTTGATAATTTGTGGATATTATAAAACAATTTTACTGGATTGCGTTCGTTTACTTTTCAATGCGAACGTTTTAGATTTTTTGATTCAGAAATAAATATTATCTATGTATCTATATAATTAATTGGCAAACACGTTTTTTTAGATCCCTTTTACGCTCATACTATACCGCCGATTTTTACAAAACTTATAATTTTTAAAATAATTATTCACAAATTTGCACAATCCATATTTTGTTAAAATCGGTTCAGTATTTTGGGAGCTACATATAAGCGTTTACAGTTGCTACTAATGCATGCACACTTATTACACATGCATGTGTCAGCTTCGAGTTGAAAAATGAACAAAGCATGCATTTGTGTTTGTCCAATTTGATTGTGCAAAGAAATGTGTATGGAAAGTAAACCGATATGTAAAACTTTTATAGCCGGGGAAGCTCTTCCTCAAATAGCTTCAAGCCCAAACTCAAAAATTTTACTCGAATGCATCTCTTTACTGGGCATTTAAAATTTTGTTCAAATCCATGTACCCGTTTAGAAGTTATTCAGTTATTTCCAGTTTTGCGCCAACAATTTTTACACTTTTTACAACAAATACTTATTTGTATTCTACGATGACGTAGATGCGCAGTAGAAATTTTTTTTCTATGGCTGAGTGCGCAATCTTGTTTTTTTTATTCATGATGAAGATCTAATAAGTTGTTTATTTAGAATGTTATTTGTTTTTGTATTTTATCGTATACTTATATTTATGTAAATGCTTAATATTTAATTACTAGAATATGGTCGATTGCGTCGGCCATAGGAAATACAAAAAATCTACACTTTGCGCTCAATTTTCTTTTTAGAAATACATTCATATTGAATTGAAAAAAATGGAATTACTTCTTTTTCTGTAAAAAAACACAGAGGGCAAATTACGGCATTCGATATCGAACAAAATCCCATACAAAATTTTTTTGAATTTGTATGGAAATTTCGTTCAATGTCGTATGCCGTAATTTGCCCCCAGAGCTGCCTGCATTTGAAAATATAAATGTTGATATTTTTTATTATTTTGCGAGGTTTCCACTTAAATATAATTAATATTCAATAAAATTCATTTCCAGATTATTTGATTATGTTTTGCTACTAAAATTAATTTCCGTGTTAAAAAAACCCGCTCTTAATATTATCCTCAATCTTGACTAATGTTTCCATAAGTTTATCAATTTACCGAATTATATCTAAATTTTTTTAATCGGCAGATCTCTTATTCGTGTTGTGTTGTGCTTTAAATATTTTAATTTTTTTCGATTGTTTAAAAAAAATAAAAACAATTTCAAGTGCTCTACATGCTATTATTTTAGTTTCAGTTATAAGAAAGCACACACGACTATTATATCTGCATGCATTTCTTAACTGCATTTCCGATTAAATAAACTAAAACTATACAATATCAAAAAAGACGAGGAGAATAAAAGAAAGAAATAAAACAAGCATACAAAGATTATAAAACTTCATAAAAAGGATTTAATGGTCTTTATAGATGGTTTGATTGTATAATCTTGAAAAATTACAAATAAAATAGAGCGGAAGGGTTTATTTTTGTTGTTTTTGTAACAAAAGGAGTTTAAAAGGTCATTAGACTTTATATTGTACAGCAGCATAAAAGATTAAATAACAGTTGTAGCAAAAATTATTTGTGTATTCAATCAAACGACAAAAAAATGGTTTGTTTTAAATCAATTTCTAAAACTATTTGCACCGTGGATTTTACAGTTTGTTTATTCAAATTTAATGACGCAAAATATTTTTTATGTTATTCGTCGCCACAAATGAAGAGGAATGTGCTCCTCATTAATTTTAAATACTGGTTGAAAAATCCATCTTGGTGATCTTCTTCTGTCGTCTGACTTTATCTAAATTGAAATACTGTAGAAACATATTAGAAAAACTAGAAAATCGGCATCTTTTGAGATTGTCTCAGATGCAACATTGCAGTTAAAATGGAGCTGAGATTCAACAGGGTTCGACAAAATACTGAAATCAATGTCTCGAATATTAACAAATGTAATAGTCAAAAGCAAATACAAAAATCATACAAAAATATATTTTTACATTAACTGCCGTTATTGGCGAAGATAGGCCTGCTGGGGGAGGCCACGTTAATAAAATAGTTTAGATTTCACTTGTACTTTAAAACAAATTTTTTATAGAAATTTTTTTAAATAAATTTCTAGTCTACATTAATTTTTGTTTCTTCAATACGGCAGCAAATAGATCGTACTCATTTTATTTTGGCGAGCATATTTAGGGACATTTTCTTTATTAAATTCGAGTTTCATATCTATTCATTAAGCTATTGTTACAAATTGTTTAAGTTAATCAATTAATTGCTTTTGGATTCTTCGAATAATTTAGTTTTTATCGTTATTTGTCAAACGAAAACCTCGAATAACAATACTAATATTACCAGACGCGAATATAACTTAATCTTCTAAGAGGAGAGAGTTTAAATAGATCATACATACATACATATGTGTACATATGTAGGTACATATGAATTGTACGAATATCTTTCTTGTACGGGATGTTGCTCGACTAATAAAGTTTCCGACGTCTATTCTATATTGCCCATTCGGCATTTACTCTACAGGATCTAATTAAGGATTACAGAAACCCTGAGATTAAAAAAGAGTCAAAAGTTGTTGGTAAATCGGCTAGTCTTTTAAGCAGCATCATAGAAGCATTGATTATGTTGAAAGTCATCAATTTGTTTACTAGGGGTAATGTAGCCGTAATAACATCAACGATCCTATTTCTTTTAATTTCGGAACCTATAAGTTACTATTATTCATGAAGAAAATACCTAGATAATAAGGATTCTAAAAAATCTGCTGAGTGTAAGAAGGACCTTATTATCAGCACATTAACTTTGTCATTAGGTTTGTTAAACTTCATATTAAAAAGAATGGAGACTGCAACCATACCAATAAGCTTAGGAAATATAATTTTCCCCTCCCCAGAATGCTAATCCAAAATTTTAACAGTTTTTTGTTTTCAGACAATCTTTGAAGAGCTTCTGTTCTAAAATATCAGTAACTTAATATCATATACAAATTCTATTTCCATAATTTTCTCTAGGGATATTTAAAGTTACTATACCAGAAGCACATAGAGCACCTGAAAGTCAGTATTGGATGTGTTGTTATCGAAATATAGCCTAAGAGTGTGAAAACTATGCCTAGGATGCGTTCAGATATTTAATGTCTTAAGATTGTCTTTTAAACACAGCGTGTTTCAAAACATTTGAAGCGTTTCATTGCAATTTAAATTTGTCTTTATATAATAAGAATTTTATTGATTTCATGCTCTCTCCAACTTAAAAACAATAATAATTAAAAACACTGTCCCAGTTGGATGACGAGCTCCCATTCCTTCGATTTGAACGCATGTACCCAACCCACTGAACTATTGCCGACTAATATTTTTTAAGAGTACAAAACTTGTTTTATTTATATCTGAATAATGTCATTTTATTAAATATTATTTTTGCATTTAAATTCTTCATATTAACTAAGAAAGAAAGTTTTTTCTTCGTAAAAATCATAAAATTCTAGTCTAATATTTTTTTCCTAATATATACGAAATGTTTGTAATTCTATGAAAAAAGTAACTACGTAATTTTTTTTGTTCGTAAGATGTTGCATGAACTAATTTCAGTGTAGTTAAAACTTTTCTTAAATTCAATTAAAATTTAAGAGATTTAATTTAAATTTAATAAGACATTACACAAGTGGTGGTATTCCTGAACTTTCATCTAACTTTGTTTAAATATATTAGAACGTGTAAGAGAACATGTCACATTCATTTAATAACATTTTATTATGAGCAAATGTCAATATGATTTATGTATGTATGTATGTATGTATGTATGTATGTATGTATGTATGTATGTATGTATGTATGTATGTAATTATTACAGGAGAATTTGGAATGAAAATGAATGGTTACTTGCTTTTAAAAACACTTTGTTTAATGGCTGTAGGATAATTATACTTTTGGAAATTATAAAAATATTTAGCAGTTAATTTTTGTGGGAAAAAAATATTTTTTCTACTTACGATTATTATTTCCACTAAATTGATTCTCAATGTTTTGTTGATGTTCTCCATTATTAATCATTGATGATGAAGTATGACCAAATTCCGTAAATCCTGACGAATTTGATAAAGTAGTTGACGTAGTCGAGACAGCTGGACAAATATCTTCGACGGGAGATGGTGAATTTTCCTCAACAAAGACATCTTTTTCATCTTTTTCTTTTATATTTGATTGTTCTTTGGCCGAGAGTATATCAGCAGCTCGAGCACGAGCATCACGTATGGATGGTCTCTTTTGTATTATTGCGGATAGAGGTTGTGAAGCAAATGATGTGCTGGTTGTTGACTCGAAAGGTGGTGGCGTGATTATTTCTTCTTTGATGTAGATCGATTCGTAGCCAGTGGATTCTAGAGGAATTGCTTGGGTTTCAGATTTGTTTGGTGTAATGCCAACTAAAGGAGTGCAAGATTGGGTTTTAGTTTGCATTGTTGGTAGGGGAGGTGATTGGGATATTGGTTGCATTGTTGGTAGGGGAGGTGATTGGGATCTTGTTTGCATTGTTGGTATGGGAGGTGATTGGGATGTCGGTTGTGTGGTTGGGAGAGGCGGCGATTGGGTTCTTGGTCGTTCAGTTTGCAGGGATGGTGATTGTGATCTTGGCAAAGAAGATTGTGAACTTGTTTCCATAACTGGTAAAGGATATTCAGATACTTGCTGCATGCTGGGATGCGGCGGAGACAATGACTCTTGTTCAATGACTGCTAAAGAAGGAGAATGTGATCTATGCATTGTAGGAAGCGGTGGAGATTGAGAATTTGCCTGAAAAACTGACAAAGGAGGAGATTGTGATCTTCGATCCTCATCCCTTAGCAAAGGTATTATGTGTTGTGAATTATGATCATCCACTTCCAGGACTTCAAAGCTGCAATTTAAGTCAGTGTCTTCAGTTACGTTTGGGACACATTCTTCCGAAGGCAAATTAAAAGTACGCCTTGAATTCATATCACTTTTGTCAATGCTTTCAGTTGGTAAATTTTCGTTGTCAATTATAGAAAAAGTACGACGAGTATTTTCTACTTTCTCCATAGAAGGAAATTGCATAACCGATGTTGACATATTACCATCAGGTTTAACACAAAAAGTACGGGTTTCATCAGCCATTTTATCAATACTCAGAGTATCAGTTGAGAAAGAAGTTGCTGTTTGGTTTATAAATTCCAGATTATTTTCCTCCTGGTATATTGTGGACTTTGCCGTTGAAGTATCTAAGGAAAATGTACAGCGTTTATCTTTTTGCACAAGAAGTGCTGGTTCTGCGAAATTTGCTTGCGTTTCTTTATTTTCCAAATAATCGGATTTCTCCAAGAATGGAGATTTAGCCAACTTTTCAGTTACTGCTTTTGGAGAACGTGGAAAACCAGTACTTTGTACTGATCTTGTTGGAAAGGAGGTTGAACTTGCTTCCGAAATTGTTGGCGATATCATGGAATTGTTCAAGCTTAAATTTGAATTTAACTTTGATTCAGTTTTGCTATCAACCACAGACTTTACTGAAGAATTACTAATCGTACTAGAATTTGAATCATCATTTGTTAAATTTAGATTATTATCACACTCGTTATTTAATTGCTGCAGAGCATCGTTTTCCTCTCGAGTCATGTCTTTATTAAGATTTTCAATTGTACATTCCGTACTTGCAGTTTTTGCTTTATTGACTGTCAATTCTATGCTTTTATTTAGAGAAAACTCATGTTTAGATTGCTCAATTTCCAGACGCTCGCTTTTATTCACAGCAGTTTCCTCTGTTGTATTCACTACAACAGACTCTTTAGATGACTCTGTTTGTTTTTGTAACAAATCTGTTACATTTTCGTTATTACTACTTTCCACAAACTTTTTATCTTCTAAATGTTGAAGGATATTTTCAGCCTGTTCCAATACTTGTTCAACATGTTGTATATTATTTGAGGTGTTGTGTATAATTTCCAATGTCTCATTCATATCAATATCCATGGGTTCATCTTCGTCCATGGATTCAAGCTGTGGCTGTATGTGATCAGTTTGCTGTTGTTCAACCATTTGCATTTGTTTTATCTTCTGTAATGGTTGGCCCACAGCCTCCATGGTTACATCGGCTATGTTCTCCATGGTGTTATTAAAAGTCGAGTTAAAACTGTTGTTACCAGCACTTTGAAAAGATTCTAAATCTGTTGTTACATCCAAAGAAGCCGCCTCAGAAAAAGTAGCGGCCAAAGGATCTTTATCGTCGTCGCAGTCGGCAAACGTGTCATTGTCGGATAAAGTGGTATCCGTTTCAGTAGGCAATAAGAGATGAGTCTTATCAACTTTAAATCCCTCGGGAACTGATTAGTATTGAAAAACCATAATTTTAATTATATTTAATTAGCATATATATTACATTATATTTTATGTTATGTAGTTAATCATGATTGATTGAATTATTTAGTAGTATTAAAAATACTTTCAAATACTTCATTACATGTAACATACAAAATATATGTATATAAATAAATTTAGCAGTTACGAACACAAACTCTGAGAAATATAATTCTTTTACAAATTGTACATTAAGATTATTTTGTGTGTAAGGCTCTATTTACCTGTTGTACGCTGTTGGGCGTTTAAAGTTGGTATAAGACATTCCTCAAACGTTAGATTGTATTGTTCTGTAAGGAAAAAAGAAATATATTTTTTTTAAATTTGTGACCATTTTCTTTTAAGGGTTCTATTGAATAAAAGCAAAAAATACATTTTATATAAAAATTCACTCTTTGTGTAAAATTTACAATTCAGATATTTTAACTACGATTTTTTACTGCAAATATTGTCGCGTCAGCGGAATTTTTTTCCAGTCTGTGTTTGTGTTCGAGTTTTTTTGCCTCGCACGTGTTAACGGTCTACCTCGACTAACTGTATATTGTATTCAGTTCTTTATGGAAATTTCCTTTGATCGCGTGCAAATTTTTTTAACGTAATTTAACTGGAGACCTTGAATGGATGTTAGGAATTTCTACTTTCTATACAAAGGCAAAGGTCGGCTGGCAGCTCCTTAAGAAAGCAACTAAATATAATGTTATATCCTGGCGTGTTGGCACACTGTATTTTATTGTGAATAATAAAAACAAAAATATTTGTATATATCAATTAAGACAAAGATTTATTAAATAGTCTTTGAAAGCCAACTTTTTTTAATATATCAATACCTTTAGCGACTGCCAAATTTAAATAACATTCTTAAATATCTTCACTTAGTCAAATCAAATCAAAGTTCTACAGAGGAAAAACTAAAAGCTAAGTCAAATATTGTTATATTTTTTTATCAGAAAAACGTGCACATTAGATAAGATTATTCATCAAATTATGGAAAATTGGGTACATTAAAATTGGATGGAAAATATAATTTTTATTAATTGAAATATATCTATCTGATACATTTAGATCTCTATAATCGTTTCGATATATTTCAGATGATCTAATTTAAATAGGAATATGTGAATTATATCTATCTGATATATATATATATATATATATATATATATATATATATATATATATATATATATATATATATACATAGATCAAAGATTGGCTCTAAAATGATTCTCGAAATCGATCGAAATTCATCATCACATACTAGTACCTGATGATAAGGTATTTTGCAAGAGTCGCAGCATAGCATAATTCTTTTTACATTTTAATCTTAATTGAATTTGCATTTGTAACTTTCTTATTTAAGAAATAAAGTGTAAATAAAACATTGAAATATATTTTATTGCATTAATTAAATTTGTTGGCATTGGATGTTTCAAATAATTCTGAGATCATTTAATAATTAAATGCAATTTCTTATTATCTGGTCACGTTTCTGATATTTATTTTCACTACAAAGAATTGCCTTTTCACATATTTTCATTTTGCATATTTTGATTTGGTTTTAAATCTTAAGGATATTTTAGTCCGTATTCAACGACAATATGTAAAAAAAATATTCCTCTAAACTAATTGTGCTAAAGTAGCATATAGCATATTAAAAAAAAGATATATTAAGTCAAACCTAAATGCTTAATCTAACAGTACTAATGTTAAAAAGGCAACGCTAGTTCAGTCAGCGTGCAGATACCCTGATGCTCGGCCTGTTCTTAAAGAATCTGAATATTCTCATATGCCCCAAAACACATTCCCGCTTTTCATACCGACAGTCTCCGATAACTGAAGTGCAGTTGTGCAGAGATCCTGCAATCACAATTTCAAACACTAGAACAATCAAAATTAAGGTCTCTGAAATGTTTCACTATTTTTAAGCATTCATCATATTGTTCCAGCCAAAGAAACGTGCAAGATAAGTTAATCGTGTCTACATATGTACATATCGTCGGCTTAGAGTGCAAACATTCTAGCCAACTGCAAGAATATTTAACAGCGCAGACAAAGATCATTTAATATTTTTTAATTAGAACAGAGGAAGTTATACAAAACAAACCTTATCTACTTTATAATATTCTATGAAAATATAATATCTTGTATTTTACGAAGTGATTAATTATTTTGGCTAATGTTCGTAACATTTTTAGTCCGAAAGAATTGGACATGAGACAATATTTCAAAGGAATAAAACAAAAACTGTAAAAGATATGTATATTGCTTCTCAAAAGTTCGATAACCCATTTTGAATATTATGTTAAAATTTCATTTAATTATCTACATTTAAGATATAAACGAGGGTCTCCAAGGTTCCCCACCAACTAGGCACCATTTGATAGTTCGGCTTGTATATATATTATTAATCGGCTTTAAAATTAAGCTTTCCACATTTTATTACTCACATATGCAGAGCGAGTCGATTATATAAAATTGTCATTCGAAATTAATATATTTCAAAATATTTTTTCATCTAAATATGTATTCCTACCTTCAATATTAGGATTTAAATCATCTGGTAGTTCCGGTATTTTAGCTTCATCAAATTCCGTTAAACCTTTAATATGATAAATAATTTTTAAATTAGATATTACATACGAACATAAATTTAAAGAAATCGTAAGTAACACTTACCTACAAACTTATTAGATGATTTATTAACCCCTGAATTATTGAGTTGATTTTTTTCTGCAGAATGTAGGAGCGTTTCACGACGTTGTTGCTGTTGCTTGTGGTCATTGGATATGACAACACTTTCCAACTCTGGATCTATATGAAATTTATGCTGGGAAAAATTATTTTCAAATATTGTCGTACTGGCTGTGCCGGCAGCCGTTGTAGATATTTTAGATGAGTTGAGTTGAGTATTTGAGACAGAAGTAGATAATAGTTTTGAGTTACTTAAAGCTGCTTTAGAAGGCGACTGTAAATTAAATATAAAAAAACATACATAAAAATGTACAATTAATAAAATAAAACATAAATTGTTACATAAAGAAAATAAATGTTAAAGGAAAAATAGCGTTGGGTAAATCAATGTCATGTTCAAAATGTTTGCATGTTAAAATTTGCAAAATAAGAAAACAGCAAAATTTATAATATTTTCATTAAATTTATGTAAAAGAAACTTATCTAAAGTTTTTCCAACATATACAAACAAAGGAAAAATAAAAAGGAAATTCATACACGAGATGGATTTTAAATACATAGTATGTACTCGTATGAATGCAGTTTTTTGTTTTTCGTTTGACAGCATTTGTTAAAAATAAAATATATTATAAATAATATATGACTGCTAAATTAATTGCAGACAGGGCCTACCAAACAAACTAACAAACATGCAACTGTTACCAAAATTAAAATTTGAACAGCATTATTGTCAAGTAAAATTAATTAAATTGTGATGGCGAGAAAATATAGAAACAGTATAAAATACTAAATCATTAAAATTTACATGAAATGACAAACTATTAGATTTTCGTTATTTTCATAAGATCTACGATGTTGATTGAATGAGTTCAGTTGTAGTTGAACCAGCAGTTCGAAGAAGGGAATAAATCCGTCTTTTTATTTATTTATTTATTTTAAATAAAATAAATTTTATATTATCTCTTGGTATTCTACACCAACCGAAACTGTTGAAAACGGTGACAAATAAATTATATTAAAACGTCTTTAATTATTGCCAGGGGTCAGAAGAATTCATGTATGAATACTCATATATGAATATTCATGCTAAATTGTCATGTATGAACTTGTAAAATTTTTTGTTTTAATACTCGCATTCGAAATTGAATAGCTAAGATTTTTTAACAGTAGTATGAATAAGGGGTTTCTAGATAGAAATGTGCAAAGGAAAAATGTGCATACCTTAACCCTTTAAGGGTCGATGGGGTTAAATTCGACCCCATGATATTTTATGAGTTATGAGGCGGCAGCGTGTTCGGTTTTGCTTAAAGTGAAGTCGTGGTGGGGGGGGTTCGGTTTTGCTTAAAGTGAAGTCGTGGTGGGGGGTTCGGTTTTGCTTAAAGTGAAGTGGTGGATGTTATTTTTGTTGAAGTGAAGTCGTAACATTTAATGTGTTTTAGAGGGTTAATACAATATGAATTAAACTACATTAGGGCGGTTTACGAAAGTCTGTGATTTTTTTGCTAGTATTTAATAAATAAAATTCATTTACTGCGGTATATATTAATATCTCTAATACAACTCGTAGTAATTTGTTTCAATTTAAAACAATTTTCAAAATGAACATCATTAAACTAATACATTACAATCAAGTGTAGGAGTAATTATAATGTTTTTACTATCTAACAAAAAATAAAATAATAACAAATATTTTTTTTCTTTTTTCACTTTTTGTGTGCAAAACGTTTTCTTTGAATGATGAAAATCAATTGTTTCATTAAAACTCATTAACAAATGTTCTTATATACTTTTTATTTTTGCTAAAAAATAAAACTTTGATAAAAAGTTGTGGTCAAGTGTATAAATAATAAAAAATGAACAAACAAACAAACAAATGGTTAAATTAAAATTGCATTAACATTTTTATTTAAGTAAATATGTTATACTATATTATTATTATTAAAAAAGAAAATAAAAAAATTATAAAAATCGCAGCTTCATCATCATTCAAAGTAATGTTTGTTGTTGTTGTTGTTGTTGCTGTTGTTGTTTTTGTTTTTGTCTTCAATACTCAATTTATTTCTCTGGTGTATCTTGAGCTTAAACGAAAATAATCAATTATTATTATATTTAATAATCAAAAAATAAAAATAAAAATTATTTTACCAGAAATTACCTGATGTTTCCGCAATAATGGTTAATTCATAGTATAACCCACTGCTTCCTTTCTTTATTTTGGAAATGTAGTATGTATTAACATTAACTTCTGCAATAGCATCATCGTCTATCGTCTCAATAAATATACTCGGTAGGTATATATAATGAGTTCCCTCTACCAGACACCGAATTTTCATTCCAAAGCGTGTCTGTACACGCTCCATCTTTATTATTTTATAATTACGATTAAAAACCATCTCCTTTATAGGGAGAATGGTTTTATTTTGTGATTTTTGAAAAATTTTTTTTAAATGTGATTCCATTTTTGATGATTTACTTAACTTGAATGACACTTAAAGTAAAATTAGTGGGGTTTTTATACAAAATTCAGAAATACAATTTTGTTTCTAAACAGGAAAAATGTTGAGAGGTTTTTAATTTTAAAAAAGCATTCGTTGCGGTTTTTCATTTTGATAAAGTTCCTAATTTATTAAATATGTGAGAAATTTTAGTTTGAGGTTTTTTTATTGATATACATATGCGGTTTTCATGTTTTATAAAGTTCCTAATTTAACAAATACGTGAGAAATTTTAGATTTTGTGAGGTTTTTTTATTGATATGTATGTTTTATAATTTTAAAAAAGTTTCTGTTTCGAGGTTTATTTAAAATGTGTTTGCTATTTCATCATCATCATGATCATCATCAACATCTTCTTCTTCAGTACTGTCATACAAGTCGTTGTAGAATGCAAATTGCTTCTTCTTTTTAACGATTAGAGTATATGATCCCTTCGCTTCTTTAACTTTCTTTAAAATGTGTGGAGTTGTGTTTAGATAATCCATCTGATTTTTAGTAATAATCAGAAATCGTTTAGGTAAATAAATATGATATTCTTTATTTACAAGGCATCTTATACTTTCACCATATTTTGTATCTACTCGTTCTATCTTGTTGATTTCATATGCAGTATTTTCTTCCATATCCTTTAAAGGTAAGTATATAATATTAGGATTTTGAAACAATTTTCTTAAACTTGCTCTCATTATTTTGCTTTTAACTTTTCACTGTAAAACGAATTTTCAAACTGATTCTTTATATTCAATAATTGATACTATAAGGTGTTTTTAGATATTTTAATAACTTCTTATCAATTGCGGTTAAGCATAAATATTAAAAAATATACGTATGTATGTATGTAATATATATATATATATATATATATATATATATATATATATATATATATATATATATATATAAACAGCTGGTGTTTTAATCTTATTGTATCCAAGTTTGTGTTATATATATATATACGTTATTTATAAGAGAGATTTAGTTGAATTAAAAAACTTTGTTAAATATGTATTGGGGTCAATTTTTAAAAACTGGTGATAAATATTGTACTTGTCATGCACAGTGGAAAACTTTTCAAATAATAAATGCAGTAGTTTTGGATATTATAATGCAGGTGTTCCTAACCGCAGAAGGAGGGACAAGAACTCAAATTTTTTCTCTTAATAGAGGACAAGAAATGTCAACAAATATTCCAATATTTCATTTTAGTCACAATCAACATATAAAAATTGAGGTTATCGGTGGTATGATATCACTAGTTGGAACAGTCTATGAGGGTGGTTTTAAAGATATAAATGTACACTCATACAAACCATCGTGCGTTTATAGTGAAATAGAGGCTATTGTTTTCAGAGATACAAATAAACTATATAATAGTAAGACTGATATCCACTCATTGAATAAAAAAAATCAACAAAAACCTCTTCTCCTTCAAAAAATAGTTAATGATAGTAAAGTTAAGAAAGGTGGTAGTAACGTTGGTGGCGACTCAGTTGATAAATCATTTGAATACGACGATTATTAAATTAGTATATAAATATGAGAAACAATTCTTATCATCTCATTTAAAAATATATCGCTAACTTAAGAACACGTCTATTAAAAAGAAAAACTAAAATGAAAAATATTTTTATCATATTTTTTTCATATATATATATCATACAAGTGTTTTCAGCTTCATTACCTATTGATTTGAGTGAAAATGAACTTAAAAATACAGAATTTGCTATAAAATTACCGAATAATGATACTGTGAGCATACAACTAAATTTCAAACTTTTAAAGTATAGTAATGATTTAAATAAAAACATCGAGTTAACAACAAAAGCAGAAAATAAATCAAACGAAGAACAAGAAGACTCCTCACCACCACCTATAAATCAATCTTTTACTGTTGAACAAGCTATTGAAACATTTAGGCAAGATTTAGTAAAAAAAGAAAAAAATATTGCAGGAATAATTGAAAGTTCGGCTCCATTTTATAGACATTTTCAACTTCAATACAAAGATAATATAAAATTGAGAATCCGTTGTACATATGACAGCAATTACTTGAAACGTCGATTAAATATTTCATGCTTCGAATACCGTCAAGTTGAATACGAGAGAATTTTAAGTAATGGTGAAATTGAGGTGGCTTCTGAGGATGATACAACGTACCGATCCGATGTTACATTAATCAACATTCAAGATTACACACATGATTTGGATATGGAAATAATATAAATTAGCTGATATGATGAAATACATTCACTACTACTTAATATAAACTTTGTTGTTGATGTGTTAAGAAGTTTTATTTAACATAAATAAAAAAAAATTAAAATAAGAAAAATAATGAATAATCAGTTTTATTCGAAAATTTTACATGACTTCTTGAATGAAGAAAGGTTTTTGTGGTATGAACATGAGATTATTTTGAAGAAATTAAAAACTCAATTCGATGAATATGCATTTTATAAGAAAAGTAAATCAAAATTTGGATATCATTACACCAATTGTGTGTGGTTCAACAATGAAACAACTTGTGGACCTGATACCTGTAAATGTTCCCTTATCGATAAAAGTTGGGAACAAGCATTATGTATAATGACTTTTTATAATAATTTAAAAACATAGACTTTATAAACACTTCTACAGTCGTCGTTGTGACTTGATTAGTATTACACAATGTCTGAGGAGAGAATATTAGTTGTAGATGTACAAGGTTTTTATCTCAACAATAAATTCATTGAAAAAGAACTGAGTATTTCGATTAACGATATACAAGTACAAACATTTATTATTAAACCACCTTTTCCATATTCATTGTTGACGACAAAAGAAAAAGATTCAATTAATTGGCTTTATAATCATCATCATGGATTAAAATGGAAAGATGGCGATTCAACCTTAACAAATATTATGGAATATTATATTGCGCATGTTAAAGATAAAAATTTTATTTATTATGCTAAAGGATTAGAAAAAATTAAGTGGATTCAAAATATTTTTAAGGATAAAATTAATTTTTATAACCTAGATGATCTAAATTGTCCAAATTTAAAAACATTATATCAAAATGATAAATCTGTAAATGTTTGTTGTTATCATAGAAAATATTGTATATGTGCTCAAAAAAATGTAATACTCTTAAGAAAGTTTATTAAATCAAATATTAATAAAGAAAACATAAAATTATAAAAGACATTTTTTTATTTATTATTTAACACTTAAATCAGATAAAATAATCATCAAACATCAGTTCATTCTGAGTACTTGAAATGTCAATAACAATATCTTTAATCGGAAACACTTCAACTCTGGTTGGAGAATATTTTCCTCCAATTGAACTCTCTACAAAATATGTTTGTGGACTTATTGATTTTGTAACATTCAATTCCATACCCAATGTAGATGTTCACAACAATTTGTTTCATATAGGAAATCATATTATTACTATTCCGGTTGGTTCATATGAACTTGAGGATATTGATTTTTTCTTAAACTCAAGCTTAAACGATATTGATGAACCAATTTATCTAAAAATTGAAGCTAACAATAACACACTTAAAACTGAAATAACCTCATCAATGGATATAGATTTTTCACAACCAAACAGTATAGGAAAGTTGCTCGGATTTAGCAAAAGAAAATTAGAAGTAAATTCAACTGAATATTATAACACTGATCAAAATCTTCAAAATGATAAATCTTTGGAAGTGGTGATTGTAGATATTAATCAATTGAATACTACAGGGTTATTTGAATCTGACTTACCTACACATATTACGAATGTTAATACAATACGCATTGAAAGCAACTTAACAACCGGATCATTTATTAATAATACTTCGAATCATACTATTCATGAATTTCCTCTTGATGTTCCTCCAGGATATAAAATAAACGAAAAACCTCGAAATGTTATTTATTTACCCGTCAACTGTCAACAAATAAACAACATAACGATTAGAATCTTAAATCAAGACGGTGAACTTATAAATTTTAGAGGAGAAAAAATCACTCTTAGACTCCACTTCAAACCAGAATAATGATCATTTACAATAAAAACATAGTGCAAAGAGGATTTCCATTCAATCCCTCATCAACTCACATTCGAGAAAGTATAAAAAATAAAAAACTGTTGTCCTCATATAATACAGAATACTTAAAATCATTAGGATTTAATCTTCAACCATGAATGAAATACTAAATGTCCTTCAAAAACCTATATATGATGAGAGTATTGTAAAAAGAGAATATCATAGTTACTCTCCATATCTAAAATCATTTAACAACAATGATGAAATTCGTATACCAATTCAAAATCAGGATCTCTTTGTCTTACCAAGTGAGAGTATGATTTACATTCATGGTTTTATAGTAAAGAAGGAAGCAAACAAAGAGGTTCCAGCTATAGATGTGAAATTTAAAAACAACTTTGTTTCATATTTGTTTGATGAAATTCGTTATGAAATTAATGGTTTTGAAGTTGATCGTACACGTAAACTTGGAATTTCATCCACCATGAAAAATTTTGTATCATTGAATAAGGCTGAAAGTGCTACACTAAAAAACGCTGGTTGGTGTCTTAACGAAACTTTTGTTTTAGAAAAAAGTCATTTTAGCTGTTGTATACCTCTGAAAATGTTGCTGGGTTTTGCTGAAGATTATAACAAAATACTATTAAATTCGAAACATGAGCTCATTCTTCAACGTTCTACATCCGATGAGAGATCATATTATTCTACAAATGCAACTGATCAGTTGAAATTAACAATTCTGGATATAACATGGAAAATGCCACACATTCAACTATCGGACTTTGCAAAATTGGAAATGTTTAAGATAATCAACAGCAAAAATTCTATACCAATTGCATTTCGTAGTTGGGATTGTCATGTAAATCCTGCACTACCAACGAATACAAAGGTTTTATGGAATGTGAAGCTTTCTCCACAAAACGAAAGACCACGATTTCTTATAATTGGTTTACAAAAAGAGAAAAGTAAAGAACAAGGAAATATATTTGACCATTGTAATATCTCTAATTTAAAAGTATATCTAAACTCAGAGTCATATCCATATGATGATTTAAATAATCGTTTCGAAATGGGTCAGTATTCTGTTCTATATAATATGTATGCAAAATTTCAACAAAGCTTTTACATGCGAGAACCTGAACCATTGCTGGATGTTAATGATTACAAGTCTTACGCACCGCTTATTGTTGTTGATGTTTCACATCAAAATGAGACTGTTAAAATTGGACCTATTGATGTACGAATTGAATTTGATACTGAAGCAAACAAACCAATTCCAGAAAAAACATCAGCATACTGTTTAGTTATTCATGATCGCTTAATCGAATACTCACCTCTAACAAGCGAAATTAGAAAAATTATTTAATTATATTTCTTTTAAAATTTTTAATAAATGAAAAAAAAAATGTTTATATATATATATAAATAAAACAAGATCTTTTTAATTCTTAATCGATGTATTTTATTAAAACATTTATAGTTTCTTTTTAGTTTAGCTTCGAAAACAAAAATTTTAAACATAAATGACCACAATTTATTGTATTAAAATTTTGATATCTATCATAATTATAACTAATGTTTTTTCCTAAATATTTTATTAATTGTTTTGGTGGTTGCAAATTGCCAAAGCTATCAAAATATTCGATTTGATTGTTGTTTTTCCAGTATGCTACCCAATGTGTGCCAGGTCCCTTTGAAGTATCCAGATTGATTATTCCACATTCTTTTTTAAATGGTTTGCTTGGAAGAGTGTTGCACATAAACACACCTCTAAAATTTGGAATATGTTTTGCATATTTTCTCAAGTCTATATCAGAAAGGGCTCTTTTAGGTAGCTTCATTAAAAATTTTGTTGATAAGGCTTTAAATATAATCCAAAACCTTTTTTATATGGTTTTAAGAACATGCCTTTTCCCATCGCAATGGCTTCCATTGTATTATTGTGTCGTTTTGCTTCAGTCAGCTGTTCCTTTCCATTTTTAACTGCATTGATTGCTTTTGTAATACCAGATACACCACCAGCTAAACCACCAAGTGCACCCAGTGCAGCAAATATAGGGGCAAGTGGAAGAAAACCTCCAGATTTTGGTAGCGGTATTATTCGAGGTGTTTTTATTAACGATTTTTTCTTCCCCTTGAAAATATTGTTTACAACTTTTCGTGAAATCTTTATAGCATCTTTCAAGTTTTCACTTTTCTTTATATTCTTTCTTGCACTTTTCAATGCATGTGTAAATAGTTTGTGGGTATTTACTGGAGACGACTTTTTAGTTTTACTAATAACGTTACCCATACCGAATTTTGTTTTTGCTTTCATTGTAGTAGCAACAAACCAAGCGTTTGATTTTTCACCCAAACTACTATCGCTTGCTTTGACCCTTTGCCAAGCCTTTTCAGTTAAAATTCTATCAGCAATATGTCTTTTCTCTAAATCTTTATTGTTTGAGTATGCTATATCGTGCTCTCTGCAAGCAGTATCCAATGGATTGATTCCTTGATCACCTCTAGCTAAACGTTTCTTTAATTTTGTACCAGGTCCGCAAAATTGATAACCGGGTAGATGAAGTTCAATGGGAAGTTTATTAATTATTTTATTTAGAAAACCTTTACCAATGAATGATGGATGGCGACTGAATAACTTTTTATAAATGATAGTCATATCTATTGATACTTTATCGATTAAAGATTGAAATTAAATTGATTGAAAACAAATAAAAGAGACTGGTTTATATATTATGTTATCATTAGATTTCAGAATGCGTTTTTTTAAACAACATAAAAGGATTGATGTAAAGAATATCGAATCAAAGTTCGATTCATCAAATAAAATTCGTCATAGTTCATTACTACCGAATTCTATTCGAGCTCTTATTGTGGGTCCATCAAATTGCGGAAAAACAAATGTTATGATCAGTCTTATTGAAAGTCCTCATGGATTGAAATTTAAAAATATTTACTTATATTCAAAGTCAACACAACAACCGAAATATAAGTACTTAGAAAGTCTAATTAAACCCATTAAGGAGATAAATTTTTCATCATTTTCTAATAATGATGATGTTCTATCCCCAGACGAAGTTAAACCGAATTCAATATTTATATTCGATGATATAGCTTGTGAGAAACAAAATCATGTACGTTCTTACTTCTGTATGGGTCGCCATAAAGACATTGATAGTTTTTATTTATGTCAAACTTATACACGTATACCAAAACACTTGATTCGCGATAATGCAAATATGATTATAATTTTTAAACAGGATGTAATGAATATTAAGCATATTTACAATGATCATGTTGGTTCTGATATGACTTTAAAAACATTTCATAAGTTATGTGCCGAGTGTTGGAAAGAAAAATATGGTTTTCTAGTTATTAACAAAGATGATCCTATGAATAATGGTCGATATAGAAAAGGTTTCGATATATTTATAAATCTATAAAAGAAACATTACAGATATTTTAAAATCAGTACAAGATTAATTATTAAACTAATAGCTTCTCAACTATTAAACCGCTAACTGCTAAACTGATCTGTTTTGAATCTGTTTCTAATTCAATCTATAAATATGAATACAAATCTGGTTAATAATCTTATTAAAACTCGAAATATTTTAAAAAAGAAATATAAGAATATTTTGCTTGGAGAAATTGCAAATGATGAATTGTTGGAAAAGACATTGAAACCAATATCAAAACCATTAAAAGAATTAGTTCAATCAACTAGTAATAATAATAATAATAATAATAACACCATTATAAAACATGAAAAATATCCGGATGACTCTTTTAAACATGATCTTGAGAATAATAAAGTTGCCTTCAGTACACCATATAAAAAGAGTAAGCTTGATTATAACACGTTTTCTCCAAACTTTAATAACAAGAAAATCGAGGAAAGTTCAAACACGTTTCAATCATTTGATGATGAAAATGATCATGATGACTATGATGATGATGATGATGATAATAATAATGTTAATGTTGATAATGAGGATGATAACAATGATGATGATAACACCATTACAATACATCCCAATCAAAGTATTCAATATAATTTATCAAAAGTTAACTTAAATATATATGATAAAACCTATGGTCCTCATAAGGATAAAAATCAAATATGGAGACTAGGTAATGAACCCATCACTTTCAATTCAACGAATATTACTGTAGGTAATTTAAAATGGCCCTTCACATCAGGCTTATATGAATTGTTAGTTTATAAGAAACCAATCAGTTATAATAAAACAGATTTAAATAATTATAAACAAATATTGGAGATGACTAATGTCCATAAACGAAATAACAGTATTAATGGTCAAATTAAAGGAAATCGTTCAATTAAATATACAACGATTATTAAAAACCTATTTAAACAACAACAGAAAATTCATAAGGGAAAAGGTTTAATGAAGTTGAATAGAAAAAAGACCAATTATGTTTATTGGGATGATCCTAACGAATTGGTTGATAGATTGCGTCTTTTGATTTCATCCACAACAGCTGGTCACTCAAATCATAATAATGAAATTGTATCAATTATTGAGGAATTGAGAGAAGCAAAAATTATTATATAAATAGACTTAAAAATATTTAACAATTAATATTCATAAAATGCCTATCGATAAGTTTGGACATTATATTGAACAATCTGCAAGATATCAAAATCCGCATTTCAAGATTCATTTAGATAGTGATCGTAATTTCAACTTTAACTTACGGAGAATAAAAAATATTGCTAGTCCTGTATTGGAAAATGATGCTGTGAACAAAATTTATATGAAAAGTTATTTTAATGAAATAAAGAAACAACTGGATACAATGTATATGGAGAGAATTAAGGAAATGGAGGATCGTTTTAACGAAATAATACGACAACAAAACGTGTTGACTACAGAAAAATTTGATAATGTAGAAACACGTTTAAGTAAATTAATACATGATCAAAGTATAATACTAAATAATCTCAATCAATCACCAAAAAGAAATGAGATCATTATTTAATTACAAAATTGATTCAGTTGAAGAACGTCTAAATGAAAAACGAAGCTCATTACAAACCGTTTAAACATAGATATATATATAAATCGTTTTTGATTTAAATTCAATATCAGCAGCATTTAAATTGATGTAATCTAAGATAGATGTTAGAAATGGAGCGACAAGAAGTGGTTCAGGAGCTTCATAAGCAAGCACGCAGAAATTTCATTCGACGTCGAGTGGTACACAAGGGAATTGATGATCTTTGGCAAGCAGATCTTGTTGAAATGGGCGTTTACTCAAAATATAACAAAGGCTATAGATTTATTTTAACAGTTATAGATACATTTTCAAAGTTTGCTTGGGCTGTACCCGTAAAATCGAAAGGTAGTGAAGATATTACCAATGCTATGAAATCTATTTTTTCACTAAAGAGATTTCCAAAAAACTTACAAACTGATAATGGTAAAGAGTTCTATAATAAAATATTTCAAAACCTGATGAAAAAACATAATATCAATCACTATTCTACATATAGTATCATGAAAGCGTCTATTGTAGAACGATTTAATAGAACTCTAAAAGGAATGATGTGGAAAAAGTTTAGTCTACAAGGAAATTATCAATGGATACATATATGTAAGGATTTAATTAATGAATATAATAATAAAAAACATAGAACAATTGGAATGAAGCCAAATGCTGTTAACATAGAAAATGAAAGTTCTATATTAAAACAAGCCTATAATCATCCCAAAATATATAAATTTGGTAAACTAAAAGTTGGAGATCACGTTCGAATCAGCAAATATAAACATATTTTTGCAAAAGGATATACTCCAAACTGGACAACTGAAATTTTTAAAATTCGTACTTTACAGAACACAAACCCCATTACTTATTTATTGGAAGACTATCAAAGGAATCCGATTGTTGGTGGATTCTATGAACATGAACTATTAAAGACACATTTTCCAAATACATACTTGATTGAAAATGTTATTAAAACTAAGGGGCACCAGGCGTACGTAAAATGGTTGGGATTTTCCAATCAACATAATTCTTGGATCAATAAAGATGAACTTCAATAATATTATATATACTTCAATATGAGATTTATTTTTATTATATTATAAAATTCTCAAAAAAATAAAATAATATATAAAAAAGTTTTGTTTTGATTTTTTTTTATTTCTAAACGATTAAATTTTATATCAACTTAGTTGAGTAAGGTTAAGAACAAGCACGATTAAATTTTATTCACACAAAAACAAATTGTGGTTACTTGTGTTTAAAATTCCTATTCAATAGATAACTATAGTTTAAAATAAAAACAAACTAAAATATTTTAATGATATTCTTTATTTATTTATTTATTGTTTTTTCACGTTGTATATATTCACTTATAATCTAAAATCACTTAATACTATTGTACAATATTATCACTTGAAGATGATGTTAATACATTTTCATTGGGATATGATGATGATGATGATGGTTGTTGACTATTTATTGCATAATGTCCCCATGCATATGTATTAATACTATTATCTCTAATAAATCGCTTATCATCTAAATAACTTAATGCTAATTTACTAATGTGTTGAGTATATATTTCATGAATCTTTGATCTAAATACATACATAGAATCATAGTACATTTTTTTTCAAATAAACATTTTCTAAAGTCATTAATCGTTAGTCTATTGGTTACGCATTTTTTAACTCCTTTAATTTTTTTAATTTCTTTTTCCTCTTCATCAATTTTAATTGAATACATTTTAGCGCGTAAACCAATGAACTCTTTAATTATTTTACCATTACATTCATCCTTCATCATTCCTAAAACCTTTTTGTTTAACAAGGGTATATTAAAAACATTATCTTTCGGATAAGCAGACGTATCAAACTGTAAGATGATATCATCTAGAATATCCTTATATAGATCATATGTCTTAATATCGTAAACAAAGGAATCAGTATCCATATAATTCAGATAAATATTTTCCTGATATTTAGGTTTCATGTATTCATAATGGAAATTATACATTTTCAACTTAGATAATTCTAGAACAGAAAACCCAATATAAATTGGTTTATTATATTCCGTTCGCACTCGACTCATTTCAATGACAATCATTTCTTCTTGAATCTTAAGTAAACTATGGAAATTTGGCTTAGCTATAAGAGCTCTAGCTCCCAACCTCTTACCTCTACTCTCCCATGAACAAACTATTTTAACATCTTTTCTCTTAGCTACATTTTCCATTGTTTTACCGTATACCGCATTATTTAAAAGTTTAAAAAAATTTTTTTCAAATTCATTTTCGGCATTGGTTCTATGATCATTATTTAAATCAATATACGTTTTCAACCAATCCGACTGATTGAATTTAAGAATTCTATGAATTTTCTTTAGAATAAGACCATGTTTAATACATTGTTTAAGATTTCTATAGTGTATTACATATTTTGTTTTATCATTTAAATCCGTTATTAATTTAGACTGTTTCATATGTTCATTTTTTTTATTTTCTGCACAAAATGGGAAATCATTGTGATGATCGTGTATGGTGGATGGATATTCTAAATCCACTTCCAATATATACCCTAATGGTGAATCATCTTCCACAGCATTAAAATTAAAATTTTCAATGTTTTCAACCCATTCAAAATTTTTATAAGGAAGGTACTGCGACATGACATAACCGTATAAATTGTTTACATCTAAATAAATAAGATAATTCGATTCTTTAGTAGAATCATAATCACTTACATATTTATTGTTAGCTACAGAATGTCGTTTACAACATTGAACAATTCCTCCCCTAATACCACGTGTAACAAAATTATACATGTTAATGTCAGTTAATAGTTCTAACTCTATTCTTGTTTTTTTCAACATTGCATCCCAAGATAATCCAGGAACAGTATAATATTGGCATGGATCTAAATTATAAATGTTTTTGCAAACTTTACGGAAATTTTCAAAAACATCACATAGTAATAAAACATCTACTTTCAAGTATAATAGTAAATAGTCCAAGAGAGTCGTACATCTAAATGTATTCCATACCTTTTCAGCATGTTTATAATTATCTTCACTACACGCTTCATCAGTTAGTTTATTAAAGAAGAGAGAACGAGGTGGTAATTGTGTTTCCATGAGACGATTCTTTGAATCCAAATAATCATAGGGAAAGACACCTTTACGTTTCATTAAATCAAATTCATTATCATTTAAACAAACCGATTTTATAGTTTTCAAATCATCATCAGACAAGAAACCTGCAAGTTGATCTAAACTTGATGCCATAAAACGATATGAATCGAGAAAACGTAGCTCAATAGTATCTTTTTCACTCACCCTAATTCTCTTCGATACGGATACATATAATTCCTTATTTAAAGGAATGATTTTTATATCACCTGCTACTGATGAAAGTTCTCTTATAAATAAATGACAATCATATGCCGAAAGGTTGTGAAAAAATATAGGGATAAAATTTCCAATTTGATACTCTAAGTTACATATATTATGTGCAGGACCTCTATAATCACCTGTTAGATGACAATGGTCAGTTACTTTATCTCCAATAGATATGATTTCACCGCATATATGACAATTCATATCTTCATCTTGTCTTTTTTGTTGTATAAACGTTAAAGGTTTCATTGGTATTACTACACTCAAATAGTTACTATAAATATATAATGCGTCCTCGACTAAACTTTTAAAAAAATGTGTTGATGCATTTTCACCACTATAAATTCTATGTATATCTAAACTAGAATTATAGGAACATTTAATATAATAACTAAATGCAAATGGAATATGCTTTTGTACTGAATTAATTTTAGCTGAGTTTTGAATATCAACTGATTCCAGAATACATTCGAAATCTGCATAAACTACAAACGGAACATCTAGTTGGTTTTTATGATTCTTAAATCTAAGTATAGAATTTTTATCGGTTGGCATTATAGTTACAATTTTGTTGCATTCCTCCTTATGTTTCTTTAAAGATGATTCTTTGTAAAAGTGTATGAGGCATGTATTACAAATATACACCTTATTTTTATGTTTTGTAAATTGACTTCTTAATAATCTATAATTAAAGAAATATAAAAGGAAACATTTTTTTTAATTAGTTTAATTTCACTTTGAGTATAAATTTAAATAACGATAAACATACCTTGATATATTTTTTATCCAGACATAATGGAATCGTTCTTCATCTTCCATCAATAATAAATTTATATGTTTACTTTTTTCTTCTTGAGAGAAATAATATGGTCCCACAACATTATAAACTTCTAAATACGTATCTTTTTCAAGTATAGATGTTTTCTTCTTCTTTTCAAAAGATCTTTCCAGACCAAAGACATTTATGCTTATTCCCGGGTTGTTGTCTTCAAACTGCTGTATTTTGTTGACAGATAGCGGGAAATTTAAATTTTTAAAATTTAATAATATATTATTTTCCAGGACTATAATATCATCTTGAATGTTGGTTATGTTATACGAAGAACAAATTACACTATTATTTTCTATTGGATATAGCGCTGATATTATAGCCCACTTAAAACAGTATACGTCATTGTTTTGTATATTAACACAAGCTTTTTTTTTCGATATGTATGTTGGTAAAGAAATATACTGTGAACCTTTTATACATGCATATTTATTAATATTAACATCAAGGTGATTAATTTTTGTTAACGCAAAACCACTATCACGTTCTTGGAACTCATCCATTTTTTGCATAATTATTTCACATTTATTTGCATAAAATCTTTCAATATCATTCATATGGTTAGTTAAAGACAAAATATACATTTTTGTTTGATGTAGTATTATGGTAATTATGGGTTCTTCATCGTCTTTCATCTTCATATATTCACAGAGTAATTCGAAATTAAATTTTAAACTTGTATGTTTTTGTAGATGATCTTTCAAAACACATGCTACATTATCCTTTATGTTATTGAAAAACAATTCGGGATTTAGATTATCCATATTGTTGTTTTTAAACCGAAATGTAGTAATACGGTTTTTGAAACAAGCATCTAAACACTTTATATTATTGATTTCATCAACAATTTTTAAACAATTATCTTTATGTTTGTTTGTGCGTTGATGATATATCCACAGTTTCCTTACTACATCTTCTTTACACTCCTTACAGTGTATAATTTCTTTCTTTTGATTATTTTGATGCTCTATTAAGTGGATATGTTTAAGATAATCTTGCTTACTTGAAAAATTAATGTTGCAAGTCGTACACCTTAATGAATAACCTTGATGATGATGCATCCTGATATGTCTATTTAATGAAAAGTTGCGGCTGTACACTTTTCCACAGATATCACAAATAAAGTTGCCACCCATTTTAATTTGATTTATTTTATTAATTTTTTTTTGTGAATAAATAACTAAAAGTATAATCACACCTTAGAGTTTAGTACAACAATGAATATATTTTATTAATTTGATTTCATTTTATTACCACTACACTTAATTAAATAATGTGGTTATATACATATGTTTTATAAGTATGTAGGTATATGATTAACACTAAAAATAAATAAATGTTTTGTTTTTAAATAATGTGGTTAACATTTTATACTGATAACAAATAGTATTAGGGAGATTAATATATACCGCAGTAAATGAATTTTATTTATTAAATACTAGCAAAAAAATCACAGACTTTCGTAAACCGCCCTAATGTAGTTTAATTCATATTGTATTAACCCTCTAAAACACATTAAATGTTACGACTTCACTTCAACAAAAATAACATCCACCACGACTTCACTTTAAGCAAAACCGAACCCCCCACCACGACTTCACTTTAAGCAAAACCGAACCCCCCACCACGACTTCACTTTAAGCAAAACCAAACCACCCCACCACGACTTCACTTTAAGCAAAACCGAACCACCCCACCACGAATTCACTTTAAGCAAAACCGAACCCCCCACCACGACTTCACTTTAAGCAAAACCAAACCACCCCACCACGACTTCACTTTAAGCAAAACCGAACCACCCCACCACGAATTCACTTTAAGCAAAACCGAACCCCCCACCACGACTTCACTTTAAGCAAAACCGAACCCCCCACCACGACTTCACTTTAAGCAAAACCGAACACGCTGCCGCCTCATAACACAAAATATCATGGGGTCGAATTTAACCCCATCGACCCTTAAAGGGTTAAGGTATGCACATTTTTCCTTTGCACATTTCTATCTAGAAACCCCTTATTCATACTACTTTTAAACACACATGAATGAATAATGTTTTTTCTTTTTAAGTACATATATGTATGCGAATCGTGAGAAATAAAAAAAATGGCAAATATTTGAAAACGAACAGCAAACAATTTCTTTTAATCTGAATGTTCCTGTGCATGAGTGTATGTGTTTTTTTAAGCTGCCCATATTCATTAAGAATATTCATGTTGAATATGCGCAGCTTAAAAACATTTGTGTACATAGGGGCGTCTTGTGTTTATTTATAAGTACGTAAGTATGTTTATATATGTATGTGTATAGATTGTATGGGATTTGTTATCGTATATTTTTTATGGAATATTGCGCACTGTGGTTGGTATGTTGATATGTTAAGTTTTTCTTCAACATATATTTATGTATATGCAACTATTTGTATTTGTTTTACACTCATGTACATACATGAATATTCAGATTACAAATTCTTTGCCGTTCATTTTCGAATGCTACTGCAAAATAAAATTTGATATTCATATTCATTTTTGAATAATATACAAAAACTTTATTTTATGTACAAGAACGAATACAGCAAACCATTTTGTCTATTCAAACACGAATAGAACGAAACACAACAACAATTAAAAATTCGTATTCATGAATATGAGTGAATACTTGGTACTCTGATTATTTCTAAAAAAAATTAAATATACCTTCGTTAAAAATTGCCTTTATTTATTTATTTTTTGTGATCAGTTGTAAGGTTGTAAGAAATGAATAAATCCAAGAATTTGATGAATGTATCAGTGAACGAACATATCGATATTCAATAGTGTAGGTTTATTAAAATGTATGGGTACATACAAATACGTTCACAGAAAGCTGTGACTTCCAACGGGTTCCATTATTAATAAATGCTCATATCGATAGTTGTAGCATAAATAAATAGAAAATGATTTTTGTATTGCTAGGAATACGTACAACGTACGTATCGATGGGTATCCATAAATATGACTGTGAGACAATGTTGTAGCGTTTGAAAAAAATTGTTTGCAGAACTATAACAAAAAGAAACAACTTATTTTCAACTTATATTTGTTTTAGGCAAAAATTGGAGTTCTTTATTTGGTATTAACTTTTTTAATAAAAATAAGGTCAATGGAGTAATAAATCATATCGCGAAAATTCGCCAAATCTTCCGAAATTTTTAAAAAGCCATAAAATCTTCAAAAACGAGCTACAAATGCAAGGAATTTGAAAAACTCGCAAAAAACAGCAAAAAGTCGAAAATTCGCAGTAACTTCCAATCATTGTGAAAATTAAAATGTTAAATATCATTTAAAAGTCGATAAAAAAATAAAAAATCGAAAGTCACCCACATTGCAAAATTCCGCGAAAAGTTGCAAAGTTTTGAAAAAGGCGTGAAATCTTCTAAAAAGACCTAAAAATGTAAGGAATGTGAAAAATTTGCAAATTATGCAAATGTTTGCGGATTTTCAAAATTTTTGCAAGCAGCTTAACTATTTCGTTTCGGCGCTTTTTGTTTAAGGACCTTCATCCATTTTTTTACTATTCTGAAAAATGTTTGCATAAATTTGCTTTAAAGTAAAATGCTACCCTTTCGAAGTTAACGCGCTTTTTTCAACACATCTTTATCCCATTTTGCTTAAAAATGGTTCATAATAATTACGAAACGAAATCCATAATACAACTACAGACAAAATTTCTGGCAATACTTATCAAATAAAAATTTGAAAATTAATGTCATTGGAGTACCTATCGATACATATAGGATATAAACAAATATGAGCATGAATACATAGAGGTATAAAACAAAATGCGCACCGATACATACAATAATGAAATTGAACAGATACGAAAAATATTTTGGAAAATATTCAATATATTATTTATTTATTTTTGTATCGTATGTCTGAGCCAGTAAAAATTTGTATTTGGTAATCTGATCACTATTATGCTCATATGTTATAAAAGGCAATGTGATGAAAATAAAAAGTTATGAAGCTTTTTTCATATATGTTCCATAATTTTGAATT
Source organism: Gymnocheta viridis (assembly GCA_956483585.1). NCBI lineage: Eukaryota > Metazoa > Arthropoda > Insecta > Diptera > Tachinidae > Gymnocheta > Gymnocheta viridis. The sequence goes on along the minus strand of OY101442.1, from coordinate 27,307,754 downwards.
TATTCCCTTCTTCCAATAGATGGTTCAATTTTTATCGATAGTAAAGTGACGTATTATGCCATGGTTAATGCGGATAGATACTTATACTTGTTCTGCGGAAAGGTCTTCTCAAGTATACAGCGCTGAGAGCCTTTCTCTAAAGCATCCACCATACCAATACACCACCAAATATTATAGGTTTAATACCACTGATCAACAAGATTTTTGCCACACGGATTTTTTTTTACTTTACTTTTTACTTTTTATTACTTTACTATATACCCTCATTGCAAAACACAAACTAATTTGTTTCTGTCACGCACAGATTTGTTGTGACAGCCACTTATGATTTTACCTTACTTTCCGTTAATACTACTGTACGTACGTTTAATTGCATCAAGTTTTCATTTAAAAAAATGTAATATTTTGAGTTTGGAATACAAAATAATACATGCAAAGGAAGTGTATCAATCATTATAATTCTTTTTGCTACGTACGAGTATGTGGTGAACTAACTTTCAAAAGTCAGCGACGAAATTCAACTGAATTGGTAAAGCAGTGTTATCGTGATTATTTTCACTTCTCTGTGGCTCATCAAGATAAGAATTGGGTACATCATATATGCTGTACGACATGTATAAAGAATCTTACAGGTTGGGCAAAATGAAAGCGATATATGGCTTTTGGAAAACCCATGATTTGAACAGAGCCTGTAGACCACGTATCTGATTGTTACTTTTGAAAGTAAAATGTAAAATGGTTGTAAAATGTCACTCAAAATACACGTTCTACACTCCCACCTTGATTTCTTTCCCGAGAACCTAGGAGCCGTTAGCGCCGAACAGGGCGAAAGGTTGCATCAGGATATTTCCAGCATGGAAAAACAATACCAGGACAAATGGCAGATTATTTTTGGACACTTGCAAGAGACCAGCCTCAGGTCAAATACTCCAGAAAATCATAGCTTTTAGTTTTAAAATACATATATTTTCAAATATAATTGTATGTAAAGTATCAGTATTTTTTATGAAATATAAAATTTCTGTAAAAAAAAACTGTGGATGTAAAATTTTTTCTACCTCTGTTTTCCACCTTAGGAAGTCAAAATAAAGTAAAAAAAGACCAAAAAAGTTCATGTGACAAATTAAAATTTAATTTTTGTCCATCAGTGTAATCGCTTCAAAAATCAAGTCGCTTATTCTCAGGGCGTATTCCCCAGCTGCGACCAACCGCTCTCCTACACGGTTATATAGCAAATAGTGGATTATCTGTCCTGGACTGTTAATTAGGATCTGTGACAATTTTCTGTCTAGGCTTAAATCCAGTTATTTAGCGGGATTTTTTACAATCAGGCTTGAGTTGAATTTTTTAAAGCAGCGGTGTTTGCAGAGACGAAGCAAAAACAGTGAAATGAAGAGAGAGAACGAATATAGTTTCATTTGCAAGATGATGCCGCTTATATTTAGGGATATATAGATAATTTATAGTTTTTTGAATTATCTTCAAACCACAACTTTTAACCACACATTGACCGCAATAACTTTGTAGTCTAATTCGAAATGTTGGTAAGTAGTTGCGTTTTGTATCCATCTAATGACTTTTTCAATGGACATGACCTGCACTGACCCTTTTAATTTATTTAATCCTCAAACTCGTTTTTAACAATTTTTTGTTCTTTCGTTTAGTTGTTTTGTAAAAAAAACTGTCTGAAAACACATAAACAAAGACTCTTTAAACAACGCTGAAATCAAACACAAAGCCTGCATTTTTATTAATGAACCAGCCGTAGTTTTACATACAAATTTGTTTTCATTCATTGCAAAGAGCTTAGTTCTATTCCTTTGCGCTGGTTTTTACACGGCTATTTAGTTTTTAATAATTAAGTTAAATGTCAATGGAATAATGGGAATGGGTTTTATGAAATTAAAGCGAAATAAACTAAAATTTTTTTTTTATATATAATGGCGGTGAAGGAATGCTGCCATCAACATAATGCTTAATAAGTTGGTAAGTAGTATTTGGGATTAATTTGAAAGTGCTTATGGAAAGAGTGGTAACGGAAATTGGTGTCCAGAAGTAAAATACAAATTATTCGATGGATGAAAACATTAATTGGTTGCTCAACTACAAATAACAAATTTAAAAAAATGCCAGTTGTAATTAAAGATGTCCATGTGGGAGCTAGGACGATTTTGAATTATATATTCTCAACTTTGTACGATAGCTTAAATATTCATATTTCCTAATTCGCAACGTGAGCTTCTATCAAACAACTAAGTTTGTTTTGTAAACATAATATGATCCTATAAATTTTTCAAGGCATACAGTTGGACTATATTTTTTTTAATTTTTATATAGACAAATTGGGTCCCTTTAATTTAACATATGTATATATATTTCATTTCATTTATGTAAAATTAAAATATACTCCCAAATTTATGGGGATTTTTAATTTAAAAAAATATATATAATAAAAACAACTAAATAAAAAAAGTAAAATACACTTTATCTATTGCAAAAATAGGCAAATTTTTAGATCCCTTTTTATCCTTTGTTTGCCAGCCGATTGTTTTCATTCTTTTACCAAATGGTAAACATTGTTGAGCTTACCCGATCTTATATTACTTAAATCGATTCAGCATTAAAGGAATGAAAGGCTTCTAAGTTTACAACACTAAAAATACTCACGTACATTCACTTTTGTAAGTATTGGTTCAAGCAAATACCCTGAAGGAAGCATTGGGTTAAGTGAACCCATGTCAATATTTATGTCAACAATTATGATGTCTTTTTGGTGACACCGTCAACAATTCAATTTTTTTTGTTTTGGTTTTGATAGGTAGAAAAAATGTTTGACGGTTAAAAACAAATAATTAATTTAAAACGAAACGAAGTTGCTTTTATGTTATTAACAATAAGAAAAGTATACCTCAAAAAAGACTGTAAAATATTTTATACTTTATTTTACTTTTAAATACATATTATTTTAAATAAATACTTGTGCCTGTTTCAACTAAATTAAAGTAAAATTATAATGGTGTCATCGTCAGTATAATTTTGATATTGACATTTCCTGCAGGTGGTGACAGCGTCTATAGTGAATCAGTACAGTTTTACCACGGACATTTTGCACAGTGTGGTGATATCGTCAATAGTAAGTCAGTAAAATCTTACTATTGACATTTTCTCCATATGGCCATACAATAACCACCTAGTCAGTATTGATGCAGTCTACTGGTAGATTTCTTAGGACAAGCCTGCGATAAATGTCAATAGTAGATGTCATTAGTTGGGGTACAAATAGTCAGTAGTACTGGTGACATCGTTAATCAATAATCAGTATAATTTTACTATTGACATTGCCTGCAGGGTATATAAGCAAAACAATGAGTGTTTCAGTGTCTACATATTTGTATGAGTAATACGATTTTTTCTCTTCAAATGAGTGAAGTTGAAAAAGAAAAAGAGAGCAGAATTGAAAGAGATGAGAATTAAATATGGATGTACATGTTCATTACGTATGGATGTGTTAGCCTCAAACAAAAACTTAACAAAATAGCTGTGCGTGTTTGTATGCAATTTTATTTCGTTTATGTTTTTTCCATGGGGAAGGGAATGAGCAATTAAGTAGTTTTTTCTCATTAAAAGAATGCAACTAAAATAGTTATACGTTTAAACTGGTGGTCGAATTTCGACCACTAGATGTACTCTAGTTTAACATATTTAGTCTACGTAATTATAATGCCGCCTTGGGAAAAGTCTTAACTTAGAACTCTACATGTAGGTACACAATTTAATGGTAATACATTTAAATTTATTTGGAAAAAGAGATAACACACACTGCAATTTATATTTCCTTTATCACGTTGAATTTCTTGTTTTAAAAAAGACATATTTGCGTGTTACTTCAGCTAATACGATGGAAAATAAAATACAACAAGAAGCAAGTAATATCTCTCGAGAAAGAATTTAAATTCTAGGTAGACTATCAAATACAAAATACCCTGCACTTGGAAATTAGTACAAACTGCGAATCAACGTGTGTTCAACATTTTGCATGAACATTTGCATATGAAAAAGCTATCGGCAAGATGGGTGCCGCGTTTGCTCAGTGTCGAACAAAAACGAGTTCGACAGATCACTTCACAGCGGTGTTTGTACATGATAAAGCGTAATCATGTTGATTTTTGGCGTCGATTAATAACTGTTGATGAAACGTGGGTCCACCACTACACAACTGAAACCAAAAATCAATCGAAACAATGGGTAGAAGCTGGTGGAAGTGCTCCAAAGAAGGCGAAGACAGTGAAATCGGCTGGCAAGGTTATGGCCAGTGTATTTTGGGATGCACACGGAATATTGCTCATTGATTATCTTGAGAAAGGATCCACAATCAGAGGAAAGTATTAACGTGTATTATTGGATCAATTGATTGATGCAATCAAGAAAAAACGACCACATTTAAAGAAGAAAAAAGTGCTCTTTCTTCAAGACAACGCACCGGTTCACACAGCATTAGATACGATGCTAAAATTACGTGAAATACACTTCGAATTGGTTGATCATCCACCTTATAGTACAGATTTAGCTCCTAGTGACTTTTTCCTGTTTCCAAACTTGAAAAAATGGCTCGCAGGTAAAAGATTCATCTCAAACGAAGAAGTGATTACCGAAACTAACGCGTATTTTGAGGGGTTCCCAAAATCGTATTATTTAAATGGTATAAAAAAAGTTGGAATATCGTCTTACTAAGTGTATTGAGCTAAAAGGTTTTTGGAAAAAAAGTATATTTCCTACTTAGGTAGCTTCAATATCAATCCGCCCTCGTATCTCCCTATTATTATTTCCGACACTGCATGTAAATTTTTTTTAAATACTTTGAGCTTCTTAGAAAAATAAAACCGAGAATTGTAACAGGTGTAACAAGGTACCTACTTTAATTTATTTAATAAAATTTGTTTGAAAAATTTTTTCTTTACAACTAATAAATTTTTATAGAAATAAAATTCATGGTTTATAACAAGGCAAATTTATAACAGGTAGACTCGCCTTAATTCGCTTTCAAAAATACTTGCTTTCTTTGTCAAAATCAAACGCCTAACACTATATATAAATCAAATATAAGAAAACGTTGACAAACAAAACAGATCAAAATGCAAGGAACAAAAAATAATCACCTGAGCCGTCAAGACCACCTGTTATGAATTCGCCTTGGTTGATTATAAAAAAATTTAATTTTAAAAAGCTTCTATATGTGACGCGCAAAATAGAAAGGGACCTAAGGGTAAAACCCGGTTTTGTTCAGGAGAGCCATTTTAAAGATTTAAATACGTGTATCTTTGGTGTACTTCAATTTCATAAAACGCGCATATCTCTGGGAGGGAACACTTTTGGGGCATGAAAATTGATTTTTTTACCCTTAGGTCCCTTTCTCTATGCGCTGTCACATATATGTATGCTTTAGTGGGATCGTAGCAGCTACCAAAAACAAATGTGTACATAAATATACAAATATATGTACATATAGACAAGTCTACATATATTGAAAATTACAAAACAAACTTTCTGCATGACTGGTATTTAATTTCGTTTTCCGATAAATGTTAATTAACAAAAAAACTATGGCTTCTTAAGAAATTTTCCTATAATTAACACATCACAATGGATAAAATCATTTAAATGCGGCATTACACACTTATGATTGAATTACAATGACATTTTTCAGTGAATATTTACAATGAATATTTGAAAAAAAAATTTTTGCATTCAAATTCATATCTGTGGCATCCCTAACTGACTAAACATAAATTTTATTGAAAAAATTTTATTTGTTGTGAATTAAGCTGGGGGGTTTTACTCACTATTGGGATGCCAACATTTCAGGGCACCAATTGTTCGATTTCGCAGCAATTTTCTTTCGCAACGCAAAGGCAAGTAAATTCCCAGCTTAAGCTCCAAAAACATATGTATATGTATTTATTTTTAAAATAAATTTTATGTTCCTGGTCTCTCTGGTGAATTTCAAAGTTGCTTTTGTGGGTTGATTAGGAAAAGTTTTTGTAGTTTTGATAAATTTAATGTGTTCTTTATTGCAAACTAGACAAACATTAAAATAAAATGGTAAACTTTGCGTCACTTTCCATTTAACAGCATTTGAGCTTAATTATTTATCTTGTTATTGACAAACGTTTTGAAAAAATGTAATATTATTTAAAATTATTCCGCACTTATTAAAATGCACAGATATTAAGAACAACGCAAAAAGTCTCAACTGAAGGGGAAAAATACAAATGTATAAAATCAGCATATTAGCACACATTGAACATATTGTAAGAAATTCTAATTCAATTGAAATTGAAAGTGACAATTGTACAAAAGAAAAACTACAAATGACAAAAAAATGAATACATACAAACTCATGGTCAATAGGCCAAAAAGATAAACAGTAAAAGGTGCTAAAATTGCCAAACAAATAATATGAATGGTGTATACATATAATTTGTGCGCGAATAAATTCTCCCAAGTATGTATGGTTGATCTTAAAAAGCCATTATTTATGAAATCATCATGGGCTTTTAATTTAAATATACATTTATTAGCAGGGTAAAGAAAATATTTAGTAAATTTATTATTCGAGATATGCTTCGATGTCTAACTACAATATTTTTTTATTTGTTGTGGGTTGAGCTAGTCTATATATGTACATGAATGCATTTCATTGTTGCTTTTGCCAAATCATAAGTGTACCCTTAAACCATATTCTATAAAGTTGTTGTATAAATGAAGAGGTTTGAAACTTTTCAAGAATATGGTTTAAGGTACACTGATGACTTGGCATAAGCACCAATGACATGTATATATGTATGTAGACTAGCTCAACACACAATAAATAAAATCTTTCAGAGTAAACAAAAATATACAGCACCATATATTTTCTATATGTCGTATAAATAACATATAATATAATTATTTATCCGCTTAAGAATTTAACATCGTTTTGTTAAAGCATATTTTGTCTTTAACAGCTTTTATTTTTGCATATTTTATTTTTAAAAGCATATTTATCTTACAATTAATTTTAAATTCTTTTTAGAAAGAAATCAAATATATTAAAACGACTAAAATATAACAAACGGTAAATAAGAAAAATTAGATTTAAAAAGCGCATTAACGAAAAAGGTTGGAGAAATTCGAAAATTGTTATAAATTCTTTATTTTAAAAACCGGTGTAACAAAAAGCTTGATTTTAGTAAACAGCCATAGAACATCGTAATGTTAAATCCACCATGTTTTTTTCTATATATTTGGGATAACTTTGGATTAATTCTAATTAGGGTGATCGAAGCGGATTTTCAACCGGTTTTTAAGACCGGATTTTCTAGAATACGGTTGTCGGTTTTTTAAAAATGTTGATTTTAAGAATGTGAGTTTTTACAATTAAAAAATTGGCTCAGTCGAATACTTTTCAATTTGTATATTTATCAAATAAAATTACTTTTTACTACAAGGTGGCGCAAAAGTAATCCTCCTATCAGAAAATGCTATAAATTTTGCGATTGGCCCCTAATGTCAGTTCTGTTTTGACATTTGTGTAGTAAACACATGCGAAATACACGTTAATAAACAATGTTACGCTACACTGCTCCAGAACGCGGAATATTGGTGACTATTTATTTGACCAATAATCGGTCGGTGACTTTGGCACAACGTGAATTTCGTCGCAGATTTCCTGGCCGTCGAACGCCTACTGGTGAAACACTGCGACGTTTAGCCGCTCGCCTCGAAGAGACTGGCACAACACGAGATGCTGCCAGGCGTGGCAGACCCCGGAGTAGCCGTTCTGCAGAGAATATTACTGCTGTAGCCGAGGATGTCATGGAAACGGTTAGTGTGAATGGTGAGCGCTACAGAGCAATGATTAACGAGTTCTTTTTGCCGCAACTTGATGAATTGGGATTGGAAAACATGTGGTTCCAACAGGACGATGCAACGGCACACACTGCACGTGCCACAACCGATATGCTGAAGGATGCATTTCCCGGGCGCCTAATCTCCCGTTTTGGCGATTTGCACTGGCCAGCAAGATCGCCTGATTTGACCGCTGCAGACTTCTTTTTGTGGGGCTTTTTGAAGTCGCGGGTTTATGTCAACAAGCCTCAGACTCTTGCAGCTCTTAAAGACAATATCCGTCAAGAATGTGAGGACCTATCGCCGGAAGTTTTGGCCAAAGTGATGGAAAATGCCATAAAAAGGTCTCAAATGACAATCAACTGTGGCGCCGGCCATTTACATGACATCATATTCTCGACTTGATGTAAAAAAATTAAAAGACCAAATAAAAATAATCCACAAGAAGAATCAAAGTTTTTCATTTTTTTTTAAATTACAGCCAAAAAACATCGGAAGGTTATTTTTGCGCCACCTTGTATATTAACACTGAGACGAACGTTTTCTGTTGATTATCAAAGTATTTTTCTTTTCAATGTAAAATTTCTAGGTATTTTTTGACTATGGCGAAATAATCTTATGAGGTGGTAGCAGGGGCGAATTAAATTTTATTTACTCCCGTTTGAATTTCTGTAACAAGGGGTCTGTTTTTGATCGTAAGTCTAAAATTTTCCGTGAATATCAATCAAAAACTCTTTGATATGAACGATATGAAGCCAATTTTTATGCTTAACCTTTAATATTTGTAATAATAAAACAAATAAAAATCAAAACTTTTCTTAAGAAAAAAAAACCGGGTGACTGTTTTTTCCTGAATTTTAGAAACCATAACCGGGTTTTTTAAAATTTCAAATATTCGAACTATTCGAAAACCGGTTTCTGCAAAATGTCGAATAATCGATCACCCTAGTTCGAATCCTTTATGAAGTATACTTTACATGCATGTACGGACTTATCACATTATAAGCACGGGAGCTACCGACAGATACATATACACATGGACGCACGCCAAACTTATAACACCTCTACCTTTTTATGGACTTTAGAAATATTGCTTTACTTAAGGCACCGTAACTATTTTCAAAAAAATCGGTAGATAATAGACCGATTTCGGCAAAAAATAAGAGTTGAAATTTTACAATTTTTTCGTTCGGAAACTTCGATAGAAATATCTTATTTATTACATTTTCTAAAAAGAGTCAAAAATAAAAACTTATTTAGATTATAATTGTCTAGCATCACAAGCATCATCACATTACTATATTCAAATATCGAATAGACAAATTTCCTTTTGACTTTTTGCATTGACATTTTGAAAATAACTGTTCTGTCGACAACAACTTTAAATTGCCAATCTCGAAATAACTCTAAAAATATATTTCGTAATAGAAAAAGCAGAATAACCGGGCCACCAAAAAAAAAAACATTATTATAATACGTCATACAAATATATTAGATATTTATTCAAGTGTTTTAGAACTTTTTAAGAGTTTTAACATCGATTTTTTAAAGAATACTTTAGCATATTTCGACTTTAATAATATTTTTTTGCATATTTTATATTTATGAGCATATTTTCTCTTTCATCATTTTTGATTTATTTATGTTGAACTATTTCTTTTTATGGCGTAAATTAAAATAGATATCAATCGGGGGAGCCCCCGTAGACTAATAAATAGCGTACTAGACTATTAGTCTGGGGGTCGCAGGATCGATTCCTGCCTAGACCCTGGGTGTTTCTGCAGATAAGCCAAAACGGCTTCGCGGTTTGTGATTGTTCTTTAAAAAAAAATTAATCATAATCAAATTGTAAAAAAGTAATTAAGAAAGGCAACACATATATTAATTTAACGCGATTAAATATTAAAGACAGGGTCATATATTCCTGAGTTCACACAAATCTGAAAAATCATTTTGCGCGGAAAATCTTAAATTTTCTTTGTAGAGACGAACCCGTAACCGGACAAAACCACTATGACGGTCTATATACACATACGGGAGCTTTCAATAAACTTTAGATAAACAGCCAGACAAATATTGCGACTCCTTTAAAAATTATTAAAATCCTCGGACCATCGCAATAACGTCGTGCTGATTGTCTTTTTCTGCCTGTGTACAGACATATCGCTACCTTAATATGGACAGGCCCTAACTAATTATGTAATTTATGCATGTACATATGTATATTTACTAACATTTTATTTACGACAATCATAAATGTTGATAACTATGTTTATGTGGAGAGCCGGCATAGTTATTTTTTTTAAATACAACAGAAAGAGTGTTCACTGTTTCATTTCAAATACACAATAATTATTACACAATTTACCTCTGAATTATTCGGTGGCGAAGCGATGGCCAAAACGTCATCATTGAGACCAGCTTGCTGAAGATTATCATTGATTTGCGACAATAATTCATCAATCGTTTGAGAAGCTTTCATTGAAGGTGTCAGAGGCGGAGGTGGAGGAGGTGTTATTGATAAGGAACGTTCAATATCAAAATCAAAAAGACATTGGTTTGAAGAAAACGGCGGAGGTGGCAAAATATCTTTAAATTCATCAAGAAATTCTTCCGGAACACCAATAAAATCCGTCACATTGTCATCAGTGTAGGAAGAGGACATGGACAAAGGCAGTTTATTCATTCTATTATGATTTATATTTGTTGCCTTTTGTTCGTCATTTGTAGGTGTTTGTAAATCCTTTTTGTTCTCCAGTTCACTGGGATTATTTGGTAATGAGGCTGATATCGGATATTTATCCATTGTGGCTGACGTTTCAGTTAAAACTAAACTAATCGGCCGCTTTATTAAATTCGAAATGAAATCCATTTTTGATTAAGGAAATTATGTGTTAGACTTTAAGATTTGTTTCTTTGCGAATTTAATTAATTCTTGTAGTTATGCTTTATTGATTTCAATTTGTTTAAACACAAATTTCAATTTCGTTTTTTTATACTTTGTATTTCCTTTTCGTTTAATTAATCACTGAGACAGAAAAATCACGTAATTATTTTACGGTTCACACGTTTTATTTTTGTGTTTAAATATTTTTATTTCTTGTTGATTAATTTTAAATTAATGGCACTGATCGCCAATGATATTTATACAAAAACGCTTGAAACTTTTAAAGGTACAACATAAATAAAGAAGGCGTATTTTGTTTCAATTTTCCAATGATGTTTGTTTGAACTGTTTGTTTTTTTGCTTTCTATTTGTAACAAACAAATTCAGGGTTTTTTCTTTGCTTTGTCAATTTGATTTTTCCATTTCTGTTTAATTTTTTTTTAAATACAATTAATAAAAATAATTTGTTATTTTTTATATTTTAACTTAATTTTAAAATTAACATTTTTTTGTGTGCTTCGATGCAATCCGCGTACCGCTTCTATGATTTCACGCCATTTATGTTGTACTAAACAGTACAGGAGAAGCATTTAATTTTTTAAATTTCTGTTTTTTCTTTTGTTTTTGAAAATTTGTTCAAATGTTGTTTTTGATTTTTTTCTTAACTTTCAAGTGTTTTTGAAAATTTTCTCACACGAGTTGTATTTTTGATTTTTCTATCTTTTCCATCTTTAAAATACAAAATCTCTAATCGTTGTTGTTTTTATACGGTTGGTTGGTGGATTGTTTAGTTGTCGATCTTTTGTTTTTCGGTGGCCCGCCCGTTCGTGGGCAATTAATAGCCAGTCTACTTTCGTTTAGTTTGCTCTTGATCTCGTTGTGTCTAGTGTATTTGGCTGCAGTGAATGTTGTTGCCTCTGTACTTATGTAATTTGTTTTTTCTTGTGACTTTTGTGTTCATTATTTTTTTCCTTTTGCTTTTTGTTTCTGATTTCTGAGAGAATAAAATATAATATTTTGTTGGGTGTCAGAAAACAAAATTGTTCTGGTTTAATTTATGTTTTCTTTTTAAAATTAGCGATGAAAGAGTTTAAGACAAGAATATTCGAATAATTGTGATTTTAGAAATAATTATGTTGCGAAAATTTGCAACATTTGGGTCGAGTTCTATCCAATTCAACGTTTTACTTTCACAAAATTATCTACCTGAATCAGGGATGTGCGATTAATTAACTATTCAAACATTTTGAGTGATCAAAATTTGATTAGTCGATCGAAAAGTTCTATTATTCAAATTCATGATTAATTAATTCAGATTTTGATTATTCAAAATCATGATTGATTGATTAATCACAGTTTTGAATAATTCACCTTGAATTGAATAATTTGAGTTTTAGTTTTTATTTTCTTTAATTTATTTTTCCTTCTTTAATTGATACTTTATTGAAACTTTGAATAATCGATATTAAAAATATTTGATCCGTTATCGTTTTGATTAGTCGGAACTTTTGATTAATCGATTGCTTAATTAGTATATTGATTAGTTAAAAGTTTGATTAATTGACGCATACCTAATTTGAATCATTAATTTTTAAGTTATAGTACAACAATTTTTATTTGCATATTTTGCGTATTTAGGTGTTTAATGCATATTCATGTTTATTTTTGCAATAAAAACATATTTAAAAATTTTTATTATATATAAATAAAAGCTAAAATTTAGTCGGATAAATACAAACATAAATTTCTAAAGACAAACGGATATGTTCTTTAAATCAAAACGATTTAAGTCGGGAGATTTTCAGAAACACATAAATCATTGTTACACAAAAAAAACGACTCCAAAAGGGAGAGAAAGAATTACGGACGTAAAATATAAGGACCAATATGGAACTATACCACCGTTCCAAATAGCTTAAAAAAGTTTATAATGTTCTCTAATCCATGAAATTGTTTCCAAAATAACTTGAAAAATGTTCATATGGAGCTCGGGTGTGAGTCTATCTATACATCATAAATTGCCAAACAAAATTAGCTCCAAAACAACTGCACCCTCTTAAATGTGCTGTAATAGAAAACAGTTTCTAAAGTGATTAAGCCCGATCCAAATTGTCTTCAGCTAAATCAGCCTTGAGAATATAGAATGTTTTCGGAACTGATAGGCGGCGCTGTTGTCGAGATGATCTGAAATTTTTTTATGTATATTGTTCTTAATATTTTCATTCCAATTTTCACGTTCCTACTACCAGGCGACCTGTGGCAGTACAACCAACCTCTCAACAGATCTCTAGTTTATTATAATTTTTATTTTGTTTTACTTTTTTTATTTCTTTTATTGTGACCGTTTTATTGTTTATTTGCAAAAGTTTTTAATTAAAGTTCTTCGATTTGCAGTCATAATTAAACAACAGATAAAAGAATTAAAATACATACATATGTACATATACAATTCTTTTCGTTAAATCAATAAAAAAAAAATACAAATAGTAATTATCAAATTAATTAAAACCATGGGAGGTTATAAACAAAAACAAACAAATGAAAACAATATTGATAATACAAGAGCAACAACGCGACCGGTATATTTAACCGGTGAAATAAAACTGAATGATAGAAACTAAAGGCAAACAGTAACTCGTTGCAGGCAGGCAACAGTTGCTGCTGCGGCTGCAGCTGCCTCAACTGCACAAGAAACAAAATTAAAACATTGCAAGACCTAGATGTCTTAAAGGACAGACAGACTAACACCAAGAATCCAATACTGAGAAGAAACGCTAATAATGTCTAAACAAACGACCAAACAACTTTTCATTCATTCATTTCTTTCACTAAAAATAAAAAAAGTGCTATACGAACAATAACCCATCGAAGTAATTAGAATTTTAAACTAGAACATAAACACATTTTTTCCAAGCTTAGAGGGGAGACTTATTCTTCCTTCACACATATTATAACTAATTGTTAGACTCCGAATAGAAAGCATAAAGACAAATTCTTACGAATGAGAGAAGGTGGAGAAGAAAACACATTAAACACAACAGGAGGAGATAAACTGCATTTGCAACTGCTAGACGGGCGGCAATAAAAATGTAAAATGCATTAAGAATTAGGAATGCAACTAGTTAATATGAAAGTAGCGCTACAACAGAATGGAAATTACATCTTGTTTATAAACGATCTTGGGCTGTACTACAGAATGAGTGAGATACATTCGCACAGAAAATAACTGACTTCTATAATATTTAAAAATAAGTCAAATCGATATTTTATGTACAGCATTATACGATTTAGAAAAAAATAAAATTTGGAGGCACTGTAATTTGAATTAACTCCGAATATATCGATTTGCATGTAGGTAAGCAATCACGAGTTGCAAATTAATATCTAAAGGAAAAGTAAGCTTGCCTAAGCGTCTGAGTAAAAGTGTACCAAAATCTTGAGCTGCTCGCAACTCAAATCTGGAAGAATCTTAAACATTTCGAGCTCCGATCAACAACTTATCAGACTGATAATCTGGGACCAAGGTCACACGGCTGACAGCAGAGATTCAAATATGATGCTCGCCATTATGGCTGACTTTTCAGAAGAGAGCATGTCGTAGAGCTGAAAAGATCGGGTTCGTATCCCAGCTGAGGCAACATATTTACATGAAAAAAAAATAGTAGAATCATCGACTTTTAATTATTCATAAGCACTCATTTGAAAGACGATCAGTTTTATTTTAATCTCTAATGACGCGCTAATGTTAAAAACATGTGTTTTTCATCCAAATGTGAGCCAATGCAATATTTTACAAAAAGACAGACAGACAGAAATATGTCATCGAGTCATTGCATTGGACCCAAGTACACATTTAAATAAATTGTGGGATCATAGCAATTTTAATTGGTAGAAAGCACACTTTGAAACGACTTTTTGAACTCTTGCCTGTGAATTCATGATTTCCAATGAGACGGTAATGTTAAATTATTGACGTTTCAGCTAAGTTGAATCGGTGCCCATAATCAGTTGAACCCGTAATTTAACAGGCAAGTAGTTTTTGAGGTTTTCTAGTCTCGGTTCACACTATGAAACTTTCTTTTTGAAATTTTCTCTAATTCTCTTTTAAACTTTCATTCATTTCTACACATTGAATTTTTTTTGTAAGATTTTTGGATGTTTAGTCCCGGTTCAGACCATGAAAATTATCTTTCTGAAATTTTTTCTAATTCTATTTTGAACTTTCATTAATGTCTACACTTTGAAATTTTTTGTAATGAAATTCAAGATTTTTGCATGTTTATCTTCAATTTTTTTTTGTATACAAATTTTTGCTGTCACCACCACAAAAGGAAAGAAAAGTAAAAGAAAACCTAAAATAAAGCTACAGGCAACAGTTAAGAATATCAAAACACAAGAGAATTTCAAGGTACATGAAAGAGTGTACCCCTTCCCAATCTTTTCTCCTCTCTCACACAACCAACTAACTGGCAGGCCCACGATGTCACACGTATTCGTTTTTTCGTGCAATTTACATTGAAAACAAAAACATTTATTTGAAAGAAAACTTTCATAGTGTGAAAAAAATATATATACATACTTATTTTGTATCTTTTAATATTGATCACCCTGTATGTTCATGCAATATTTGCATAATAGAATGGCTCTCTATATCTACTTATAGTATCTTGCATCTTGTTAAGGTTGAATACATCTATTCGTTACAATATTTAACATTATAAAATAGTTTTTTTCCGTATTTTTCCTCTTGATCTGTTGTCTTTTTTTGGTATCGTAAGCAGTTTTTTTCATAGCAACTTTTTTTCTGTTTCTTTGTTTGTTTGTTATAACCAAGTTCTCATTTTACCACAATGTTGTGAAATTTACCACATTTGAATGCGCAAATGGTAACGATACTTGCATTATTTTACACTTAACTGTATAATATTTGTACAAGAATGCGTAGTGTCAGGCTGCCGGCAGTTTTATCATATTTGAATGGCTGGCTACAAGAATATGCTCGATGATCTAGTTGTCATCTATGACCGAATAATCGAATGCTAAAGTACTACAATTTATATGCACTATTAAATTATATATATCAAAAAATTTTGTGACACGATCTTAGCATTTTTGAAATTTTTAAGCTATCAAAGTTATCAAGAAGCATACAGCATAAATTGGTTTTGAACATAATAAATTTAGTTTGTTGTAAATGCTTGGGCATAAAAATATCATAGATAATTAAAAAAAAGGTTATTTTTTACTAAAAAATTTTAATAGCTACTTTTTCAACTGAGTACTCAATACTTTTAATGTCGTTTTTATTTCAAAATAAAAATATTTAATACGTTAAAGTTCTATTTTATGAAAAATCGTAATCCATACCAATTTAATAATGCATTGGAAATATTTAACTAAAAACTGGCTTTGTAACTATTGCAAATGATTTGAAGGGGCGTAATTTATTTCGAAACGTAGTTGCATTACTTTAAAACATTTTGAAGGAAAAATTTGTATTTACACTAGTAAATTAAATTATTGAGTAGTTACTTTTCGGTACTAAGTACCAGAATATATATACAGTATTGAGTACTCGGTACTTAAATAATCAATACTTTCACAACACTAAACCTAACGTAACTAGCATAGTGTTAAGACCATTATTATGGAATTCTAGACTTCCAGCTATTCAGGGTTGTCACAGAATCCATTGTAGTCGGAATGGTGTTAGAAAGGACAACAAAAAATACTTTAATGTGATGAATTTCAATGTTATCGTTTTTAAGTTCAAAACAGATAGTATTTCTAGATTGAACATAAAACCGATAACATTGAAATTCATCACACAAAAGTATTCTGTTCTCCCGTGTAAGTTGAAATTAATTGATGTTAAAATTTTCCCTTGTTCCTTTGGAATATTGTCTCATGTCCAATTCTTTCTGACTAAAAATGTTACGAACATTAGCCAAAATAATCAATTTTATTTAAAAAAAATTACAAGAGTATTTATTTGTCATTTTTTCATATCCAATTCCGACCACATTGGATTCTGATTGAGAACCAAGCAGAACTTTTCGCACAGCTGATATACACCTGGTTCTGAACCATGCGAAGATGTCTGAGTTCGGGCAGCAGCTTCTGCAGCGCTCAGCATTAGAGAGGGCTTAAGACGTTTCGACATGCAAACGATCGTACAATTCAAATGTTCGTAGTTCAAATGTTTAAAAGCATAACGCTACTTAAAAAAATGCTCAAGAGAAAACATCTAAATAGAAAAACTTTAGACGAACCTTATGTATAATTTTTTAACTATAAAAACAGCTGATTAGGGCTTTTGCTGCATATGTCACATATATATATTCCTGAAATTCTTATAAAGAACATGGGGCCATTACAAAGTTATTCCAAGCAATCCTATTACTAACTAGTTGTTTTACTTCGGTCCAGCTGTGTCCAGTCGACTTGACTTCTCTCCCAAGCTCCCCCCTTCAAGTGTGCGCTGGTCATCAAACGTGTCTTTGGCTCTGGAGGCCACTTACTATACGTAGTTCTAAAACCCCAGTCGAATCTCGATAAATTCAAACTCGTTAATATCAATCTCTCGATAGTTTGCACACTTTTCCAGGTCCTTTGAAAAACATTCAATAAATTGAAAAAAAAAATAAAATATACATGTAGTTTGAATCTTTTTTTTAATTAACTGTTTTATGAAAACAAAATAAAAACGAAGTAATTATTTGTTTATATGCATTGTATATGTATGTACATAGGAATGTCATCTAGCTAGCCAGCGTTCTATAATTTGATATTTGGCTTTTCTATACTCAATAATTTGAACTTGTTAAGATCAAGTGATTGCGTTCGTGTTTTTGAAGCAAATAAAAATGTTAATCGTTTGCTATAGTTTCTGTCCCATGCTTTTAGCAACTTCGCATATTCATCCAGGAAGGATACTTCAGCCTAACTCTGAGGAGTTGACCTTTGAGAACTATGAATATTCAAGTAGACGATAATATCAGTGTCTACGTTACCTTACCCGAGACTGAAGGCTTCAATGTGACTTTTTTTGGATGGGGAAGATTAAACAGTTGAATTCCAGTTTCCTTAAGAAAAGCAAGGACATCTCTCACACTACTGTACGCACCTACGTCCTCAGAACGAATACAAGTGTTGATTTCTTATCAGCTCTCCTCGCAATCCAAAATTCATTGGATAAATACAGAATAGTCGCTCGCTCATTCAAATGAAAATTACGGACTTTTTATCCCAAATAATTATTTTTTTTACCAATTCATTAAACATAACAGTAACAAGGTTCAAAATACAAAATCTGAAATTTTAATAAAAAACTTGTTAATTTGAACTTTTTCTATTTCCTTCTTGATAATCTGAAATCTTGTGCATTTAAAAATTTTCGCTGGTCCCTTGAGTTTCAAATTATCGAGAGTCGACTGTATATTAGGGGTATAACCAAATTTCGGCCCTAGCACTAAGCGATAGCGAATATTGTTATTTACGAAAACAATTTTTTTGGATCGTTTGAAAATAAAAACCGCACCCACAAAAGCGATTTTCTAAAATCCCTAAAGAATAAAATTTAATAAAAATATTTGAATTTTTTGAATATGAATAGGGCAATGCCCTAATAATTTCATAAAAAGTGTGTTTTTGGCTAAATGTATAAGTACAAATAAAAATAAATAATTTTCCAACTTTACCGCGTTTTGTGGGTGACCTTTTTTGAAAACCGCGAAAAATTAATATCATTTTTTTTAAATAGTTTTTAATGGACAATTCGACTCTGCTAGGGCAATTTTGATATTTGCATAAAATGGGAATAAGTTATGCCCCTACTGTATATATGTACATATGTATGTATATATGTATGTATATGTGTATGTATATACAAGATTTTTTATAGGTCTCTTAAATTTTTATCTAATACTTTAAAACTGTTTGTATGTTAGATACGCCTTTTCTAAATTAAGGTAACGATATATGTACATACATATGTATGTTTTGATTTAATTTTTCCAGAAATTGGCGGACACTACTTTAAGGCGTACACACATATATATATATATATATATATATACATGTATACATATATATTTGGGAGAACAGATGAAATATTTCTTCTACGGAAACTGCCTCTGTGCGGTTGACTTGAGTAGAAATATAGATGGAGATCACTCGAAAGATGCTTTACATATAAATTGTATGATTAAGTCAACCATGTAGATTGTGGAAACCGCACTTAATGGGAACCTGGGTTATTCTTATATCTTAATAAAGTTTCATTATTTTCGATGGGAATATTTAAAATCGCTTGCTGCTTTATAAATCATATGTATACAGGCTGCAGATTTTTGCTAACTTTAGAGCATCCAGCACTCACTGTGTAGCCAAGAAATCAAAATAAAAATTTCTTTTTGGCAATTTTATACACGAACATCATATACAAATGCTTTAAAGATTTCGAGGAAAAAACTGGAACATAAACAAAGCCAAAAGACAAAAAAGAGCGACACCCAAAATTGTTTAGTCATTTTAAAATACGACGACATACAATTTACATAGTATAACAAATAAACGATATAATAAATACACAAAACAACATAGAATAATAAAAAACATAAATGTGTTACTTGGAGTAAAAATTAAGGAAAAGGCAGAAAAATAAGCAAATAAATATGTATACAAAAGAATTATAATAAAAATACGTGTCTTTTTCTTTGTCTACAGTTTTGGTGTTGGTGCCCAAATGGGGGAATACATATGTATGTACTTACTTCCTAAAAGTTCACAAGAAGAGTTCATATCATATTCTTTCAAAAAAAGAGGAAAAACAGCCAACAAACAACAAGCAGCGCATGAAAACGCATGTAGAATTTCTTAAAATAAAAAAAAAACACCCATCGTAGTAATAAACACCAGAATGGTTTTGTAGCACGAGTTTAGAAAAATGATGCTGCAGCCAGATTTTAAACTCAAATTTAGAGGAGGATATTGAATGTAGTTTTATTTGATTTTTGCTTTTCAACAAATAAAAAATTTAACATAAAATATCAAAACTATTTTTAGGCTTTTATTTGCTTTTGATTTTTATTTCTCTCCACTTCGAGTATTTTTATAGGTCTTGTTATTGTTGCTGTAGTTTTTTCCGCATCACTTTAGACATGTGTTGTTAAAAATTGTTGCAATGCTTTGAATTCTATGACCTCAAGAGTAAGAAAAACTACAACAAATCCAATTGTTTTTGTTATTATTTTGAGTTGTCGTATCTCTTTATATCCAATAAATAAACTAACTGACAAATCACCCATTGTTTATTATATATGTATGTTTGTACATACTTACATATGAGCCGTTTATTTTGAAAATGGGGCAAATCGATAAATGAAGACCCAGTAAATGTTAGACTCCCGCACAAGATATATTGATGGCATGTTTAAGACATCTCTTTTATTCCAAACGGAACGGGGCTATTTTCATTACTTTTTGTGCTATTTTTGCACTACATTAATTTTTCTTATCAAAGTAATGTTTATTACTGAAGTATATGACAAGTAATGTATTACTTTTGAATTATCAATAAAACATATTAAGGCACACGTTTAATATCCTAAATATAATATATAATATATTTCAAAATTTGTATGGAAAACTGTTATACCAGAATCTTACAATATATATTGCTACAGTTAGCAGCTTAAGCGAATACCCTTATTATTATGAAGTAATGCATTATTCTTGCAGTTTGTTTCTATTTTGCTTTAAAGGATTTCTTAATTTTTTTTTAAATAAAATTATGTTTGTAAGTAATTAGTTGTACTGTATTTTATTTTATATTAAAAAGAATTGTTTGGCTCAAGTTATAATCTGACTTTACACATTTCTTTCCTTAATTTTTAATATATTCTTTATAAATTCATATTATATATATTAAGTAATATCGGAACAATTTATTCATTAGACTAGCAGAACGGATCAGTACTGATTTGGAAGTCGCTACACCATCTCATAATCGTTCTTTGTTCAATTGTAAAACTTTTTGACGGTGGATACTAGTAACTAGGAATATCTACTATTTAACCGTATTATTTAACAAATTTGAATATGAAAATTGCAGCTATTCATTTCTAAAAGTTAAATAAAATTCGGTAAGTACAAAATTCCCATCTCTGATGATTATTATTAAGACAGAATTAGTTTGTACATTCTGTTCTGTTACGAATCAGCTGTTTTGTTTCTGTTCAATTGAAAAACTGTATGTGTGGTTTGTTGTTACTTTTTCATTCTGTTCTGTTGCGGACTATTCTGTAGAAAATAGAATACAACGTTAAGTGACAGCCAAGAGTTTGTATGAATTAGTTTTTTGTGGAATGAAATATTACAAATTTTGTTTTAAAAGTCAGAATATTTTATTTTAATTCAAATAATTAAAGATTTATATATTTTTGTCAAGTAAAAAACATTTTGCAAACATTTCCAAAATTCAATCCTATAATTATATCGTCCACATTCGAAAGTACAGACACAGAACAAGTAAGCAAGACATATTTTCTACAAAAAAGAACGGCACAGAACGGCAACGCAAAGTAAAAACTAATGAGGCCTTTAGACGGGTGCTACCATTTTTTTAAATAATTAATGTTTATACGTAATTAGTTGATCTGTATTTTTCTTAATAAATTAATTTTTAGATGCCTAAAAATACAGAATTTTTGTAAAAAAAAAAAGATTCCTATATTTTTTTATACATACGAGTATAGAGTTTCTTTATTTCAATAAACAAACTTTAGTATACATATGTATGTATGTACATACATATGTATATATTCTCATGTATAAAATTGTTTTTATAAAATCAAGGCGAAGTCATAATATGTGAACTCGATGCCTCAGCTGACTCATTGTAATTTTATAATCGTTTATTGACGAAATGTGTTGTTGTTACCGTTTTCTAGTTTTAAATTCGCCTTGAGCATTTCATTCTGACATCGCATGAATGATAGCCGAATTAACTTGCGATTATCTGGTGTGAATTCGCCTTGCATAACATTTTTTATAACAACGCTTTCATAATAATTATTATAACATATCAATAACACTAATTCGAAGTCCACATAATTGAATTTGACGATTGCCGATAGAAAATGCGATATTATGTTACGTGTGCTTGGACTCTGTGTTATGAAAGAAAAACTTGACAAAGTTGACAAAAAAATTTAAGTACTTGGAAAGAACTAAGGAAAGCTATTTTTTTTTTGTTGACATAGACATCTACTGAACTTAAAGACAGTTAAAATCTCTTTAAAATCGTTTTTGGCACTTGTGTTTTTATTGCGTTTAAAACTTTTTAGTAAATTATTTGTGTTGAATAGTGTTTTACAACATTTTGTAGCTAGTTCTTTAGTTTTAAGATTTATTGTAATTTTATTTATAATAAATATCTAAGTAAATAATAAAAATAAAAATTATTTGATTTGAAATAACTTTCTCGCATTTTTCATCGCAATAACAAAAAATAGACTTCTTACAATTTGAAAATAAATGGCTCTTATATATATATATACATATGTATATAATGTATAGTATACATACATATGTAGGTCTGAGAGTTTCTATTTGTTTATTTGGGTGATGATGAGAGCAGAATGCTTTTTAACCTCTTTCAATAATATTGTTTTCATTATAATCGTATGTAGTTGTGTTCATCATTCACTTATAAAGCTGCTGTTGAATACAAGTAAATCACCAAAGCGCGAGTCTATAAATTAGCTATGGTAAGGAATTCCCTGTCAATATATGTATGTATGTACATACATATCAATCGTTTATTGGTAGCGACTGTAACAGACGGGCATCCTTTGGCCACGAATCCCTAAAAATTAAACATTTTGGGTACACAGTAGTTTTACGACGTAACGAATTTAGTTGTTGTTAGGCCTGTTCGTAAAACCGAATTGTTCGTTATAGCCAGTACTTAATTAAAAATTAATAGCGTCGACTATTTTACTTATAACTCTATAAGCAGTTTGGAATTCTTCCCAGCACTATATCAAATATTTAAAAAACTTTTGTTTGTTGAGGGTTTTTAGCTAGTCTATATACATGCATTTCATTGGTGCTTAAGCCAAATCATCAGTAGACCTTAAACCTAATTTTTAAATGTTTCAAACCTCTTTACTTATACAAAAACTTTTAAAAACTCAATAAGAGTTATAAAAATTACAATAGTATAAGCATAGTATGCTTTGAAACTTATTCAAAAATCCCAACAAACAAATTATTATATTCGATATGAATCTATTTTATTTTCTTTACAACCTTTTTTGAAACATTTAAAAATTAGGTTTAAGGTCTACTGATGATTTGGCTTAAGCACCAATGAAATGCATGTATATAGACTAGCTAAAAACCCTCAACAAACAAAAGTTTTTTAAATCTTTGAAAAAAGATATCGAGGCAATCTCGATTAATATAAATTTCATAACTATATCAAATATTAAAAAAAACAAGGCATTCAAATAAAAGTGCAAAAAATATAATATTATATTTCTGTATAATGAAGTTTATATATAATGAAGCGATTTTCTGGTCCCATGCAGATTTTTTACCAGGGAAGTTCGACTGTAATTTAATATATAAAATTATAGTAATTAAAATAAAATTATATATAAGGAAAGGAAAAATTGTGAAGATCTCTCAAAAGCATTAAATTGGTGTTACTAACATTGTTTTGCTGATCCCATTTAATGCAAATTTCGAAGTGCTATATTCGTAATTTTTATTCGTAATATAAGGTACTTACTTAGAAACAAAAATTTGGGTTAATGCGATGTTCATTAAATCGAATGTTCGTTAAACCGGAATACTACTGTATTCTTAAATACAAATATTTCAAAAATATTTTTAACTCTTTGATGACCATGGATAAAATATGTATGTCCCATTTTATACTTTTGCAATACTTATTCAAATTTTTACAGTTAACGTTCATTTATTTCTCGAGAGGTTTTATAATATACTAATATATCCAGCGGCCGACTAAATCGACCGGATTCTAGAATTTAATATTAAACATTTACATAAATACATACGATAAAATACAAAAACAAAAAACATTATAAATAAACAACTTAAGCTGTGTCTTATTTCTATGCAAAAGCAAATTGGACAAACACACATGCACACTTTGTTTATTTCTCAAGTTGAAGCTATTACGGGTATATGCATTTGTAATAAGTGTGCATGTGTTAGTTGCAACTTTAAACGCTTATAGTTCCCTAAATACCGACCGATTTAAATAAAATTAAGATTGTAAAAACCCAATTAGAAAACATATAAATCTTTCCAAAATCCGTTCAGTAATACGGCCGTAAAAAGGATCTAAAAAATGTGTTGGCCAATTAATAATATGAATGCTGGATACGCGTCCCTGGAAGCTTGAGAAATGTTATAACTTTCAGTTAAGTATTTTATGGAATTTTATTGTCTCTGCGAACTATTTACGAAAACCTTTACGTGATAAACATCAAGCGCCATTCATGCTTTAGCATTTAGAGGGGGAATTTTACGAATTTAAAAATAGTTGCATTCGATAAAAACAAAAACAAATTTTTGGGTTTTAAATTTGTTTTGACATAATTTTTCGAATGTAATTTTCTTTCGTCTTTGGTGATATTCCATTGTTTACGCGTACCAGCCTAATTTTACTAATGATTCTAGTGGTTTTATCAATTTTTCGACACAAGTCTTTATTAATTAATATCCAAAATTCTCCATCTTTTAACAATCTATCTTTTCCACTGTTAGCTGGTTATCGATGCAAAAATAACAGTTTTAGAAATGTTTGAATAATTCTTTGACTAAATTTTTCCTGTCATTTGTATCTGTAACTCTCTGCGCTCGGCTCACACAAAATGAACCGAAGCGTTTACACATAAATATAGTTATTTCCCCGACTTTTTCGTGGTTCCATGAATTAAGATTTTTCTTTAAATATTCTTTCAAAGATCAAACGGCCAATTAATGTTAAAAATAAACTTATTATTATTTATTTTTTATTAAAAATTTTTTAAAAATACCTGCTCCTCCGGTGGTGATCGTTTTGATTTGGAACCTCTACTTCCCATAATGTGTTCTTTTTCAAGTTATTTCTTTTGCACTATTACTAATTATAAAATAATTTTTACAAAACACATGATTTTTTTTTTGCAAATTTCAGTCAAGGTAATTTAAATTTTAATATAATTTTTATATGTAGTTTATAACACTTTTTACTGAATATCACCGAAAAATTGCATTTGGCGTTCATTTAATAACTTGATTTTACAATAAATATTTAAACAATAAATTGGCATAGCAAAAAAATCATTTGAAACCCAAAAAATATTGTATTGGAATTCTCTAGAGAGTAGTCACGAAATAATGAGTAAAAAAAACAACGCACAATTCCATATGTGATCAAGAAACAAAATATTCCATAATGCATATGAGTATACAAGATTAATTTAAAAAACAAATAAATACTAGACGACGTTGTAGAACCACGACAGGCGTTTTTTTATATTTTCTTTTTTTTTTTCTTCAAAAATAATGATCGTTTGTACGAGACGTCAGTAGTCCATCAATTAATAATCAAACTGAACCATTACGATGAAGAATACAGATGGTGGTCAGAACAAGTAAATACATAAAAATTTCTCGTTTATAAGTTAAAACAAAAGTTTTCTATATTTGCAAATGATTATAATTAATGATGAACGGGCGTTATAAAAATACCTTTGTTCTCAATACTTTTTCCGCTCGTTCTCTTTTATTTTAGGGTTTTTGAAATTACTAGACTTCATGACTGTTGATTCATTATTTGGGAAAAAAGTAAAATTAAGCTATTCGTTTAGTTTTGTGTCTAAAAACAATTGAAATCTACATACATTAACATTATTATAAACGAAGAACCAAAATGAATAACCATTTCACTTTTTGTCGATACGAGTAAGTGCCAAAATAAATGTTTCTTTTTTTTACAAATCAATCTTTTTACTTGTCCGTCGAAAACAATTTCTTTTTTCTCTAATTGGGGAATATATTGGACACACTTAAAACTAAAGTGTGCCATATAATTTATACATACTTTTTAAATTTAAATAAACTAACTTACAAATTTTTTTCATGTTTCAAGAAAGTAGAGACGCAAGAAATAAGTGTTTAATTATACTCTACAAAATCCTGCTTGCGATATAGCAAATAGACAACAATTTCAACGCTTTCCCGTTACAGTAGGACAAAAGTCCTGCTACCATTTTGATTGCCTATAAATAACTTTGTTCAAAGGAAAGATAAGTAAAGGTACGGTCACACTTGCCAAATATTTGCCGAAAAAACCGTCACCAACAGACAAGCTAAATTTGTATTTTCTTTAATTCCAATATTTTTTTTAAATATGGGTTCGCATTTATCAAAAATAATATAAAAATAGCATTTTGCAGCATAATTGATGTCATTTTGTGATATAAAAACCAAGTTAAATCACACTAACCCTAAGCAAAAGTAGTGATTACGTTTTTTTGGGCAAATGTTTTCCAAGTGAGACCGTACCTTAAGTTTGGTTTTCATAAAAAGTTTATTTGGTCTTTACATTATAATTGGAAAATTATATACATAAGCTAAATGATGACCGCGATTCGCTATGCAACTTTCGGCTCTTTTTAGGGCATTTTTCAAGACATCCTGCAACATCTCAGGCTGTATTTCTTACAATTTTGTGACGTATATTATCTTTAAGATGTTGAATAGTTTGGGGCTTATTCACATAAACTTTTGATTTAAAAAAACTCCATAAGAGAAAGTCTGGTGCTGTTAAGTCCGGAGATCTGGCTGGCCATGATCAAATTTCTTCCGAGTGGCAATAATGGAAAGATTATTTTTAATAAATATGTAACAATTTCTGCTCGTTCTTGTGGCGTATATTTATCCATAATAAAATTTGAAAGTCTACACAACACAATGGTTAAAGCTAAACTAAATGTCACATAACCAAAATAACGCGTAATCAAAATTGTAGCGGGGCATTTGCCCCACCCGTTATAACCGCCATATTAGACACCATAAAATTTAAAGCCGTGAAATTCGCAGGGGCACAGAAAATATGTATTCCGTTCTTCTAGTGTCTATTTATAGTCCTCCAATTCTGATTTGCTACCACCAAAACAGACACAATAATTGAAATTATCGGTTGAAGAAAAATCAATTTAAATTTTTTTTATGTATATAATTTATTATATCGAAATCTTTTTGCAATAAAGAAGTTTTTGAAATTTTTTATTTCACTTAATCGTTTATAATGGTTAAAATTTTATTTTGCTTCTTGTTGGATTTTTGATAAATATGGTTGGGTTGGTCCTTGATTTTCTGATATGTTTATTAGGGTTTTCAAGAATTTCATAATAACTAAAACCTTTGTCAACAATATAGTATAGAATAGCATATTTAAATGTTTTTGTAAACTTTTATATCAGCCAGCTGAACGAAGTTTGTTTACTCTGTCAAAGCGTCCTTCCGTACTCTTGATGTCCTTTTTTTTATAGTGTTCCATTAAAGTGTTTCTTATTGCCGAAAATTCGGTTTATACGATCAGAAAGCGTAGGGTATCAATTATAACTTCTTTTATCAATTGTTTCATTAACTAACTGAGTGATGGCAATATTGTAAAAATTACAAATGAAAAGGTTAACTATATTCATATCTACTTCAACTCCAAAGGTTACTTTTTATTAACAAAATTTTAACAAGATAACGAGATCTTTATATTGCGTAGTTTAAATATAGTATACATATTATTGTTTTTATGTCAACAGTTAAAAATTTAAATTTTAACAAAATCTGTTAGAAAAGAACTTTAAAATAATGAAGCAAATAAAAGCGATTTGAAAATAACGTTAAAAATAATACAGCTAGTGTGCTTATCAAATTAATGACGCTTTTGACTAATTGGGAAGTTGGTTAGTCGGTTGAATGTAAAAATACTAAAGCAATATTGCTTTTATAAATATTTAAAGTAAAACCGTACGCATGCAAGAAAAATGTATTGACTCGATATTACTTATGACTAATATTATTGTTTATTTAAGAGAAAATAGTTTTGTATAAAAATAAGTCTCTTAAGTTTGAAAAACTTCTTGGTATTACATACACACATACATACATTATATGCATATGTGCGCGGAATAAATTTGAACATAAATAGTATGAAAAGATTTCATAAGTTTTTGATATATCTAGGCATCTTTACAACAAACACGTAAAATCGTCTGACTGTCAAATAAACTCCTTATACAAAAAAATGTTTTTTTTATATTTTTTTTATATAGAATTTGACAAACGAACGATGTCTCACAAATGTGTTGTTGTAGAGTTGCATATACACAATTGAATAAATTGTCTTTGGTACACAGTATGCCTTTATTTTTGTATTAACTTGCTTGAAGTAAATTTTTAAATTTTGTGATTATGGCGAATTCACAATAGGTGGCCTCGAGCGATCTGGTGACTCAATTCGCTCGAATTTTGGTTGTCAACATTTGTTTACTCTATTTTGCTTTGTTTAAAAAAAAAGTAAATAAAATAAAAAAAACTAAAAAAAGTCGTTACAGTTTTAATTTAAAATTTAAATTTCCAATTATAATTGGATAAGGAAAATAAAAAGACTGTTCAAAGTCTTAATTTCAAATTTAAAGGTGATAATAGTGACAAGAGTGCTAATTTGTGAAATAATTATTTAACTTGTGTGGTGCACGGTAAAAAGAATTTAAAATGAAAAGTGAAAATGACTTCATGCTGGTACTGGATTTTTTATTGTTCTTCGTCATAAAAAGTATTTGTAGAAACTTTGGAGGCTTTTGAAAATACTTATTTACAACACGTATTGAGTCCAAGATTAAAATCCACGTAATATTGCTCCTATTCTATTCACTTTTATTTTAATTTTATTTAATATTGATTTTGTACATGTAAAAGATTATTTCAAACATTTTTCTCCTTCTTATAAATTTGTCAACCGTTTTTGACACATCTGTTCTAATTTTCAAGGCGAAGTCGGCTAAGAATACCTGTTGTGGATCTGCCTTGCCTTGGACATATTCAGCAATTTATTTTTATATACATATTTTATACATTTTTTATTAAGCAAGGGGAATTCATCTTACAGGTGTTGTTGAAAGCGAAGCTGACTATCTCGCCTTGTTAACTGTAAATTGAAGATATTTTTAATTGTGTTTTTGGGTGTTTTTAAAGACAATATTTTATAAACAAAAAATATATATTTTTTTCGGGTATATGGATTGGGAAAAAAGAAGATAAAAATACATTTTATATGTACAATGGAAGCCGATAGCCTAAGTTGCTTTAGCTTTAAGATTTATTGTAATTTTAATTATAATAAATATCCAAATAAATAAATTTAAAATTCAGAAAAACCCGGTCAACCGATTTTTTAGTTAGAAAATTATTAAACAATCGTTTTGATTTTACATATTTATATGAACATACATAAATGTATAGACAAGGTGGACAAACAATATATCAACCGATATGTAAATATATAGAAAAATGTGTATACAATCAAAATTAGATTTTAATATTAATCCTATATACCTACTTACTATTAAGTAAGTACTTTGGATTAATATCAACAGCTGGTGGGGATTACTATCAGCCCAATCAATTATGAATGAAAAATTCCCCGGGAGTATTTTGAATTTTTATTCGCACTTTTTCCCAATATTAATATTTTACTTATTCAATAAAACATTAACAATTTTGTTAAAAAACTAATTGCAATTGATTATTGAGGGGTATAGCTTGTTCCGGGAGATTTCTCCCTTTTCCCAAAAAGGGCCAAAAATTAATATGTGAACAGCTCTTTTTGAGAAAAGGGAGAAATCTCCCGGGGAATTTTTATTCATAATTGGGCTGTATGTATTTATTTATTTATCTTGATTTGTCTTTTTTCTATTCGAATAGAAATATATAACAATTAGAATAATTAAAAATAATCTTAACAAAAATACAGTTAAAATGTTTTTGAGAGCTTCTATTTTTCCTTTTGTTTTTATGAAATTAAAAATTACAAACGCTCTTTCACTCAATGCTTATTGGGCATATAGTTAGCAAAGCATTATATAATCTGTCAAGTTTTTCAGTTCACTTATGATATTTGTCTAAATAAATTAAATCATTTAAAATGCTTTCACGACTTTTTTTAATGTTGCTTTTTGCATTTTGAATATTTTTAATTGTATTTGATAATTCATCCTCCAAATTTTTGTTCGGGTCTTCAGAGTCTTAGTCATAGGTGACCATATAATTGAGAGACGAATTGCATTGTTCATTTATGAAAGGGTATTTAATAAAATTCTCGCTTTTGGGAAAGTTTCCAACACTGAGATATAGTATTAAAGCATTCAAAACTTTTACATATAGAGTTTGATATCCAATACACACCAAAAAGCCAATTTAATTCACCTCTGCTACCACCTCATAAAACTATCTCACCATACCAAAAAAAAAAGCCTAGAAATTTTACAGTAAAAAAATAATTGGAAAAATAATAGAAAACGTTCGTCTAAGTTTTAATATAGTAAAAACTAATTTCATTTAAAAAATGTGTTGAGTTCATATAGTTTATTACTAAGTTCTCAGTCTCAATGAAAAAAGATAATGTTAGATTCATTCTAGTTACATACATAAGTTGTAAGTAAAAATATATTTTTATTGCAGTAGATACATTTGGCACAACGAGGGTATGATTATATTATTTGTCCGAACCAAACGGATGAATTCACCTGTCCGAAAAACACAGCCATAAGGCGAAATAGTCGGTCGCAAAATGAATTCTCCTTGAATAGGACCTTAATTTTTGTGAAAGATTAATCAGTATTCCTAAAATACACAAAATTACCTTTAAAACAAATCGCAAACACTTCTAAAATATATGAAATATTATTAAAAATAATGGCACCATGTCGCGGTCACAGTATCAGAATTAAATTAATAGTTTTTCCATTTAAATATATGTACATAAGCACATAAAAAAACTACAGTGAAATAATTTAAATTACTTATGGTCACCATTTGTGAAAGTTTGATAATTAATTCCATATCTCAATTTTGTTGAGAATGTTGTTTCTCAAATTAATATCTTTTAATCTCAAATCACACCTCAGTGTTTGCTGGGTATTTACACAACTCGAATAACTGTAAATTATATGTAAATGTTCTTTAAGTGTTAGTGTAATTTAGTACCTGTTGCAAGATTCAACGATATTTTATAAAGTTCAAGTGAAAAAATAAATAAAAATAAATTAAAGTGGAAAATAAGTAAAATACTATAAAAAAAATATGCAAAAGCAAAACACAAGTGTGCGAATTTCAGAATTGCAATAATGTAAAGTGTAATGTGATAAAAATGTATGAAGTGAAAAAAATTTTCAGTTTGACCAGACAAAAGAGGACATGATCACCATTACTAACAAAGGGTACGTTTCGTAAAACTAATTTTAGCAACCATTTAGTATTTCTAAGATTTTTAGAAATAGATTACGATTCCTAATTTAGGAATAGTATAATTAATTTTACAAAAAGAAAATTCGTTGTCTTTTGAACTTACCATACTGTTGCTTTCATTAGAATTCAATTCCTTTAACACTGATCTATTGCCCAAACTCGCATTTGAACCTGGTGAACCGGGATTGCTGCCGAGTGCACTATATGAGGCATTCAAATGTGTGGAAGAACCGCCACTCAAATTCAATTCATTTGACGAAAAACTCATTTCTTTTTTTGCTTATTTATCGATAAATTACAATTGCCACTACTGCAAGATTATCTGATAGTTTGTCTTCACAATTAGTCTTTTTCAAAACAAAAAAATATGCAATCAGGGAAAGTGGAAAATTTATTTTATAATTTCTGCGCCCGTTTAGATTTAAAAGGTTAAGCAAAAAACAATACAACAACAGAGGTATTTGATTTGTTTTTGTACATCACAATAAGAAGTGCAGCCAATATTGGAATATTAATTGCGCCTACAAACAAATGTCAAAAAGAGAATGTGACATAAAGGTGGCGCATGGATGCAGAGAAAAAGTAATACCAAGTTTATGTCCGACAGAAATACAGCTTTGTAGGTTTGAATAAATTCAAATTCAATAAATTCAAATAATACATTAATAGAATGTAAATTGCTCTATTGGTATTGTGTGGGCTATGAGAAGGGGAAAATCGATAAATTATAGCTGTCCTTATATTTATTCTTTCTTTCTTATTGTGAATATTTAAAACTCAATATGCAGTTTAATTTTACTTTCGCAAAAATAACAATTCAAATATTTGTTTCTTTATTGTAACAGTTTCTTTACTTAATTTATTATTTGTTTTTAAAAACGAGCGTCTTTTTTGGTTCAATATAGTAATAATAACATTTGTTTAATCTTAAGAAATTAGCAAATAATTTCATTTAACTAAATTACTTAAATTAGGCAAAAATACAAATAACTACAGAATTGTTTTAATGAATCTAAACGCATAAATAGTTTCTTCTTTAAAAGATTTATTGCACGTTAATTTGTGTTAAAACATTTAAAGGATGTTTACAAAATCTTATATTAATATGTGCTTAAAAGAAGTAAACTAAACAAAAAATATATGGAAGAATTTCTTTAAAAGAATTTAAAGTAAATAATACTCTTTTAGGGGAAGGAGTTGTGTTCTGTGTTTTTTTTGAGTAAGTTATGGTCTTCTCATGACAGGTTGGGTATATTTAAACTTAAAAATTTAAAGCTTTAAATTTAAAGCCCTTTGTAAAGGCTTCTCTTTTTTTTATAGATTTGACCCATTTACCAAACTTTATAGTCATTTTTTTTATGATTTTTTTGTTTCATAAAGCAATTAAATTAAGAGGAACTTGCTGTATTTGTCAGTATTTACTTAAGCTAAGCTAAGATTTTTGTAATTGTTTTAAATTAAGTTGCTTAAGTAGATTTTGTAAACATACTTTTAAAGAAAATTAAATTTTGTTTGTTTTTCTGTTTAAACTATCAACGATTTTTTCTTGAATTGAGCATAATAAAATTGCTAGTTATTGAATATATATTTATTTTTTAATTGATAATTAATGAAATCATTATTTGGTTTGCTTTATTTAATTAAAATTGCTAAGGAATAAACTTCATTAGATGTATTTAAGTTTAGTTAAAAAATGAAAAAAAATTATATAGAAAAAAATGTTTCGAAATTTTATTTAAAATTTCAGTGAAGTAGCTTTAAAGCTTAAAGTTACCGATCTACATACATACATAAGTACTTAGGTGAACGTAGAAATATTTTCAAGTTAAGTAAATATAATCTTTCCTATTTTGTTGCTTGAAGCTCTAATTTTTTGTGGTCTTATATTAAATATTTCGAAAATAGATTTAAACTATTTTATATTATATTTTACAATACCCGTTAGTTTTTTGAGATTCGTAGGGTGGAATCTGATGCTTGCTTTTAATAAAGGTTTCAGTTTTTGATTGCTTGTTACATAGATTTTTCTTCCTGCGGCGACAAGAAGGAATCCAATTATGAATTTGAGTCATATAGGTGGAGTGTCTTCATGATGTTTGGTCGTCCAAATACCGGGCGTTACTTGTGGAGGTAGATTCGATTGCTGTGTGGTCAATTTCGCGCCAGTACTATTGAATATGGGTCCCTTAGAGTAGGCCTTATTATCAATGCCGCCATCGATAGGCATTTGTGTGGCGGCGGCCATGTTGCTGGTCACTTGGGAGGTGGGTTTCTTGGGTATGGTGCGAGGACTAGAAATGAGAGTGGATAATATACCACCGACTATGGCGAGAGAAGCAAAAGCTGTTTGTGGTATCAACTGGCCAAAGACTACCGTGGCTCCCACAAACGGAGCTCCCAATAGCCAAAATCGGGCCCAGCAGATGGTGGAAAAGGCGAGAACTTTCTTCGCCTCATTATGCACTAACTCCACCGTGCAGGTAGTGAGTATGGACAAAGTGCAGGAAATGGCGATTTTGGATATCATGGCTGTTAACATTAATAAAGCAACACGACCATCCAACTCAACTGCAAAAAAATAAAAAAAAGCAAATTAAAAATCTATCCTCTATACGAGTATAAAAACGATTTTTCTTTAAGTATGTACTACTTACTATTACGTGGCACCAGCCAACCCATATACGCTATACAACCGGCTGTTATATTAAACAAGCCCGTCCATAACCATTTGCGTTTCGTCTTAAGTATAAGGAATAGGCCAATAAATGTACCGATAATTTCTGAAAAACCGGCTATCACAGTATTTATTTGTAAATGTTCACGACTAAATGAGCGGATGTTTAATAACATGCCGTAATAGACAACAATGTAGATGGACCAACACAAATGGACACAAATAACGTGTCTAATCGCCTTTTCGCCCTTCCAAATACCCCACCAGCTTTCGGGTGGCGGGGCATCCAAGGCGGTCTGGGCCTGTAGTTGTAACTGTTGATCGATATCATGAGGAAGACTGTAACGTGTACCGTTCATTTCTGCGCACTGCCAAGAGATATAAATTATATTTTTTTTTGAAGTGATCTAAGAGATGTAATAAGTCCATAAACTGTGTAAATACCTCTATTAATATCTTTTTGGCTTCTAAAACTCTTCCTCTAGTCACCATCCAACGGGGAGAATCGGGAATCCATCTTTTTTTTATTAAAAAAAGCATAGTAAATCATTAAGTTAATTTTTATATTTTTAAAAACGAAACAAAATTAATAGTAAAAGGATTATTCACAGCATTTGATTTTGTCAAGTGTTTCCTTCTTATCTTATCTTAATATATGGATGTACATTAGTGTGACCCACTATTTTTTTAGGTACCCCAGCATTTTTTGAAAGCTTATAGAATAAAGTATTTTTGTGATTTTTTTCAGATTTTTCGGAAGAGGTTTAGAGGTCGTTAAAATCGAATTTAACCCAAAAACCGGGATTTCTCGACTTTTTTTTAATTTTGCTCATAACTCGGCCCATAAGCACGGTTTTCTTTGTTACTAAATCAATTTAAAAAAAAAAACTCTTCAAGCTTTACTTCCCTGTACAGGTATTATAAGTTTTGGTTGTTTTTTTGCTCATTTGTGTACTCTTTCTGACATTTTTTTTTTGTAAATGTAGCATCAATTTTAAAAATAATGCTTTGTAACTTTTGAAATTTTTATTGAAGTTAAAAAACCTAATGAT
Organism: Gymnocheta viridis; assembly: GCA_956483585.1. NCBI lineage: Eukaryota > Metazoa > Arthropoda > Insecta > Diptera > Tachinidae > Gymnocheta > Gymnocheta viridis. Next base: position 27,272,701 of record OY101442.1, on the reverse strand, counting down.
TCAATTTAAAAGGTGGATAAATTCGGAGTCATTTAAATAAAAAAAATTATGAATTTGCTCTTACCGTTTCAAATTTATACCCTTTTTAAGCTATGTACTCATTTTGTGAAATTAAAAATATTTTAATGTGTTTGCAAGTTATGCATCGGATTTGTTTTAATGTTACCTACACACTAATATATGTACATATGTACATATGATTTACTTACTGCCACAGGTATATGAGTATCACAGTTGGCCATGATATGGCCATATATAAATGAGACCAGCTGGAAAAGAAGCTGGACACTCCAGGTAACATTATCACACCAATAGACCAAAACTGCTCAAACAAGGTCGACACACAGGTCTTGTAGGTACCACCCGTTATATCGGCCACTGAAAAAATACAAACATTGAGTGACATCAATTCATTTAAAATTTATTTACAATTCTTACTAATCATGCCTCCGGCTGTATACATTTGGGCACAACACACAGCCGACAAGCATCGAAAGAAGACATGTAACTCGTACGAGGCTACGTGACCCGTTAAATTGCCGCAAAATATTTGTGTTACCATCCCAAACAGCATCACATTTCGGGGACTGAAACTATAAATAAAATTCAAAATGCATATTTATTATTTAAATATTTTTATGTAATTTTTAATTGAAAGTTATTCAATCATTTATTAATTCAAATTATTTTTTTCGGAATGGTAATTCTGCTAATACTAAAGCAAAAATAATACTCTAATGTTTGCGAAGTGCTGTGGCCGGCCCCCTTGTCAGCTTGTTCCACTTTTTCTAAGGGGCTGTCAGTTGTTGAGAATTTCAATTATTTAATCAAATCATTTAATGATAAAGAATACGAGAGTTATTTATTACTTCCTCATATTCATTTTATGACGTTAACAATCTTGCTTGGTCAGAAAATTATTTATTTATTTAATTATTTTGTTTCAGCCAGTGAATGATAATATCCATATTTGAAAGCACTACGATAACTTAATCTGACAATATTAAAAAAAACTTGTTCTCTAAAACACTGTACAATATCTCGCCTTGAGTTATTAAAAATCTGTTTTAACTACATCATTATTTATTTTGTTTAATGCAGAGTGCAGATTGATTCGCGCACACATTAATTATTTTTTATAATATAAAGACTTATTTACTTTTGAACAAGGCAACTTAACACCTTACAAGAGTGTATGTACATATACATAAATATAGTTACACCTTTTTGCATTAAAATATAAATGCACTCGTATTTACTACTGTTTAAATTTCTGATCGTAGGAATCTAAAATTTTCTGTGAACATGTAGTTTGACGAACCATAATTAATCGAAAACTCTATTTCGAATAGAGTTTGCATTTAAGGTGACGATATGAAGCAAATTTTTATGTTTAACCTTTAATTTTTATATTATTTTGTAGTATTTCTGTAGAATAATTAAAAAAAAACCGTTGACTGCTTTTTCCTATTCGAAAACCGGTTTCTCGATAATGTCGAATAATCGATCACCCTCGTATATACAAATTTAGGCACATGTGCTTTAAAGTTCATTCATGGCATAATTAGTACTACATTTGTACAGATACAGAAAATGAATTATTTGATCTTGTTATGTGTTTCATGATAATTGAATACTTTTGTAGTCCTGTAATATTGTACCCAAAATAAATGTTTAATTTTAGCATTCTGTCTCTCTCTCTCTCTCTTGAGTTGCTTGAATAAATTAATATGTAATTGAATATATAGTTAATTCTAAAATTATCTTGCTTTTCATAACATTCGCTTATTAACTTTAAGCAAAAAAAGTTGTTGTATTGAAGCTAGAGTTCGCCTAGTGGTCGAAATGCGTCCGCCAGTTCAAAAGTATACCTACTTTACTTGCATTCACTTAAAGAGAAAAGAAAATCCTAACTTCCCATTCGCTTCCCCATAGAAAAAAAGAAACAAAATAAAATTGCATATAAACGCTCATTTATTTTGTAAAGTTTTTACTTAAAGCTAACACATCCATACGTAATGAATGTCTACATTCATATTTAATTCTCATCTCTTTCAATTCTGATCTCTTTTTCTTTTACAACTTCACTCATTTGAGGAGAAAAAATCGTATTACTCATATAAATATGTAGTAGGTACTTTAAAGCAAAGAAATATTTGCTTATGTTTTTAGTTGAACCAATACCAACATAAGTGAATGTACATGCGTATTTTTAGCAATTGTAGTAGTGTCAACTTTAGGAGCCTTTTATTCCTTTAATACTGAACCGATTTAAATAATATATAGTCGGGCTACTAAAGCTCGACAATGTCTACCATTTGCTAAAGAATGAAGAAAATCGGTTGGCAAACAAAAGATAAAAAGGCATCCAAAAAATTTTGTTTGGTATACAACCCCCCAATAAGGAGCTGTTCATAACACCATATTTGCCAATTTTAATCCCCCCAACCCTTTCGTAAGTCATTTTAAAATTTGTTCAGAGGGATTTAGGATTCCCTCTCCCCTTAGTCACGGTTCACACTATGAAAATTTTCTTTCTGAAAGTTTAATTAATTTGTGAGAGTACGGGAAGAGAAGATTGGAAAGGGGTACACTATTTCATGTACTTTGAAATTCTCTTGTGTTTTGTTATTCGTATCTGTCAAACTGAAAATGACTGCAGCTTTATTTTTTATTTTCTCTCACTTTTCTTTTCTTTCATGGTGGTGAGAGCAAAAATTTGTGTACAAAAAAAGAATGTGAAGATAAACATGCAAAAATCTTGAATTTCACTACAAAAAATTTAAATGTGTAGACATGAATGAAAGTTTAAAAGAGAATTAGAGAAAATTTCAGAAAGAAAACTTTCATAGTCGGAATCGAGACTTAATATGTGAATAGCAGCTGTTTTTCTCTTTCTTTTTGCCGATAAGAATCTTTGTATATTCTGTATTTTGTTATGATCAATGCAAGTCTGAATTTTCTTACAAATCAGAGATGTGAGGCTGCGTTCGTAAAGTTCCCTACTTACTATTTCAACAAATGATTCGCCAATATACCGCCCGTGAGTACACCAAATAGATGAAAGAACTGTGTCACCGATACTAGAATATCACGCGAGCACACCAAATCATATTGTGTTATCACCGAATGAAATTGCGCCTGATGCTCAAACTGTGTACAGGGTATGACATCTTTAGAGTTTTCCGGCTCTTCCCAAACTTTTGGTTCATCCTCTAGTTTTTCATAGTTATAATAAATGTGAGCATGTTCCTGGGCGTCTTTATAAACATTACAAAAGTCTATTGAGAACTCCTGATCATCCAATTCTTCCTTTTGCGGATGTGACACTTTAATCCAGGCTGTTTGATTTTTGGCACCAATTTGTGGAGGAGGTTTACAGAAAAACTCACCATGCCGTGGTGCTGGAGCAGTAAATATGATGCAGGCCATAAACCAGGATGATGGTATTTTGCACAGAAATATCAACAGCACGGTTCTCAATTGCCATTTACCCCATTCGCCGGTTACGCGGCCAACAGCATCAACTTTTGCCTGCATTTTACACGATGTCTTCGGCGCTTTGCCTTCTAGATTATAAAACGAATCGTTCGGATAAAGGTTGTAGTTATGTGAATGCTTTCGGGATGGCGAAGTGGCAGCGGTGGTGGTTCTTGAATAAAACTGATTAGAATAGCAGCGACTACGACGACGTGGTGTCTCGTGTCGACTACGATACCGCTTAAGATTTGGTTGTGAGTTTCGTCTTCGGCATTGCTCTTCACTAATGCCCAAAAGTGTTTGCAGCGGATGTGTTATGCTTTCTATGGAAAGCTTGCGTGCACTTGGTAGGAGGGAGGGTATTGAAAAACGTTTACGACTGCCGCTATAAGTTGGACTCAATTCGTCCGGTGTTACAGGCAGTTCCGGTGATAATCTATTTTGTGATATGTTAATTGAGGTACGTTTATCACTATCTGGTGGCGTGGGTGGTGTTATTATTGTTGCTGTATTATCGTTATTATTTGTTTCCGTTAAACTCTGATCTTTGATGGGAAGTAATGGTGATTCAGCCTGAAAAGATTTACAAATACAAACATAATTAGAGCGTGCTTTTGCATTAAAAGCACATTTGCGTTCGGGTTTTATATAATTTTTGCAAAACAAATACTTAATAGTTTTACAAAACGTTCAATTTGAAAATTAAATTGTCCATTCAGAAATGAAATAGTATTTTACATGCAAATTCGAAATCAATTTCATTCGATTTGCATTAGAGAACAAACCATTTAAAAATATACAAATAAAAAATTGTGATACTCAATTGATAGCGAAGTTGGCAGATGAAAAGTTATAAAATCGTTAAATTTCTCATAGAAAATCGTCAAAATCGTGCGGGGACTTTTTTCAAAAATTCGCGAACTGCGGCAACGTTCTCAGCGCCGGCAACCACAGTATGGTTCGAAGGATCATAAACAATTTGCAATCGTTAGTTGCCAAAGCAGAGTTTGTGCACGATAATTAGATAGAGACTAGATTAAATTGAGAAGCGAAAGTCATAAAAAATTTCTTGCCAAGGTCTAGAGATGTACCTCACTCGGTATAACAGGTGCCATAAGGAGTACTCTTCAGGGTGCCTTGACTGTTTTTTTTAAAGAGATGTAAGACTCAGCCAATTAATATGCCTACCAACCTGTAGGTGTGTCACCTTGTTTGGGAAAGGGACAGAGAGAGAGAGAGAGGACAGATGGTGAAAATCGAAAGCTTAATTGTTTTACAACTCTGATATTGCGCGTCATGTTTGTTTTTAGATCAGTGTTGCAGCGCCTTTGATGTCAAGTAGGCGGATTAAATTTGTTCAAGCCGGGTAGCCATTTTATTAATTATTTTACTTCGCCGGCGATTTTGCTACAATACACCAGTATCAATTGCTGCCGGTACTGTTCAGTGCCTTCGTCACTTATCACTTAAACATTATAACAATAACAAATACAAAGGCACACTAATAATGCACATATGAAAAATGATGGAAGTTATGCCTCTCCTGAAACTGGGCTTGAACATACATTTCTTGTTCTCCGTTATTCTAAATCTAATTCAATTCGAGGATTCGTAGATTTCTGAGGTTTGCTTTGATGAGGTCAAGATCAGCTTGATCACACAAGAATCTTAAATGAAATTAGTAGTTGGGACAGTAGTAATTAGTAGTTGTAGATTTCTGACCGCACTCGGCCCACAAGCTTTCGTTTAAGATGGTATTTGGCCAAAAAATTCGCAGTGTGCGACGAAGGCAGCGGTTGTAGAATACTTGCACAGCCTTAACATCACCTTGATTTGAGTTCCAAGACTCGCAGCCATAAAGTGCAACTGATTTGACACAGCTATTGAAAATCCTTATCTTGGTGGGCTTAGAGATATGGGGCGATTTCCAAACTTGGCCGAGTTGGCCATAGGCTCGTTTGGCCTTGGTTATGCGGTTAACTACATCCTCTCTCGAGCCCCCGTTTGTTGTTATCATGCTGCCCAGGTAGAAGATAAATTGGACGTCTTCGATAGGTATTATACGGGTCTCATATAATCCCTATAATCCTTGCAAGAAAATTTGGTCCTGGGAGAGTATGGAGGATAGCAAAGTCATGGAAATATGCAAAATATATTTCTTTTCTGTGCCACCACACAGTTCCTAAACATTATCGGTATCTTTTTAAATTAAGTTTTCCTGAATCCTAATTGATCTGGACACTTTCTAATTTTTTTTTCACCAGCTAGTTGTGAACCTAAGTTAACCTGGATGCAAATCACGGCATTCGATATCGAGTAAAAATACATACGAAATTTTTTTAATTTGTATGGGAATTTCGCTCGATATCGAATGCCGTGATTTGGACCCTGAACTTCAATGTTATTGAACAAGCGATAAATATTTGTTTAATATACACTATCAGTATTCTTGTTATTCTTGGCTGTGAAGTCCTGGCCAACATTGACCACGAAAAAGGTTATTAACTCTTTATTGTCGTATCAATTAATGTTACAATAAAATGCTTAACACATATTTACGAACCATTTTTAGTGTTGCGTTAAATTTGACGTTGTATATTGTATTGCTAAAAGGCAAAATGAATCAACTGCTTGCTATTGGAATTTTCTCACATATTGTACACATATCACTAGCGAAGTTACTTGTTAGTACTAATTATGGTAATGGTATGTAAACACGCTAGATTGAAAACGTTTCAACAATAATATCCTCTTATTGTTTACAAACAACAAACAAAAAACGTTTTCCTACGTCACCCTTTTAGCAATGGCCAGGGTCTAGGTCGAGAATGAATTCCTGAAATAAATAAACTATATGATGAAAAGGCAAATAATCACCGCCACTTAAAAAGTATTTAAAAATTTGCACGTGAAATAGTTAAACGAAGGAAACGAAGAAAGTTTAGTTGGATGTTTGTTTAGGTGAAAGTATTTTGAAGTTAAAATTCATTTAAGCAGTTCAGTTTATTTAAATGGAATCATTATTATGCTAAAATATGAAAATACATGGATCGGCTGAAAGAACTGAAAAGGGAATATATTTGTTGCCACTTTTACAAATATAATTATCTATATATATATTATTAATAGGCAAAAACGTTTTTTGAGATCCCTTTTACAGCCGTAATACTGAACCGATTGAAATCTTAATTTTATTTAAATCGGTTTAGCATTTTTGGAGCTATAAGCGTTTGAAGTTGCTAAAAATACCTACATACTTATTACACATACAAAGTGTGTATGGGTGCTTGTCCAATTTGCTTTTGCATAGAAATGAGACAGAGTTTTAACTTCTTTATTTAGAAAGTTTTTTGATTTTGCATTCTAATCTGATATATTTATGTAAATGGTTAATATTTAATTACTAGAATGCGGGCGATTCGCCGTCGACCGCTAGATATTACTCATTAAATATAAAACGTAAACGTGCTTTGGCAAACAAACAAACAGAGATAATAAAGTGCAGACGCACTCGGTTAACGCAATCAATAGAAATTTCGGGATATTGAGAAAACTGAGTAAACAATTTTTGTGCCTGTTTTCTATTGAAATGCTTATTTTAAACCAAATAAAAGGTTGATTAAAATTATTGAAAATTTTCAATATATCTTTTTGAAGTACTGAGTTTGTTAGGGATTATTGTATCATCACTTACAAGGCAAAATTTTTGTCTTAAGAATACTTTTAATTGCTATTTTTTTGATAAAAAGTAAAAGAAATGCTATATTTTTTTAGAAAAGAAAATGGGATAACTTTCAAAACAAATGCATTAATTTAATTAAAATAAAGAATAAAAACAAATATATATTTAAAATAAATAAAAAATACACATTCTAATATACAGTAGAATCTCACAAATTAGAGCCACTTTGTGCACCGGGCAGTTCGAATTTCTGAAAAGTTCGAATTTCCGAAATTTTTTTTTACAGAAAATTATAAAATTATAATAAACCTAGATACATACATACATATGTAAGCTTTATTTTAACACAAACCAGTTTTATTTATTAAAATTTACTGCCACGTCCACTTTGTCACACGTATTCGTGACAAAAACAAAATTTTAGAATTTGTTTTTGTTTTAAATGTAATTCTACGAAAGAAAGATTTCGATCGACATAGTGGGCGTGGCAGTTAATTGATTGAACATATACAATTCATAGAAAAAATGTTTAAAAGTTTTTTAATTATTAGGTATTTAATTGGATGAAATCAGTAATACTTGTTTGTTTTTTTTTATTTATTTAAACTGGATACAAAGATATCGTTACGGACGTCCAAAAGGTTTGACATTTGTTTACTGGAAAATATATCATTGGTTTTACACCATTTTATAATATTATTGATGCCTTCACACTCCACTTTGACCCAAATTTGTAAAAGCATATAAAATTACACACGCATACGACTGCATTGTAAATACCACGAATAACTCGGTGATTCCCCGTTTTATTTTTACTTTAATGATCGAATAAAAATAATTTGTAGTGAAAATACTAAAAAAAATAATTTTTTAAATTTATTAATTAAGATTTTATTTTCCGTTTTGCCTTATTAAGTACATTTATTGTCACCCAAAGGGCGTCAAATTGTATAAAGGTTGTTGTAAAGAAAATAAAATAGATTCATATCGAATAATATAATTTGTTTATTGGGATTTTTGAAAAAGTTTCAAAACCTTCTATGCTTATTTATACTTTTGTAATTTTTGAAATTCTCATTGGTTTTTTAATAGTTTTTGTATAAGATAAGAGGTTTGAAACATTTCAAAAAGAAGGTTTAAGGTCTACAAATGATTTGGCATTAGCACCAATGAAATGCATGCATGTAGATTAGCTAAAAAGCTTTCATCAAACAAAAGTTTTTAGAAAATCTTTGAAAAAATAATAATAATAAATTTCCGATTAATTTGGTTTTTCGCCTATTTAGCCCATATTCATAAAAAATAATTTGTATTTGAAATGTATTTTAAGACAAATTTTAATACAAATTTTCCTTAACTTGGCAGTCACGCGATCAAATTTTCATTCAAATTTTAAATTTTCTCTCTCTTTTCTTAACAGTACACTCACACTTTTAAAATTTGACGAGAATTTGCTTACAAATTTTTATTCCATAAAGTGTTTCAAATTACAGTCAAATATTAAAAAAAATATTTGTTGTTTGTTTTTTTTCTGTTTCTATGATTTTGTTTATATCCTTTAATAATTGTAGGGAAAAGTTATTTTAAGTTGTTTTCTTGATGACATTTTGCTAAAAAATTTGCTTTAAATTTGGTGCAGCCTACGTCACAGCTTTCAATTTTTGTGAATTTTGACAAGCTGTATGTGTAAAAATCTTGAATGAGAATTGAAAAAATGTTGATGGTGTGACTGAGATTTCAAACCCAAATTATTTTTTTATAAATACGGCAGTTATAGTTTTGAATTTATTTATAAAAAACTTAAGTAAAAAACCAAACGAAAGAGAGAATCTTAACTTTGTTTGCAGATTTGCGTTAATAGATCTTTTGTTTATTGAAATGTTGCGTTAAAAGAGTCGCCAATGTTAAGAATTTGGGTGTTGCGAATATCGAGGTGTTGCGCTTATCGAGGGTTGCGTTAACCGAGTCCGCATTGTAATTGCAACTATTGACGGCAGATTTTTTTATCGAATTCTAGCCTTGTCGACTCCTGCACGCTTACCGTTCTTTTGACCCACAATCAAAAATTTGCTTCCGGCATTAGGCGGGAAGTTTCCTAGTTTTCCCTCCAGAGTTTCATGATGGACTAAATTTTTTTTCCTTTTTTTTTTTTGCTTAATTTGATTTAATAAACTATTTGAGAGGTTGGCAAATTCTTTGATTTATATACAAAAATAAACTTCTTATATTTAATTATAATAAATGAGACATCATTAATATTATTTTGGTCACCCAGGGCGTATACATATGAATTTTGTAACGTTTGAGGGCAATTAATATTGCTCATACGTATATCTATAAGTATCGTATTAAAATGGCGACTTACTGCTCCAGTAGCTGACATTATGACATCATGATATGCTACAAAACTTAAACGCCTTAAATGTCATTTAATAATAATTTTGTGTACGGAATTTAAAGTTGGTTTAAAATATTATAAAAAAAACTAAACTTATTTAAAAGCAAAAGTTCCCTGATGATCTGCATTAGCAACAGTGAAATGCGCATGGGAACAAGCTGTACCCCTCAATAATCAATTTCAATTTGTTTTTAACAAAATTATTAATGTTTTACTAAATATGTAAAATATTAATTTTGGGAAAAAGTGCGAATAAAAATTTAAAATACTAAAATTTTAGCAATTCCCGTAAAAAGCACCAAAATAATTTATGCTTTACGGAATTATACAAACAAAAGGAAAGAAAATAAATTAGTACTTTTTTAACGTTATCGAATGCTACCGTACATGTTTTAAAGTGAATTGAACCAATACCATTGTAAGAAATCTTAAATTAAAAGTGTTTGTTAATAAAATCCGGAATATGGTCCGCATTGAAATATCCAAATTATCAAGTTATTACTGTCTTCGTTTGGCGTTTGAGGTAAAATAAAATGCTTTAAATTTTGCAAAGTTTCGTCATTTTCTTTTAAAGACCATAACAGTGCGCCCTTGATAAACGTAACAGGTTTGTAACTAGCAGAAACTGGCAACCGCCACAGGGTAAAGAAGCGGTGCGGTATGAAGTAAATACCAAATGAAATAACACCCAACGACAAAGTGAAATAACACAGAATATATTATTTAAAAAATTGTTTGATGCTTCATAAACACATTGGCAGTTATTTTATTATAAAATATGCTCGAAATAAAATAATTCTTCTCAAGGAAATGTGGTTGAAAGTTATTTCATTTTACTGTCGGTTGTTGTCTTTAAAGAGAAGAAACAGCTCAGCCAATATTGTTTTGCGAAGCTGCAAAGAACTGTGGTTGCATTAAGCTGACCACATACGAGTGATGGGGCTGTGCGTGCACATATCACAAGCAATTGAAAATTTTCAATTTCTTGCGATTTGTTCGATGTGTTAATAGGCTTGTTCCCGAGCATTTTACAATTTTTTCGTTTTAGTATCCAACGAAACGTCAAAGTGTATCTATTGCGGATGTGTTTAGCATATAAACACATTTTGTATTTTCTTAAATTTTTATTTTTGTTTACAACGAAAAATCCAAGTATTGTTTGTTTTAAAAGTATCATAAAGATGACTAGCTGCCAATTTTTTAATTGAAACTAAAAAAAAATACTATTTGGCAAAGTAAAAGGGAAAACTTTAAAGACAGAAAACAAAAACAAAAAGCATGGGAAAAACTTTTATAACAATTTGTATAGTGTTCTGGAGTTTTAATTTCGATATATTTTTCATAAAATTACATATCGTCGGTTACAGGTTGACAACTCTTAACTCGCAAAAAATCGAATCGGGTTTTTGATGCCAACAGACTGTGTTTCTCCTTCTGCATGTTAGTACGTTTCATTTATATTTTTAAAATATTTTTGTTTTTTTTAGTTACTTCCAACACGGTTTAGTAGTGGAGTAATAACGTTTTTTTTTTGTTTTCTGAAAAGTACAAAAAAACATGTGAAGAGTTGTCAACCTGTGACCGACGATATGAAATTCAATTTCTTCCATTTGCTTCTATTTTGAATTTCTTTTTTTGTTGTGTACACAAATTAATGATCAAAAGCGGTATTGTACATCCGCTTTAAAATTCATGTTTTCTTTTTGACGTTTAAGGTTATTTTGCTTTCTTCGTCATATGTGGAGGAATGATTCGCGAGCAAATCACACGAGCAAATCACTCGGTGTGGGCAGCTTTAACAAAGAATTTTACACCTGCAAAAAAAACATTTTTTAGATAAAGAATTTGTTTTTTAATTTCGGGCCTAGTGCCACCTTCACAAAAAGAAGCACCAACAATTAAACTAAAAAAACACGTAGACCTACTTGAACATTTTTCGTGTCAAAATTTTGAAAAAAAAAAAATGGGAACAGCACTGATTTAATATCGCTGCCAGGATTTTAAAAATGTCAGGAAAGTGTCGGAGATACGATCGTTTATTTTACATTCTAAGTCTGAGTGCGTATAGTCGTACTTATTCGGCTACACGTATGTGTTGTCGGCAATGATTGATCGTCTCCAATTGCGATTGACAAGAAAAAAACACATTCACGACAGCAGGCTACCGACTACAACCTGTCAAAAATAGAATACATGTGTGTATATGAAAACGATTATTTTCACGACTACTCGACTACACGGCTGCAGGTTGTTGTCCATGCTACTTTTGCCGTGTAGTCAAATTAAACTAATTTCTATTTTTGTTGGCTACGAAACAAATAAAAAGTTGACAATATAACAAAATACGTAAAGCAAATTATTGCTAAGAAATATTTCTCTAATGTAAAATAAAATAAAATGCAAAAATTGCTGTTCTTTTTTTGGTATCAACTTTTTGTTTAAAAATAATTTTTACATAAATAAAAGGGCAAATGAAATTCTGTGTTCAACTTTTTATAAAATCTTAAAAATTCAATGAAGTAATAAAAAGGCCACTGAGTCAACCATATCGGTATAATCGCAAAAAATTCTCAAAGTTTTCCAAAATTCAGAAAAAGCCGTAACGTTTTCTAAATCGAACTAAAATTTTAAGAACTGTGAAAAACTCGCCAAAAACTGCGAAAATTACGAAAATTCGCAATAACTTCCAATCATTGTGAAAATTAAAAGACGATTAAACAATAAAATATAGAAAAAGTCACCCATATTGCAAAAAACGTGAAATTATGTAAAATTTGCAAATTTTTCAAAATGTATTTCATATTTCTTAATACTTTATCTCCATATAGAAAGTTTTACACCTTTTCCAAAATTTTTTCAACTTTTGCGATTTTTAACTATTTTTGCGATTTGAGCGATTCTTTGGCATTTTATTGCTTCATTGAATTGTACATTTTGAAAAAACGTAACTTTAAAAAAGCAAAAAATCTAAAGTGGCACCTCTGAAATATAAATAAATCTGCTGCTTACAGTGTAGCCGTCGTTTTCAAAATAATTAAGTAGCTGGCTACAGGACGACATTTGTAGCCAGCGGCATTTGTAGTCATGTAGCCGTGTAGTCTGCTGTCGTGAATGTGTTTATAGCTTATATCTCTCCTGTAAATTAAAATAAAGAAAGTAGTGTTTCTGTTATTCACGCTTATCGGGAAATAGTCGGTACATATTGTTCACGTGAAATAGTTTCCATGAACATAAAAATAGCGAAAAAGTAATAAAATAACAAACATAAAAACAATACAAATTTGGTGATCACAATTTCAAGGAAACGAAACACATTTTATATGATATTTTATTCCCGATAAGTCTGATTAATTCTATTACGTTGCAGTGAAGGCCTTTTTTGCTATACAGCTCAACCTCCCTAATCGGGACACTCGCTAATTTGGACTATCCACTAATCCGGACATTTAAATTTTTCGGACAGGTTATAAATAAATTCTTATTTTTCAAAATGAATATTTTTTGTCACTTTTAGTATATTTATTTAAGTTTTCTGCAAATAAATTATATACAAATGAATTCTTATTTTTCTTTTCGTTAATAAAAATAAATTATATACTCGTATATGTACATTTATGTATTGCGTTTAAAATTTTATTTTAACTGTAGTCCGGACGATCCATTAATCCGGACAGTAGCTGAAACTATATCTGTCCGGATTATGCAGGTTTTACTGTACTTGATTAATTATGTTACAATATAATTTGTACTTATGGATGGCTTAGCACAGCAATAAGCCAGCATATATTAACTGGCAGACTCTACAAATTGTTTTGCAAATGCTGAATTTGAATAAAAGTAAACCCAACAAAACTTAATAATACTCATTCAACATAAAATATACATAATATTATTTTTATGAAAAGCTTTAATGTCGCTATAAAATGATAGCGTCTTCAAAAAGAAAAGTAAATAAAAACACATCTAACAAGATACATAATACGATGAAGAGAATTTTATTTTATTTTTTATATCAAAGCAAATATTTTCCAACATTTTCAAAAATCATAAATAAATGTCTATTTGCTGGATAAATAAAGAAAAACAAAAAAATCATTGAATGATTTGCCTTTCGTTTTACTCCCCGCAGAAAAATAGTAAATTACATTAAATATTAAACAAGGAAAATACAAATTATTACTATCATCTGATTTTAATCAGAGTATATTTAATAAAGAACGCTCGTTAGTACAACAACAGGAGGGGGCATTTTGTTTTTGCTATTTTTTTCTGAATTGTCAATACATACTACTTTTTTCAAACATCAATCAATTATTGTTTTCTCTTTTTTTCTTTTCTATTATTTTTTCACTTGTTGATAACTTTCTCACAACACATACAATTTTTTGTTTTCATTTTGCAATTCAGAAGAGATCAATTACTAAAGCCCATTTCACACTATAATAAAAGTATTACTTGAAAGTTTATCCGTCATAGAAAACGTGAAAGGAAAACTTCAAAACATTAAGAATACAATATTTATTGATAAACTTAACAAAGTTTTTAATCGAAATGTTGGTATTAAAACGTTGACCAAGATTAAAAACAACATCGACTGATGTTGAACGTATATTTTCAATATATTCGATCATTTTGTACGACAATCGAAGGTCTTTTCAATTTGAAAACTTAAAAAAAATATGACTATACTTTGTAATAAACATTTGTTTAAAGAAAACTAAATTAAAATTATTAGTCTGTGTTTTTTCGGGTGCATATTTTAGTTTTTTTTAGGAATTTTTTGCATGCATATTTTAATAATTTTTGTGAATTTTTAAACTAGCCCTGTTCATTAGTTGCAACGAACACGGCAGAACAGATTAAAGTAAACCTGGTCGCAACAACTGGTTGAAAGTGGTCAAATAAATCGAAAATACAAATATTTATATTATTCTTTAAACTAAGGTTGAGGTCATTTTTTTTTATAAAAATCATCCAAATTTATTTTATTTACTTCATTTCCTCATTTTTCAAAAAAAAATTTCAAAGAAATTTTTCAATTGGCAAACAATTTTTAAACCAAAACGGAAAAAGAAATTGTTGACTAATAATTTGTTAATTTTTGTTATTTAAATTGTTTATTGATTTATTTTTTCCTCCTGAAGAAGTTATTTAAAGGGTAACGAAATATCGAGATAGAATAAATTTGAATGATTTTTATAAAAAAAGTGACCTCAATCTTAATTTAAAGAATAATATAAATATTTAAAAACAAAAAGGTCGAAAAAATATATTCTAAAATACAAATAAATATGAACCGCGAAAAAAAACATACGTGCTTAAGTATTAATCAAAACGAAAAAGTTTGTAAAAACAAAGAGTAGAAAGAAGAAGGCAACACGATTTAGAACTAACGTGTAACAATGGGTAAATTTAACGTTAATTTAGTGATGTTAAAATGTAAATATTGAACATGGTGAATTTGTGTGTTTGCTCTAAACAATCAATAATATCTGCCACAATAATATAAAATTCTCGTATTCTTTTTCCGGTCATAATTTGTGTAAATAATATATGAAATCTTGTTGAACCGAGCAACCTAAAAAGTGGAGAACACATGAAAACACACACACGAACACTGATGATGGGGTGTAGCATAAAAAAATAGCGTTGCTTCTGTTCTGCTGCTCTGTAAGTTGGAATTATTTAATATCAATTTATTCCTTCTTCCTTTAGAATATTGTCTGGCTCATATCCATTTCTCTCTGACTAAAAACATATTACGAACTTTAGCCTAATAACAACCACTTTGAATTAGTAACCAATTTAGTTAGAAAAATAATCAAATTAAAATTAATGTATTTTTATTACTCGTAATTACACCCCAATTACAATTGGCACCACAACCCCACCGCCCAAAAATGAGTTTATAAACATTTTGTGGGCAAAGCAAGATATCGCAAGAATGCTGATCCAGCATAGAACCTATTTTATTTGTGGTTCTCTCTCTGCTGATCCTTTCATTTTGCAGAGTTTTCGCTGAAGACGCGCTATCATATCCTTGAACTGAAGTTGCTAAATTGTTGCCAGAAACTTAAATATTTCATTACAAGTTGTAAAAACGGTTATTTTATTTTATATATCAAAGAGAAACATGGTTATTTTTTAAGTTTTATTTTCAAGCAAAACATCAAGAAATGTGCGTCGTCGACACTTCCTTAATTTCAGTTAATAAACCTTTTTAACATAAAAAGCTATTTGTGATATCATACAAATCACTTCTAATAATAGATTTGGGTTATTTTTATGCCAATATGTTATGTGTCATCAAAAAAATTTGCCAACTTTGTATTTTATATTTATAGGTTCAGTTTTATCTAAATATTTGAATTTACTACTTGTTAAAATTAAAAAAATATATAAAAACACAATAAATCTTAAATATATTTGTGAGCATGTATATGTATGTACTCGTATACAAAAAAAACCCTTATCGATTTTAATATTAAAAAAGTTATAGTAGCTTTTAAATATTTAAACTGTTTTACTGCAAATCCATTTTCTTTTACTATCGAATTATATTCAAACATTTTTTCTGGCATCCAAATTCCTTTTCGTCTAATTCAATTCTGTTTTTTAAAGCTATTTCTTTGTTTAATAACAATAAATTTGAAAATAATTTGCCATGTTCCTTTGCTCATAATTCTTGCAAAAGACCTTTTTCACAATCGCATACTTAAAAAAAATCATCCAAATCCTTTTATGCTCAAGTTTTAAAAATATACTTGTATTTGGACCACACGGTGGTGTATGGCATAAGTCACCTTGAGCAAAAATATCTTTCACCGCTTCCCAAAAGTACCCTTTTCTAAATATTGAATTAAAAATTTCGTTGACGCTTAATTCAATAATACTCGTGTACGAGTATTTTGAAGCACAATGGGACCGATTACATTATTTTTAATTTTTTTTTTTTGCATTTTAGTTGTAAAAATTGTTTTGTACCATCAATAGAGGTTTGCCGTTTTCTTTCTATAAAAAAAAATTAACATTTTTCTTAAAACAACAATTTCGCCTCGTACGTGATGATTCAATAACTTCTAATAAACTCACTATCAGCGTTGCCAATTTTGCGCGTTTCGCGCTAGATTAAGCTTGTTTTAACTGTGCCAAACGCTCTGTTTTTCATCGTAGCGCGTTTAATAGAAAACGCGCTGAATTGGCACATTAATAAATTCAAATCAATCCTATTACAATTCGAAGTATTACAATACAATCAGTTTTGTGGCTAGAAGAAGGGCCTTAAGGTGTAAATGAAAGTATTTCTTTTTATTATTTTTATAATATTAAAAAGTTCCTTATTGATGTTTTTAATCAATGAAAATATTAACCCCCTTATTTATAATACTTACCAAATGTGTATATAATAGGTTTATGAAACAAATTTTGTATGTAAAACTGTTTAATAAACCTTTAATAAACATTTGATAATTTATAATGAATAAGGCCTTAAAAACTTAATATTAAATAAAACAAGACTGAACTATTGATTTAATTTATTCAACTTTACCACGTATAATTTTATGTAATGCTTAAAATATTAAAATTTGTATTGATATACCAAAAGAATAATTTAAGTTTTGCTGTCGTTTTAAGCTTTCTAAATGTTGTTAATAAATATTTAGTTGTAAGTTTCTACTTTTTGTTCCCGAATGAATTCAAAATCAAATATTTACTTTAGATAGTTATTATTTTGTTTCAATAAATAATAGATTTTTTCTAATATATGCATCAACTTTCATCAAAATTTAACTTATCGCGTTTGGGAATAGCGCGTTTTGGTTATGAATATCTGTTAACGCCATGATATAGCGCGTTATCGCGCGTTTTGAAAAGGTGTATGGCGTGTTTTGGTTATAAAAAGTTGACAACGCTGCTCACTATTTCAAAAAATCATTATATTACAAATTTGCAATAAAAAGTGCAAGAAATTTTGCACGTTTTTTTAAAAAACACCATTAGAGTCATCAAGGCCCAAATTTACAGTCTTTAGTTAACTATTGGCATTGGTTCAAACAATAATTTGTCATACAAATATCATTGACTAAACCAACGTCATTAGTTAACTAAAGAATGTAAATTGGGACTTAAAATGCCTAGAAATGGAGAATTAAAGTCTGTAAGTCCAGAATGGGTATTTATTGATCTTTTCTGATATTGAAATATTATCTTGATAAAAGCCTTAAGATATTGATTTATTTTATGCAATGTTGAAAACAGGATTTAGTTGGTTCAATGAAATAGATTCTGACTCTATTATTGTTTGGCTAAAGTTCGTAATGTTTTTCTGTTAGTTGGAAATATTTGGATATGATTCCATATTCCAAAGGAATAATCACATTCAACCTAAACAGTGGCGGAGATATGGAAACACAAATGATCACTGATGATGGGAGTGTAGTGGCTCCCGAAAAACAATGTTATTTCTATTCTGCCGTGTAAGTTGAAATTAATTAAAGTTGATTTTTTCCCTGTTCCTTTGGAATGAGTACTGTATCATTTTCAATTCTTTCTGTGATTGGAAAAAAATCGTTGCGAACTTTAGCCAAATAATAATCATTTCGGATTACAACAATCAATTTAGATCGAAAAACAATCTCATTAAGTAAAGAAAGACAGGCATGTTCTACAAAAGTAGTGAAATGGAAATATGAAAAGTAAACTTTTCATTTTAGATGGTCTGGAAAAGTAGAGTATATTTGTATTGAATATTGAAATTCTAACGTAAAAAAAATAATGCGGAACATAAAGAATTTAAACTGAAGTGATTTCAATTGAATTTCACTTCAAAGTGGAAAGATCTAATAGTACCTACTAGGTTCACATCTTGCCAGTGAAAGAAGGAAGGAAGTATAGATATCAGCCCATTTGGCTCCAAAAGAATTATGGTCCATTTGTGTTGTCCTGGGAAGAAATAGAGACAGTAAAAGAGGAGATTGAAGTGATATTAAAAGCGGAAGAGAGAGTGATTAGAGCAGACAGAAGAAAGGGGAGTATTCCGTACAGGAAGTGTCGTATATAATGCGCCAAGGGGGAGGAGTCAGCGCAAAAGCCATCCACTGCTCTCAATGAAGGAACTTTTATACTTGAATTCCATATCTGATAACTCATAAAGGCCTAAGGAGCGAAAGCGATGATGCTCCATTGCTGGGCAAAGGCAAAATAGATGAGTGATAATATCTTTTTCCTGCTCGTCCGGACAGCTGAAACAGTAGTTGTTATAAGGGATACCCATTATTTTATCATGGACTCCAAAGGTGCCGCTTCCCGTAAGTGCAGCCACAAGGAACCGAAACAATGTCTCCCCTGAAAGAAACTTTTATCGACTATTTCGGCTGACTTTTTTGGTGACATTGTCTACGAAGCGTCCACACTTTTTACTTTACTTTTGATGGGTAGAGAAATTTTTTGTAGCTTCCAAGCTTTGCTTCTTCTTTATTTTTTACTGTTTCATTTTGTTTTGTTGCAAATACACGTGGCTGACGCAATATCAAACTTTTTATAAATAATTAGTGAAAAAGTGATTTTAAAAGGTAAATAAACTTATAGTTTGAAGAAAATAAACCATGAGCAAAATAAAATTCAAACCACTTGTGATAAACAATAAATTTTAAAACTTTCAAATGTATTTTGAAATTGTTCAAATATATTTTAAAATTGTCCAAATGTATTTCAACAAAATTTTTAAATTGTCCAATTATATTTCACAATTTTCAATATGTATTTCAATATATTCTAATGTATTTAGAAATTTCAAAATGTTTTTCGAAATTGCCCAATATTAATCTAATTTATTTCAAGCTTTAGGTAAATTTTTTAAAAAACGTTAACAAAAAATTTAAAAACCGATATTTCGCCACTTCTTTGAGTGGATACATATCCCTGAAGAAGCCACTAAAAGTGGCGAAATATCGTTTCTTTTAATAAATATGTTGTTAATGTTTTTCAAAAAGTTTACCTAAAGTTCGAAATAAATTAGATTAATTAAAAAAAACAGAAAGTCGAAAAAATATATAAGAAGAAATTACCCAATTTTATTTTCAAAATGTCCAAATTTGTTATTTAATTGTTCAAATGTATTTTAAAAATTGTGCGAATGGATTTGAAAATTGCCCAAATGTTTTTTGCACACAATTTTTTATAATACAATTTCCAAATACATTTGTCCAATTTTAAAATACATGTAGACAATTTCAAAATTCATTTGGAAATTTTTATAATACAATTTTAAATAATGTAGTGTGAAAATGTAGCTAAAAGATCTAAAGAAATTAATAAAAAATTATATGAACCTATGGTTCCAATGTCTCTATGTGGTTCCACAAGAACCGCCTACTCAATAGTACGAAGGCCGCTAGTGGATTCTCAATGACAAGCAAATGTAAATTTCTACTGTAGAAGATCATTTTCTGGGATATAACTCATCAGTAATAGTGGTGACAAAGTCAATAGAGAATAAGTACAGTTTTACTATCGATATTTCCTCCAGGACAGGTACCTCCTAACATTAAATTCGCATTTAAGAGATTTTATAGCAACGCAAAAATAATCCTTTAATCAAACATAATCACATAAAAGTTGTTAAGTTAAGTGTTGTGTTTTTCTTCCGACGGGGTTTGATGCAATTTGGAATGAATTTCCGTCATCCCACGTCAAATTTGGTTGATAAACAGACCGGTTTCGGCTATGTGCCATCTTGAGAGAACACTGAAGATGGCACATAGCCGAAACCGGTCTGTTTATCAACCAAATTTGACGTGGGATGACGGAAATTCATTCCAAACAGTTGTTAAGTTCTTAAAATTTATGATTCAAAAAAATCTTTTCCTTCATAAAATAATATTTTCACGTACACAATTACATTTATATAGAATGTAGTATATATTTATGTACACAAGTGGTCGGTCGTTAACTTGTTAAATCACATTTTTTAGTGGTACACAAGTTAGACAGGATTTCTAACAGGAGTTTCCTTTACGATTAATAAATAACACAGCAAATTGTCAGTTTCCACTTCGATTCAAATGGTGTTGACCATTCACTTGCTTCGATATACATACATCCATACATAATATATTAGTTTGTACACGTGCTAATAAAAAATAATTCGTTCAGGTTATTCGTTTATTTTATGAATTATATTTTTTTTGCTAACACTTGCATATAAAGCAGAAATATGTTTTTTATTTTTGTACTAAAATTTGTATTTGTGTACTACGAATAATATATAAATATTTACTACGAGTATGTAAGTAGCATAGATTTTTGATTCATCATTTTATTGCCAAAAAAATTTATAAATAATGTTAAATTACAGATTTTATAGAGCAATAATAGGTTTTTATTGGGAGCATAAGGAAATTACATTATTTTTTAAACAGTCAATTCTATAAAATTATAAGTCATGTGGTGAAATGATAATCGGTGTCTAGGAAATATTATATAGATTGCTCCTTTCAAAGCAATTTCCATAAACTCTTTTTGTGCAGTTTTCTTTTAAATGAGTTTAAGAGGCATAAAAATAACTTGAATTGGATAAATCACACAAAGTGGTTTTTTTATATCATTTAAGCGTCAGCATAAATACGGGGGAATCCCATAGACTAGTAGATAGCGTACTAGACTATTAGTCTGGTGGTCGTAGGTTCGATTCCTGCCGGTACCATGGGTGCTTCTGCAGACAAGTCGAAATGGCTTCGCGGCTTATGTTTGTTTCAAAAAAAAAAACTGTAAGCATACAGGTGTAAGCTTATAAGTGAAATGATACTTAGCATTTTAGAGGGCGGTAGATCTTCCTCCTCATCAGCATTTAGATGTTTGTTTGTTTAACTTTGCAGTCAGTTGAAAGGGAAAGAACAAATACCATACTGATAATAAAAAAAACCCCGTCATTAAGGTCATGAAAATTGGCCCCCTGATACTTGTCATCATTGCGATGTCAGTCTACACATCAATTGAATCTGTTGTCATCAACGGAATGCCACACCGACATCAGAGAAATGACCAACCGAAATCAACTTAATTCAGCGAAAAAATGAATGGGTGTTGATAGGATAAATGATGTTGTGTTATGGTTTTGATGTGTATTTTAAAGGGCCCTTTTCTCCTCATAAGAATGTTTATTTAAGGAGCGATTTTTAAAAGCTTTCGGATTTGTTAAAGAAAAACACATACAATTTAGAGAAATGTATAAACGATATTTATTTGAGTCGATAGAACGGTTCAATATTGGTTTCCAGTGAGTCAACCGTTGCGGGCTTATTCCTATAGATATAAGCCTTAACATAGCACCACAAAAAATACTCTGAAGGCGTTAAATCGCACGACCTAGGCGGCTAGTTAACCTCACCAAACTTGTCTCCTAATTGGGCCATTGTTTCGAGTGCTGTCTGACATTTGGCAACGTCTTCTTCAAACCACATGCCTGCCAAGTCCAGCTCTTCCATTTTGGGCAAAAAAATTTAAAAAACAATTGTAATCATCGCACGGTAGCGCTCGCCATTCACTGTAACGTTCCTGCCGCACTAGCGGTTGCAGCTGCTGTATTTTTCTCTGTCCGCACTGTACGCATGCGTCACAAGATTACGAATAGCCTCCTCAGAAGGTCAGGTCGCCCAAAATTACCATAAATTGGAAAAAGTGCAAGATGCACTTTTCTAATCGAGCTCGAATTTTGATAATAAAATTCAATAATTTGCAAGCATTGTTCGTTTGTAAGTCGATTCATGGCTAAATTATAGACCAAACTGAATATGTTACATGAAAACAGCTGAGCTGCCTAAAACAGTGTTGCGAAAAAGAAAGTTGCTAAAAAATTTAATATTGTTAATTTAATTTTTTGGTTACAACTTTCTATTTTAATTTTATTTCTTAATGCACCAACCACGTGGGCAATTTTGTATGTCTGAATACAAGCAATAACGCCGGCATAATTACGGTGTCAAATTGCTAATATTCAACCTTCTCGAGTATCTCGAGTGGCGAACACAACTTGAAAATTTTGTGGAAGAAGGTTGAGCGTTATTTTTATTGGATATAAAAAAATGAGTCGCAAAGACAAAAATTTAAAGCAAATAAATGATATTGTAAATATAGCGAATTCTCCGAAAGGAGTTTTTTTATAATTACAGGTTTAATTTAAACAATTTTGCACCTTTTAATTTAAATGTTTTTTTTTACTATTGCTAATAATTACAATTTTAATTTAAATAATTTTTTCTTTTGTTCGTGCATTAGTGTTGTTAAATTTGTTTTCTATTTGCACAAAATGTATATGTTAAGCAAATATGTATCAATTGAATTTGTCAGCTTGTGTTAAAAGATTATTGCTCTGCAATATATTCTAGCAATTATTGCTAAGAACGTGTTTGAACACATATTCGTGCGGTCTATATGAAAATATCTTGTATCGGCAATCGATTTTGGCTGTTGGTACGGTAATAATTGCCAATCAGATTGCTCGTGTGGACGGTTAGTAATGGAGCGACTGTTGCTCGAATCTTGGACTGTTCGCAAAACAGTCAAAAAAGAGCTTACCGTCTCAGCCAAATCTCCCGTTTAAATATCGAGAGCAACGTAAGCATTATATGAAACATTATTTGTTCTCTCATTCTTTGTGACTTTGATGCCACACATGTTGACTAAATGTCATCAATATGAAGACGAGGTGTCGTCTGTGCATGTACGTTTTACTGTCATCGTTAAAAAAAAGCTTTTAGGTTTTATTAACAACAGTATTGTCGTAGTAATGATGGTGAAAGTTCAACAAAAGTTGCAAAATGCGTTTAAGAACAAACATCCTAAATAAAACAATAAATTTGTGTTAAAATTCAGTTTACAAGAAACCGACGATACCTAAAATATGAAAAAATGCCTTGATGCCGTTTTTTTAAATCGATTTTGCCATTTTTTCAGTTATTTCACAAAAATCTTTTTTTTTAATCTATTTTGTCATAAAATGTCATTCTCAGAGTCCGAATTTTTTCTATTTTTGATCAGAACTCATAAAATAAATTCCAAGGCGTCCCAACTGCACAAGGAGACCATAATTGAACATCAGATATTTTTTATACATGAAATTTGCTAACCAAAAATATCCAACTGTCGTTTTCGAAAATGTTAAGAGTAGATTTGTCAGTGTTATATTATAAATATTAGAGCCCTGCACAAGCATGTGTGTTAAAACATTTTTTTCGTTTGTAATACTTTCGCAAGATTAATGTTGCGATGCACAGAAAATCACTACGGAAAGAACATTTTGTTTCAACTTGTATGACACAGATGAGGCTCTGCAAAGGCCATAAATAAAAACAAATATTTTCCAATTGACTCTTCAGTACATACATATGTTTAGCAACATTAATGTTGTGGAAGTGTTTTATACGAAACAAATGTGTTAACATACATGTTTAAGTATCCTTGTGCAGGGCTCTATATTTATGTGTTCAAGTATTATAAAGTTGCAAACCGAAGGCAGTTGCTGGAAGTTGCTGATCATGTGAGAAAATGTATACAAGGGGCCTACAAGCGCGGAGGTAAAACCATTGATAATTTTAATAAAAACCAAAGGTCTGTTAGAGGTGTCTATACTACATCTAACCATGTCCGAGGATGTCGCACAACCCTAAACGAGTTAGTGTGACCTTCCAACACCACCCTTAAGTGAGTACAGTGACACGTGGCCATTTCAAGCTACGCCATCGCTGAGGATTTGTCACAGAGAGGGGGCATGCTCAGAAATGTTGATATTGACTGCTTCTACGGTATTCCACTCTCATCTTGCTGGAAGAACATCGACACTGCGCTTTTGTGGTTAGATCAAAAGAGATGCAACTCCGAATCGACCTGTTTAGTAGCTAAATTTTAATCCTTTTTAGCTTTAGATTTTAATTTTTTAAATTAAATTTTCTTTGATTTCTTTCAAAACCATTTATATTTTTAGACCAATTAAATATACGAGTACAACTCAAAGTTTTGATAAAAGAGGTATAAAACGACAGTACTACGACGCTTGAGCAATTTAGTTGACAAAATAGAGTGAATCCTTAGATCCTGTCGATTTTCTTTAAATCGCTTACATCTCATAATTTGCATACATCTCTTATATTTGCATAATTTGGCTAAACAATAATAAAGGGATTTGATACCTTTTATGATTATCTCGTTGTATTTTGCTATTTACACACATAAGTGCTCAAGCTTACAATTTTTTGTGTTATTTATAAATTTTATTACATTTATCTTTAACAAACATTTACCCACATGTCAAATGCCAGCATTAAACCACACAATTCCAATTCGAAGCACAAATCCATTTTGAAATTCTTACCTAAAAGTATAAAGAAAGAATGGTTGGCATAAATATAACAAAATGTAAAAAAAAAATTTTAAGAATTTCATAATTATTATTATATAAAATGTTATTTATTGCAAACACGCACACACTTTAAACCTGCAAATAAAACATGCAACAAAATTTTACATTTTAAATAAGAATATTAAAAGTATACGAAATGTAAGAAATTTTGAGAGCCACTATTTTGTATTTTGTACAAAGTTTGCCAGTTTAAGATTTTATAAAACTGATTATTTTTTTGCAATTAGTAGTTAACAATGCAAGCTGGTAATTCTTAGATTGATTATTTTGACTTAATAATAAAACTGGGCTTAAGCTGAGTACACATGACGAGGCAAAGGTTACAACAAAGTGCTGCGAACAAGTAAAAAAGCTCTATATCTACCTGAACCCCATAATTTCAGTAAGGAAATCGAAAATTCGCAAAAAGTCGAAGTTAATCCGGAAATATTCTGAAAATTCTCAAATTAAAATATTTTCGGGAATGCACTGGAAGAGCTCTAAGTCTAAAGTCTCTAATTTTACCAAAAATTCGGAATATAACATATTTAAGGATATAATCTCTAAAGTGCCTCAAGTCCACTAGAAATAAACAGTTTTACCTAAAAATTTTAAAACAAATCGGAAAAAATTCCAAGATATATTGTAAAAAAAATTCTAAGGTTTGCACTTTTTCGAAAATGCACCAAAATTTAGCTTAATCCACTAGAAACAAATAATTTTTTTCAAGAAATTACGAAACTTATTGCAATTTCGAATATGTACGAAAATTCTTCAAAAATTCATAATTTCGCTAAAGAATTTCTAATCTAGCCAAGATTGAAGTTACTCCGAAAAAATAAAAAAAATCTGAATAATCTAAAATATGCTTTCGAAAACGTACCAAAAGAGCCTTAGCCCGCACAACTGAAGGAAAAATAAAATTTTTTCGAAAATTCCAAGCTTAACACATATTGGGAAATGCATAAGAAGTGCCTTAAGAACCATCAAAATCCCATAATTGCATTAACTAAATCAAAAACAAACAAAAAAAATTAAAATATCTTAATCATTAAGTTACTCCGAAAAAAATTTACTAATGAAAACGGTGAAAAACGGCTATTTCGGAAAAAATGGAAAACGGCTAATTCGAAAATTTAAAGTAATCCGAAAACCCCAAATGAAAGCATATATAGGAATGCAGCAAACGCACTTAAAACAAAAAAACCCCATCACTTAACTACATAAATCGAAAACTCTCCGAAAATTCGAAGATTCGAAGTACATATCGTCATATGATTTAAAAAAGCCCTAAATTACAAAAAAATCAAAAACGACTTCTTGATTGATTACGATCCACCATATCAAAATACATGTCCCTCGAAAATTTTATATATTAAAATAAGAAATAAGATTAAACTGAAAAAAAAGTTGAAATATGTTGAAAATGTTGCTTGAATTTTCATATTAGAGTGTTTTTTGCTTGTCCTCTAAAACTTTTTCAATGTAACTTAGGGCTTTTATGAATTCACGTGACGATATGTATATATTACAGAGGAAAAAGGCGTGCGACCAGTTTGATGTAAGGCTCACTGAAACGATCACAATATATCGCTCGTTTTCTAAAAATACGTCATAATTATGAAAATTTATTTAATAAAGAACACAGAATTATTCAATTTAGCATTCTTCATATTTTGTAAAAAATTAATACAATTATCTTCTTTATTCACATCGTGAGAGGAGAAAATTGTTTTATTTTTCCACAGAGGTATGATTAAATTAAAAACTGTAAGTTTTTTTTATTTATCACGTTGTTGGAGTAAATAAGCGATATGAGTATTCAACAAAATTACTTAATGCAGCAGTGCCTCATCAGCGGACTGCTGCTAAAGTACTTTTAATTACGATTTTTCTATTTAACAAATTAACCTAAACCATAAACTGAAAAACGGTTTGTATAAACAAACAAAAAATTTATTACACTCAATATGCAAAGTACATGAAAGAGTAAGTAAACGAATAAAAAAAGTAAACAACGAAATGAAAGAATATTAAAAATTTTAAAATAACAACTACTAATTGTCATGCATGTGCAAAAGTACTCGCATTCCCACAAAAATATAAATTCAAACTACATGTAGGTGTGTGCATGCAAAGGAAAAGGAAACAAATTTTGTACGCTTCTTTACGAGTATGTATGAGTGGCATAGAGTGAATACATGTGATGTGTATATGTGTATGTATGATTTCGTCATTGTTATATTAGTTTTAACGGTTTACGTTATACGAACAACAGTGAATAAATATGTAAATTTCCAATTAGGTTAAGGTTGTTGTTATAAACTTTATGTAGAAATTTGTGCAAATTTTCTCTTCTGTACGTGCATGAAATCAATAATCGATTATTTTGACTTAATATCAAAGGCAAAGAAAAGTAGGCAAGTTGCATGTAGTATATCAATTGAGAGGAAATTATTAATTTATAGAACACAAAAAAGAAGAATTGATATTTCTGCAACTTGAATGTGTTGTTAACGGATAAAGATATTTAATGCGGTTCGAACTCGCCATGGAGACCGCTCACTTTATTAGCGTGAGTAGCATGATATCGTGATTAGTTTTTTTGAGCGTGCATGAACGTGAGTATAAAAAGATTGAGCCTGCATGTGTAGATTTTTAGCGTGATTGTTTCGTATTTTTTTGTTTTATCGTAATTTTTTTCATTTCATTTTTGATTTTTTTTTTAAAATATTTTATAGTTTCAAAGATTTTCAAAAACCTTTGTTTGTTGAGGTTTTTCAAAATCTTTGAAAAAAGATATCGAGGCAATCTCGATTAATAAATTTAAAAAATATTTTATAGTTTTTTTCGTAAGTATAAGTGAGCGTGAGTTTTCTTGATTATGACTAACTCATGTGAGCGTGCGTGAACGTGAGCGAGAATTATAAGGTCGTGCATAAACGTATATGAGTAAAATGTTTAGAGCAGCCATCCTTTGGTACAGAAAAGCTATTTCGAATTAGATAAATTTTTCTATGCACCAGATGTGGCATGTCATAATGTCCAGTGTCACAAGGTCCATGGACCTTACGACATTTTTCAGTGTATCACACTCAGCGTTGCCACCTTCTGTATTATAGTACAAAAACTGTACTATTTAAAAATATTTGTATTATTTTTGTACCATATTTATACTACTCTAGTAATTGCAGAAAAATAAAAAATTAAAACAGGAAATTCCCCAAAGTATATTTATAATTCCTTTCATATTCTCTCGGTATTTTAACAATTTTAATTTAATTTTAATAGAATCTCCAATGTTATACAAACTAAAAAATTAAGTTATAAAAATACTTAACATTTTATTGTCTAATTATATAAAAACAGATATTATAAAACAAAAAGATTTTTTTCTAATTTTTTAATCACATAAATGAACTTTTTTTGTACAAAAAAATAAAATGCATATTGGTGTCGCTACACGATAGACTATTTCATTGTGATCGGAATCACAGCAACAAAAATTATATATCGATATCGGAAATTTTTACATGGAAGTTATTACCCAAATTGGAAAAAAATCAATTTTGATGATGACCTTTAAAGATATAGTAGATTCAAAATTTTTTGCACAATCATTTGAAATAAAATCGTTATCAAATTTTAAGACCAGATTTCCTTCCTTTTAAAAAGGTTACCGAAAATTATACAATGAGTTGTGCGAACATGCACTTTTGGACCACAAAGAGCTAAAACTTTCTTGTGATTTAGATGACGAAATTTATTGAACAAGAGTTTTTAAAATAAAGAATTCTGCTGATGAAACTCTCTTCCCAAATTTAGAAACTGTTATAAAATTTCTTCTAATATTACCATTTCTAATTCTTCCGTAGAATATTAAAACGGATTAGAGAAATAAATTGTCATCTGACACAATTGCATCTATCATTTTTACGAGGGTATCGAAAAAATAAGAGTGCAAATTTTGAACCTACTAGTGAAATGCCAAAAAAATGGAAAAATTATTCTTACTTTTTATTTTAGAACAAAAATATGTTGATATTTTGACGGTACAAAAACAGTGACCACTGAAATACATATGTATGTATGTATTTACAAAATAGATATGAGTATGTATGTACTTAGATAGTATATATATAAGGGAATAAATGGATTTTATGCTTTATTAATAGTTAAGTGTATTTGGTATTTATGTACGTATATACATAAATGTATACATGTATGTTTACATATTGATGTACAAATATAATGCTCTACTTATGATTTTTAAATAAAAACAATATGTTTTGATGAAAATAAAACAACCTTTTGTGGAAATTTTCTTGTACTATTTCATTTGGGTTCGTACTATTTTTGCCAAACTTCTGTACAAATTTACCTTTCTGTGGTGGCAACGCTGATCACACTAAATATTATGACATACTGCCGCAATAGATCTCTTGAAAGTCAAATCACAATTTCTATAAAATAATTTTCTACAACAGAGCAACTTTTCTATGGTGAGAAGTTGCTGGTGATTTTTATGGGAATTACTAAAACTTAGTTTTTTAGAATTTATAATCGAACTTTTATTCCCAAAATTTAAAATTTTCCTTATTTAGTAAAATATTAATTGTTTTTTTAACAAATCGAAATTGATGAATATCGTTTATAAATTTATTATCCTTATCTTTGAACTAATTAAGTATTCTAAATAATTGAAATGTCTTTTAATTCAGCGATTTTGGTGACGTAATCTTGTTTGAATATCAATTTCCATTGAGGTCCATAAAATAGCACAGAGAAATTTTCAGCAAATATTTTTTCCACTTCACTCCCAAATTTAAAATTGTTTAAAGCAAGCCCAAAAAGAATAAACTTTGTAAACTAAAGTTAGGGGCAGACTGGAAAATTGTGTGGCAAAATATGACTTCCTTAAAACTGTTTGCCAGTCAAAAAGAATTTCAATAAGTAAAAAAAAGTTTAGGGATAGCTATTCATCAGAGAGAAATGCTACATTTATCCTGCTACAAAATTATAAAACTTAACCCATAGAAAATCGTAAAAATACATGCTGTGATTTGTTGTCTGCTGGATAAGTTATTTCTACAATAAATTTTAAGAACATTTTATGAAACATTTTAGCAGGCGATATTCTTAAAGTAAATCATTTAATCATACTTTACTTTTTATTTGTCATTTAATTTACACCCCACTGTGTGATAATAATGACTTTTATTGTTGACCATAAGGTTGTTGCTGTTGTTGTTGTTGATGATGTTGTTGTTAACAAAAGGTTTCAATGTGTTCTGTGTGTGTTTTAGATTACATTTTGCCAAAAATACAGCACAGTTGAGATTTTGTTTGTAACAAGTGACATATTATTGGGCATTTTGCATAATATAAATTTCTTTATAACGAATAAAATAAGACATGTTAAATTTTCACGTTAGTTTTAAAGATCTGCATGAAAACTAATAATGATGTTTATGAAACTTCCACCATAATTGTTTATACATTTTTCGTAAATAATTATGGAATATAAATGGGAGAGAAAAAATATGGAAAAAATAATTTTATTCGTGCAGGAAAGAGATTATCTGTACAGTATGCGACCCAGAAAGTATATGGACTGCATAAAAAAGGAAAACCCTTTAATAAAATAAAAAACATTTTAGAAAAACAAAATGTTTGGTGTAGCAGACATTAAAAAAATGGAAATCTAGGAAGCCATCAAGGAGTTTAGACTGATAAAAATGAAAAAACTAATAAAATTATATTGCCTGGCCCACGATATCGTAAATAATAAAGTAGTAAATAAGCAGTAAATAAAGTTCCTAATAAATAAATTTAAAAAATTACATCTGTGGAAAATCAAGAAAAACTCTGCCTAATTGAAGATATTTGAATCTGTATTGGCGAACATTTTTAGGTGATTACATTTGTGAAAATATGATGTTTTTTTAGTTTTTTTCATTTTTATCAGTCTAAACTCCTTGATGGCTTCCTAGATTTCCATTTTTTTTAATGTCTGCTACACCAAACATTTTGTTTTTCTAAAATGTTTTTTATTTCATTAAAGGTCTGTTCCTTTTTTATGCAGTCCATATACTTTCTGGATCGCATACTGTACAGATAATCTCTTTCCTGCACGAATAAAATTATTTTTTCCATATTTTTTCTCTCCCATTTATATTCCATAATTATTTACGAAAAATGAATAAACAATTATGGTGAAAGTTTCATAAACATCATTATTAGTTTTCATGCAGGTCTTTAAAACTAACGTGAAAATTTAACATGTATTATTTTAAGATGTACAGATAATCTCTTTCCTGCACGAATAAAATTATTTTTTCCATATTTTTTCTATCCCATTTATATTCCATAATTATTTATGAAAAATTTTTCTTTTCCCACAAAATTCATTCATTTTACCGTGAACTTTTTTAAGACTACACAAAAGAACTCCAGAAAAAAAAGAAATAAAGCAACGTAAATGTCAACAACGAATATCGCCGAGTGCCGAATACAAAAACTGTGCTCTCTTCCCCATCCGTAATATGCTGCAAAACTAAATATTTCCCTTTCAAATGTTTTCGTGTCTAAATGGTGACTAATAAGATATGAGATGATGAACACTCTAAAACAAAAGTCGTTTCCTTGACCAATATGAGCCAAATCGTTCTCTTTGATGATAAAATAGCAGCATCAGTATTTTTAGAACTCTCGTTTTTATTCGAAAGAGTTCCTTAGTGAATGACCATTTGAATACGTTCATGAAATCAGACAGTTCATGCAGCTCTTTATTATCTATAATATATACAAACATTTATTTTAAAAAGAACTTCATTGTGGAAAATAATTTAAAAAGAATTATTAAATATTAAAATTTGTTCCTTGTTATGATAAAATACATCCAATAAAGTTGTCCTTTATTTGTTAATTCATCTTTGAAAAACTACCTCCAAATGAATCAGCCGTTAGAAAAGAAATTCTCCTTAATTCAGTGCTTTATTCACATGCGTAAGTTCTTAGCAAATGTAAACATGCTTAAAAATATTCTTTTGTTTGCTAAATCTTTAGCTTCATACACTTCAAGGCACTCCGTTAGAAAACTTTTACACATCCTTGCAGTTTCGAATTCATCAATCTGCGCTTTACACTTAAATACTCTTTATAATGTAAAAATAAGTCAATAGATCTATAAGAAGCAATTAATCTTAAGCAATATATTTAGTTAAAAATGTTAGGGATGTGTTTCGGGAAGTTTTTTAACATTTATTTGAACATTTCTGTCGAGTATCAATCATCGAAGGTAGATGGCGAAAAGAATGCTAACGAAGTGCCTCGAATACAATTTTCTGGCATCTAACTATAATTCATAACTCTTCTCCGATTCTGACAGAGATTGGAATGGATATTTATTAAATTTTTAAATTCAGGAAGATTCATATTCTATTAGAAATTCATTTGCTGAAAAACTTAATATTTAATTGTCTGGAAAATAGTTTTTTCAAATTATTTCACTCGCCAAAATAATGTATTGTCGAATCAATTGTTTAGTCAATCACTTTTGGCCACCTTTATTTGTTAGTTTGAAAAAATTTTCAATTAGTCTCACGTTCGTTAATCTAAATTATTTATTGATTTTTTTTTATAAATTTGGAATTAAATTTTGAATTAAATTATTTCTTATGGACCGGTGATTTTGCTCACCACCAGTAATGTGTAGTAAATGTATCGAATACAATTTAACTGTCTCCTAAAAGATAAAAGTTCAATCTTTACGAAGCAGACTTGTGATTTCCTGCATTAGGCTCCAGATCACGTGGACAATTAGCTAGAAAAATTAATAGTTCGATTGTAGTCACCAGAACGGTAGGGCTTTAACATTCCTTCAGTTCTTCAACTTTGGCTTTTTCTATTCATATGAATATACATACATATTTTATTTCAAGGGTCGCTTTGTTAACGAAAAGTGTGCAAATTTCTTTGTGAACAGAAGTGTAAAGAATTTGAACTCGAATGCCTTTAATTAAATTTGTTTTTATTCGGTTCCCCTTTGTGTTTGTGTGTGAATTAAAAAAGAAAACATTTTTGAATTGTGTGTGAATAATAATTTTTATTATTTACTCCAAAAAAAAGATATAAATCAAATCATAAATGTTAACAAACGTTTTCTAAAGAATTTCTGTTTTCCATACTCAATAATAAGAAAATTGAAATTAATCGTGTCAAAACGGACAAGAAAAATATTACCATGACAATAGCAAAAAGTATGAAATGTTCGAAATTTTACAGGAAATTCATCGAAGGAAATAAAAAGTATTAAGAAAAAAATAAATGTTGGTAAAAATAACGTCTTTTGACTTTAAAAAAATAAAAATTATTTAAAATTTTTATATTTCTTAGCTATCAAGCATCGCACTTCTATATTCAAATATCGTATAGACCAATTCGAAAATTCGAAATTTCAAAAATTATTGCTGTTTTCGATCCTTGATTGAAACCATGTTAAATGTATGAAAAATCGTTTTTGAGGTATTATTTTTTGCGCAGACGCTTATTTACCCACAACACATCATCACTTGAACTATTCTGCTTCTGAGAATCAGACACGACTATTGACTAAAAAGACCGGACTATACTGCATTGAATACTTGAATCTCAAATCAGCGATCGTTGCATTTATCCTCAAATCGGTTTTTTTTTGGGCATACAAATTTTATGTTCTGATCGCATTTGAGGATCGAATAGAATGTTATATTGTAAACATAAAAAGACAACAAAAAACCAGCAAGAAGTCAAAATCTATTTTTTTGCATCAGGTGATTTGAACTTTTTTGATTTACACAGCTTGTTTTATTCTATTTCAGCATTTACCAGCCCTTATGTAAAACCCCTTTATTTATGAATTCACATCTGTCTTTTTGAAATTTAAAGCTGACATATGTGCACATGAATGACTTACTAAATAAGTGAGTAGAGATATGTTTGCGCCAACTCTTTGTGACAGCAGTCTGATAGGCACAAATGTCTACTGTGTATTAATTTAATTTGTAGGTGTGTATATCCCATCTGTAGTTGTGGCCGCAGTGGGCATTAACATAAACAATTTTTGCTTACATTCAGAATGACATTATTCTATTTAACAAATATGAACTTCAGTTGTATTCTTTAAATGTTTTTCATGTAAAATACTGCTACAATTTAAATGTCTTTGATGAATATTTTCTTTGCAGTATCCTGTTGATTAGGTTTTATTTTTCAACAAAAATATAATTTTAAAGCATCTTTACTGGCTTAAATTGCTTAAGCGTATTTAAATAGAAATTGTGAAGTATTGTTTACTTATCATTCAACCTTTTAAAAAGATTAACATTTGTTAGTTTTGGTTTTCAGCCAAAAATAAGATCTTCTGAGGGGTTATTATGTATTTCGATTCGAAACGGATATCATTCGAATTTGTATAGCTTGTACATTGCGTTTTCTTTCGAATCGAAATACATAATAACCCCCCCGACTTGTTCTTCGAATTGCTGTGCGTAAAAAATCCATAGTGTAGCTGTAATCTAGTTAAAGTCTATTCATAACGTAGTCATAGAATCTAGTCATATTCTAGTCGTTCTCTAGCTATATTCTGCTCATACTTTAGTCATATTTTAGTCGTACTCCGGTCATATTCTAGTCATATTATAGTCGTACTCTAGTGATTTTCTAGTCGTAATCTAGTATATTCGTATCTAGTATACTCTAGTCATGCTAAAAGAAGTAATTTAAATTTGCTAAATTAATTAGTTTGGCTTTTACTAAAAAGTATGGGCAACACAGAATTTGCAATGGAGTTTTTCTTGGCAGGAGTTCTCCATTTTTATTTTAAAATCTGCACCACAAATTTAATATTCATTCAGAACATAAAAATGCACAGCAAAATACTCCAAAAAATGATAAACCTGCGCCGATAGTATTTCAACGCTCAGCCACCACGATGTTCATAAAATCTTTTAACCTTTTATTGAACGAAATATTTAATTCAAATAAATGGACACCATAATAAACCTACGAATATTTAATGAAATTAGTATTTTAATTTTATTTTCGTTACTTTATCGCATTTATAATGCAAACGTTAACAAATTAATTTGCAGTCGCCAACTCACAAAACGGCGTCACATTAGAATATAAAAAGCAAATACTCAACTGTTGTGTGGAGCGGAACTACTCAACTCTGCGGTTCTAAGACAAACACTCAACGGTTGCGCAACATTTACATCTTATGAACGCGACCAATATAATATTCAAAATAGTGGAAATAGAACATTCTCTATAGTTCTATAAACAGCAACGAGAAAGTGAGATATTGTTCGAGAAATCTTTATGACAAATATTGATAGCAACTGTAAGCTTGAGGGTCATCAATTAATGCGAGTAAAAATTACATGGAGCCCCGTAGACTAGTAGATAGCGTACTAGACTATTAGTCGAGAGGTCGCAGGTTCGATTCCCGCCTAGACCCTGGGTGTTTCTGCAGACATGTCAAAATGGCTTCGATGCTTGTGTTTGTTGTTTAAAACATGCTGTTTTTATATATTCATTATTAGTGTTGTAAAAATCGGCTACTTTAGACTACTCAATACTTTTCCAATTGAGTACTCGATACTACTCAAATATTTTAACGTTTTTTTCTTATTTAAAAATAAAAATATTTAATAGGTTAAAATTCGATTTGATTATTACCCGCATACCATAATAATTCATGTATTAGCATATTTAATAATCCATTAAAAATATGTAACGGCAAGGCTTATTATTTGTTGCAAATGATTTAAAGGCACTTAACTTTCCTCAAAACCAAGTTGTATTAATTTAAAACATTTTGAACTAAAATTTTCGTATTTACATATTGAATTGCATCTCTGAAATCATTGAGTAGTTAGTTTTGGGTATTGAGTACCGGGAAATATAAACGGTATTGAGTACTCGGTATTCAAATACTCTATACTTGTACAACACTATTCATTATCTCTATTAGCGAGTCATCTATGGAAGGAGTTCCACTGTTATACTGCATGCTTACACATGCTAACTGACAACGCTAATTATAATATATAACGAACCAGTTATCGAGTTCATCCTTGAACCGTCTAGAAAAAGCTTGCGCTACATAAAAGCCGATGCTGCATAACAATAGGAGTTAGTAGTGTAAACCTCGCCGCATTGTCTATGAGCAAAGACAAATGACTTCGTGCATTTATTCCTTGAAGTGTTATAAAGTAAATAAACAGTATTGAGCATAAACCTAAATCTGTTTGTGTTTTTATATTATTTTTGACAAATTAAGAGAACTTTTACGAGAAGGTCGATACGTAACAATATTATTATATAATGAAAAGAGGTTTTCTTTTCGCGGACTTTTAAATTCCCCGGAAAATAAGGAAACAAATTCAAATTTCCCGGGATCCTTGAAAATCCTGGCCCGACCAAATAAAGAATAGTATATACTTATATATATCTAAAACATAGAAAAAATCTCAAAAATTTCAAATATTTTTTGATAGAGAATTTTTGAAACCGACAAACCTTTTTAAGGAATTAGACGAATTTCTCGCTTTCTGTATTTTACATATTGCTACTCGTACGAACAATTGCAATTATTTTTAAGTGTACGATATCACTAAACATTTTAACTTCTAGTTCATCACGGTTATTTTGAAAAAGACAGCGTTTAAATAAATTTAAGAATTTGTTCTACATTAATTATTTGAATTTATTATTATTGAAACTTCTCAAGCCTTTAAAAATAAATTTTACGTAAATTTTTAGAGTTATTGTTAGGTATTTTCTGGTCATATCTGGTGTTTTTCAACGTGTCCTAGCTCACAAAAAAAAAAGATTTTTATTTTTCGAATTTTGCAAGTTCATTTTGTAATAAAAACATGGTTGAAAATCTCAAAAATAAATTACGCGAATCAAAAAGAAGCCATTTTCCACAATATTAAAAAATTGTGTTATTTTTTTTGAAATTTTTGTCCTAATATTTTCCATACTTTATTGCACAAATTGTGTAATAACAAATTGAATTATTGTGTATTTATTTTCGTTTTTATTTACCGTTTTTTTTTATTCTTACACAAAAGTTGTTTGACCCACAATATGTTCGCTTCTAGTTATTGCTGTGTCATTTTTACAAATTTCTCTTTATATACTCGTATATAATTTT
This sequence comes from Gymnocheta viridis, assembly GCA_956483585.1. Classification (NCBI taxonomy): domain Eukaryota; kingdom Metazoa; phylum Arthropoda; class Insecta; order Diptera; family Tachinidae; genus Gymnocheta; species Gymnocheta viridis. The sequence continues at coordinate 27,235,542 of OY101442.1, read as the reverse complement.
CTTTCTATAATTTTGTGTATGCTCTTTATTTGTTTAACCCATTTAAAACATGTTCATTAGGTATGTAACTAATTTTTGTATGGATAGAATAAAAAGCTAAAAAAGAAATCAAGAAAATGCCGAAGGCAAATTACGGCATTCGATATCGAATTAAATTTCTATATAAATTAAAAAAATTTTGTATGGGATTTCTACATTTAGTCAACATGTTGTATTTAGCTCTACAGTTGATCAAGAGAGTTGTGCGCTTTTATATTCTAATGCAACGCCGTTTTATTGGGTGGCGACTACAAATTAATTTGTTAAATTTTGCATTACAAATACGATAAAGTAACGAAAACAAAGAAATAAAATTAAAATACTAATTTCATTAAATATACGCCGGTTTATTATGGTGTATATTTATATTAATTACATAATTAGCGTTGAAATAAAAATACTATCGGCGCAGGTTTATCATTTATTGGAATATTTTGCATTTTTGTGTTGTAAATATTAAATTTGTTGTGCAGATTTTAAAATAAAAATGGAGAATTCCTGCCAAGCAAACTCCATTGCAAATTCTGTGTTGTCCATACTTTTTAGTAAAAGCCAAACTAATTAATTTAGCAAATTTAAATTATTTCTTTTGCAGCATTTTTATTTATTTTCAATTGTTTACATTTATCAGCTGTTCATTATCCAATTATTTATCAAGCCGTTTCTAAGACGTAGCTGTTGGGCTCAACAGTTGTCAACAGTTTCACAACAGTTGAGCTCAACAGCTACGTCTTATGAACGCGACCATTATAATTTTTTCAGATTTTTAAAGATTTTCTTTTTGTATTAATTTATTTTATTTTAAATATCAAAATTAAATTTAAAGAATTAAAGAATAAATTTATTAAACTGTTCATCGACTGCGAAATGTATTTAGTTTATAAGATGACAGCCAACTGTATATTAATTCAGTCGAATGTTTTTGGCAAGAGTTGTCTATTGCAGTGTAAACTAAATACACCTAAATCGGCGGTATGAGTTCATTCGCAAAATCGAAACCATTTTGATTAGCAGACTGCCCAGTCTATGTGACAATAAACTTTCTCAATTTTACTAGCCCACACTTATTACTTATTGCATTAGCATATGTACAATCAATATGTGTCAAGGAGACCCTTGACAAGAAGGTATGACATTTCAACATATTTGAAAAAAAAAATGGTCATAAAAACCCCAATTGCGTTTAGTCGATGAAACCACAATTCTTCTCGCTTTTTAACCTCTATTTGACTACGTTATGCCATTTTTCTTATTTCCAATAATTATAGAAAGTTATATGGCTAAATGCACACAGTCGTTTATATAATAATTAGGATGATCCTAAATTTTATTAAAAACTTCCTTTAATGTCAATTTTCAATTCAATTGCTTCTTTATTTCGTTCTTTAAGCACGTCCAGCAATAGCGATTCCGTTTATTAATACAACTAATTTTTTTTAAATACAGAACAACCTCCATAATCCGGACCGATATAGTTTCAGCTACTGTCCGGATTAGTCGATCGTTCGGACAACAGTTAAAATAAAATTTTAAATGCAATATATGCACATATGCATAATTTATATTTTTATTATCGAAACATAAATTTACAGAAAACATAAAGAAACATACTAAAAGTGACAAAAAATATTCATTTTAAATAATAAATATTTTATTAAATAGTTGATATTCCTAGTCACTAGTATCCACCGTAAAAAGTGGTCAAATCGAACAAAGAAGGCTGATGAGATGGTGTAGCGACCAGTACTGATCCGTTCTGCTAGTCTGATGAATAAATTGTATCAAATAAAAAGTATTCTCTTAATAAAATGATGAATTTATCCAAAAATAATTTCTTAAATTAAGAAGATATGGGTAAACTCAGATTTGAACTCAAGCCATAAATTTCCATTTCAATATATACCTTAAACAGTTCAATAATTACATATAAATATCAAGAATTTATTTTTATTTGAATGCACATATCTTTATGTAATTTGTCAGCTCTATTTTTAACTTCTTTTAAAAATAAAATATCCTTATCTATCGCTTTGGTTTAATCAGCAGCTAAACTAAAATATTTTACACTTTCTTTAATTCTCTCGCTAACACATAACAACTTATTTTGTCTAGCGATAAAATAACGAAAAAATATTGAAGAGAAAAAAACAACACTTGTCCGGAGTATAGAGGAAAAATTTCTGAACTGTCCGAAAAATGTAAATGTCCGGAGTACTACATAGTCCGAATTAGCGAGTGTCCGGATTAGGGAGGTTGTACTGTACATTTAATAAAATATTTAAAAGCGTCATCCCCCTAATGCCGATACAAATTGTATCTTTAGTTGCCAGAGCTCCTCTTAAATTATTATTATTATTTATTTTTTGTTTGTTGTCTGACCCAGTTTTAGGATTTGTTTTTCTTTGCTTGTAGTTACTGCAAACGTTGCTCTGTTGTCACTTGCAGATTTTTCGCTACTTTTTTCCATGAAAAACAAAAAGAAAACGAAAAAAGAGTTAAGAAATTTTCTGTCTATTTATTTTAAGCCCCTTTATTTAAGAGGCTTAAAAGTGCGAGCAATTTGTATTTAATGTACGTACGAGTGACATTTATTATTCTTTGTTATATGCACATACATAGATTTGTCAACAGAATAATGACAAGAATTTTACATCAGATCAGACAAAAAATGGTGATATAATAATGTTCTTAATTTTAGAAAAACAATTCATTATACCTCCGTCATCGCTTAGCGTCCATCGCATTTTATCGTAAGCAAAAAATTCTAAATCTTTTCAACAGAAGACGTGTTTTATTATTTTTATACATACTTTTTATATGTATCTTATATAAATATAAAGGCTTATAGTCAAAAGCCTTTATGTTACATTTTCATGAATTTGAGTTTTTTGTATGGAAATATTGTGTAACATAAACTGCATCTTTTAGTATAAATTTAAAAATAAAAAATTTTCGTCTGCTCCTGCTGTACAGTGTTGGCAAAAACCCGGGTTTTTTGTAGGGTTTTATTGGGTTTTATTTGCTTTAAAGGCGAAGGCCCTAGCAGCCAGTCCTTTCCTCTATATACATTTGCTGTAAATTAAATTTGCATTAAATAAATATTAGTAATAATAATAATATTTGCTTTAAATTAAACTAAGACATTTATTATAATTTTTTTTTATTGAGATTAAACTCTTGTATAAGATTGCATTTTTAGTCAAAAATAATCACCCTTATTCCAGTTGTCAACATCGACGCCACGTCCAATTCGGTACGTCTCCGTCAACGCAAAGTACTAATGTTGAGCAACTTTTAACGTACGTTGTTCAGTTTTTTTTGCTTTGTTTATATTTAGCTTTTTTTGTTGTGTGGTGACAAAATTAAATTAAATAACATTAAATAAAAATTACAATTAAAAGAAACTCCAGAATATCCTCGAATCCCATTGAAAATGTATACTTTAATCAAATAAAACTGGTTTAATATCTTTCAACAAAGTACTCATTGTGTCAACCTCATCCGGCGATACATTAATGTCAGTTGAAAAAGCAACTTATACGTACGACGGATTCTACGTGCCTTGGCCTTGAGCATTTAAGAATGAACAACTCTAAATTTTACTCGAATCAATCAGAAAGCGAAAAAAATCAATCCTGCAATTTCTTAAAATAAAAATAAATTTCTTATAACCAGTAATAAAATATTGGCTGAAGAGTTTTAACCTGAAAATCAGTCAAGAATTCTTAAAAATCGTATTCCCTCTCACTACCCTGCAGGAAATTTCAATAGGAAAATTATACTGATTACCTATTGACGATGTCACCAGCACTACTGATAAATTATACCCCCACTAATACTATCTACTATTGACATTTAACACAGGCTTCTCCTACGAAGTCTACCGATAGACTGCATCAATACTGACTAGATAGTTCTTCTGGGACCATATGGAGGAAATGTCAATAGTAAGACTGTACTGTAAAACACCTCCTCTGTCACTGTCCAGCTCTGTCTCATCACAGGGCCATGTATCTAGGTAACTCGACTTTATCCGAACTCGCAGACCTTACGGAATGCAATCTGAAGGGAATAAACAAGTTTATTCGAAAAACCGGTTGGTTCAATACTGACCACAATTTAGGATAGCCAATACTTTCGTATTTTCTCGCTGTCTATATCGGGCATCACAAAGGGACCTATATTTCTGGACCCAAGTGGGCCGGTTGCTTGCAATCGGCAGCCTGTGCAACCTAACCTAACCTAAGACTGTACTGATTACCAATTGTTTATATTACCACATGTCCGCAGTAAGTCTATATTGATTCACCATGGACGCTGTCACCCCTGCAGGAAATATATACATTTATAAGCTCATTTCTTCGTGGTTGGCTGAACCTTTTAGTTACATATGTTTATGGTTTTGCGTCTATTAATCAGAAGAAGAGAAGACTTATTTAAAAGAAAATATATGTACATGTATGTCTGTAAAATAAAAATTCCCCCACTGTGCCTTTGAGCCGAGATAAATTTTAAACAATTGCCATCGGGAACTCGTCGATTTTGAGCACATCAAATTGATGATTTGTTTTTAACCGTCAAAAATTTTCTCTACCTATCAAAAACGAAAGACAAAAATAAACAATTTGTTGACAGTGTCACCAAAAATACACCGTAATTGTTCACAAAAATATTGATATGGATACTCTTAACCCCATGCTTCTTTCTGGGTACTTCTCAACCACTCGTTAAGTCATTTCATGTGTGTATAAGTTTGCTTTCTGCTATTTTGGTTGAGTTGGACAAGACTTTTGCTTATAAAAAAATGCAACGAGACCATTATTAATAAAATAAAATCATAATAATTCACAAAGTAGAATTCAAATGTTCTCTAAAAAATTTGTATGAAAATCATTTTACAAAAATTTTAAAACTGAGTGTTTTTCATAAACATTTTTATCAAGACGGGGGGTAAGTCCGTTACAGGATTAGACAAATATGTAAGTCGCAAATTGAACAGCTTTATTTGGGCTGTATGACGGATAAGGACAACCTTCATCAAGCATGCACACCAAAGCTGTCCAATTTGTGCCATCAATTAAGATTGTCTCTCTTGAACTAAGATTTCTTTTTACTTAAGCGCGAACTGTCTAAGATGAAGAATATAGCGCTTGAATCAAGCGTTCTACAGTTGGATTAAGAAAATTCGTACTCACCGTACATTCGATGCCGTTTTGGCTTCATTTAAGTGCGAACAACTTGATTTTTCTATTGTGCGTTTACTGTGATTTCAATAAAAAAAGAAAACTTGCAATAATTTCCTTAATCCTGCTTAGAAAGCATATGAGAAGAAGATTTTGCAAAATTCACTTTAGTGAACGAACACCTGAAATATTCAGCCCAATTACAAACAGAAATTCCTCACGAAATTTTTCCCTTTTTCCTTTTCTGCTATTATGAATAAAAATTCCCTCATTTTACTTATTAGTCCGTTTTTATAAACCGTGTAAAAAGGAGGAAAAATAAATAAAAAGCTAAAAAGTTATTCTAAATATATTTAAGTTTGGGTTTTCCCTAAAGAAAATTCTCTCATAAAACAGAAGGGAGTTTGTATTAAATGGAGAAATTTATTCTCGAGAAAAGCCTTTTTCCTCATGAAACAAATTCCTTGCGAACATTTATAATTGGGCTGATTACTTTTTATTTGGGCTATCTAACTTTGAAATCCTCAGTATTTTCTCTTTAAATTTTCTTTACTTAAACTATAAGTAAAGTTTGTTTTAATTTGCTTCAAGAAAAATCCAACAAAAATACTTGCGCATCACTTGTAAAATCCTTAGGTGTTGTTTGTATTTTTAATGAATTTTCTTTCTTATTTTTAACATTCGCACTCAAACTTGAAAAACGTTGAAATATATATATATTTTTTTAAATGAATGTGTGATAAAGAAAAAAACAGAAAACACGTTTATTTAAGTGTGTAAAATAAATATAATATAAATTACAAATAAACTTTTGTAATGAGTTGGCTTCTTGGATGTTGACTTGTTGGCGTTGGTTGGTTCTCTGGTTTAGATTTAGTAATTGCCGACAAAAAAAAACACTTTAATTAGATTAAGCCCCCGCTTCCATCATTATGATCGGAACCAACCAACTAAAAATACATTTAAAACAAATTAATGTTCTTTTTTAATTACGAGCATTTTCAAAATATTTCAATGTAATTGACATCTACATGATATACATACATATAAGGAATATTTAGGAGATTAAATACTGTAAAAGGATTTTATTCCTTAGCGATTCTAGTGGCTGCCCCGCAGAGCAACTACTTACACAGATGACTGTGCTGACAAAATTCGCATGTAATTATTTATTTTTAATTTTCTTCAGATAATGAGTTTAAGGGAGTTGCCCAAATTGCGAGGATAAAATACGACTGCAAAACATATTCACTGCTAATACCAAACATGAATATCATGAATTTAAAGTAGTTGAATTTGGGGAGTGTTGAAAATTATCCTAAAAATAATGCTAAATTTATGCATGTGAAAATTAAATGAAATAACTCACATCCATCACTCATGGCATTTTCTTTTCTAAAAGAATGTGCAACATAGTGAGTTTATTAGAAATTATCCATCACTTACGAGGCAAAATTGTCTTAAGAAAACTTTGAATAGTAATTTTTTTGATAAAAAGTAAAAGAAATGTTACATTTTTTAGTTTTCATATTATTGCACTTTTATGAAATGGTTTTCCTAAAAGATATTTGAAAAAAACAGAACTTTACGTCCTTAATCTCATTAAAATGAAAATCAGTTGGAGCAATGGAATTCAAGTTCCGCAAAAATGACGCAAATATTAGCCTAATTGACGCCTGAGACATTATCAGGTGCTGCAGAAGTAAAATGGTGCCAACCAAACTAGATACGAGTACTTAAATATATATTTTTAATAAATAAAATTTTTTTGTATTAATATTAATATAAAAGGGAAAGCCATTAAGTCTTTATAAAATCAGAAACATCAGAAAAATTAACGCAAGGAAAAAACATGGTTGAGGCAACCATAATTTAAGAGTAATACAAAGTATATTTATTCAAGTACACTCCCGAATTATAATATCCATATACAGGGTTTCTCAACAAGAACTTTGTTTTCTAAAACAAAATAAAACAACAAATTTCGATGAAGATGATTTAAATTTTTATTGTATTACGAAGAGAAAAGTTCGGCAATCGTGAATGAAAAATGATGTCTGGCAAATGTGCACCACGACCACGCTGACAGATGTCGATTCTTTCATCAAAGTTTTTAGTCACTTTTTGGCAAAATATCTCTATTTCGTTATTCACATCACGAATTTTGAGTTTTAAGGCTGCAATCGATTCGATTGACTCCGTATAGACTCTGTCCTTAACATAGCCCCACAAAAAATAATCCAGTGATGTTAAATCACACGATCCGGCTGGCCACTTAACAGCTGGACTCGAATCGTCACATCCGTGATCGTATCGACAATCGTACAAAAGAAAATTACGTGATAAGTCAATCGAGTAAATCGTATTAACTGAATGAAAATATGAGATTGCAAGCGGATCGTAAGTTTTTGTGATTAATTTCAAAGCATGCTTCAAGAGTGTTCATTGTATATCGACCCCTGTGCACGATATTATCGTATGTTACAAAATCTAAATTTTACAATAGAGTATTTATAGTACTATTTTTATTACTATTATATACTACTCGTATAAAACTGTTACATACAATACAATGTGTATTGTGTTATCTTTATAACTATTATATTCATCGCTATAATATTTTGTCAACAGATGAATTAATGGATTTAGAACTAATTTGCATAAAAAGTCGATTTAAAAAAAGTATAACATACGATAATTTCGCTCAAAGGGGTCGATATTTTCGTTATAAGTGTTGGCAGAAAATATTATGGGAGAAAAGCCCATTGGTATATTAAATTGCATTCTTTTTTCGTACATACAATAATAATGCATACAGCTAATCAACATCGTTCTAATCTTTGACCTCAAGACACTCCGGGTTTTTTAAATTCAAGTGATAGCAGGGACGATCTGTTTATCAATATTCCTTACAGACTTGTAAAAACGATTACGTTTGACCAAAGACTCTCAAATGCAACAAGAGTTTCACTAGTGCTGAGTACACTTTGTAAAATATAATGTGAAGCAAATGAGTCGCATGAGTGTAAGAAGGAGTTGACCCTAAAGCATTGAGACCGGTTGAGTGTATCTTTTCCTTGCGAATAATTTTGCTTTGTATTTAATTTGTTAACACTAGTTCTTGGATCATAATAATGTTAAGAAAATTTCATTTACTCGCAATATTTTCAATTAATTTACATTTTGTATAGAATTTAAAAAGCTATTATTTCCACTCGAACGGATTTTTGCTAACGGATGACAGTTCGTAAGACTCTTACTATCGTTCATATCGTTCATCACGGATATTGTAATCTCGATTTTTACAAAATAAAGTACGTTCATAAAGTATGTCATAATCTGAAAAATGTATTTTTACGTTCACGGACCCCTGATTTTTATGAAATTATGCGATCGGGAAATTCGGTTTGCAATAAATTGATCGTTTCATTGGCTGTGTGACATGTGGCACCGTTCTGTTCTTAATAACCGCTCTAGAATTTTCAGAAGCCCAAATGCGGCAATTCTACTTGTTGATGTACCCTGAAAATGGGCTTCGTCTGAAAAAAGGATTTTTTCAGGAAAATCAGCGGGTTATTCCTGAATGAATTGAGCGAATCTACGGCGATGAGAACCTTGTAAGGCTTCAAAGCCAAATCCTTACGCAAAATTCGCTATGTGGTGAAAGAACTCAAACTGATGTTTAACATAACTATACTATTATATGTCTCTTGGTTTCCCACACTTTAATTATTAATATTAAGAAGCCACTCAATCATAGGTTTTATGTATTGTCTAAAATTTATGATTGCCTGGTAAAATATAAAATAAATATATTATAAGAATAGAAATATAGATTTTGAGTGAAGTTCTAGAAAACTCTCGTTCAAGTCGTCTAGAACTTCTCATCATTAATATATAAGCTAATGTATTTAGTATTTAAGATTCAATTATTAACTTATACTTAGGACCTCCAAGAGTGAGCTCTAAGTTATTAAATAAAAATATAAATAATAAAGAAAGTAAAAGATCTTTTTCTTTTACAACGTCGAGGAATTGACAAATTTGGCTCTTCTTCAACACTGCGGCTCACAGCTCTGTTGTTTTCAGTTGAACGATCCGCTCGAACACGCGTTGGTGTTGGCACATATTGTATCGAGCCTGTCGACTCAAATTTAACGACCAAATTCTTAATAGTGGTCTCAGAAGGACGATTATGTTGTACGAAAATATCACGAATTTTACCAAATATAACTTTAACAGAACCACCATTTTCATACTGGATTTTAATTATTTTAATGCGATTTTCGAGCGAAATTGAATTCATTGTAATAATTGTTAATACGTCAAAAAAACTAAATGTCAAAAATAACATGTTTTTCGTGTTGCCACAATTGAAAAACAAAGTTCATGTTGAAAACCCCTTTATATGTACGGATATGTATCGTCGCAGATAATTGTTCGAATTGAAAATTAAAATATGTATTATGTTAACGAAAATCATAAATGCCAAAATGTTGAAATTTTTTTTGTTCCCCCAACTGTGCCGGCTTGTGTATATTCTTCTTTATCTAGTTATTTCTCAATAACTTGCTTTGTTCGACTTCACGTAAAATTGTCTACATTTGCAATAAAAAATGTTATTTGTAATAAAAATTAAAGTATTCAAAAATTAAGTAATTAAATTTAATGAGTCTGGTTAAAATCGCTCAATTAAATTTTACTTGAAGCACTAGAGTTTTATTTTTTAATTTTATTTGTTTAAAAATCCTCATATAATAAAGACAATTTTAAATGTTGTTTTGAGTTTCCAGCGGTCGTATTCATAAAAAAAAATAATTTTGGTTTGAAATGTATTTTAAAGGAAAATTTTTATGAAAAATTTGACTATTGACGATATCACCAAACTGTGGGAAATGTCCGTAGTAAAACTGTACTGATTCACTATAGACGCTGTCACCACCTGCAGGAAATGTCAATATTAAAATTATGCTGACGATGTCACCAATATCATTTTATTTTAATTTAGTTGAAACACGTACAATTCAAAAAGTAAAACAGAGAAAACAGAAAATATTTTACAGTCTTCTTTGAGGTATACTTTTTTATTGTTAAATAATATAAAACGAACTTCGTTTTTATGATTTAATGATTTGTTTTTAACCGTCAAACATTTTCTCTACCTATCCAAAACAAAAGACAAAAAAAACAAATTGCTGACAGTGTCACCAAAAAGACACAATAATTGTTGACATAAATATTGACATGGATACACTTAACCCCATGCTTCCTTCAGGGTAGGTAAGTATACATATATGGATATGTGTATATATGTATAGAAAATTAAATTTTATTTGATATTCAATTTTCTAGTTTTGCAATTATGTTCGTTAAATTGGAACAGCAACACATTTTTTATGCAAATTAATCAAGACATAACTTATTTTGTAAATCAAACTTGTTTAAGAAACTTTTAATTTTCTTCGAAAAGTTTGTGTTATTTTGCATGTCTTCTATTACTTAATCTTTTCAAATTACACTCGTTAATAATACTTAAAAGCTTCTTTTGTATTTACACGAGTTGTTTTTCTATTCTGTTTTATTTTTTGCAATAAATAAAAAAATTTAAATTTGTACAATTATATGTTATTTGGTGAACTAATTCCTCCAACGACTTTATGTCTCATACATGAAGAAGTCACACACTTTGCATTGACTTTTCTTTTTGTAAAATGGTAACCACGAACTTTAAAACATTTGAACAAATGTGGATTTTCAACACATTTGGGTTAAAATAGAGTGTGTTTTGTTATGTAAAGCATACTCCTTCCCACATGATGTTTGTCTGTTTGTTTGAGTTTGTACAAATAATGCAATTTCTTAGACAGAGAGTGTAACAAATTACTGATACAAATAAACATTTATTTGATTTTTCTTAAGCTGCTGTAAAGTTATTGTAGTGAGTAACACGATTTGCCAAAAACCCATAGAAAAGAAATTGCTTCTAAACTTTCTTTAATAAACATTTAAAAAATCTCTTGTGGCTTAAAAAAGATAAGCAATAGGTGACAATACAATGGAAACTTGTTTTTTTGGCGTTTTGAAACTTTATACCTAGAAGTCATTTTACGGGGAACTAAAGTCCCTCCCCGCCTCCAATTTGTTCATTCTTATACTAAATCGGCCAATAGGAAATCTTAAGGCATAAGATGTGCTCAGCACTTATGTAAAATGTCACGAGAAAAATTTTTGTGGTGCATTTCAACCCTCTAACTCTTCGATGTATGGGTCCTTTTAGTGCCTTTCTTGAAATACATAGAAAAAATTTCCTTATGTGGCATTATACAGGGACAAATTGTACTACCAAAACATTATTCATATAATTTTACTATAAATTTTCAATGACACCGAAGATGCAAACTCAACCTAAACGCCAGAAATAAATCAAAACTTAAAATGTCTGAAAAAGTACGAAATTCATCCTTAAACACATTTTGAGTTTTGAATTATTTCTGGTGTAGAAATTGCAATTTGAGCTTCAGAGACTTATAGTAGAATTCTATGACAAACATTTTTGTAGGACATTTCAGACCGCTATGTCGGTGCTTAAGGGGAGAAACTCTTTTGGAGAATGAACGTTGTTGTACCCCTATGATTATAAAAAAATTTATACTCGGATAGAGTCTGAATGTATACAAATTTTAAGCCAACCAAAAATATGTGCATTCGATTTATCAATACAGTATATATGTATATTGAAACGAGTAATTTGGCTCAAGTTCAAATCCGAGTTTACCCATTTATTTTTTCTAATTAATTTTTTTATTTCATTTTTATTAGAAAATTTTTATGGATAAATTCATTATTTTTATTAAGAGAGTACTATATGTAGAAAATTTTTTTATTATTATATATCAGATTAGCAGAACGGATCAGTACTGATTTCGAAATCGCTACACCATCTCATCAGCGTTCTTTGATCAATTTTACAACTTTTGACGGTGGATACTAGTGATCAGGAATATCAACTATTTAACCGTATTATTTAACAAATTAGAATACGAAAAGTACAAACTTATTCATTAAACATTAATTATTTATCAATACAGTTCAACTAAAAGTATTAAGCCTTTGCAGCCCAACATCTTGCGAATAACATTTTTTGTTTGTAGATTTTAGAAACTTTAGTTCAAGTAGCCTTTAAAAATTTAATTTATTGATAGCAAAATTTGTGAAGAAGCCGATGGGTGGAATATTGAATATCGTAGCAATAAAAGCTACAAATACAAAATTGTTTGATTTATAATCTATATTATTAATAGGCAAACACGTTTTTTCAGATCCCCTTTACGGCCGTGATACTGAATCGATTTTGAAAAGATTTATTAATTTTTAATGGGGATTTTACATAGATGTGTACAATCCAAATTTTATTTAAATCGGTTTAGTATTTTGGGAGCTATAAGCGTTTAAAGTTGCTACTAACACATGCACAATTATTACACATGCATGTATCAGCTTCAAGTTGTAAAATAAATAAATTGTATATGTGCGTTTGTCCAATTTGCTTTTGCATAGAAATGATACAGAGTTTTAAGTTGTTTATTGAGAATGTTTTTTGATTTTGTATTCTATCGTATATATTTATGTAAATGTTTAATATTTAATTACTAGAATGCGGTCGATTCGCCGTCGACCGCTGGATTCACTTGTATTTTAGTAATTAGAAGTAATCATTATCATTTCGCTAAAAAAAATAAGTTTTTTTTAAAACATTAACATCATTTTAATAAGAATGTATGCTTCATTTAAAGCCATTGTGACGTAGCAGATACAGTTTGTATTTTAGCAACAGTTCGAAACTAGATATTGTTTTTGAATTAAAATAAAAAATTTTCAATTATATAATTAACCCTTTAATGTCCAGCTTAAGAAAAAATGGGAAAATATTATGCGAAGAATTTATTTTAGTATATTTTTGAGCCTCTGATTAAAAAAAAAACATTTGTATGGCCGTAGAATAAGTTACTTACCTTCCAGGTGAGGTATCCTTGGGCATTTGGTAATAAAAACATTGTATTAATAAAAACCAAACTTTCAAATGATAAAAGATAAGTATATCAGTCAGAAAAACAAATTATCGTTACGATCGAGGAACTCAAAAACACTAAAAATTATATTTTTGATAACACGACATGCAACAATTTTTTGCTTGCAAATGAACGTGCTTGACAAAAATACAAGGGCCGATCAGTAAGTCCGTGACTTTTTGTATGAAACACAGTTTTTTTGCAAAACAAAAATTTATTTTTTAACATAATCTCCTTTTAACTTAATACACTTAGTCCAACGTTTCTACAGTTTTTGTATCCCTTCCAAAAAATAGGATTTTTCGAGGTCCTTAAAATAGGCATTTGTTTGGTCAACAAACACTAGGTCACTAGGGGCTAAATCCGGAGAATATGGTGGATGGGGTACCAATTCGGATTGCGTTTAAACAACTCCAAACAATTCTTTGAAGTTGTCACACGAAAACGCGGCACCCATCTTGCAGACAGCTTTCTTAAACCCAGCTGATCACTTAAAATCGAAACCACACTGTCATATGAATTGCCTATGGTAGCGACAATCTCACGCCCTTTTACTCTTCAATTAGCCGTCCAGAACGTTCAGCGTCATTTGTAATTGTGCGATCACAAAGAAATTCAGTAAACCACATTTTTACCATTGAAATCGATGGTGCAGAGTCCCCATAGTATTTATCGAGCTTTTCCTTTTCCTGATTCATGCTTTTTGAAATTCACTATTTTCCATTTTTATAAAAATACACGAGGTTGTATGTTTTGAACAGCTGTTAAACGCGAAGTAAATGATGACACTTGCTCAGTAGTAGTCTATTAAAAGGTGATACTTGATGGGAACAGTGTTGCATATCATATAACTACGAGGGAAGTTCGAAAAGTCACCGCCTTATTGATCCGCCGTCGTAATTTGTGGAAATTGGTCAACAAGAAGACGCCATTGACAAGACAGCCTCGGCAGTAAAAATTTCAAGATCATACTCAAACATTAATGCCATCAAATTATTTTTTAAATAAAATAAATCTTGTGGATTTAGAAAGTTGAGGGTATCTCAGTATGAATGCACTTTTTCACTTTCAAATAAAAGCACTTATTTTTTGAGAGGAAGTTGTATTTTTTTTGTAGAATGAAAAGAAGACATGTTTCGATTAGGTATGAAATAAATTATCCATCAATCGGTAGTCTGTTAACAGGTGGTAATTGATGGCAACAGTGTTGCATTTCATATAACTACGAGGGAAGTTCGAAAAATCATGGACATAAAAGCGATAAAAAAGAGCTTTCAAAGTTTTTACAATTATTTTGCAACACCTTTTTGCGACTGTAAAAAAAAATTATTTAATATAAAAAATTATATATGGGTACAACTTTTGTGAAGAGTGTCTTAGGGCACTCTTAGGCATTAGAGGGTTAACTTTTATTAGGACTTTGTGGTTTGTGACACATCTAGTATAACATGGGATTAATAATAGATAAATTTTTGTTTTCAGATTTTGGGCTTCGTAGCGTCTACTTGTAAATATTAAAGTAAAGATATCAATCATACGCTCTGCTGAACAACAGATCCTTTTGGTAGTGGTGTTCATGGCCTCTTTAACAATAATATCAATCATACGCTCAGGTACGAATTTACAACATTCTTCGCTTCTGCATACGTAGGAGTACAATAAATGTAAGTTTATATTTTACGATTTTTTTATTGCAAAATATTTTGTTTTATTGTAACATATAGTTTTTGTTTTTCTTGAGCATATGCCCTCACCGAAAGCCAAAACACTCTTTTGTAGTTATAAATTTGCGACAATCATGAGTAAGCTTTGTAATAAAAGCAAATTCCTTTTTTATTTTTGTATTGATGATAACCTTCGCTTCGTGGGTTGAAAACAAAGTATGGCCATAAAAATTCAGCCTCAAATGTTGTAAAATACCATTAAAGTAAACTTATTTTTATTTGTTCACGGCTACTGCTTAACCGTATATAAGTGGATAAAGCAAAACCTTTAAGGTTCAGTGACCTGCTTAAATTACACAATACAAATATTTGTTGTTGAGACTTAAAGATTTGCCTCCAGACAGCCAGGGATAATTTTAATATATGAAAGCAGGTTTTTGCCAAGAAAAAAAGTCAAATTGCAATTGCGAAAAACGTATAAAAATACTTGCAAGTGTTTAATCAGCAAGAAATGTAAGAAAATAACAACCTTAACAGCCACATCATTTAGTTTCTAGACAAGACTTATTTCATTCTTCCTTTTGCTGCTGAATAAAACTTTAATACTCTGTTGTTTTAATGGAAAGCGCCTTAGTAGAGATTTATTTTGATCGCCATTGAAGAGTAAAAGTTTCTTTCACCTTTTTAGCCAAAAACATTTGATATTAGCAATATTTTGTTAGATTGAAATGCGTACAAATTTGAGAAATTTCTGGCATTTTCCTTTATAAACAATAAAAATAAAAAAATAAAAATAAAACTCTTAACGAAAGTTTTTATTATGAAAATTTCAAATAAATTAGATTAAATTAAGAATGTCTAGAAAAAAATATAAAGTTTTTTTATATTATTATTGCTTTTATTATGCCACGGTTAAAGTTAAATATGCTTAATTTTTTATATTTATAATTAATGAAAATACTTATGAAGAGTAAATAGTCAACAATAAAAGTTTTTAAGCACCCGACTTGTTTGAAAACTTTTTTGCGGGGGTTGTTTTTATTAAATATTCAAGCCCACAGACACTTAAGAAAGCTAATTTAAATAAACAAACCGAATATAAACACAATATATAAACCGGTTTTCAATTACAACAAGTAGAAACTTGTTGTTGTTAAAGTTATTGAAGATAATGAATCTTATGCAAATGCATGTGTTTTTTTGTTGTTGTTGAAAGGTTCATGGCAGGGTTGAAAAACGGGGGGTTTTTGTTATTATTTAATGTTAATGATAAAATAATGTACTTTCTAGAGAATGACGGTATTGAATTTTTAATATTTATTAAACAGTTCTACTAATTACATATAAATATTAATTTATGAAACCAACGGAAGCGATCAACTCTATGCTTACTTTGCAATAGTAGGTTGAATACTAAGGAATTCAACTACAAATGGAGTTCTAAAATAAAAACTTCCTATAAAATGGCATATTTTATGTATGTAAATAATAGAAATATGATAATAAAAAATTCCTGCGAAAACCTCAAAACTAAAGGAGATGCACATGAAGTTAAAAATAAATAATTTTGGAAGCACCCACTAACCAATTGAATCGAATACAAAACGATCTCAATCAGGCATGTTCTGCAAAAGTAGTGAAATTAAAATATAAAAAGTAAACTTTTAATTGTTGATGTTCTGGAAAAGTAGAGTATATTTGTATTGAATATTGAAATTCAAATGTAAAAAGATGAATGCAGAACATAAAAACTGTAAACAGAAGTGATTTTAATTGAATTCCACTTCAAAGTGGAATGAGTTGACTGAGTCCTTTTTTTGTTTTTTTAATCGGTCCATAAATGGTGCAGTTGAACTATAATCAATAAGTCGGACCAGCCACTTTGTCCGTCCGACTTCCACTTAAATTTATGTGGGAGCAAATTGTAAGCAGGGACTTTCACATAAAACTTTCACTGACGTCATCCTGCTAAAACCGATTATCCATATTCTACCATTCATAAATTTCTAAATAATTTGTATACTTATAAGTAATAAAACATTAAATACTTACGTAGATACGATAAAATAAAAAACAAAAGACATTGTAAATAAACAACTTTAGACCTATTCTTTGTTTACTACGCCTTTCCCACAAAAAGAGAAAAAGCTCTGGTCTCATATCCTTGCAAAAACAAATTGGATAAACACTCAAGCGTGTATTTTTTTACTTGAAGCTCATACATACATGTGCGATGAATGTGGATTTCTTTTAGTAGCAGCATTAAATGGTTATTGCTCCCACAATGCTCAACGATCTTAATAAAATATAGATGTACACATCTGCATTGAAATACCTTTAAAATGCTATAAGGTTTGTCAAAATTGGCAGTATAATGTGAACATAAGCTGCATTACAAAAAATCGTCTGCCCTCTTAATTATATAATTAAATCAGAAAAAAATGTACTGGCTCCACTTAAGTTCTTTTGTCAAAACTCCGTATCTATAAAACAAATCGTTCACTCTTTGATAGAAGAAAGTCTATCATATTTTCCCAACAAGAGAGATTTTCCTTAGCATTATAGTTGTTTTATTTTGTTATGACTTACGAATTTTATTTCTTTTTTAATAAAAAAAACGTTAAAAAAATTTAATCGCGATTACGATAATCTTTGATTGTATGGAAACTCTAATCAAAATAAAACAAATACATTAAACAATGCTATACTTGCCTTACAAACTTTTTGCACTGCTATGAACCACATTTATTTGATCGATATCTGCCTCTAAATTTACTTCATGTATTTTGTCGAATAATATAGACAAAAAAAAAACAAATTTTCCAAACACATACGGCTCTTATAATTAAATATTTTTTTATAGTTTTTCGGCAGTTTTTATGATTTTTTTGTGCAAAATTTTCTTTTTTAACTGAATTTTTTATGTGAAGTATAAAACAGGAATTTATTGATCATAAAATTGTGGCAAACAAAAATTAATTTGAATTGATGCAGATAAAATGGAAACAAAATTTTTCATAAACAACAAAATTATGATAAATATGCACATCAATCTGTACAAAATAAAATAAATAAATGCTGGGTCGTAATAAAATTTTTGTTGTGTTGACAGAAAAATAAATTGAAGTAATAAGATCGATTTTAGAGACACTACATTAAAATTGTGCGCAAGAATTCAAAAGTAAATTAGTTGAAGTTCGGTAGCTTGTCTTGTAATATAATTTGTAATTGTATTTGTAACATTTAATAAATAAATAAACAAATAAAAATAAATGAACCAAAAAAATATTACTTCAAGGTAGAGATGAGATCGTGAGTAACTTTCAAATACTTACGAAAAAATTATAAAATAAGAAAAAATTAAAATAAAGGGAAAAAAATCACGAAACAATCACGTTAAAAATCTACCCATGATCGCATGCCATGCACGCTCACCCGACTAAAACAAAAAACTAATCACGTTCATGATCATGTTCAAGAAAGGCGGGCTTAGTTTTGCTCAAAAATAGACGTGAGTTGAAATAATGATGGATGGCATATTAATGATATGTGTACTAAATGGCAAAATCATTTTGTATGATGGCTTATACAGTCGACTATCGTTAATTTGAAACTCATGGCATCAGAGTGAAAGTTCAAATTAATAAGGTTTCAAATTCGTGAATTTAAATTTAAATATTTTTAATATTTGATTAAAATTGCTGATTTCTTGATTTCTTATTTCGAAGCTTTTTAAATTACATACAGTGAGTGACAATAATATCGAAAATTTTTGTTTTTAATTTTACTGCTTTATTTAAATTTATAATAAGATTTTTTGCAAGATAGATATCGAAATTTCTGTGGGAAACACAAGATTGTTATGCTTCTTTTTGCAAAATAGTAACTTTTAACATTTTCCACCGTTTATTAAACATAAACGGATTATGCCTGAACGCCTCTAAAGTCGTATCCAAGCTGGTCCGTAATGATAAAAATGGGGCCATTGAGTTGTACGAGTATGGCTTTTAAACCATTTAAAGTTTGCTTTTGGTAAACGAAAAATATGGAAATGTGATGCCAATGTTATCCGTATCATAGCAAGTAGAGGAGGATATTATTACTTGTACGCTGCGCTGGTTATATATAAAAACATTATATAATACAATGACAAAGCCTAGAATCAATTGTAAATGGCTTTTGTAGCGGACAACGTGATGTAAGTGGTTGAGCAGCTGTCATACTGCGATCCACTAAAGCTCATCCTTAGCTTGATGATTCGATCAACCAACAAATCGAAAAAAGATATTATATTTACAATATAAAATGGAAGAACGAAGAATAATGTCCGCCAATGGCGGAAATCACTTGGAAAACTTTAAAACATAAAATTCAAGAATTCAACAAGTCAAAAGTATTAGATTATAGTTGTACTTAACATGAAATTATTTCTGTTCTTTACAAGTTCATGCTTCTATTATAGAAGTGTGACATTGGAAATCCAAATTTTAAGTTGAACAACAATCTACTTTTATCAAATGATAATATTGTTATTTTAATATTATTATAGTAAATAATATTAATATTATAGTAAAAAAAATAAAATTAGATTTACTCGAATAAATTATCAAATAATACAAATAGAACAAAAATTACTGGACAAACTTTAAATCATCAAATTCAAGAATTGAATATTGAATGATAAACGTATTTACGATTTTAAATGAAATAAGAACCAGCCAACAGTTAATGTGTCTTCTATCATATAAATGAGACGTGTGCCATCGCTTTTAATAATTAATATTTATTCGTAATTGTTGAACTGTTTAAGGTTTATATTGAAATGAAAATTTTTGGCTTAAGTTCAAATCTGAGTTTACCCATATCTTCTTAATTTAAGAAATTATATTTAGATAAATTCATTATATTTTTATTAAGAGAGTACTATTTTATTTGAAACAATTTATTCATCAGACTAGCAGAACGGATCAGTACTGGTCGCTACACCATATCATCAGCCTTCTTTGTTCGATTTTACCACTTTTGACGGTGGATACTAGTAACTAGGAATATCAGTACTGATCCGTTCTGCTAGTCTGATGAATAAATTGTTTCAAATAAAATAGTACTCTCTTAATAAAAATATAATGAATTTATCTAAATATAATTTCTTAAATTAAGAAGATATGGGTAAACTCAGATTTGAACTTAAGTCAAAAATTTTCATTTCAATATAAATGAGACATTTGAAACAAATGGTGTATAAAACAACGACACTTTTG
Source organism: Gymnocheta viridis (assembly GCA_956483585.1). Lineage (NCBI taxonomy): Eukaryota > Metazoa > Arthropoda > Insecta > Diptera > Tachinidae > Gymnocheta > Gymnocheta viridis. The sequence goes on along the minus strand of OY101442.1, from coordinate 27,215,326 downwards.
CTCTGAGTATTCCCCAAATATACAATTTATTATGTGCTTTCTTAGTACAGTTCCCTTTTCCCCCACAAATAAAATATTTTAATATATTTATTCATATTTATAACTTATATAAAGCTTTAAGACTTGTTTATTTATCTCTGGTACTCGAGATGAGAAAAACAAATTGTTTAACAATTTGTATTCGTTTATTACATTTTGTTTGGTTGAAAAGAAAAGAAAATTTCTAATAGTTTTCTGAAAACATATTAAATGCCAAAATACCATGAGAAATATTTTTTTTAGCCCTTCTGTTTTAAATTAAAAGAAAAATAGATTAGAAAAATAGTTTTATGCCAAATGTTGCGAACAGGGTTGTTAGATTAATTTAGACCTTTTCACCAATTTCAATGTTAAAAATTGCCAAAATCGCCAAAGCAATTTTTTTTTGTCAGTTTCAGGCAATGATATATATATTTTTTATATTATTAAAAATATTTTTTTTAATTTATTAATCGAGATTGCGTCGACATCTCTTTTCAAAGATTTTCAAAAACTTTTGTTTGAAAATTTTTTATTAAAAATATTTTTATAAATCCAAAAAATAAATTTGTTCCAAAATTAAATTAATTAAGTAAAAATGATTAGTAAACAAAAAAAGGTAAAATTTCGACTATAAATTACTTTGTATTAGTCTACTTAAAGCTGAAAAAAAAAATATTTTTTTTTGTTTAGTATTCAACACATATTTGATATAAATATATTAGATACAGTTGCAATTCTATTATAAATCTAAAATGCTATTATATGTTTTCATCGTAAAGACATTCCCCATTGTCTTCTTTTTTGAAATACATTGTATGGGAATTAAATTTATTCAACATATCTTGTGAAGTTACGAAAGTAGTACATTGATATAATTAATTTGTAGCTCGTAATAATGCGTCAAGAAGTCGGTATAGGATTCTATTTCGAAGGCGAGTTTTAGTGGAGTTCATTATTGAAAATACTCTTTCAACACAATTTCAACTACCTATATGCTGGTAGTACAGCCAAAGCAAGTTCTTTAAAATGTTACGTACCTGCTGCATCCTTATAGTTATAAACTTTTGCCCAAAACTGATTTAAATTAGATGGAATATCATCATTAAAATTATTTTTCCAATTAGCAAAAGTTAATGTTGTCCATTATGTTTAATAGACAACCAACGGTGTATTAGAATTAAAAAAACTTTAAAATATCTTGAAATATAAGAAAAGACGCTATACCAAAATGTTCTTAACACACTCTGTGCACGAATCCCTCAAATTTTATTCATAAAAATACCAGAATAAGAATAATACTACTTTTTGTATTGACTTCAACAGTTCTTAAAACAAATTCATAACGCATCAAAAATAGCCAACAAAATCGCCAACTATTTTATAAATCGCCAAACAAGTTTTAAAATCGTCACGTTTGCCGAGAAATTGCGAAAACACAAAATCGAAATTAACGATACCTCTCTTCACACAGTTGTGGTGATAAGCGCTATTAAGGAGGACAACTAGTTAACAAAAACACAAAATAGTGACGTATTTTTTGCAAATATCTCAAAATAGTCAAAGAAACTTTTAAAACTACTGTTGAGTAGTTATTACGTTTATCTAATCAAACGCTACGCAAAACACAACTACGTCATTCATTAGAGACTTGAATTTATTTTAGGTCATTTGTGCTTCAAATTTTAAAGAACATGCAGCAGCAGAAAAAGAGCAAAAATTTTAAGCTCAAAAACCCTGAAATTAATCATGCTGTGAAGGGGGAAAAATAAATCGCATGTAATTTTGTTTAAACAACAATCTGTTGGTTGTATTTATTTGTAAACAATAAAAAATTGAATTACACCCATTGACAATTTCTCTCGGATGTAGAACGAGAAACCCCAAAATAATAGGAAACAGAAGAAACACAACAGATACAGACAGAGATACACGTAGCCAAAAATAAATACGAAATAAATCTAGACAGTAGCCAAAATTATTGGCATTGAATCAAATAAACTATTCGTATAAGTATTTATTTCAAATAAATTTTGTTTTATTTTCTAATTTTTTACTTTCCTCATTGTTTTTTTTTGATATTTTTATTTAGCAACAATTAAAATAAACTCAGACAGTTTCTACATATTAAAAATAATATAAATAAAAAACTTAAAAGACATTTTTATTCTTAAACGTAGAAGGTGGTAGTTCTCCTTCTTCTTCGTCTTTTTCTGCTTTTGTGATTTTAAATAATTCAAGTTTATAAGAAAATAAATGAAATGTTTGTATAATTCATACATGCATTCGTTTCACATGCTGTTTTTCAAGTTCACATACACTTAACGAAATTAATAATACAAATTGTCATAATGAAACTATCATGAAAGACATGAACATGTTTTAGAACTTTTCTAAAAGCTTTTTTTTTAAAGGTACATACAGTACGCTCTTTATTCCAAAATGAAAAATTTCTTCCATTGACTATTCTGCAGTACGAACGAATGGATTTTTTTGCTATTCGATTGTATGAATAACCGAATTTTTGGAAGAATTTTATATCTGTATTCTCCATTTGTGCATGAAGATGAAGTTTTTGCTTGAACTTCTCAATATATTTTGAACCGTTCTTCTAAACATTTGTAGTGATAACATCTGTCTTATTCTGTACTCGTATCTTTTCAAATTTGCGAAAAATGTTAAGCAACATTGATTATTTCGTTTGAAAGTTTTTACAATCAGCCAGTGGTGACAATCACCCCTGTTGCGAATGACAACGTCGATATCAACACAATACATTAGTTGCTGTCACATCGATATACCAACGCCGTCACGTCAACTCTATATCGGTATTTACTAAAAATATTGTATTGACGTTGCCTTGTGAAGAACATAAATATCATCACTATACAATTTGACGTTTGCTTGATTTGTTTCTTTAGTTTATTTTAATAAATTTAATTGCAATTTAAAAGATATGTTTCAATTAATGTATTCAAGTGAGAGTTTTGTTCTTCAATGGCATATGCGGAAGTTGATGGCACTTTCACAAAATCCTCGCAGATTCTTTGTTCTGTGATAGGTATATTTTCATGTGTAGTTTCATCAGTTGATTGTTGTATACCTTGGGCAACATCTTCAGGATTAAATTGCTTCTCAAATTGAAGCAAGTTAGAAGCAGCTTCTTCCAAAGGTGAGATTGATGATAATTTGCACAGGCCTCCACCTGTTGCATTGAGCTCTTCCTTGTTGTTCGTTAACTTTTTTCTAAATTTACATTTAAAATCTCTCCAAACCTGAACATATGTATGTATTTAAATATAGACACATTTTAAAATTTATGCTTTGAAGAACTTTGTATCATTACATATTACCAACCATCGCTGTCTCTAATTGGTGGTCCATAGAATTTAGCTTCGTCTTAATTTCTTCTCAATCTTTGGCTAAACTTGGTTTACTTTCAAGCTGTTGTATTAGCAATTCGAATTGTTTATTGGTAGTAAATTTAATTTTTTTCTCCATTTCAAATATTTTTATTAAACATTTAACCGTTACAGTTGAAAATTTCGTTAACAAAAATTTTGTCGACAAAACCGAAGCCAATCTAAGACAATATAGCCGTTTTATTGCCTTTGATAATGCCAAAATATTATCGGTTGTTATCGAAAGTTGGTAATATTTTCAGCGGCAATGCCATTAGAGTGCCGTCGACATCACTTATGTCGCCGTTGACATTCGCAATAGGAGTTAATAACACGCTTTCAAAAAAAATTATCGGTTTTATTGTCTTGAAGCGCGCAACATTATTTTTCTTATGTAAACAAAAACTATATATTTATCAATATATAAATACCATATATAATTATCAATTAATGCGAATTGCAGCCGCTACGGAGGAGCTCTTTTAAGACACACGTTCATTAAAAATCCTTTACCTTCAGGAAATAATTTATAATTATTTGTGCGCAACACTCTTAAAATTAAAATCGCAATGCCAAGTAAAATCTGATCAGCTGTTGTTTACAATTCCGTACGAAATAAGTGATGCTTATATTAGGTGCGTTCGAGTACCTAAAAGTTTTTAAACATTTTTACTGAACTTTACTGCATTTTATTAAATTGCTGACAGTTCATTACATGAGTATTTACAAAATTTTACTGCAGAAATTCTTGCTAGTAAAATTAAGTAAAACATAAAAACATGTGATTCGAAAGATAAACAAACAAAGGTAAGAAAGAAACAAATTATTTAAAAACGAAAAATTGAAATAATAAAATAATAAAAAATAAAAGGTGAATAATTATTTTTAAAATATTCGTTTTGTTAAGCAAGTACGAGTATATTCCTTTTAAAAGGAAATAAATGTTGCAGAAACCTTTTACAACCTAAAATAAGAATAACATAACAACTTTTGAACTTTCTTTTCTTTGTATTATTTTAATTCTTTGGAGTTGTGAAAGTGATAAGGATATAGTTACTTAGTAGTGCACTTCTTTTTAACGAAATTCAATAGCAAAAACAAATAATCACATACTTTTGAATAAATTTAATCAAATACAAATTAGCAAAATCAAATAAAATAAAAATAAACTTATGGGAAAGATTACAGAAAATAATTTGTTTATATTTTCTTAAAATATTCGTGTCATAATAAATATTGCATCGTGTAACAACAAGAAAAAGAGTTGAGTAGATTCAAAAGTGTAAATATATTTCAACACTAAATTTATTTGCAGTCACCTGTTTCCTTAATCTTACTAATTTTTAAAATTTTTCCCTTGGCGTACATTTTTGGGCAACAGCATTTTTTGAGAGTAAATTCTTCAGTTTACTCAGTAATTACTCAGTTACTGCATTTTACTGCAAAAGTACTCGAACGCTGTTGGAAAATCTGTTCCCAGAAACATTTTGTGGTTGAAAAAATGCTGCCAAAAATATTTCGTACGTTTTCACAAAATGAACAGAGTACAACGTCAGCAGTATTATTTTGCAATTATTAGGCATGAATTATTTTATATGGACTTTTGACAGCAGTTCGCACGAAATGTTGAATAGAGTTCTAAGGTTTTAAAGTAAATAGAAAATAAAAGAAAGTTTTGGAAACTAAAAATCTTCGTAGGAAATTAGAAATCATCCAAAACATATATTTGCTGTATAAAAAGCCGAAGCCGCCGTCGCGGCTGCATAGTTGGAATGTGAGCCTTTAGAACCCCCGAAAAAAACTCTAAAATGACCATCTTTTAATCAAATGAATTTGTTACTTGACTTAATCGCTTTGATTCACAGACCATATTCAGAGATAAAATTTTTTCTTATAATTTGTTTTAGTTTTTGATATTTTAAAACCCATTACAAGTAATTTTACCTTTCTTTGCATACTAATTTATTTCTCGACATTTCACAACTCATTTAACTTTAAATCGATTTTGATTTTCTACCATGACATGCATACATACACTTCCCTAAATAGTTTCAATTTGTTTATTTTTCAATGGATTAGCTTTTAAATTACATTATATCGATTACTATTATTAGAGAAAAATATGTATAGAAAAACTCAAATCATAAATTCCTCTAAGCTTGTTGGCTTGTTTGTTGGTACCCTTTTACACTTCAAGGTTACAAACCGTCATTGTTATTTTTATGGCAAAACTTTCCATTCATAATGAAAAAGAACTAAGAAAACTACTCGCAACAAACAAAAGGAGTAAAATACAACTAACGAAATTGACATACTAAGTTAATAATATAAAGATTATACTTGTGCTGTGTGGATTCGAGGAAAACTCCGGGGGAAAATAAAAGTTTTTTTTTTGTTTTTATTTTTTTTAATTAACCTTCATATTAGTACGAGTACTAAAATAATCATATTGTTTATTTATTTATAGCACATTTTCAAAATCCACTGAACCTTTAATAATGAAGTGGTAAATAAAATAGCATAAAAATATGTACAGAACGCTTATTTAATGTCACGCAGTAATATATCAAAAAAATCGCTCTTCAAAAAACGAGATTAAAATTTTTAATTTCCTCACACCTGAATGGAAAAATAACAAGATATTTGTATGAGTTTTTTACACAAGATGAAGAACGCGGTACGAGAAATAAAACTTCAGTCTTAACTACAGATGGGATCGTGAGTAACTATTCACTCAGCTCAACTCACGATAAAAAATTTTTACTCATGCGCGCTCACTATAAAATAATCTTACTCATGCACGACCTTACACTTTTAGCGGACGCACGCTCAAGTAAGTGGAAAAAATAGTCGCAATCACGAAAACTCACTCTTACGAAATATTTGCGAAAAAACTATAAAATAATAAAAAAATATGTAAAAAAATTAAATGAAAAAAAAATTACAATAAAGTAAAGAAAAAAATAAAAAACAATCACGTTAAAAATCTACTCATGCACGCTGATTGGCGCTGATTTTTTTTATGGCCACGTTCATGCACGCTGACGTGATTAACACAAAGAAATAATCACGATAATGTCCATCTTTAGTCTTAACGCTAAAATCACGTTTGTTGAAATATGACTACGTTGCATTAAAGGAGCGATGTGTGAGAATTAATACTTTTTTTAGCTGTACCAAATCATGTTTGGGTGTCCGTTATTTAGGTCGAATAAAATAAATAAATAAAAAAGCACAGCTAAATAAAAGAATTTATTTTGTGAAAAATCATGTTTGATATTTCATTTTAACAATAATTTAGATTAATCTAGACAAACAAAATTATATTGTTTTTTGTTTATCTGTTTTGTTTATCTGAGTTTTACGATTTTTCTGAAAATTTTACTGGCAGCCCTGGTTGCAGCCAAATAATCTGACACGTTTCGAATTTGGACTACGAGAACCGTATGTGCTCAAGCAAATCCGAAATGTGCGGTGTGATGCAGTCTTAAGTATTTTTTCAAAAATTTTTCTTTATATTTTTATATCAGATTAGTGAAGGTTTATCGAGATAAAGATATTTCATTTTGAAAAACTGAAACTGAACTAATGAGCTGCTGCATTAAAATCACTGCAGTGCAGCCGCTTAATTAATTAGATTGAAAAAAGGTAATTAAAAATACTTTGTGATCGAGTCACAAACTTATTGTGAAAAATTAAGTTTAAGCTAAAAAAAATATCAAGAAAATTAACCTAAATTAAAATTGTAAAAATCCACGACACAGGTGATGCCGCAGCATCTAGTTATTCAAGTTCGACGAAATGTTATTATCTATTATCCATCCATTCATTAAATACAAAACACCTGAAACAAAACCTAATTTAAGATGAATTTAATTGCTTATAAATATTTGTGAAAATATTCTATATAACAATAAATTGAATTGCTAATTAAAAGCGCTGACAAAAAGTGGGAAGAACAAAATCTGAGAATATCTACATAAGTCTCGAAAAATTAATAATGTTTTGTAGAGTAATCCAAGTGAGGGGCTGATCATTTCAAATTCAGTCTCCAAAAAACAATTAAACTTGATGACGATTATGAAAGACAAGAAAGTGACTCATTGCTCTCGGAATGCAAATACCGATAAAAGTGTGTTAGTTTGTTAAATTTATTGTTCTTGATGCGATGGGTAGATTTTAATCAATTCAATTTGAAATATTTTATTTTGCAGACAGACATCATAGACAACGGGCGCTATATTTAAAATTAAATATTCGTATTCTCGAATATTGTTCGCATTTGTGTTCGGGACTACTTTAAATTCATGATTGTTACATCAATAGAATGTACTCGTATGCATGTATGCACTAGTGGACCCTTTTCTCCACTCATGGAGTTGGTGTATAGAAAGAAAAAATCCCAATTAATGTATAATGCCAGTTGCTTTTAAAGAAACTTTATTTTTTGATAGTTTACAAAAAATCAGCCAAGTTCCGTATTTTTGGCAAAACTCACTCTCTGAGAATTTCCTTTATCTATTACGATTAGGGATGCAAAACGTGACGGATTTAAATCATTTTGACGATTTTTTAGAGCGAATTTTACAAAATTACGATTGACGATTTTTGTTAGTGTCCTCCCTTATATTTTGACGATTTTTTCACGTCACTACTTTTTGCTCAACTTAAACTCTACGTGGGACAAAATGTCAATCTCGATAGAATAAAATATATATATTGAAATGAATTGTTTGGCTTGAGTTCAAATTTGAGTTTACCCACTTCTTCTTAATTTTTAAGAAATTGTTTTTGCATAAATTCATTATTTTATTAAGAGACTAGCAGAACGGATCAGTAATGATATCGAGGTCGCTACACCATCTTATCAGCGTTCTTTGTTCGATTTTACCACTTGTGACGTTGGATAACAATGACTAGGAATATCAACTATTTAACCGTATAATTTATCGAATTGGAATACGAAAAGTGCAATTTATTCATTTCTTACAAGTTAAATCCATTTCGGTTAGTACGAAATTCCATACTCTCCCGCTTTTTCCAGCGCCATTGGCTGCTGAGATCAAGCTATTTTCCATTTTTGTTTACCTTGTTTTTGTCTTTTATAGTTAACTTTCTTAGTATTCAACCACCTGTGACAATGTAAACATGGAGTTTATGACGGGTGCCTTCGTTTTTAATAATTAATGTTTATGCTTAATTTTTTGAACTGTTTAGATTTCTACTAAAATGAATATTGAACTAAAATATAAAACATATCAAATAAAAAATTAACGTTTATTTTGGAAAATGTATTAACTGTTTCGACACAAAATCTGTTCAAATCTTGCTTTAAATTGACCAAACATGTTTAAGATATTGTTGAGTTTTCCATTATTTGAATTGTTAATTTTCAAAAGAGAGATTGTTTTATTTATATAAAATACTATTGGTTGTTGTATACAACAGAAGATTTTTATGTGACTATTTTTTGACGATTTTTTTTAAATATTGACGATTTTATTTGCAAAATTTGACGAATTTTCGGAAAATATTACTGGCACCCTTGATTACGATGCACAAGATACAGTTTTATTTCAAAAATAACACTTTTTGTCTATACGCTGTTTTATAATTGACAGAGTCTTGTTTTTTGTTAAAGCGACAGTCGTAATACACATACCCCAAGAATTTCCTATCTGTTTATTGTATATTTCGGTGCAAAAAATATAGCTTGATGTATAAATTAACACCTCTTATGTGGTCACTCTCTGAGAATTTCTATTACGGTTCACAAAATACAGTTTTATATAAAATAGAACACTTCTTGTCCTTGTGCCCGGTAATTTTTAATCCATTTATATCTCACACGCTCCAGTCATGTCTCAAAGAACGTGATTTTTGAGTTAGACTGCTTTTCCACAAGTAAAGCTTACTTTGGCAAAGTAAACATGCTCTACACGCAAAGTTTACTTTAACAAATTTTGTATTCTTTTGTAGATGAACAGGCAAACCAAACACACACACATGCAACCAAATACAAGTATGTGTAAGGGACGAACGAGAAGAAAGCAACTTTGCGAGTACATCGTAGTCTCTACTCCCATTCATCTTTCCCTGAAAAAGGGCATATAAGAATGCAAAATAATACTCTCATCGTTCTTTATTTTGTGTAAAATATCTTGTTTACTCATCCCTTGAAGGGAGAAAATATTTTTGTTTTTCCATTGATGTGAGCAAATTAAAGAGATATGATTACTTTTACTCTCATTCTTTGCTGTTATAGCGTCCATTATGCAAATTTCAAGTGTCTATTTATTACGGTGCACGAGAGCGCGAAGCAAGTGACAGACGGACAGACATTTTAGCGAAACAATAATTTTGTTCTGTTAAATTTTGTATGTGGAACCCTAAAAGAATTGAGATAGACATTGTCAAAACTTTTCACTTACGATCATTCACGTACAGTCAGGGGTGTTGGATGTGACGATTTTACATAATTTTGACGATTTTTTTACCGAATTTTCCAATATGTCGATTGTCGGTTTTTTTGTATAGAACTCTAAACAGATTGACGGTTCACACTATCACTATTATTATCACTATTATTATAACAATAATGCCTGGCAAATAGATTTATTTATCTTATATGCAACAAATGTAAATCAGACGAGTAAAATTATGTATAAATTTTGTCATAATATAAATTACAAGACATTAGTTATTATCATAATATCTATGGATTTTTCATATACTTTCATCCACCAGTAGTTTTTTATCTCACGTTCACCATCACTTGTACGTGTGCAAAGAAAAATTAACAACGATCACGAAAACTCACTCTCACCAAATGCTCACGAGAAAAATAAGACAAGTTAACGAAAATAAAAATATTTTTTTAAAGAATTGCTACCAAAAATGCTCACATTCCATTTATTTCAAAATTTTCAATTCAATTTTTTTAAATTCTCAATTACATATCAGAACTTTAAAAACACAAATAAATTTCACAAAAATTCTACTCTTGTTCGCTCACTCACGGCGAATATTTTTGCACTCACGCTTATGTTCGTTCACGGAAATGAAGAAAAATATTACATACAATCATGCATGAGCATGCGTGCTTCACGCTATATCTTCATCAAACGTGCTACAGAATCTACTGATTTAACAAACTGAAAAAAACAAAAGCAAACACTGTAAGCGGCTGAAAAAGTAATGAAATTCTCATTTGAATAAAAAATTGTTGAATAAAAGTAAAACCTTTTTTCTTAGAAAAACAATTTCATCATCTATAAAAGTTATTATTATAATTATTATTTCTAAATTTATTATAATCAAAAGTAAAATAAACTAAACAAGTGAAAAAAAGCACAAGCATCTATCTATCTATCTATCGGTTTTCGATTTAATAGAAACTGCTTTGAAAAATGTTGTTTGTTTTTTCATAGAAAATAAAAATAGTTTTTCAGCAAGTTGTTTTATCCCAACCAACACAAGGTCAAGCTTTCAGAATATCTGATTTTAACATTTGATTGTCTTAAGCACCCTGTAGTTCATCGTGTATTCCAACAGGATGGTCAGAAACTTGATTTTCTGATAGATAAAGACCTCCTTTATGACTTTTGCAATCAGATCACTTGCCAGTACTTGCATAAAATATAGCATTTACATTTCCGTTATTTGCTCGAATAACGTCATAACTTCAAAAAATTCGATGCACAAGATGAGGAACAAACAATACGATGAATAATTCGGCATTCTGAACTCAAAAATCACGTTTTTTTAAGTTATGACGTTTTTTGAGTAACTGAGTGGTATGTTGTTTTTTAACTCCCTGCCAAAAAAGCAGGATTTTATAAGTTTGTTAAGTGAACCAGTGTATTCGCTGATCGGTGTATTTGTACATCTGTCCGTCTGTGGCGTCGCAGTTCCCGACTCGCTTGATCGATTTCCATTTAGTTTGATTTTGTTTGAAAGTTGGCTTGATCGAAAACCTTTTGAACTTTGGCTTGAGAATATATTTTCAAAGGCTTGGAAGATGACATGTGACGACATAATGAAGAATGGCGAGGATTTTTCAAATAAAAAATGTATGAGAAAAAAATTTATAATTTTTAGACTCATGTAAAGAGCGCTTGTAACTCAACAATTTGGGAACAGTAGCTCGAAATCGACAAAAAAGTACATACGAGTATATGCGCAATTAGTTATGAAATTCACAGAAATATAATATTAAATTTGCAAAAGTGTTACTTGTCCAACAATTTCTTTGTGTTTGTTGGGTATTAATAATAAAGTACAAACAGACGCAACTCAAATATCGAAAACGTAAGTCTGCTGCCCTCAAAATCTGCAATATCTATAATTATATACACTAAATACTGTTTTTGCGCGAATTTGATTTTACGTGAGTCTAATCAAATATTTCATTTTGTTTTAATGCGATTTGATTTGATTTAACAAAGTCTAAAAATGTGAAAAATTCGTGGAAGAAATTTTATTTTATGGTGGATTGTATCAAAAATGCTGGTTTAGTGATACCAGAATGTGAGAACCAAAATGTCTAGGGAATTTTGGCCCACGCGGTGATTTACATTTCAGGTCAGCAGCTAAGGGTTCACTCCGGTAAAAGAGCAGAGGGTTAATTTGAATATAACCGGCAGAGAAACGCGACAGACATAGATGTGAGAAACTGCAGTAACGAGGCGAGCTGCAAAACAACCAAATTGTAGCCGGACGAATCAGTTGAAAGTCTTTAAACTTTGTGCGCAGAATTTTATTACCAAAGAGCTTACATCACATACAAATTGAATCCATTATAATTATCAAGGTTGTCACTTCTGTGACTCGGAATTGGATTTGAAAAGACGACAAAAAAGCACTTCAGTGTGATGAATTTCAATGTTATCGATTTTATGTTCAATCTAGAATTATTATCTGTTTTGAACATAAAACCAATAACATTGAAATTAATCACACAAAAGTATTTTCTGTCGTATTTTCAAATCTAATTCCGACTACATTGCATTCTGTGGCAGCCCTGTATGATTTGTCTTGTAGTTGTAAGGTGTCTTTTTTCAGAATGTTGGGTTTTTAATTTTTTTCATAATGTCTGAAAATGATGATTAGTTAATTGAACATCTACGAGTATCACAAATAATTGAAATCATTAAAATCATTTATTATTTTGATTTTTACCACTTTGAAAATCGTGAGTTTAGCTATTTTTCACGCTATTTAAAAAATCTAATTATGAAAAAAAATTACTAAAAGGTACTTTCCAAGCAAAAAAAAAAAATATTTAAATAATAATGATAAAACATCATTTATTATGCATGGTTTTTTCATTTCTTTTTGTTTGAGATACCTTTCGTGCAGAAGTATAAAACTCCATTATTTTTTGCCAATGCTAAAATAATAGCTAGTCTTTCTAAAAAAATTTTTTTAAACATAAATGCATGCCCAAAGTTGCAATAGTAACCTCATATAATATATATCTTGCAAAAAATCTTATTATTGAAAACTGAAATAGCACAGTAGAATTAAAAAAAAATATTTTTGTGCTCCCATTTTAAACTTAACAGAACTAACAAAATTATGTGGCAGTTATTTCAAATCAAATCGAAGGCACAGCAGATTATTAAGGTCAATTTTAAACACCAAATAAAAAAATTATATATCTTTTTTGACGTTTCCTTGTGACATCAGCAGCCCTGGTTCTTAATTTAATTTAAATTAAAACTGTCTAATATTTTACGCTTTTTTTTCAAAGATTTGTTTTTGTGTCACAATTTGGTTAATCGATTATTCGACATCTTTCAGGAACTTATAACGGGTTTGAAAATTAAGAATCCGCCGGTTAACCGACGTAAGATTTTCTTACAAATTCTAAAATTTATGAAAGTAGAGTCGGCAAACATGACATCTTTTAAATTTTGTTCTCATTTTTCATATAAATTACACTTTGAGTCGTATTTTAGAAAGTTAGAATCTTTTCATTATTAAAAAACGTTACTTTCAGAGAAAAAAATCGTTAAGTTGTAATTTTCAAAATTACGAAAGAAATTTCGCCAAATCTGGCAGCCATGATTCAGAGGAGTGTTTCAGTTAATGTTGCCATTCTGAAAAAATATGCCAAACCTCTTCAGTGTAATAATCGGCAGAGAAAGTATTGGATAAGTTTTGATAAAATAAAACTATTTTGTAGACTAAAGTTACAGATCCATAAATATTTGACTGATGGGTTTTTTTATGAAAAAAAAAATTAACTATTCGGCATTCGAAAAATCTACAATTAAAAACCCGGTTGGCATAGTAAAGAAAAACCGAATGAAAACTCATGAAAATAAATTTTTCTTTTAAAATAGTAAAATTTGTGAATTTTTAATTTTATTACGATTAGAACTAAAACTTTTGTTAAATGTTAAAATAATGTATAATTACAATAATTAGCTGCATGATGTCAAAGTTCAACACGAACGTTAAGAGAAAAGAAAAATAAAACTTTCACAGCGTGTGGTTCATTAAAAATAAATTTACAAGTAGGAGTTCTTGAGGAGGCTTAAAGTGAATTGTATGAATGCATACATATAAATACATATACACAAATATATAAAAGGTCGTGGGAGGAAATACACAAAAAACAGATGTGAAGACATAATTGACTCCATGGTGAAGCGCTGCGCTGCCGTTATTGCCAACAAGGACTATTCCACAAAATATTGATTTATTAACTTAATTTTATTTATTGTTTATTTGGAATATTCCCCCTTATTACAGTTGGCGACATCGACGTCACTTCAACACAATACCTAAAAATTGGAGCTTGTCTCAATTGTTTCAATTGAAAAAATTCAAGGTCATTCTTGATTCTTCAGTTTGGGGCCCTTTTTCATTGGCGCTATTTTCTCCTTAAGCGAGAAAAATTATCCCAACAGTTTTAGTAAATTGAAAAAGTAAAAAAAAATTAAAAATTTTTTCAGTTGAGGCATAACAAAATCATTTTCATTTAAACTGTAACATCTTCAGTGTAGACTCTAGAGCATTAAATAAAATAAATCTCTAACAATTAAAAACTAAAATCAACACTGAAATCTATAACTTTTTTTATTGTTATCTTCAACTGCTGTAAATCATCAACTAATTTCTTTTTTTAAAATTAAAAGCTTTCCTGTCAAATTCCTAAGTACTTTCATTTACTTAGCAAACTGATTTTTGTGTCGCCTTATAACTTTTTCGTGAAAAGCATATCAGTTCGAGGCGACAACAACATGACTTTCTTGTTTGTTGTCATTTATTTGGGTGAGTGAACATTTTATAATTTGCCAGAACTAAGTTTTCGTGTGCCGTCTCATAAGTGTCATTCGCTTATGAATGAGGTTTGTTAAATTGATTATGAAATCAAAACGACAAAGAGAAGAGATCTTATCTTTTCAGTAAATTAAGAGTGATTAAAGCGGCTGATGGACTAGACACATCAATATTTTGATTTTTTTTTTGTAAACGTACGCACACAGACTTAAATATTGAAGCTGAATATTGATGTGTCTGGCCGCCGCTTGAGACTGTGATTCCTTTTAATCTCGCTAAAATTAGAGAATTCATTTTTATAAAGAATATAAATGAAACGAAAATAGTTTTTCAATTAAATTTTTACCTACCATTATTTTATTTAGCTTAAAAATCGTAGTTTTGTCTTTTTTTACTTACACTTACCTGAAAAAAATAAATAAAAAGAATGTCGTTAAGAAATGTTCTGATACAGATTTCTTAAAATGTGTAAACGGAGTGGACTTAGAATGGGACTATTTCTCAAATTCAAACAGTATTCAATTTGGTTTTTAGTAAATGGAACGATTTACTGCTGTTGAAGTTGAATACAAATAAGAATTTTAAAAGTAGAATATATTAAAAAAAAAACATGTTGAAGCAAGTAATTTGTATATGCAGAAGAAAAATTATTAAAAAAATAAAAAAATTTGTTTTGTTTGATTCAATATATTTTTGATCATGTTCGCTGTAAATATTTTTGAAAGCCTTTTTAAATGATACTTTTTTTGAGATCAAATTCATATGGAGAAACATATTTTCTTAAGTTAAACTAAATGAAAACATATATTTTTTTTAATGTTCAGATTTTTTTTTATTATTCCGAAAAAAAAATCGATTTCCTTTCCATCAAGCTTGTATAATCGATTTTGAAATGATTAAAGTTGTGTGAATACGACTTAAACAACACTTATATGTGGATTCGTTTTAAAAGGCTTACAAAACATGGGGAAATACGTATTGTGTCATATAGGAGCATGCACTAACATGACGCAACAGGACATTATTATAAGTAATTGTTTGCTTTATAAATTCTCAAATATAAACGTTTAATGTATACAATTTTAAAACATTCTGCTAACTTATTAGGGAACACTCTAAGAAAAAGCAATTTTCTTAAAATTTGTTTGTGCTTTCTCTCCATGATGTCGGTTGTGTTGGTTGATAAAAATAAATTTTAATTTTCTTAACAAAAAAAAAATACCTACATGAAAAAGGAAAATATAACTTAAACATTCAAGAATTTTAATGACTTAAAAATAAAAACTTTTAAATGTGCAATTCAACAATTGGCTGCCCTAAAAATACCAAGAACTTCTTATCTCAGCACAATAACTTGTATCATTTAACAAGGGCTGTATTTTTTTAATTATATTTTGTTCCTTTAAGTTTAAATCTTTATTTAAATTTCGTAACATTATGGATGCCGATATGAATTCAGTCGTTAACTATTTGCTGGCCTCATGCAAATTGCATTCTATTATTTTCCACAAAACACTTGCCTAATATGTGCATAATATAAATTCAATAAAACCTTAGAAATCTCAATGACAATCTACAACTTATTTCCATATTTAATATATACTACTTCATAACATAAAATCTCAATTTACATTTGTGTTATTCTCAAAGAACAATAAGTTGAAATAAATAAATGCGATCAAAATTCAAGTGGAATCGTTAAAAACATTTTTGCCAGGATAAAAACGTCATCATTAAAATTAAGTTATCACGTTTGGCCTAGAATTTTATGCGTGTTTTATTCGATTTCGTATTGAGGCGAAATATTTATGGTATCACATCATTTGCATATATTGAATATGCGTGTTGCTCATAAGCGATGCCATTATTGACATTAAAAATATTCTATGAGAGTATGTTTCATATTTGAATTTTATTTATTTACACGAACCGTGTTTTATCAAATAGAAGCCTCTAGCAGGGCTGCCAGATGCTCTTGATAAAAATTCGGCATTTAAAAAAAAAATTAAATTTTAATTTAATTTAAATTTTAAAAGCATGTTCGAGGTTTTCATTAATTTTTATTAATAAGAAAAGAAAAACATAACAATTTCCAGTAACTTCATGAATTTTATAAGAATATCACAGTACATATTTTTAAATGTTTTATAAATATGTATGAACATGTGAGATTTTTAAGAAAAATATATATTAACATTTAAGTGGACCGTAGAATCTTAAATACATATTCTGCATACAGTTCTGAATACATTTGGGAATAGAAATTGTTTACTAAATTGGATTTATTAAGTTTGAATTATCCTTTAGAATAAAGAATTCCTTCTAAAGTTTCATTTTCTAAAATTGGACCAACTTGACAAAACGAATAAAGCAGAAGTTCTTATTTTTTAGGCTACTTTCATGTACAATTTTTGGAATTTAGTCCCAAAATCAATGAGCTGAAAAATGTTGTACTGTGTTATTCTATATTTTGTAATTAATTATTCATACGGAGTCCATTCTTTCAGCTCCGATTGGAACAAATTGAGAGAGAGGAAAGCATGACCTCACATGTTTCTAATTTTAAGTTTGTTTGTAAGTTTATTTTTAATCAGTGATAGTTTAAAAAATATTCGGAAACACTACTTACCATGATGCAAAGTAAATATATATGTAACGAATTCAATAAATTCGAATATATATTTTCATCAAATCTATTTTTAAAATTTCTTATCTCGAACCAAAACTTTTCTGCGTCAGTTATTTTACTTTTATTAATATTGAAATATTGCAAGTTTTACTAATTTTAAAAAAGGGCAAACAAGTGGCCTAAATTTCATTAAAATGATACAAAGGGATATCTATATATAAATAGGAAAAAACAAATTTTTAGATCTCTTTTTCTCCTTTGTTTGCCAACCGATTATCTTCATTCCTTTTCCAAATGGTAAACATCGCTGATCTTTAGTGACCCTACTATATATTATTTAAATCCGTTCAGTATTAAAGGAATAAAAGGCTCATAAAGTTGACACCACTACAAATGCTAAAAATACACAAGTACACGCATTAACTTATGTAAGTATTGGTTCAAGTAAAAAGATAAGCAAATCATTGAGAGTGTTTAGGAGTACCTACATACATACATATGAGTAATAAGATTTTGTAATTAATGTTTATAAGTACCGCTTATTTCTCGGCAGCCAATGGCGCTGAATAAGCAAGAGAGACTGAAATATATAGAGTAGTTATTCATCATAGATGGGATTTCGTACTAACCGAAATTGATTTGACATGTGAAAATGAATAAGTTTGTACTTTTCGTATCCTAATTTGTTAAATAATACGGTTAAATAGTTGATATTCCTGATCACTAGTATCCACCGTCAAAAGTGGTAAAATTGAACAAAGAACGCTGATGAGATGGTGTAGCGACCTCGAAATCAGTACTGATCCGTTCTGCTAGTATGATGAATAATAAAAATTGTTCTATATATAGTACTCTCTTAATAAAAAATAATAATGAATTTATCCAAAAAAATTTTCTAATAAAAATTAAAAATAAAAAAAAATTAGAATAAATAAATGGGTAAAATTCGGGTTTGAACTTGAGCCAAAATCAATCGTTTCAATATATAAAAATAATAAGATTTTGTTTATAAAAGTGTGTGTTTGTATGCAATTTTATTTCACTTATTGTTTTTTCCATGGGGAAGGGAATTAGTAATTAAGTAGTTTCTTCTCTTTAAATGAATGCAACTAAAATGGGTGTTCGTTTAAGCTGACGGCCGAGTTTCGACCATTTGGCGTACTCTAGTATTATTAAAAGGGCCATAAAAAGTGTCATTTGCACGAAAGAGAGTCCAAAGTCATACTTTAGTGTCACAAAGACAACGCTGCTAATTTGGCACATTTATTATTTTATAGCAATTCTTTTATATTTGTTTTTTTTTCCTATAAATCTACTTTACAAATAATTTCACTTTATTTGGCTCATTAACAAACGCACTTGTCTTTTATAATTTTTTCTACACAATTTGTCACAGGTCCTTCTTCTTTGCTTACATATTTCATATGATAGCGTTAATATTCCAGAACTTTTTTTTCAAATTTTGTACCGATAAAAATTTTGTATACGTTCAATATTTGCGGACGAATGTGGCAGAACCTCAATTTGTTTTACAAATTCCTTATAAAACTGGAAAAGCCTTTGTGGATTCCCCTCGATTTATTTCAAAACTTGTTTCCCAAAAATTACGTAAAGTAATTTCAGAATTTTTCAGTATGTGTTCAAATTCAAGTAATTGCAATTCTCGCTACTCAGAGTCAACTATAAGTCTCGAAAATTTCTTAAGAATATCTAAAATGGTATTGATTATTTTATTCATTATGATATTTGGATTTTTTAAATTAAAGTGATTTAAACTTAGTTTCAAAATCAAATCGTTTTCGTATTTCATTGAGCATGTCTATATACAAATTTGCACAATTAATCTACGTTCAGACGTTTCATGTGTTATTGAGATGATTGCTAATTTATAGGCGAGTGTGACGAGGGGAAAGGAAACGAGTACTCAGGTTAATGTACTGTCATTACGTTTTGCTTTCGCAGTCGTAATTTTAATCCTGAAATTAGTTGTAAGTAAATGTCGTCAATTACGACATTCGATATCAAACGAAATTTCTATACAAATTCAAAAAATGTTGTGTGGGATTTCATTCGATATCAAATGCGGTAATTTGCCCCCTGCATTGTGTGAACACCAATAAAAGTTCAAAGAAGAAATAGTAAGAATCTTGTCAATAAGACTTGAATATCTGAACGTAGACTTATTAATTATATTGTGAATTTCAGATTTGCTAAACCTAAATTTTAATATTAAAACTTTAGCATAAAATCTCAAATAAATTCAATCAAGTTTCAAAAAGTTATTTTGGTCTCTATCAAATGAATTTCAATATTTCTTGTTCATAATATTATATAACATAGCTTCACGTATTGTATTGTTGACTTGATAAAACTCGGCATTTGTTTACCTAAAATCGGCACTTGGTTAATTTCTAAAGTAAAAATCGGCAAAATGCTGAAAAATCCACACTTTTGGCAGCCCTGGTCTCCAGTAGTAACTCTGTGGCAGGAGCATCTACTGAAGCAGCACCGCAATAGCATGATTGTTCTGTTGCATATCAGTATGTTTTTACAAACATGTATTTATGTTTATCTAATAAAAATATGACTGGAATGTAAATTTAATTTTCTCGAAGAATTTTGAAGGATTTATGCAGAATACTGATTTTAAAAAATAATTTTGAAGCGCATAATATGAGTTAAGGACACGAAACTTGTCGTATAAACTGGATATTTTTTAGGCAAGCACGTTCAGTTTTTTAAAATTGCTCGTTATTCTTACTTAATTTCAGTTCATTTAAATGCAGATGGAGGTATTTGTAATCGTTAGAAGAATTTTATTTGAAAATAAATATCTATTAAAATTTTATGGTATTTAAAATACTTTTGAAAGTGAATGTGAAAAGTGGGTTTGAGTGTCTTATCTTTTCGGCGAACTTGCGAATCATAATCATTATTGAAAATTTTTATGTTTGTTAGAAATAATATTATGATAATTTTGAAAATAAACATAATCCAATCATAGTGTGTTGTTGATAGACTTTAGTCAGCATTTTTTAACTTCAGGACATCATTTCCAATATCTTATTATTTTTTAAATTAAATGACACAGCCGAGTGCGAATCCGACTCAAGTACGAAAAGGGAGACCAAAATACTCTCAAAATACTGATCCGATCCCAATAAAACATGAATTGTGCACAACTATAAGCAAATATCTTTGAAATGGTGTAAATTTTGTAAAAATCGGCTACACAATGTGAGAATAAACTGAATTACGAAAAATTGCCTCGCCTATTATTTTTTTTAGTATTTATTGTTATAGTGGACATAGTAATAAAAGAATACAACATACAAAAGATCCATGAACGAAAGTAAATTTGACATAAAAAAGACACATGAACGAACGAAAACAAGTTTTACACACCCATTTACTAAATTGATCGGTACACTATTAAAACCAAAAGCGTGCAGTAAAATGACCGGATCACTTCGTTCAGTTGGGTGATTCGTTCCTGAGCTACACAGCTGTAGTATGGAACCTTAATTTCAAAGGAGTCGCAAATAATTCTTTAGTAAACCAAATTCGTTGCAATCCGTGTTTGAACAAGAATCTAAGTTTCTAAATATTGACCGTTGTTCGTTAAGTCAGAAAAAATATGTTTCTCCACGAAAAATTCTTCGTTTCATATAGAAATTGAACCCGTGGCCCCCAGGCTGACCGGGTCATCCCGTATTAAAAGCTAAAAGTGAATATGTATGTAATATTGTCGTCCGGAAGTTACCTTCACGTATCTTTAAAAAATTGTGTCTTTGGGAGCTTGCTTCTGAAGTTTCAACTTTAAATACAAAAGAATTATTAGATGAGGCGAATTTGCACTACTTCCGGAGCACAAGTTTAGAGACTCAGCAAGTCTTGAGTTTTTGTGATATACGTGAAGATAACTTCGGGAGGACGATATGTCAGAAGATGTTATACTTGCAATTCAATTCAATTAGGAATTAATCAGGGTTGTCAGAATTGGATTTGTAAAGATGACAAAAAATACTTTTCTATGATGAATTTCAATGTTCAATCTAAAATTACAATCTGTTTTGAACATAAAACCGATAACATTGAAATTCATCATAGAAAAGTAATTTTTTGCCGTCTTTTTAAATCCAATTCCGACTACAATTGTTTCTGTGACAACTCCGCATATGTTCGTATCTAAATGTCAGGTATTTACACGATGTACCTTTTTGAAGCTATTCAAACAGCGTAAACACTTTCCTGATCTCATAGTTATTATGTCTTTAGAAAATTAGATATAGAAATGCGTTTGTATGTAGATATGTAAATAATTTAACATCATTTTATTTTTATTATATTGTTTTGCTTATTTTTCATAAAATCTCATTCAAAAGTTTAAAGCAGAAGGAGAAGAAGGCTGCTAATATATTTCTTGTTGCCATCGTCAAGGCTATCAGTTGTAACAATATAAAAAAAGATATTTTCTTTTATTTTTAATAAAATTTACATAAAAAATCTATTTTGTCGTTACAAGCAGACTGAAAAAAAACGCAATAAAATTTGTTGTTAAAAATTAATACAAATATAAAATATAGATACAATAATAGAAATATCTATCTGTTAAAAAAGTTAAAAAATTCTCGTAAATAACTTAGTTGATTTGGCGTATCATAAGGGAATACATTCTGTTATTATTATGTTGTTAACAAACAAAATAGCAAAGACGACAGAAATAGCAAGTCAATGAACTTTTATTCTCACACAACACAAAAGAAGAATCAAAATAAGCAAAGACATTGCTTTTCTATTCAAGGTAATAGAAAACATTCAAACGTGTTGTGCGCCTTGGTTTTTTATGTAACAAAAGCAAAAAAAGACTCCAAATGAACAATAATAAACCGGTGGCTTTAAAATAAAATGCCTTAAGGCCGGCTAGTTAGTTGCTGCTAAGAACGTTAATATTTTAAACATTAAAAGATATATTTTGTAGACATACATTTTTCCAGACACTTTGTCGGCATTTTATGTACAGATATTCCCAAGCAATATATTTTGAAACAAACTGATACTTTATTGTCTATTAGTAGTAGAGAGAGAGAGTGGTGTATTAAAAATATATTTTTTCTAATTCTTTTGGTTAATAGAGGAGCTCTTATCGCACAACATGTTGTAAAACTTTAAGTCTAAAATTAGTACGACTAAGAGGTGCGTAAAGGTTGTTGGTTTTAGTCTGAAATGTAACAACTGGAGGCAACTACTGGTCTCTTATGACACCATAACAAGGAGATCATAGTTGCACGGTCTCTTTCTTAACAAAAATTAACTAATCATGCTCAGAATGTCGTTAAACGTTTGGATTGATTGAAAAAGTAATTTCAGACAAATAAGGAAAATTAATTAATTTCAATATGCACGGCAGAACATACAAACAAGTTGATTTCGTAAGATTTCAAACCCCACAAACTCATTGTTTATATCGCTCCTTTATTGCAACGTAGTCATATCTTCAGAAAACTCGTTCGTCAGAAAACGCGTTTAAAGTTTTTTCAAAAGGTGAGTAGATAAGATATTTGTATACATTTTTTACACAAAATGAAAAGCGATACGACAAATATTTCTGCATTCTTAACTCAAAAATCACATTTTATGAGATATGACTATTTTGCAATAAAGAAGCGATATGTATTCTCACTTTTTAGGCAGCATTGGCTTCATTTAAATTTCAGTTAAGAATCCAGAATGCGTACCCTTCTTCATCTTGTATAAAAAATTGATATAAATATCTTGTTTACTCACCTTTTGAGAGAAGAATCCGCTAACATGGCATCAAATGCCATTCAAACGCAGCTTAACCTACTTGGAAATTGGTTAAAAAAGTGGAACATTAAAGTGAATGCAGAAAAATCTACCCACGTTACATTTACACTTAGAACTGGTGACTGCCCTGCCGTAAACCTAAATGGAGATGAAATACCGAAATCAAACGACGTCAAATATTTAGGTCTTAACATTGATCGTCGCCTAACTTGGAAAACGCATATAAAACTGAAAAGAAAACAACTGAAAATGAAAACAAATAAAATGTACTGGCTTCTTGGTCCAAGGTCAGAATTAAGTATAAACAACAAATTACTGTTATATAAAACTGTGTTAAAACCTATATGGACCTATGGCATACAACTATGGGGAACCGCTTCCTACTCTAATATTGATATAATTCAAAAATATCAGTCGAAAATCCTTAGGCTTATAATAGGTGCTCCATGGTATGTACGAAATACTTCAATTCACAACGATCTCAATATGCCATATATAAGGGATGAAATTAAAAACTTCAGCACAAATTATTTGCAGAGACTAAGCGACCATCAAAACATTCTAGCAATAACGCTGTTAGACGACAGTGACGAAGTTAGACGATTAAAAAGACTGCACATACTAGATCTCCCGTTTAAATCTTAAATTACATTTGTTATATTTTATTGTTTATTGTTAAATTTAATGGAATTTAACGCTAATGTTATTTTTTTTGTTAATGTATCTATTAAATTTGCTTATTATTTTAATTTTAAATAGATTGCAAATAAAAATACAAACAAAAAAAAAAAATTTCTCCAATGAGGCGCGCATAAATTAAAAGCTTTAAGCTCGTTTACTGAAGAACGAGTTTTTTGAGTTATGACTTTATACAAATAAATGAGCGATATGTACATACGTACAAATCGATAAGAAAAAAAGAATTCTGGAATTGTGTTTTTATTTTATATTTTAGATAATTGATCCACATGCTTAATACAACTTTTCAATACACTAGAGCCCCGACTTGCGTCGTTAATAAGGACCGGAGAAACACGACACAAATCGAAACGACGCAAATCGAATCACCTTTTTCTATATAAATGCACTGAAATTTAATTTATTGGGGAAAATATTGAAAACAAAGTAAAAAATTTTATATTTTTGATAAAAAAAACAATTATGAATACATTTTTATTTATTTCATTTACTGCAACAAATTTTTATAATTATTATAAAGAAATAACAAAACAATATATTAAGAAAAAAAACATAAAAAGTAGATGCATTAAAAAATTGTAATTTATTTAGCTTACATTGAGCTCTCTTCAGATAATAAATCTAAATCAACAGCACGTATATCAATTTGATGATGGTCTTCCTGTTTTTTTTAAACAAAAATGTCTAAATTTGTTGAATTTTTAAAGATTTTTTTGTTGATATATATCTTTGTAACAACTAATGGCTTGATCAACGGATGCTGCTACACCCGTGCTACGGTTTTCGTCAGAATCGTTTTCAGAAAATATATCCATTGCATGGGAAATTAATTGCATAGCTTTGGAAATATTGGCTATTGTTAATTTTTTTCTTCTAATGTATCATCACTTATTATGACATCCTCTTCTGAAACATGCTGAATATTAATGGCTAATAAATTGTGCTAAATACTACACTACAAATGCTAAAAATGGTAATCCACAATGATTCATTAAAAAATTTAACCGTTTTTAGCGACGCAAATCGAAATCAAAACGACTCAAATCAGGGTCAAAACGACGCCACTTGAAATTGCAACGACGCAAATCGAATTATTCCAGTTTTTAAAAAGCGACGCAAATCGAAACGACGCGAATTGGGACGACGCAAGTCGGGGCTCTAGTGTATATATTTTTTGTTATTTCTGCCAATACAAGTTCATGTAGTTATCATCTGTCTATTAAATAAAAATGATTGATATATTTATTTACATATGTATTTCTATTGTGCAGTTCATTTCATCAAACTATTGCATGTTGCGCGGAGCATTCTACTTGATTATCCATTCATTAACCACAATTTGCCAATTAATAATTTTGCATTTATTATAAAACTATTATAAAAATGCTCTTGATTATCGTTTAAACTGGTACAATAATAGAAAATTAGCTAATTTTGAAATTGAATTAATAACCAAGTGATTTAAGTGATTTAATAATTTTTTTTTAACGAATTATACGTCATTTGCACATGGTTGCTTGGAAAATAAATAATCGTAGCAAAATAAATATTCAAATCAAATAGAATATTGTAGAGGTATAATGAAAGTATATTTTTATTCAAGTATGCTTGTTTCTACAACAACATAAATAATTATTTATAACAGACATTTTGCTTTTGCTATTTCTCCTCAATTATCAATTCAAACACCCATCAAATTATTTACATAATTTTTTTCTCATTTCTTTTATTTTATCATTTATTAAATACTTTTCTTAAAAAGTACATTTTTAAAATTTAATTTTTTGGAAAAGGTTTTTTTTCTGAAAAACACTTACTGCCAAACCGCGCTGTCGCACGTATTCGTTCTTTCGTACAATTACATTTAAAACATAAACAAAATTTAGAAAGAACGAATACGTGTGACATTTGTTTTTGTTTTAAATGTATTTGTACGAAAGAACGAATACGTGTGACATCATGGGCCTGGCAATTATTTTAAAATATCCTCTTTTCGAAGTAGTTTTCCCAAAGGTAATTTTTTTAAAAGTAATTTTTTCAACAGATATCTTTGAAAAGGCACTTTTTTATTGCAAAAGGTACTTTTTCAAATAATACTTTTTCGGATGCTTTTTAAATTCATCTTTTAAAATATTAGCGTAGTTTTTAAGACGCTTCTTCTTTAGATCTGTTATTAACTTAAAATTCGATTTATTTAAAAATCCAACAAGAAGGCTGTTTGTTTTTCCGCTTGGCAAGAGGAACTTTAATTTAATACCTAATTTATTTGCGTGTTAGAATTTGTCTTCTTTTCCTTTTCTTTGTTCTCAGTAACTTTTTATCTATTTAGCATTTATTTTCTATACAATTTAACTGAATTTGTTTTAATATTCTCATAATTCATATTTTAATTACCGTGGTACTATTTTCATCATCCCCTTCCTCCTCATCTTCATCTCCGTCGTTGTTAAGATCTGTGGCCGAATCCGAATGACTCAAAGCACCACCCCCACAAAGGCCCGCCGCAGCTACAGGACTGTGAGCTGAACCAGCCATGCTGCCACCACCGCTGCCACTACCCATCAGCATTATTAAAAGTGATGAGTTGTGCGATAAGTTTTAATAATTTAAATATATAAGTAACTATTAGAATAATTTTAATTGTTTTTTAAATTGTTTTTATTTGCACGAACACACAACGAACGCTCTCAAAAACAAATTAAAATATTTTTAATAATTTACTTTAATTACAAAAAATGTGGTTTTGTTTGAATTTATTCTATTTTATATAATTTTTTATTTCTTCTCATAATTTTCTTTTGTATATCATTAACACATGTACTCGTACATGTGTATGTTTGTATGCAAATATAAATTGTTTTAATACAAAATTATACATAATTTTTTGTTGCTGCTATAAAATTTTTTCAATCTGATGTTTTCAGGAATTCCCGCTCCTTTTGTTGACCCTTTCTTTTTTGTTTATTTTCTTTTTCTTTTTTTGCTTGTTTTATTTATATATTTTTTTTAATTGTTATTATTTGTTAATTTATTGCCCGCATTAATTCAGGATTTTATTTTTGTCTCTGTCTTTAATTTTAATATCTTTTAATAAATATAAAACCAGAATGTCGGTATAAAATTTGTATTTTTCAATCATGACAAATTTTCGTAAATAACCCACAATCGCTAGAAAGAATAAACAGCAGCTTCAAGTACACAGAACTCCACTCCGCTTAATATTTTAATGCTTTTTCGGCAAACGAAACGAAAGGAAGGAAAACATTTTTTAACTTGATTGTGGTCATGGTACAAAAAGCGCATTCGTCATAAAAACAAGATTAACTTTAACACGAAACAGATATACTAAAACGGTCACGAAAACATTAATGTAATTTAAATAAAATGGTTTTTATTTTACAATTTCTTTCTTGAAGGATCTTTTTATTTGTTTAAATTTTATTTCTTAATTAATTTTTGGAAAACAATATTTGTTTTGTGTATGGATGTGTTATATGAATCCAATTGACATGGTTAATGTTTAAAAGCCTTTAAGAAACTAAACTAATATAAAGAGCTTGCAGAAAAGGTCCTGCAAAGCTTTTCACTGTACTAAACTCAATTGAAAGCTTTCATTTTAGCGCCAAAATCTTCATACAAAAAAATTAAAGTTTTGTAACAAAAATGAAAGGACTCGTGAAAATGCAGACTCTTTTTTTACTTTAACACTAAACAAACCGTTTTTAACGATATCAAAAATTATTATTAGTGTCCGACCGAACGGGCTTTTTCAGACCGAATACGAAACCGTACTTTGGTATATTTTCAGACCGAACCCGAGCAACGAACTCAAAACCGATTTTTTTTTATTGAATAGAAAAAAATAGATTTTAGTAATTTTTGTAATTTAATAAAAACAAATTTAACACACATGAAAACCAAAGTATATTAATTTTAATGTAAAAAGGGGACACAAATTGTTTGTTGTGCTGTGAGAAATTGTTCAATAAGTGAAAATAAATAAAAGAAAAGAGAACAAATTCCTGAGAGAAATTAATTGATGTTTGAATTGACAATTCAGGAGAAATAGCAAAAACAAAATGTTTGTTCAAGCGTACTTGAATAAATATATTTTGACAACGTTGTACTTTAATATTTTACATCGTTTAAATTTTGCGTATCTTTGATGGTATAAAAAAATGCATGAAAAATCTTTCCAAATGTCGGTCGGAATCTAAAAATCGTATCAATAAATAAAATGTAAAAATTGTTTGAGATATTCTCCCAATTCATTTTCAAACTGTTGTTGTTTGAAATAAACTAACTTCCCCACAACAAACAACAATTTTTGGAAAATGATTAGGAGAATATCTGAAATAATTTAAAAGTCTGGAATCCCGACTGTATTGATATGATGTCAGCGGAGCCAGTAATAGAATGTATGCTGAAACACACTTCGACTTCATCACCTTCAAACGCTGAACTCAGATTGCGGTCACAGACTAACCGCTTTAATGGTAAATCAGATACCACTGGTATCTGAACTCTTTTCGCAGCTTCGGTTCTTGCATAAACTTCCGCCTGGAATACTGTACAGTTTTCGAAATCGTAATTACACCATTTCAAAATGCAGCATGTCATGTCTCCGCAGGACAATAATGATTCATTTAAAAATGTTTTTTGCCACTTAAACGATTTTGCTAAGCTAACAATACGCATACACACACACACATATATATATATATATATGCAAATAAATATTAAAGTAGTGCATGAAACTTAATAATGATGATCATGAAACCTTCATTATTATATTTTATTCATTTCGTTTCTATTCAATACAGATGTATAACTATAAAAAGATAACAATCAATACTCGAAAGTTAAGAGACAAGTGTGATGAAGTTTGTGTATTCACTTATACAAGAGCCTACTAATATTTAGAAATGTGAAACAGAACATGTCATGCAAAACAATATGCTTTTAAAGATCAGTGTCGCCTGCTTTTGGGAAAAGGGAACATCATTTAAGGAATACTTAAAACATACACAATGAACTAAATCGCAAAAAAAGAAGGCAGACACTCTAAAAAAATTTAAAGTTTAAAATTGCAAATAACAAACTAAAATACGTATTGAATTTGATTTACTACTAGTGTTCTTAATATGTATAGTATATACATATGTACGTACATATGTATGTGTAAAAGTTAAAACTTGAAATTTCATATGCCAGTAATTACACATGGGCAACGTATGCAAAAGATTACATGATTTCATCACATTGACAACATTGCTATTGCGTATTAATAAGAAAATATGAGATGAGAGCGAGAACTACTAAATAAAAATCGTTTCAATGAACAATCTCTTTGTTTTAACGAAGTGAACCAAAGCATTCTCACTCATGGTATGAATAAAGCAACAGTTTGTTTGATGTTCTGATTATTATTCGAAATAGGGTTTTAGTCAATGAACATAATATGTTTATGAATATGTTTATTGATGACCACGTTCATGCAACTCTTTAATAAATATAGAAGAGACGTGCTGTACAACGGATTTTTTAGTGTTAAAAGAACTTTCTCTTGTTTACATTCTCTCCTTTTGTTAAAAAAAAACAAACAATACTCTGCCAAAAAAGCTTTTACCCAGAAACATCCGGTCTTGTTTTCTTGATTTTGATTTTTAACAAAAAAAGCTTTTCTCATCTACGTTTTGCTAAAGGTTAATGTCACTGCATAAGTTATTCATATGTATGTACATGTGTGTATATATGTATACTGATGTACATAACATGTACTATGTATGTACATGTGTATGTACATTTATTTGTGTACTTATTTAGATATGGATGTATATGAAAGTGTTCCAGCATGTCTTTCTAAAGGAAGAAAGAGGTTTTTATTATTTCATACATTCATACATACATACATACATACATAATTACTCTTTTGCGTTGTAACATTTCGTAGAAGAGAGGATGTGTGTGTATGTGTATGTGTGTGACATGTGGGCTGCAGGATTATTTTCAAAGAAAACGAAGCCATAAATTGCATTTCTATGGTTTTCCCTTTATGATTGCTGTGGAAACACATGCACATATTAAAACAGCGAAAGCTTTTCTGTTACCCTTGCAACTGGCTACAGGTGTCTTTGATTTAATTACACAGAATAGAAATTTTCTAATAATTGTCAATGCAAGTGGGATGAATCTTTTTGAGAAAAATGTGTTTTTTTTGCTTGTTATAAGGCAGTACATTGTTGGACATATTAAGTAAAAATCTTATTTAGTTAAAAAAAACTGGAAATGGAATAATTTTTTCCAGCATAAATCATTAAAAGGAGGAAGTAAGATTCAGCGCATATTAAAACTAATTAGTTTGGTACAGAGATGGATGAATGTGAATGTAAAAGTAACCATTTTAGATAGCACAGGTTTATAGAAAGTAAAGTTTTGAAGGTGTGGGTAGCAAACCAACTACGGAAACAGTATGCGCTTGTGTTGGCAGAATTAATTTGATTTCCCAGTATGTCGTCTTATAATGAAAATATGTAACTTCAATTAACGAACTCAAGCCTAATATATTCCCCCATATTCTGTAAGTATTTGTCGACGTCACGACAAGTAGACAGCAAAAAATTACCAAAAATTATATGGATGTTATTTGCGCCAGACCAAAATCTAGTATTTATGAGATTTCGAGCAAATCTAGTTGATTTTGACTAGATTTCCCATATAAAACAAAATCTACTTGGCGACTAGATTTTGACGAAATCTACCCAAAATCTACTAGTACTCAGTGTTGCAAGTGTGTTTTGCAAAAAATTATACTGAAAAATATTGGCGGTATTCAGTGTTTGGTGCAAATGCTCTTGCGAAAGTGCAAATACAAAATACCGTAGCTTTTTTGTGAAATTTAGCGGGAACTCTGTGTATTTTTTGTTGGATTTTACAAAAAAGCTACGATATTTTACATTTGCACTTTCGCAAGAGCATTTGCACCAAACACTGAATACCGCCATTATGCTGCTCAACAATGAATTTTCGAAGGGTGCGCTCGTCAGCTTTTTTGCATTTGATTGATAATTTTTTGTATGGAGTTTGACATTTGAAAATGAAAATGCCAACCAAGTGTTTTTGGTATGGATAGGAAATCTTGAAAAACGTCACGAATAACCCGGTAAAAGTGTCGGTTCACACTCTTCAACTTTTGCTGCTCAACTTTTGAGTTTGTAGGAGAGAGGGAAAATAAGAGTGATATTTGGTACGGAGCTGTTTGTAATCGTGAAGTTCGTTTTGTTGTGTCATTCGAAATTATAAACACGAAGTTCGATGCATATTATTATTTGACTTTTCTTCTCATTCTTTGCTTCGCTCTGAAAATATATACGAAAATTAGTTGAAATAGACTTCTCTGTGGGAACATTTAGTCAACTTCAAAAGGGAATTGAAAATAAGTTGAGCAGCTAAATTTGAAGTGTGTGAACCAGGACTAAACGGTATATATTTTTATAGAGATTTGAGTTAAAATCTACTAGATTTCGAGGTGGTGTAAATGCACTATAAGTCTTTTGAGTGATTCCAATACGAATTTTCTAAACGAGTCGATCGTCTGGATTGTAGGAACCACACAGAAATTATTTTTAATCTAAATATTAATCATTTCATGCACTGGGGAATTGTTTCAACCGCATAGAACTCTTATTTGCCATTTTTATTGTGGCTAGACATTGAAAAATAAAAGTGAAATTTTTTACAACTTTTTTTATTTAACAGACATAAGCGGATTATACATAATTGTCTTTTTTGTTTACAGGTACGAATGAGATTGGAAATGAAAGTAAATCAGGTATGAGCACCACATTTTATTTTATTTATAAAAAATTTTTTTATCCGTTTCCTAAATTGCTTTGTTTGGAATCAAAAAAATGCGATTTTTTTTAATTTAAATTAAATGGAAAAATATAAGTACTCAGTATTGTTATTATTAATAGCTTGATAAATGCGATTGACAAAATATCTTATGACAACTTCCAAGGTATACAAAAAAAAATAATAATAACAATTTAAAAAGCCTCAAAATTGAAAGAAACCTAAAAAATCCCAAAAAAAAACTTTAAAAATTGATCAAACCAATTTTCTTCAGGAACGCCTGCAGTAGTTTTCAAAACGTATTTAACTTCATGTTCAGGTGAAAGAAGATTATAAAATGTCGGCGATTTTGACAAAACTTGGTACTTTTATTACGTTTTGTTTTATTTTAGAAATATTTATCATGAAGAAAAAAATATTAAAAGCCTTTATTACGAATTGCCGTTCCAATTTTTATTGTTATTATTATTAATAATAATAATAATATTTAATGGATAAAAAAATAATAAATGCAAAGCCATTTATCGGTCCTACAAAAATATTGCCTTGAACTAACTGTAAGTTGTGATAATGTTCCTAAAAGAATAAAAAAACATCAAATTATTTAAATAAATATTCCTCGTGTTAAAAAAATAAAATTCTTGAAATAAAAAATTTTCTTTGCGGGGGAAAAAATAAAAAATGAAAGTCAAAGCAATCTCTGAATTTCTATTCGTTTTTTGACTGATTGAATTTCTATGAAAAACAAAAACAAATTAATTTTTTTCCACGAAGGCCCTTAAATACTGATAAAATTTATTTGTTTATTTATTTCTTTTTTTGCACAAAGAAACCTTAGGTAACGATTACCTGCGTTTCAAATAAAAGCTCTTTTCAATGAACTCATAATTATAGTTACAACATTTTCAATGGACCATAGACAAAAAATATTCGTCTTAAAAAGGTAGTTTTTGCTAAAAATTTCGAAGACGTAAATCTTGAGAAAAGGTACCTTTTCCAGTAGTACCTTTTTAAAAAAGTACCCTTTTGAAAAAAGTTACGTTTTGAAAAAAGTTCTTTTAAAAAAAGTACCCTTATTAAAAATTGGTATCCTCTTAAAAAATTTACCTTTGCACAAAAAATACCACTTCTTAAAAGTACGTATTCAAAAAAGTAATTCTTTTAAAAAATATTTTTTCGATAAAGTACCTTTTGCAAAAAACACTATTTCTCAAAAGTATATTTTCAAAAGAGTACGTTTTCAAAAAGTACATTGTCCAAAAAGTTGATTTTTTCCATCACATTTTAAAAAAGTACCTTTTCAATAGTTACCAACCAAATGAATCCCGAAAGTTCGATTCCAATGTGCCGAAATACAACATAAGGAACGTGTGTTTATAAATGTAATTAATATTTTTCAATAAAATGCAGTTTCCCGTATTTAATATTTTTATTACCATATTTTGTATACGTAAGTATCAAAAAGATATGTACGAATTTAAAAACAATACCAAAACTTGTACTCTATGCTCTATACGTTAGAGAGTAAAAGGGGACCCCAAAAAAGTATACATTTTCAGCTTTTAGCTGTTTTTTACCCCTTAAAAGTACAAATACCATAATCAATTAAGATGTATATTGATTTTTTTCTACCTTTATTAGATATTCGATTACCGATTTTAACCGAAAACCACAGACATAACTTTTTATTTTGTCTAAATTCAATTTCTTTTAATTATTATTAATTATCTAATTAAATGCTTTGGAAAAAATTTTTTACCTCGATTTTCTTTAAAGTTATAGTTATATCCAATCTATTGGGTTTTTTACCCAGTGGATCCAACTCTGGCGTATCCAAAGGTGTTGTCGTTATGATGGGCAATGGTATTTGAAAATCATCACAATACTCATCTTCTTCCTCGGTCAAATCATCCTCTTCTGGATAATCCGGACCATACATCCACATTTCACTCATTTTCACAATTTTTTTTATTGATTACTTTTAGTAAAATTTTTACACATCAAAATATTTCAATAGATTTTTAAATCATTTCTCCTGCTTTATTTTGCAATTTTTCAATTGCTAAATATTATGCCAACAAATTTTTTTCTTTTCCTATAATTCTTTTTTTTTTCTTAATATTTTTATTTTTTGTTATCGATTTTAAATTAATAATTAACGAAATTTATGGTGTTATAAAACGCTTTGCAAAAATAAAACACTATTCAAACATGCTGTTTATCACGACGAAGGTACAAGAAGCACTCAAAATCACTTGTTTTTTCTTTACATAAATTTGAAAATTGTATGAAATGAAATTTTTTTTATTGGCAATTCTTTTATTTGAATTCAATTT
The DNA here is from genome assembly GCA_956483585.1 of Gymnocheta viridis. Taxonomy (NCBI): domain Eukaryota; kingdom Metazoa; phylum Arthropoda; class Insecta; order Diptera; family Tachinidae; genus Gymnocheta; species Gymnocheta viridis. Next base: position 27,181,289 of record OY101442.1, on the reverse strand, counting down.
ATTTGCTTTTGTTTTACAAAAAGTAAATAAAATTTGAACTAAAAAAATCAAAAAAAAAAAAGAAAAACGTTCAAGAGAACTAAAATTCAGGAACAACAAAAAAATATAAAAAATTTCAACAATTGTTTCACCTAAGCATACAATTTTGAATGTAAGTGGAAAAAGCCAACCGGGATGGGAGGTGTTTTTCGTTTTTTTTCGTAGACAGTCATGTGTTCATTTGAAAAAAAAATTATTTGTTATTAATCAAATCTTTTGCTTTAGATTTTCTTCCATTTTGTTGTAATTTGTGCTTTTTGTTGAGATTTGTTTCTTATTCTCTTTTTTGTTAATTTTCATGTAATTGTTACAACCACTCAGCCAATGTATGAACACATTTCTTTGAGTGTATTATTTAGAAAATCAAATTTTTTTCTTGTTAACAAGTGACAACAAAAGTTTATTATTTTTTGTTGTTGGGCTTGTTGCTTGTTTGATTTTGATCATTTTTCTTCTCATTTGAAAATAGAATTCAAGTTCAAGTTTAATGCAATCTATGTATGTTTACAAATAAAATTTACAACGAAAAAAAAAAAAATAAAATTACGAGCACTAATCGCTCCTATATTGTAATATATGAATGTGATATCTTAATAAACAAGAAATTGTAATTTAATGCAGCTAAAGTGATCCTTAAGTTGACTTTACACAGCATGTTTTTTACATCTAACCAGCCAGTTTTGTGAACCCTATTTATGTACCATCGTATGTCTGTCAATATGGTCAATTTACAGATGTTTATAATTTTTGCTTTCAAACGTACACGTGTAATTACTCTGACATAATCTTTAATATTTCACAACAAAGCTAATTTTTTTTCGTTGCAACACTTAATTTGAAACGAGAATTTCGTTAAAAGTAGTTGTTGTGAATAAAGTCTGCACTATTATTTCATTACTAATCGTCATAAAATTAAAATAATAAATTAAATCGTGTCATGATAAACATGGTTGCTTTGAAGATACTCTTGAATAGCTTTCGCTCCGAAGGCGTTCCATGCTTATTTTTGTGAGTGGCTGGAAAAAGATGTCTCCTTTGATTTCAAAGCAGAATACTGAAATGCGTGCAGCCACATCCGCCACTGCAAAGTAGTTACTACCAAGTAATTATTTATTTTAATTCAGTCTTATAATTACACTGTGAGTAATTTTTTAAATCGTGGAAAAATAACCATATACGGACACCACTACGTGATAAAAGACCAAAAAAAGAAGACTCTTGTCTCCCAGTTTTGCCCATAGTCATGACTTTTTTTTATGGGCCCCCAAAGATTTGGGGCTTCGATGTTATTTTTGCAAAATAGTGATCATTTTCTCAGGCTCATATGTATCTTGCAAATCGGTCGGAATTTTGATTTACTCTCTGAGGCAAAGGACAAAAATTGTGAACATATAAAATCAAAAAATCAAGATGAAAATCGTAAAAAATTAAAAAAATCGATTTTTTAACCTTTTTTCCACTGTTCAGGTCCATAGGTAGCAAACCGTTAAAAATTCAAGAAAACAATCAACTATAAAAATGTATAAATGTAAATGCATCATCACAAAATTACTGCTAAAAATTTATTTAAATTTAAGACAATATATAATGTAATCATGAATACTTTTAATATTAGGTTTTCCGAGAAAGTGGCCAAAAACTATGTCCTTTCTCTGGAATTACCTTATTACCAAACCCTAGTTTCTACACATTACAAACAAACCAACATTCGAATACAAAAATTGCTAAGTTTTATTCGAACAATTATAATCTCTAATAATTAAAACCACTATACAAAGTTCCAAATTTCACATAGTTTTGAACACTATTTTTTTGCATTTACTTTGCAATCTGTCCCACTGTGCAATACATTTCTTTTAATCCGATATTTTTAGCCAATAAAGGAAACATATAACTACTCCAATATAAACGGAAATAATTTGATTTAAGTATTTCTATTGACTTTTTAGCGACTTCTTTTCTGTAACGTTCACTTTGAAATTTTTGCAACAACTATATTTTGCAAAAAAAAGCCAGTTAAAAATTTATTCAAATAGCATGCAAATTATAAATATTTAGCTAAGTCGAATGCAAGATATAGTGCAGTGGAAATTTTTTTTAAAAATAATTCAAATTTATATAAGGGGGTTTTCACATATAAGATAAAGCGATTTTTGCTGCTTTTATCATACCCTCTCCTTAAAGTAATTTAACAAATTTTCATAAACAATCTAACTCTGTGAAGCTCCCAGCATCTAAGGCCTAAATACGAGTATTCAATGATAACTTGTCTTAATTTCACTTTATTTGAAACTTGTTTTAACCTTTAAGTCAAGTTGTTTAGGTGAAATTTACTCGATCCCACTGATCTTGCTGCTTGTTAATTCAAGCCTACTTCAAAAGCGTACGTTGGCTCAATAAGCTGGAAAATTTGACTGGATTTTATCTTAACCCATAGTAAAGTTTTTTATTTTTTCAAAGGATATAATCACATGGAAAGTTTTTATGAATTTAAAATTTTAAAATCTTCTATTTAATTGCTTCAACCCACATTCTCGATCGGTAATTTGTGTTTGTATATTTTTATAAACTTAATATCCCTAAACAAATTTAAATTCTTTTCCCTGAGCATGTAAGGTGCTAAGTTTGATAATTTTATACGAGTATGTTTAAAAAATAACAAAAGAAACATGTGCCAATTTAACATTTCATCAAAATGATGCATTAAACACGTCATTATAAATGTTTTTTTCTTATTGTGTTAGTTAACCCATTATTGTACAGGTCTATAGATTTGCAAAGTGAAGTATTATAACTTTAAATACTCTAATTAGAGTATGTTGTAGTGACACTGATGTACATTTTTGGCAACAGTTCCGGTATAAGCGATTTGAATAACTACCCAGCAAAAACTTGTTAATGACTTCTATTAAGAACAGCATATTTTTTCACACTAACTACATACAGTTTGCATTATTTTAAAGTAGTTGTAAAACTACTCGCTCGTCAAACATGCTAAAGATCTAGAATTTTTTATTTTCCAGCCACCATTGTCAGTGTCACTCATACAAAGTGTCACTCATACATTCAGTATTACTACCATAATGATTGATGTGATTTTGACAAATCGTCGTCCCGAACTTATCTTCACGTATATCACAAAATCTAAAAAAAGAGAGATAAGACTGATCCTGCTAAAAACTCAAGAGTTGACGAATCAAACCTGGCGTACGAAGCGGGTCTAAGATTCTGAACTGGTGCTCCGGAAATAGTTTAAATTCGGATCATCTAATAACATTTTTTTGGATATAATTTTGAAACTTTAAACTCAAATTCATTAGGATTATCTAGACTCCGGGGCATAGAGGCTAGAATTGGGACAACCTTACAGGTTCGACCTGATTTGGAATGTATGGGCTTCCCTCTTCCCTCTTGCAAACTCAGACTTAGGCTCAAGACAGAAGATGAAACAAATAGAAGATGGGGAACAAGAAATGATTGATCTTAAGAAATAGGAAACAAATCTCAATTCTAGTGTCCGTGATAACCGGACACTGTCTCATAGCCGGGTTAAACGTCGAACACGAAGATTTATGCCGCAGCTGTCAAGATATCAAGAAGAGGAAATTGTAGAACATTTTCTCTGCTACTGTCCTGGGCTGGCAAGATAGAGAATGGCCACAATGGGCGCTCTTGAGTTCAGGGATCTTTCTGACGTCGCCAGTGTTGAACTGCAACGTATTAGTAGCTTTATATTGAGCTCTGGTTGGTTCGAAGGTGGGGACTCCGCATAAGCAGAGTCCCCGTGGTATAACAATGGACCAAAACGGTCTAAGTCAGTCAGAGCTTCTCAGCGAAGAAGTATGTATTTCATAGGTTTGTTAGCATCTTAAGTCATTACTTTCCCAGCAAAGATTATGCTACGTTTGTATTGATTTGGTTTCTTAAAAAGCAAACACAGAGCCGATTTTATTTTATAAAATCAAAAGCTGCGCAATCATATTGTAATAACTACAATTTTTCATTAAAAAGGTTTTTATTTTGTTTTTATAATGTTCTCATGAATTTTGTTAAAAACAAAACATCTTTATAAATATTACAAAACAGCTTTTTAATCAAGTTTAAATTTATGATAATACGAGGGTATTTCAAGAATTATCTGATCTTTTAAGAAAGTCTAAAATCTCGTTCTTTTCCATTTGAATTTTCATCAGCGATTTCAATATCTCCAACACTTTTTAAAAGGTTGGCAACCGATACGGTAATTAATAAAGATACCGATTAAAAACCATTTTAATGGAATACCAGTATTTGAATCCCGATATTCAAATATCGGTATCATACCGATATCATCGTCAGTGACGCCAAGAATAGGGAATTTCCCCTGTTTGCAGGAAATTCATTTGAACATTTCAAGTGAAGGGGAAAAGGGACATTGCTCACTTTAAGGCAACTGTAGGGAATTATTAAACCTTTATTTTTCTTCCTTTTATACTGCAGTGTAATTGCGTAAAACACCCCACAAAAGTGATAATACATATTAAAATCCAAATTTCAAATTTTGTTACGGTATTAGCGAGATATTTCATACAGACAAAAAACTTCTTTTGGTAAATAATATATAAAGACAACGAAAGGCAATGAAATTTCCGATTTTCTTGGTAATACAACACACTCAAAATACAACATACTCAAAATACAACAAATATATTCAAAATACAACAAATACACTCAAAATACAACAAATATACTCAAAATACAACAAATACACTCAAAATACAACAAATACACTCAAAATACAACAAATACACTCAAAATACAACAAATATATTCAAAATACAACAAATACACTCAAAATACAACAAATATACTCAAAATACAACAAATACACTCAAAATACAACAAATACACTCAAAATACAACAAATACACTCAAAATACCACAAATACACTCAAAATACAACAAATATACTCAAAATACAACAAATACACTCAAAATACAACAAATACACTCAAAATTCAACAAATATACTCAAAATACAACAAATATACTCAAAATACAACTCAAAATACAACATACTCAAAATACAACAAATATATTCAAAATACAACAAATACAATAAATACACTCAAAATACAATAAATACACTCAAAATACAACAAATACACTCAAAATACAACAAATATGCTCAAAATACAACAAATACACTCAAAATACAACAAATACACTCAAAATACAACAAATATACTCAAAATACAACTTAAAATACAACAAATATATTCAAAATACAACAAATATATTCAAAATACAACAAATACACTCAAAATACAAAAAATATACTCAAAATACAACAAATATGTTCAAAATACAACTTAAAATACAACAAATATACTCAAAATACAACTTAAAATACAACAAATATACTCAAAATACAACAAACACACTAAAAATACAACAAATACACTCAAAATACAACAAATATATTCAAAATACAACAAATATATTCAAAATACAACAAATACACTATAAATACAACAAATATATTCAAAATATAACAAATATATTCAAAATACAACAAATACACTCAAAATACAACAAATATACAACAAATACACTCAAAATACAACATACTCAAAATACAACAAATATATTCAAAATACAACAAATACACTATAAATACAACAAATACACTCAAAATACAATAAATACACTCAAAATACAATAAATACACTCAAAATACAACAAATACACTCAAAATACAACAAATATGCCCAAAATACAACAAATACACTCAAAATACAACAAATACACTCAAAATACAACAAATATACTCAAAATACAACTTAAAATACAACAAATATACTCAAAATATAACAAATACACTAAAAATACAACAAATACACTCAAAATACAACAAATATATTCAAAATACAACAAATATATTCAAAATACAACAAATACACTCAAAATACAACAAATATACTCAAAATACAACAAATATATTCAAAATACAACAAATACACTCAAAATACAACAAATATACTCAAAATACAACAAATATACTCTAAATACATACAATTATACTCAAAATACAACAAATACACTCAAAATGCAACAAATATACTCAAAATACAACTCAAAATACAACAAATATACTCAAAATACAACAAATATACTCAAAATACAACAAATATACTCAAAATACAAGAAATACACTCAAAATACATATTAAATATTCAAATGCGCTCTTAGAAACAAAAAATAAATAAATTGTTTGACACAATGATTGAATAAAACCTCTAACTACCAACGTGAGGGAGTCGAAAAGGGAATCGCAAAAGTTGTAGCCTGTTTCGAAATTTATTTTGTGTTAAGTATTTCTACTTAACTCTTAATGTTCGAAACGATTCGATATTTCATAAGCGAATTGAGACAACTCCAAAAAATGTTTAATGTCGGTTGCAAGAAATATATTAAAAATTTGGACTCAGCACTTAAATTTACTTTATTCAAACGGAGTTTTTAGTTTTTAAGTATTGTTATTAAAAAATGCTTTTATATACTATGTGAATTATGTATGATACCGGTATATACCGCTTTGATATATTTATAATACCAATACCGATGCCAAAACCGAAATAAAAAATCAATACCAGTGCTGCTATCGTTATCGTTATCGATACCGATATTCATTTCACTTGCCAGCCTTAGTAACAAGCTTTTCTGAGAATTTGCCCCTTGGCTTGCTTCTGCGGCTACGAGTTAGTACAATTCATTGATAAACTCTTTCTCATACATGATAATCCGGGAGCTAAATACGAATGACCAACAACCTGTTACTGGTTTTTTATACGGTCCGGTTTGTCTGAACCCTGTGGAGGGTCATCAGATCAATTCACCTTTGTATTGTTTATGCGAACAGGAGCATGAAAATATTTCATATCGTATCGTTTTTTAAATTGTCTGCCGAACATAAATCGGTGCATAAATTCGGCTTTACGGATAGAAATTTTACATAAAAAATGCTATTTTTGAAACTGTCTATTTGCAATGCAATAGAAATAAGAAATATTTTATTCATTTTGAAAGGGGAATATCCTTTTCCCCTTCCCAAGATCTGCATCTAAAGTATCCTGCTCTTAAACTTAAACATACGATTTTAATAATGTTGCCTTGTTTCACAATTGTAATTCATTTGAAGGTGCTGTATGTAGTTCAGTTAATGCCCTCGTAATGCTATTTATTATAATCGCGGCGACATTTAACTCTTAAATGTTTATTCATTCTTAATTTTCCTTAAAAACTTAATATATGCAGTCTGGGATTGCAATGAGTTTGTATTTTTCATTAGATATTTTTAACATTCAACTTAATTATAATTTTATTTCGCTTTGATTAAAACAGCGAAAAGTTAAATAATAAATGATCACAATGTTTTGCAAAAGAATATTGGATGAGTGTATTTCATGGAAATAAACCGGCTTTATTTGTTTATTTTTATACCCGGCTTATTTAATGCTTGACATTCGCATCCAGAATTAACAACAACTAATTGGATGTTTTTTTAGAGCAGTTGAAACTTGTAACAACAAATAATTGAAAACACTGCAGTGTTGTCAGATTAGGAAATTTTTCCCCAAATTTAGGGAAATCTTTTAAAATTAGGAATCAACATTTTTTTAAGGAAAATAAAGTATGTTTAGAATATTTTTAGAGGCCTGTTTATTTAAAGAGATATTTTCCTAGAATGCATTGCATGAGTACACAAAAAAATCTTTCGTTGTTGTTCAATTGAATTGATAATAATATTTCATTCAGTTAAATTTTTAATTCGTTTGATTAAGGTTTTAATTATTTATAAAGCTGGATAGCAAAATTTTATTTCGATTTGTGCATTTGTGTGTAGCTTTGGACCTGTAGTCAACGCTTGCTCAAAATATTATTTCTCATTGAATTTTCTAGAGGATACAACTTTTGTAACTTTTTAAAATGTAATTAAAGGTCTTCCAATCTGTTGGCGGCATAAGCAGCTACGAAATGCAGCATGCAGACTTATTTACCACGCCACAAATAACTCGTAGATAAAAAGTTCTGAAATATGGTGATTAAATTTTATACTGATAAATTTTAACAATTTTATTGTCATAATAAGATTTAATTTTTTCCCCTTACAATTTAATTATTTTACTAATTGATCCAATTAAATATTTAGTTAAAAATGAAAATTTTTTCAACGAAATACTTAATGCAATTAAATTATTAATTGGAAAATTAAAATTACCTCTGTTAAACTTTTAATTATTATTAGAAATATTTAATTAAAATAATTTCAATTCACTTAAGTATAAAAATCTAATAATTACTAGCAAATCGCTTATTAGTGAAAATTTAAACAAACTTTTAATTAATATCACAAATTTTTTAATTGCAAGTGTATTTAATTTTTTGTGCATTTGTGCCAAAATAAAAAAGCTGCTGTCCGTCTGTTGGTCCATTCGTATAATAGTTGAAATAGATTTTCTAAAAATTCCAAATTATTTACAAGCCTTTATTTTGGGTCGCTGTAGTCTTTGCAAATGAGCAAAATCAATCCAGTGAGCAGGAAATTAAAAAAAAAACAGAAAAAATTCATACAAATTGGCTAAAATTAAGACAAATTCATAACAAGTACTCGCAAAATAATTCGCCTTGTAAAGCACAGTAAATTCAAACTTTTTTAATTTTGTTCTTCATTTTTTATTTAAACTTTTTCGTGCGTTTATTTAAAACAAAATTAAACAAATTGTAGTAGTACAAATTGCAGCGAATTTTTAGTCAGTTGAGCTCTTAAGGCCACTTGTAGTGAATTTGGCTTTGTCAGTGAATATTAAATATAATTTGTATTAATTTTACAAGCTGACAGCAGCGGATTAGTTATTAAGACCACTACTACATATACAATATATATTCTGGTATTTGGATCGCGATCCATTTTTCGGATTTCAAAATGTTAAGTGGTCCATCAGTACATACTTGCGTCAATACTGCATGCTAAATATAGCGCTACTGAATCGCGGTCAATATATATTGAACGTGTAGCAGTTCCCTAAGAATAGAAATAAAATTTATGACGTGGCCAAAAAATACTGAATGAAAATTTTAAAGAAAGAAAAAAAATTACAACAAAATTGTGTTTCATTACTCATAGAAATTTTTAAAAAGCACAACGTACATAAAATTTAAATATTTTTTATTTGTTTTTTTTTTTGTATAATATTTATGTTATTTTTGGTGGTTGACAAGATTAAGTGGATATTTTGAAAATAGAGGAGAAGTATATAAATACAAGAATACACTCGAAAAAAGAAATTATAAAAAATATATAAATGGACTTAAATGAATTTCCATTTTCATATACACAATAGATATTTATGGCCTTATTCACAAACGCTTAATAAAGTTAATGTGTACATTAAAACCGGTTTTCCCATATAAAAATCTAACATTAACCCTACAACAACTTTACTAATTATTTGTGAATAAGTATTTAGTATTTAGAAGTGACCTTTAATTAAATAAATAATGATTAATTAATTAATTAAAACTAAAATAAGTTTCTCCGCGAAAATTTAACTTATTTTAGTTTCGGTGCGGTGCATTTGGTCTAAAGCTCTTATTTTTATACTTTTAAGACAGATTAAACGTGTTAAGCCCACTTCAAACACCAAAACATATGAGTTTCCTAATTGTTTAATAAATTCCATATATTGGGTCTTCCAATAAGATGTTTAATATTGATATGGTAAAAAAACGGGTATTTTAAAGCGAAATAATCGGATGTAATTTTAAAGAGGAAATTGTACCATTAATAATAGAAAACAATATCAGTCGAATGACCGCCACGGTACGCTTGCAGAACCATATTCATTTCATAAAATTTTCCATCACCAATTCGCACATTTGCGGCTGAATGTCTTCGATGAATTCTCGAATTCCATCTTTGAGGTCTGAAGTCGATTGTGCGCCATCACGTAGTCACAAAGAAAAAAGTCTAAAGTTCTTAAATCACAAGATCTCGGCGGCCAAATGTGATCGCCTCTGAGAGAAAACACACTCTCAAGAAACTTTTCAGGCAAAAGAGCGATGATATTGTTACTTGTGTATCACGTAATGCCGTCTGATTGAAAATAAACGTCGGCCACATCAATATCTTTTAATTTCGGCCTTACAAAATCGTTAGTCATCGTTCGATAGAGGAATTCATGTACCGCAACAATTGCGCTAGCCTCATTTCCTAATGACTCCGCCAGACCAAAAACTGCACCAGACATTGACACGTGGTTTTTCCACCACTTTAACAATTGCTGGCCGAGAAGCTGCTTCACGACAACCCAAAAGTGTTTTAGTTTTGCGAACTGTGACCGCGTAGTAAATTTTCATCATTTCAATGCGCTGTTTAAGCTTATATCGTTGCATGTTTATTATTCGCGTAGCTTTCGTTTGCCATCTGTCCAGTAGTTACAAATTGAGTCATGACAATGGCGGGTTATGAAAAATGAAACGTCTTATTGGAATACCCTGGACTTTTGTTTATATTGTTCTATGTGGAGCTTGACAGATAAGAAACGCAAAATAAATGTTAGGCTCCACTAATGGGTTTACCTGTTGTACTACGTGTGCCGTCTCTATTATCTTTCTTTTACCATGGCTTTCTAAGATGGCATCATGTCAAACCTCTTAAATAAAAAAAAACAAAATATCTGATACGTTTGTAAATGCGTCAAATTTGTACGACAAATACATAGAAATTTTCGCTTTAATTTGAGTTCTTTCCACATAAATTCAAAAACGTTTCATTTTACGAAAAAATTTTAATTAAGTGAAAACAAAAGAAAAAAAGCCACAGAAAAACAAAGTGCAACAATGATTAATTAAACTGTTGCACAATTTTTTTATAGTTTCTAAAACAGCTGATTTATCAATTGAATATTTATTACACATCGTTTTTGATTGGAATGTTTCAATCCAGCATTAAAATCAATCTTTCCTCTAGAATCTGTATGTTGAAGTCGAATTTGCGACTTCAACGATTTGTAATAGATTAAAGATTAAATCCACATAGTTTTTTTTTAACTTGGACCAGCACTCAGGGGATGACCCCTACATATGCAATGCATTGTGCCGGAACTAGGAAAATTGGTTATGGGAAGGAGGATAAAGGGAGTAGTGTTTGTTGACGTTCGATTTGAATTTTACCACACTGAAAGTAACAGGAAAGACCTCTGCAGGAAGTTTATTCCACATGCGAATTGTTCGGCTAAAGTCTAGGATAAATTTTCGCTGTCGAAAATTCAATGTAGATTTTTAAACATTCGCAAATCGTGATTCTAGTCACTAATTATGCGAAAAAAGTAACAAAAGACACTTTCATACAAATAAATATGTATTGAAATAAAGGTAAAATACCATATTATCGGTCACAGGTTGACAACTCTTAACTCGCAAAAAAATCGAATCGGGTTTTTAATGCCAAAAGACCGTGTTTGTCCTTCTGCATGTTAGTACGTTTCATTTATATTTTAAAAAAATTTCTTTTATTTTATACATAAATTATTGGAAATGTTTAAAGTTACTATCATGCAAAAAGAAACTTAATACATTGAAGGTATAAGAAAAACAGTTCTTAAAGTTTTCGTTTATTACTAAAATATCGATAATAAATATCGATTTTGACAGGATATGAAAAAATCTTAATTTCGAGTTATTACACTATCGTTAAACATTCAGACAGGAAAGAATCATTGTAAAATCAAACAAGGTTGATTCAACTAGTTTTGTTAACAATTTTGCTTCATGAGCGTTTCATGTTAATTTAACATGATATTAAAGTAAAATAAAAGTTATAGCTATCCACTTTAAAACAACTAAAAATCATGTTGAATTGACATTGAATTAAAGAGATTGTCATGTCAAAATAACGTTAAGATCCTTATTGAAACAATATTTATAACTACATGAATTTCATGTTGAATCATAATAAATTTAATGTCGAATGAACTATTAAGCCATTTAGAATTAATGTTACAGCCATATTGAAATAACATGAAAAGATGTTAAAATTACTTGAAATTCCATGTTAATTTAAAATGGTTCCTATATTGAAATAACATTTATGCAATATTGTTTAACAGTGGAACAGGCAGTTAAAAAGCAGTTTATTATTTTTTTTATCTTTTTTCATTTATATATATGTGTATATAGCAAATACATTTAGGTTTACAAATATTTGTTTCTTAAATATATTTGACGATTATTAATTGGAAAAACATGTAAAGGTGGGCTTGGGAACCTTGTGTCGTATTTTGAACAACTGGAATGTTTACTATAATATTTAGTTTGCTATTCGCATTGCTAAATTTTCTAAAAAATTTTTTTAATTCATATTGTCATTATTAGCTGCAGACATAATCACCCTTATTCCAGTTGACGACGTAGACGTCACGTCAAGACAATACCAAAATATTGAGGCTTGTGTACCCGCTGTCGGCAACAACTGACTGCTATTGACAGGCTCATGTTATTTTCTAGCACACTTTCATTAGCACAAAATTGTTCTCGAGAGCAAGTAGACAAGCTCCAATTTTTTGGTATTATGTTGACGTGACGTCGATGTCGCCAACTGGAATAATGGTGAATATAGAATTTAATTCACTTAAAATTTATTACACTGCACTTCTGATATGTAGTAAAGCTGCAATAGAATTAAAATTGCTGTTTCTTTAATGCTGTAAAGTAGCAGTACTTTTTGAATTTTTCCTCTTTTATCATGAATTACTTTCATTTCAACATGTTTCACGTTGTTTCATGTTTCATATTTTTTCAACATTGATTTAACTTTTTTAAAATGTTGATTAATATAAGCCAATGTTTGCTATTAATTTTTAAAATTTACAAAAGTTTTCTCAAAGTATTCCAATGTCATTTTTAATGTTTATAACAATATTGATTTTACAATAGTTAATATTGTCTCAACTATATGCAGTGTTAATTTTACATGAAAAACTGTAGTTATTACCACAAAAACGGAATTTACAAAATTAAACATTGATTGATGTTATTTTAACTCTGTAAAAGGTAAAATTTAAAATGTACAATTTTATTTCAATGTGATTAATTTTAAAACAACATATTTTAATACTAAATAGAAAATTTTAACCATTGATTTTATTTAAAACAATGTTAAAAGTAAATTCAATTGGATTTTTTGCACATATTAACAATTACTTGATAAAAACATTTCTTCATGTTGATTTTACATTTTGGGGATGTGTATCTTGTGAAAAACCTTGTTGCTGAAAACTGAAATAACGTAGTAGAATTAAGAAAAAGGTGTTATAGTGGGCGACAATACACCCACTGTATATGAAAAAAAACCCCCATCCACATCCGCCGAGCATTTTATTTCGTTTTGCTCTGTGAAACCGAATTCGCCAACGCAACCGTTTGGTTGTGTTTCTACTTTTATGTGTTGAATATGTTTGTTTATTAATGCTTAAACACCTGCTGCGAATTTAACTTGAAAGGCGCAATTTTAGGAGTTATTTTTAGTTCAATATATCAAGTAATTTTTACTTAATACATTTTATCATATTATCATATGAATATATGTAATTTATTTTTACATAAAAAAGAAATATGTATGCCTTGGTAGACAGCCAGACAATCCGTCTATTATATGAAAAATGCCTTGATTCCTTTTTGTGAAGCTGATAAAACGAAACGAAAAAAAGCAACGTTTGCGGGGCCAAAAGTTTCTTTGTCACTTTTTGTTACTAAAAATAGTTGCAAATATTTATTATCTGCATAAAAAATACAACAACCGAAATGTTTAGGAAATAAAGAATATAAACAATTTTCAAAATGTAAATTGCATTTTTGAAAATGGTTTGTTTGACGGGAAAATAGAACAAAAAATAAAAATATTTGATTATGAAATATTTTCATTACACTGAGCAAAAAACAGGCATAAGCTCCGAAACTATTTCCATGATTTAAATTCTTATTAATACGAACATTAGCGTAGCTACGCATTTTTGTTCTGGAGGTGGCATTAGTAATGATTTATATACGACTATGAATATGAAATAAAATACTTGATTGACTTTGTATTAAATTTGAAACTTTTTTATGGCACAAAGTTTTTGTTCTCTTAAATTTATAATTGTTTTACTTACAAAAAAATATGTATTAATAATTTTATAAAATTACTTAGCAAACTCACCTTAAAAACGTTTCATCAATATCCAAAAGAAACAAAATCAAAATTATTTGTTTTACTCAATTAAGCGACTGATGACTTAATTATAGTTATTGCAATAAGTCAATAAATTAATTACATTATTTTATTTTTATTTTGTTTTATTTTATTAACACTTTATATAATTAACAATTATAAATTCCTATAGTTTTGATTGATTTCACTCAATAAGTCTTAATCGCTTTAACAGTTTTATAGGGAAGGAATTCTTTGATTTAATGTCCTTTTTGTTTTTTTTTGTTTTGTTCTTCAGGCTGTCTTTAAGACTGCTGGCACGTGCACAATTTACAGGACCGCTTGAAACTAGATTAAATCTTAAACTAAATTTGATTCCAATACAGGTGTTTCAATTTCAGCTTCGTATGACTTAAAGGAAACTTTGCGAAAATAATATTTTTTTTCTTCTTTTCATTAACACCGATTTAAATTCCACGAAAATTACAATAATAATAAAAAAAGGTCTTCGTCGTTTTGACACTCTCAGAGAATGTGATACAAATTAAAGATGACAATATGGAGTACATAAATATTGATAAATAAATATTGTCAATTAGTTATTGACTTTAAATGAAAAATATCAACAAACATGCATGATGTTGTTTTTCGGTAGCAATATTTGGAATAATTGAACTTATTTTGCTTGGGAGAAACAAAATAAAGGCGAAATATTTTGTATGATATGCTGTGGAATAATAATGTTAGTTAGTTTTATTGTGTTAGGCACAAAAATAATCTTTACCTTTCGCAAAGAATTATGTACATATACTTGACGGCTTTAGCATGAATAACTTTAGGGCTCATAAGCAATATCTACATATTTTCCGGAACCTGAAAATCTGATTAACGCTCTTCGAACTACTATTGTGTTTCATAGTTTTATTGTTATTGCAATGTAATGTGCTCGAATGAAATCAGGGAACCCGATCTTATTATGAACAACATGATCTTCATATCGAGAACATTTGTTATTTAGCAGAAGTGCTCGTATTTAGAATAAACTCTCTGCGGAGGTCTTCCCTGTCACTTTTATTGTGGTAAAATTCAAATCGCACGTCCACAATTACTATTTCCTCTATCCTCTTTTCCATTACCAATTTTCGTAGTTTCGGCACAAGGCATTGCATGAATAGGAGCCCTCAGTGCTGGTCCAATATAAAACTGTAAAATACTACGCCTTTATTTATCAGCGAGAGTGGATTTTTGCCAGACACTGTTCCATGGTAGGGGAAAATAAATAGTTACGAAACCCCTTCCCCACAATACAATCAGAATATTAATTATTTCTCTGCTGTTGACTTAAAAGTTTTTTGGGTCTTATGCACTTTCCACTTCCGTTCTAAACTGCCAAAACGCTTCATCTGGATTCGCGTCTGTTTGTCGCAAAATATTTTTCTTTGCAATATGCAGTCAAATGTCATTTCGAATGGAACTACCTGAAAAAATTTCAAGGCAACTACAAAACTACGTTAATTACGGTAGATTAAAATGGAACATTCTGGAATCAAAAGCGAATTCTTCAAGCGCTAAATTTTTAGTTTTTGCCATTATTAAGCCTGGTCGGTATTCATTTTAGGCGAAATAAAGTATTAGTTCAATAATGGAAGGCTTGATTTAAGGCACAAATTGGACATGCTTTTCAATCGCATCATGAAGGTGGATCGGGCTAGACTAAATGGTCCTCCTCCATCCAGGGCGACTAAGGTTTATTTGTAATTATACTCGTATATCATCTGGAACAGACTTGATTTAAAATTTTTATTTCATACCTTAAACTTGTTTTTTTCCTTAGATGTTTCAATTTTAATTTAATTTGAATTTATTCATGACGGACTCTAGTATCGAACCTGCACTGTTAAAGTTTATCGTACGTTTGCAAGCCAACGCTTTAACCAACTCAGCCACAATACGATCTACAGTAGCAGAAGCCACAAGCAATTTCATGCTGACATGAAATGACTTTACGAGTGGATGAGATTTTCGTATTTGATTTAAGTATTTTAGACTTATCTTAAGATTAAAATCTGTTTCAAAAAAATACTGGGAAAGGGGCACAATAATAATTCTCGTATTCTCTTCTCATAAATGATTTGTATAAATAAATCTTTGATTGACATGTGAAATTGATATGAGCACTTCGTCCTCCTAAAACAGCGTTCTTATAATCTGCCGTGTAAGTTGGAATCAATTAACTCGACCTTGTTTTTTTAGGAAAATGTTCCTATATTCAATTCTTTTTGAAAGGAATGCTACGTAGCTTAGTGGTTTTTTTAATCCAAAGTGATTATTATTTTTTTGGCTAAAGTTCGTAAAATTTTTAGTCAGAAAGAATTGGACATGAGACAATATTATAAAGGAACACGGGAAAATTTTAACATTAATTAATTTTAACTTACACGGAAGAACAAAAACAACGTTGTTTTTCGGGAGCCGCTATACTCCCATCATCAGTGTTCATGTGTGTTTCCATATATCGACCACTGTTTAGTAGTTTAGCCTAATAAAATTAATTTGGTAAAAAGGTAAATAGAAATTTTAAATGACTTAGATAGAGTAAGTAAACTTCATTCTTATCGAACATATGATAGAAGTTGAGAAAATAATGGTAGTGGTATGCTCTTAAATAAAATTCCGAAATCGCAAAATCTTAAAAAGCTCGTCTCAGCCTTTTAAGTTAAATGAACCTAAATAGAATAAAACGTAAGCAACCTTATCGTTTCGGCGTGCACTGTAGTTTGTTTTCAATATTTTATATTTTTACTTTTATAAATCGTACGTTTTCAAATAAAACAACAACTGAAATGCAAAACATTTTAATAATAGTATAAAAAAACGTGTGAATAAAAACAATAACTCTAATGAAATAACATCAACATGATCGATTGGAAATGTTTTTGCAAAGATATACAAAAAAATAAAAATAAAAAAAATTAAACTACATTAGGCCTCTAACTGGCCTTGAAGTTTCTAACACCTTCTTCATCGATTATGCGGCAATAACATGCTCGTGACCAAAATGGCCATGTTGAGTCTTAAATGAATTTTCCTTTCAGTTGCTATGATCAAATATTTTAAGCAAAAGGAAATTTCTTAAATCGCATTGATATTCTTTAGAAAAGAAGAGAATACATTCATATAGAAAATATATTTTCTATAATTTAACGCGAATTTCTTATTTCCCAATATACAAGAAAAAAAGCAAAACGGAAGACCGCAGAACCCTTTATCGGTATTCATTAATAAAAATTATGAAAATAACAGCTGTGCGAAGGTCGTTGTATTTAATAAGTTAAAACAAATTCGTATATAAAGAAATTTGTTGATTTTTATATCATATTTTAATAAGCACATTGTACTCGTAACAAGTAAATTAGCCCTTGGATTTTTTTTGTATTTATTATTATTTTTTTTATACAGCCGCGTATAATAAATAAAAAATATTTAAAATTAAATTAAACAGTAAACGTAATGGAAATTAATCATTTACGCGTGACATTCAGAAACTGTGCTGAAAAACATATTTTAATTCATTTTTTATTTATATTTTTATTTTTTTGTATCAGCGCAAAACAAACAAACAATTATTGTTCAATTCACAATCGCCTTTGTAATGTTGTAGCGATTGTGTTATTGCATTATTTAAAACAAATAGTCTAAACTTGTTGTTAGTAATATTGATTTCAAATATTAAAAAGCTAAAGAAGCTTCCATGGGCTCCCTGAAAAATGATCTTAATGAAAAAGTGAAAATTTCTAATGTCTGTTCACGTAATGCAAGCCTGTGACAGACACACAAACAGACAGACTAATAACTTATGCCGTTTTCTTTTCTAAAAATAATGTAACATTTCTTTTACTTTTTATCAAACAAATTGCTATTCAAAGACTTTTTACGGCAAAAATTTTGCCTTGTAAGTGCTGACACAATAATTGCTAATAAACTCACTATTTCAGAAAATCATTATATTGCAAATTTGCAATAAAAAAGGCAAAAAATTTTGCACTTTTTTAGAAAAGAAAACGCCATTAGTGAAAAAACTAAAACATTTTTGCGTCGTAGTGAAGCACCGTTTCGGTCAGTATTTGTGAAACTGGTGGAGAAGTTTAAGCAGTTGGGACAGTCATGTGAAAGATTAAGCTCATGTATGTTGCTCAACTAAGAAAAATTTGCTGTTGTAGCCCATAGTGTTGCGGAAACCCAGGTTTGTCCATTTCTCATTGATCTTTACAATTGGGAATTCTACAAACGACAATAAATCGGATTTTGAATAAAGATATTGATGTGCTTGACGTTTATTTTAAAGAAGCCGGTGCCACAAAAGTAGCGGTACCATCGCTCTTTCACTTTAAAAGTTTCCTGGCCGAGTGATTTCTCGAAGAGGCGATCACAATTGTCCACCGAGATATTGTGCTTTAAACCTTTAGACATTTTTTATTTGGTGCTACGTAAAAGATATGATCCATGTCAATGGCCCACAAACGATTCAAGATCTTGCAGGTGGATTAGTGAAGTTATCGAGGACATTCAGCAGCAAATGTGGAAATTGGTAATGGAAAATTTAATGAAAATAATATGGTCCTGGAGGCGTAGTCATTTGGTTGGTATTGTTTTACCATTATTAATCGGATACCCTCCTCTTTACAATTAAACAAACATCCGATGATTTCGCTTAAAAATTCTCTTTTTTATATATCATAATGAAACCTCTTATTGGAAGTCCATAAAGATTTCTAAATACTAGATTAACCACGTCAAGAAATTAATTTTCTTGCAGCGCATTCTTAAATTGTCACACCTCGACCAAGAACTCAAGAGTAAAACAAAATTAATGGAAATAAATATGAACAATGACCCGGTATTTAAAATAAATAATGAAGTAATAGAAAAAGTAGAAAATATAAAATACTTGGGTTTTGTAATAGACAAACATTTAAAATTTAAAGAACATAGTAATTTTATATGTAAAGAGAATGGTAAAAAAATTGGTTTCTTTAAAATAATTAGAAATAAAATATCGGTTATGACGGCTATAAACATTTATGGCCTTATTCACAAACGATTAATAAAGTTAATGTGTGCATTATAACCGGTTTTCCCATATAAAAATCCAACATTAAGCCTACAATAACTTTATTAATCGTTTGTGAATAAGGCCATTATAATACTGCAATCAAACCACATTTTGAATTCTGTTCTACAATTTTATATACGTACAAGACAACAAATAGAAAGACTCGAAAAACTACAAAACAAAGCAATGCGTTCGATCTTAAAATGCAATAGGTATACGTCCATACAATTTTTACTTAACACATTAAAATGGTTAAATATCCAGCAAAGACACGAGTTAAATACGCTGATCTTTATCCAAAAAATTAAGGTGGGTAATGCACCGAATTACCTGGTAGAACAACTGTCTAAGGTCTAAGGAATGCACAGAATTTCAGGTCGCAGAGGGTAAACACTAGTGCAATGCAAAGATAACTTTTCTACAAAGGACTTCAGCTATATAATATGCTTCCAAAAGATGTTAAAAATGAAAGAAACTTTAATTTATTTAAAAGAAATAGTGTATTAATAGTTAAAAATAATGTAATAGCGCAGAGGCTAAATTTAAAATAAGAAAAGGTTAAAAAAATTCACAAAGCTAAAACGTATATTTCGAGGATAAAAGATAAGAAAATCTAAATCTAGTCTCGAAAAGGCTATAGGGTCCTTTTTACACTTTGTATACAAACCCCTAAAAATTCTAAAATAAATATTTAAAAAAACTACCATTTATTTAAAATATCTTCTTAGAACCTTAAAAAGTACTTTTTAAGAATCCACCTTGGACCGCTTCTGTTTCCACTGTTTATTAACGATCTACTTGATGTAATTCATTCATCCAATAATTTCTTAGAACGATCTACTTGATGTAATTCATTCATCCAATAATCTTCTTAGAACCTTAAAAAGTACTTTTTAAGAATCCACCTTGGACCGCTTCTGTTTCCACTGTTTATTAACGATCTACTTGATGTAATTCATTCATCCAATAATTTGATGTATGCAAACGACGTGAACAACATGTCCAAGACGACTTAAATTCGTTTTACACTTGGTGCAAAATAAATTGTATGGAACTTAATTAAAAAAATTGTAAATACATTCGTTTTGTTATGCTGGATACACACATTGCAACGTGTTTATGCAACCAGGCTTGTTTCATTGTAGGTTGCATAGTCTGTAGTCGTGTTTATGCTTTCATTTCGTGTTGCATTCGAGGTTTCATAAACATCAAAATATTTTCATATTTTCTGGTTGCATTTATGTTGGTTGCGTAATGTGTAGTCGTGTTTATTATTCTTTTTACTGGTTTAGTTCATTGAAAACCAGCAAGGTGTGCATATTTTTTTTGTCAACCGCGGAAAAAATAAATTTTGTGTTTTATCATGTCTAATAATTTAAGAAAAGTTTTTTTCATCTATTCGCACATAATTCCTGTAGTCTTTTGGCTCATTTTCTTTTGACTCTTTCAATTGAAAACTTCTTTTTTCAAATAACAAACTTTTGACCATGTCCTTTTTTTCTTTGGTTGTACCTCATTTTCCTCCTCTTCATAAAAGAATTCATCAATAATAATAATTGCTGCTGTTTTACTTAGTTCACGGCTCGTTTTTTCAACTATGATTCTTTTTTGCGCGATGTTCAATGCTCATATAACAATGACAACAGATTTGGAATGAATTTCCGTCATCCCACGTCAAATTTGGTTGATAAACAGAAGATGGCACATAGCCGAAACCGGTCTGTTTATCAACCAAATTTGACGTGGGATGACGGAAATTCATTCCAAATTGCATCAAACCCCGTCGGAAGAAAAACACAACACTTGATGACAACAGAATTATGGATAAAAGTAGCGAAGTTGGCAACACTGGTAGTGATGAAGAATAAATTTTATCGTGAAATTTTTTTATGGTTTTATGTGCATACAGTCGTATGTAAAATCGAGTAAAATTGTTCAATTCACAATCTCGTATTAACGTCGTATGTGTTGAGTAATCGTCTAATTATACTCTATTGTATTTTTGTTGTTGGTAATTTTCATCCAAAAGTGTGTTATAAATTATACGTTAGAATTTTATATGTTCTATAAATGGTTGTATTGAGGCCAGGTATGAAAAAATTCGATTTGTTAGATTAATTTGTGAAAATCTTTTAAATATATGATAAGTAAGCCCAGAAAATACATTCTTCTTAATGATAAATATATAATTGATTGCTTTCAATATTATTTGCGAACCATTTTAATCACAATTGTTTGTCGCGAAAAAGTTATTAACTATTTTACGTAAAATTAGAATTCCCATATATGGTTTAGTTTCATGGTATCAACTGAATTGAGTGTCGACTATTGTGGATATAAAAATGCATTTACCTGAATCAATCATTAACATATCGAAATTATATTGTTGGCATAAGGCATTAATTAATTTATTCTTTTCAGTTTCACTTTTCATGTTTTTTTTATTTCATACAAAGAAATTTGCTGTTGGACATAAATTATTTACTCACAATGAATTGACTACATTGAATTGACATTTAAAATACGACAAAATGACGATACAACAAATTTTTCTATTCACAGGCACATAAACAAATATCGTCATTTTTAAACGACGGAGCTTATGAATTGAACAAATGTATCACTGAAATTGTTTTTTATTTGAATCGTGGTACGTAGCCCTTCTTGTTGCACTGGTTTCTTGTGTCGCTTAACACGGTTTTGGTTAACCCCACATTTTCGTGGATCGTAACCTCCGTGTTAAACGAGGTCTACTTGTATATTATTTGCTGGGAGTTTGGTTACAATGTAAAAGTTGTTTTTTTTTACATTCTCTACCACTAAACTCCCAGCAAATAATAAACAAGCTTTATTTTTTGAAAAGCCCAAAATATTTTTTATGAATAGTAAAATATATTTTTTCCTAAAAAATATCCTGTAGTTGTTGTTGTTTTCAATAGGGATCACTTGGCATTTTGTGAGAAATTTTTAACATTGGAAAATTTTGGAAAAATTTTTTCATTCGCGGGCCAGCACGGAAAATTACCTTAAAAAAAATTACTTCTTAAGCAAAATATCTTTTAAATATTTTTTTTTCAATAAGAAAAAAATATATGTACATATATTTCGTTAACAAATTTGTTATCATAATTTTTTGTCAACACTTAATTAACAAATAAATATGATTACGGAGTGAAACTATTGACAACATTATTAAAATCGTTAGAAGCGCCATTAACAGAAGAAAAAAATATATATATATATATTTCACATACATATGTACATGCGTGATTGTCCCCCTAATTATCTTACATTTGTTAGATGCCAATTTTCATTTGGTTGCTAATTTTATTAATCAATGTTATGAATTCAAAATACCAAATAACTAAAGCAAACTAGTTAGTGACGTGGAACGAATAGTAACGCGCAAACTTGAAATGGTAGTCAAGGGAATTTCATAATTTTCTAATTTCCTATTTTTATGTATGAAATTATTGGCTCTTCTGTACATCTGATGGAAAGTTAATTTTTGTCTAATATCTTTTAAACCATCTGCAGCAACTGCAGCTGTTTGTTGGTTGGTAGTTTACTTTCGTAAGATACATACATATTTAACTTTAGATTTTCACGGGTTCTTAGGTTTTCATTGGCCTTCCTTTTAGTCATCTTTTGTCTGTAAATTTTGGGCATATATTATAAAAATTTTCTTAATGTGTGTCACACATTGCAAGATGTCTACAGATTTGCCAATTTTATTTATTTATCTTTTTTTCGTTTTACAAAAGCTGGCAAAATTTCTTTTCATTTTAATTCTATTATTAAGGGTTTTAGTGATGAAATATTGGCTATTTTTGTGTTTTAGAATTTTCATCAATCTCGCAGTTAGAATTTTCATTAAGATATACTATGTATTTGTACATACATACTCGTACGCTGTAAAATTACACAGTACAACATACGAGTATGATTTTTAACTCAATTCTGAGAATTGCACGTGAAAGTAGCCCCAAAATTAAGAACCTCTGCATCATTCGTTTTGTCAAGTTGGCTGCATTAATAATTTAATGGCCATGCGAATTTTTTTGTTCATGATGGATTTTTATCACTTTTTCTATACTAGAGTACGCCTAGTGGTCGAAATTCGATCGCCAGTTTAATCGTACACCTATTTTAGTTGCATTCATTTAAAGAGAAAAAATTACACAACTTATTCCCTTCCCCATTGAAAAACAACAATAAGCGAAATAAAATTGCATACAAACATGCACATTTGGGAGCACCCGTAGGCTAGTACGATAGATAGCGCACTAGACTATTAGTCGGGGGGTCGCAGGTTCGATTCCTGCCTAGACCATGGGTGTTTCTGCAGACAAGCCAAAATGGCTTCGCGGTGTGCGTTTGTTCTTAAAAAAAATTAACAAATTAAAAATTTAATGCTGCGGTTATTGAGTCGTTCTTTTCAACAAAAAAATTATAAAACAAATCTTATTACTTTTATACATACATATGTATGTAGATACTCGTAACACTCTCATTCATTGCTTTCCTTATGTTTTTACTTGAACCAATACTTAAGTTAATAATACTTAAGTTAATTAATAAATTAATGCGTGTACGTGTGTATTTTTACCATTTGTAGTGGTGTCAACCTTATGATCCTTTTATTCCTTCAATACTGAACCGATTTAAATAATATATAGTCGAGCTACTAAAGCTCAACAATGCCTACTATTTGCCAAAAGAATGAAGAAAATCGTTTGGCAAACTATAGAGAAAAGTCTGACTTTGCCTATTTATATATAAATTCTAATACGATTATACTCGTATCTCGGTATACCGTACGTATGTATACTTGTTATTCTCCATATTGAAATATTCAATATTTTTCTGGTTTTAAAATGTAATTATTAATTAGTATTTATTTTATTGATTTAATAAAACACAAAAAATATCATATTTCTAGAATAATTCATTACAATGTCTTTGATCATGAAGGTGTTTTTAGCTTTCTACAAACTCATTATTATTAATAATAACAATTATTGTTTTCACAAACCAATAAAAACTTATTCTAAATTTGTTTGAAAAAATAATAAAAAATTGTAAAAAAAATTATAATTAAATTACACAAAAATTCAAAAGTACTTAAATCTATTACAAAGAAATAAAAAATATTTAATTTCCTGCTTTATTTTTATAAATTAAATGTCTGTAATTTTGAGCTACATTTTCTGTATCCATTTTAAAGTTAATTCTTTGTTCTGTTGGTGTATTTATAATCTGTAATTTTAACATTTCTAGCATGAAACGACGTTTGTAGTTTGTTTCTGTGTTCAAAACTGTTGTGTTTTCAAAATCTGCTGTATGGTGAAACATTGCACAATGTGATGTTAATGCAGTTTTCTGCGTTGATCTGTATTTGTATTTCTGATCAGATTTATGTCCGGTTAATCTAGTTTTTAGTTTATTTTTAGTAGTGCCCATATATACTTTATTACACCCTCGGTTTATTATTTCCCTTACAATGTATTTTGTAAACTACATTAAATCTGTCTAATATTTTCATCTTATCCTTCATTTTACTGAATAAACTTCCTAATGTATAATTAATAAAATTATTAATTATTATAATTATTAAAATCATAGATTTTTGAATTCTCCAACCTTTCAGAAATTATCGGTACATAAGGCAAAGACTTATAGATTTTTGGTTAATTCCCAGTAGTCGTACTATTTATCCTTTGTTTTTTGTATTGTCTAATCAATTTATTAGAAAGTTAATTAGGGAAGTCAATATCTTCCAATATATTTCAAATTCTCCCCACATTCTTCCTATGAAATTCAATATCACTAATATTCAGTACTCTTTCTATGAGATATTTTGCCGTATTAATAATAACTCTTTTAGGATATTTTGAATAATAGTTAATTATTCTCCCCGATGATGTCGGTTTCTAGTACCAATCTACTAATAAGTTATTGCCCTTTCTTATTATTAAAGTATCCAAATATGGTAATTTTCAATTGTAAATTGTAAATTGAATGTCTGGATGAAAAGAATTAAACATAGTTAACAATTTTTTGATTTTAGATTCTGAAATAATACAAAATAAATCATCCACATATTTTGTTATAATCTTTGGTTTGCAATTTAATCTCCTAATGCATGTATCAAGAAGTTTTTCCATAACAATGTCGGCTACAACTGGTGAAGCTGGAGATCCCATAGAAAGACCTTTTCGTTGAGAAAATATTCTATTACCATATTGAAAATATCTAGAGTCATCTATACAAAATATAATAATCCGTAAAAATAACTCTTTTCCAATAGTTGTATGTTCTTTAATAATATCGCATTTCTCTTTTATTATATCCATAGCTAAAGCTATTGGTATACTTGAAAATAAAGAAACAACATCCAGTGAAATCATTTTATCCCCATTACACATCCTGGTACGTTCGACCTTATCCCTAAATTGTAATGAGTCCTTCAAATTATATATAGAATTTTCCGTTATATTCTTCAAAATTTTTGTCATATATCTGCTAAGTTCATGTGGGATGAACTATTTATACTTGAACAAATAGGTCTTAATGGAAATTTTTCTTATGGATTCTTGGAACGCCATATAATTTTGTTGCTGTAGCCACTGTTGTCTTAAGATTTTTCATCTCAATTGATGTTACTATTTCTAATCTGAAAAGTTTTTCGACAAAATTACTATTTATCTGTTGCAGTTTATTCGTTGGGTCCTTCACTATTATTTGATATATAGAGTTATCACTAAGAATAACATTCATTCTTGAAATATAGTCCGGTTTATTCATTGCAACTGTAGTGTTGCCTTTATCCGCATTCATTATTAAAATATTTTGGTTCATTTTTAAAAAATTTTTAGTTTCTCTAATTTTATTAAGAATAAGTTTATCCCTATTAGTCAATCTCATTTTATTCATATGGTCATCAATTATAGTAGTAAGTCTTGTCCTCGCTATTTCCTGTTATTCTATTCCCCTAATAATCTGAACAAAATTCTCTCCATCTACTATAGTCTTTAGTACTAATTTAATAAAAAGGTCGAATAAATCAGAATAATTATATATTTATATATATAATCTATAAAGCATTTACACTATAACGTTTATTAAAGTTTATTTTTCCTCATATTTATGTACTTATGTACACATATCTATTTTTAATAACAAAGCGGATCAGTAATAATAATAATAATAAAAATAATTTTTAAATTGTTTTATAGTTTTTGTTTTCGTGAGTATATCGTGAGCGTGAGTTTTCGTGATTGTGACTAACTTTTGTTTTCTACACACGTGAGGGTGCGTAAACATAAGCCAAAAATATAAAATCGTGCATATCGTAAATATAACCGCGTGCATGAGCGTGAGTAAAAGGTCACTCACAATCCCATCTTCTAGTAAGAACCAATTAATGTGCTTAATATCGACAAGTCGCCCGGGAGCAACTTACATTTAATTATATTTAATTTATCGGATAAAAAAAACGCTCATTCGAGTTTCAGTGCTTTATTTTAAACGGAGTTTTTCACGTTTATTTTGGAGATGGAAATGTGGGTTTTTGAAACTTTGAATGAATTTATCGTTTTGTGATAAAATTTTCTCACTTTATCCGGATTTACGACGTACGGTTTATGTACATATACCAAGAGAGCGCGATCTCCATGTAGTTAGTAACTTCTTGTCGCAATTATCAAATTCGATTGCGTAGAAGAACAATTGTGTATAACAATTGCGATGTCTAGACCGCAAATTGTCATGTTTGTGGAAATTGGGACTGTTCTGTAAAGCACAAAAGTTCAAATCGCATGATTTCCAAAAATCAATAACAATGAAGTTGCTGTGTTGTAGATCCGGCGAATTATAGCATTTAACGATCGATTGTAATGACAAACACAAAGTTTTACTTTACGGAAATCATGTGATTTGAACTCTTGTGATTGAAAAAACAGGACCGATTGCTCAGCTTTTCACTTGAATAATTTTTTCTTAACGATCAGCTGTAAAAAGATGTCATACAAAAACATAATATAAAATAATAAAATAATAGAGAGTTTTAATTTTTCACCATAAAAATATGTACATACATATGTATGTATGTATTATAAGCAAATTCAATAATTCTGCTCACGTTTTTCTTGTGATCTGCAATTAAAATTGCTACGTGGAGACCACAATTAAAAATCTTATATGAACATCAAAATTTAATTAATTTTCAACACGTGAAGTTGGCAAAAGTTGTTTTGTTTTCACATGTTTTTTTTTCAATTCTTTTTATTTATTTTTAATTAATTCGTTATTAACTAATTTATTCAATGTTAATGAAAATAATACTTTTATTTCTTTATTTATCGAATACCATTTTATTTATTTATTAATAATAAATAAATATTTCCTTGAATGTGTATTGCTGATGTTAATTAAATATTTGTGCAAAAAATGCTTGTTTGCAGAAAATTTTGGCATACAGTTTATTGTGTAGATGATGAATTCATTCATTCTTTTGTCATCGTTTTCTAAAGAAAATATCAATGGCAATCAATTGGTAGACAGAAAAATAATTGTTTATTGGATCAAGCTTACTTTTTAAGTTCAACTTGAAATTATCTTAAAATCTTACTTTTACTGATACAGTCGAACTTCTCTATAGTGAACTTTTATACAATGAAGCTCTCCCTACTATGAATTCATTTCAAAAACACTGCTTTCTCATTCCAATGTTAGTGTATTTTTATTTTCTTATAGTGAATTTCCATACCGTGAATTTTTCTTTATAATGAAGCAATTTTTCAGATGTAAATTTGAGTTTCTTGCACGTTTGTCTCCATATATTGAATTATTTCAAAAAAGTTTCCTTACGCATACTAAAAACACTGTGTGACGAGAATAACGTAATATATAAATAGGGAATTCTTAAAAGATGAAAAAACATAACAACGAAAAGAAACAAAGTCCCATCACTAACAATTTAGAAAGTCGTGAACAGTGAACAAAAACGAATAAGCGAAGTAACATTTCTTTTGAAAAAAAATTATTATTAATCAATAAAGCTGAAGATGGAGGAAAAAATATATACAGCCCAATTATGAATAAAAATTCCCTGGGAGATTTCTCCCTTTTCCCAAAAAGGGGCTGTTCACATATATGTTCACATATTAATTGTTCGCATATTATATGTGAACAGCCCCTTTTTGGGAAAAGGGAGAAATCTCCCGGGGAATTTTTTATTCATAATTGGGCTGATAGCTAAGCAGTTTGGAGTTCTTCGCAGCACTTTATCAAATATTTAAAAAAATCAGTGCATAATATAATGATATAATGAAGTATAATGAAGTTTCTACATAATGAAACGATTTTCTGGTACCATGCATATTCATTATAGAGATGTCCAACTGTATTATTGAATGCATCGCATCTTGAGCACAAAGTCTTATTCTTCGCGAAATCTTAGATATCACACTCATTCAAGTAAAGTTAAGAATGTAAAATTTATTTCAATATTCAATATACATATGTACAATTATTAACATTAATTAATTGTACGATGTACATATTTTTTGTTTTCGATTTTTCTAATACTTTTTGCGATGAAATAATTTTCAGACATTTCTAAACCTGGCTTAATTCTAGTTTAGTGACACAGCTCCGAAAAAAATAAAAATTACATAGAGGGTAGAAAATGGAAAAATAAGAAGAAAATGTTAAATAAGAAAAACAGGGAAACGTATTGTTTTCGAGATATTTGCCTCTGAACTTTCCATATATCGTACATATATATTTACATATGTGATTTTTCACTACATATCTAAACAAACGTATCTTTAGCTCTCAATACAGTCTAACAAAATTTTACACGAAAATATTACGAATATTCACTTGTTTGATCTTCATTGGTTGATCTACATATGTGTCCACATCTGTAAATAAATAACGATTAAAAGTATATATGCAGTAAAAATCAGCAACATACCTTGAGGAATATAAATTTTTCTTTACGTATTGCCACAAAAGTTTGCTAACAAAACAGCTATTTTAGCACCATCTACTTGTCAATTAGATTTCAAATATTATTTTTTTACAATCACCTTGTTGTAAATGTCATTATTTGGAAATTTAACAACTATGTGTTAGTTCCTACCAAAAATATATCTGCGGCGTTTTTTCCTAAAAGTGAATTTGCGTGAGTAGACAAAAGATTGTGTTAATATAATAAAATATAAGTGCTTTATAAAATTGAGCAAGTTTCTATGTATAATCTATAAATAAAATGCCACCAACAATTAATAGTGCCGCAGCTCCACCCGAAAAAAGGCCACCTCGGCCAACTGAAAGAAAGTGAGTTTCTATTAAAAAATATAGTTTCCATTAATGTATAATAATTTTACAAATTCTTAGATCGGAGATTATTTGTCGCGTTAAATATGGCAACAATTTACCCGACATACCATTTGATTTAAAATTCCTTCAGTATCCCTTCGGTAGCCAACGTTTTGTACAGTATAACCCGACCTCGTTGGAACGTAATTACAAATATGAAGTTTTGACCGAACATGATTTAGGTGTAACTATTGATTTAATAAACCGTGATTTGTATCAAGCCGACCCCTACGCCCAACTAGATCCTGCGGATGAGAAACTTCTTGAAGAAGATGTTCACACGCCACACGACTCTGTCCGTTCTAGACAGCACTCTCGTAGTGTTTCTTGGTTGCGTAAATCGGAATATATCTCAACAGAACAAACACGTTTTCAACCTCAGAATTTGGAACAAATTGAAGCTAAGGTGGGTTATAATGTGAAAAAATCATTGCGTGAAGAAACTCTCTATTTGGATCGTGACGCTCAAATTAAAGCTATTGAAAAAACATTTGAAGATTCGAAAACAGAGATCACCAAACATTACTCTAAGCCCAATGTGGTGCCCGTTGAAGTATATCCTGTTTATCCTGATTTCGTAAACTGGAAATATCCTTGCGCCCAGGTAATCTTTGACAGTGATCCCGCTCCGGCCGGCAAAAATGTGCCAGCCCAATTGGAGGAAATGTCTCAGGCTATGATTCGAGGTGTGATGGATGAAAGTGGTGAACAATTTGTGGCCTACTTCCTACCTACCGAAGTTACTTTGGAAAAGAGACGTGTTGATTTTGCCGATCAAATCCTGTATAAAGATGATGAAGAATATGAGTATAAAATTGCACGCGAATATAATTGGAATGTCAAAAGTAAAGCTTCTAAGGGCTACGAAGAAAATTACTTCTTCGTTATGCGTCATGATGGCGTATACTACAATGAACTGGAGACACGTGTACGTCTTAATAAGAGACGTATGAAGGTGGGTCAACAGCCGAGCAATACAAAATTGGTTGTTAAACATCGTCCCATGGATGCAAACGAACATCGCATGCAACGTTATAGAGAGCGTCAATTGGAACCACCTGGTGATGAGGACGAAGAAGAAGAAATTGAGGTGGAAGAAGAGGATGATATTCCACAAACTGTGCAACAGCACCAGCAGTCAGAACAGGAAGAAGAAAATAAAGTGGCGGAGCAAATAGAGCGTGAACGTAAATCACGTTCAAGATCCAAATCTCATGCTAAATCACAATCGAGGTCCAGATCACGTTCTGGTTCCGCTTCAGGTTCCGGCTCAGATAGATCTGGTTCGGCTTCGGGGGGCTCCAGAGCTACCTCTCGCTCACGGTCACGATCGAAATCAAAATCTCGCAGCCGCTCTCGTTCAAAATCGGGCTCACGCTCACGATCAAAATCTCGTTCCGCATCTGGTTCGCGTTCACGTTCTGCTACTAAATCTCCCTCTAAATCTCGTTCTGCTTCACCAGCTGGCTCACAAAAATCTGGATCCCGTTCTCGTTCTGGTTCTCGTTCATCTCGTTCAAAGTCGCGTTCCAAAAGTGGTTCGCGATCCCGATCTCGGTCACGCAGTGCTTCTGGCTCCCGTTCACCATCTCGTTCACGCAGTAATACACCCAGTGGTTCGGGCAGTGGAACCGCGTCTGGTAGTGGCTCCGAAGGTGAAGATTAATTTGACAATGTATGTAATTTTTAGAAAAAAAATTTATTTACATACACATAAATTTAAATGTGACAATTAAAAAAAGATTTTTTAAACAATATAGCTCTATTTGCCACTTCTTTTCTTATCTGGCAATTCTAAAGAAATTACACTTAATCTGGTGGTTGGTGTAAGTTTTAGTTCGGAGATTTCTGATTGTGACGAACGAGAAGTAAACATTTCTGAAAATATATAAAAATTAAATACATGATCATTGTTTATTCTCAATAAAAACTGCAACTAAAAATATAAAAATAAACATAAAACTCATTATTATCAACACAACTGAACAGATAATTCGTCATTTGAAGCCTCAATGGAATACAATAGAACAAAATAAACGAATAATAACATGTGAGTAATTTGATATTTTTTATAATTTCGTATAATTTTGCACATAATATCGTATCCACATAATGTTAATCTTTTGCAATAAAGCTAATTTTATTGCTATTTTATAATAAATATTAGCTTTTCCTTTTCAATTAGAAAATCACTGGAAAAGTACGCAAACATATTTATTTTGAATTGATAAATATCTACTTGTTTTCACTTCATTCTATTGTATTCGCACGAATCTCGTTGTAGTTTTACATATTTTATCTTGATATGTTGCTTCACAACTTTTATTGAAAATTAAATTAGTTTTGTCTTACCACTCGATGAACACGGCGAAATCCCTTCATATGAAGTATTACTGCGCCATGATACTGAACTTCTAGATTTCTGCAGCATATGAGGCATTTTGATGTTACGATTTAATATTTGACGAGCAATTTTGGGACCTAAATTATCATCCGCATAAGCTAAATCCCCCAGTTGATTAAGAGCATCCATATTTCTTTTTTCCAATTCTCTCAAATCCAAATGGCGATTATACAACTCCAAAAATTCGCTACTAATTGCTCTTTGCTTAAGGGCCTTTAGAGCATTTCTAAGTTCTCTATCGGCGCGCAACAATTTATTATTCTGATCCAGAAGTTCTTTTTTGAGACGAGTTATGAAGTCGGAATTATCAGATCTATAAAATATTGAATTGATTGTTAATTATAAAAAAGGGGTTTCTTCTTTTTAATTTAATTGACCTTTTGCTGACTTTCTTGTGTAACAACTTTTCTGATTCTTCCTTTTCTTTATAGGATTCTTCGGTTCTTATTTCTAATTCCTGTAGTTCTTGACGCAAGTTGCGTAAATTATTTAAAGAGGAACAATAATTGATTTGTAAGGATTTTAATTCGTCAGTAGTTTCTTCTGAAATTGAAAATTTTGTAGTTCGAAAACTTAAGAATAACGAAATTTAATAAGAAAAAAGTGAATTAAAATAGTTTTTTAATAAATATTTTTTAGTGGAAAAATTAATTTTTTACTCTAAAATATATAATTTTGTAATCAATCAGATCTTCTAATTTCATACCAAAAATTAACAATTTTTAAGTATTCATATCATTATTTTAGTGCTAATGAGTACAATGAATTCACTTCAATTTTATTAAAAAAAAATTTTGTGTTTTGTATTTTGGAAACATTGAAATTATGTATGAAATTTTAGAATAGAAAAAATGTAACGTGCGTCACAAAGAGTTCAGGTCTTTTGATAAAAAACGAAAAAACTGTTTTGCTGCAAATAAGTTATTTTATAATTCTCTTATATTCAGCTTTCTTTTAAGAACTAGATTTTGTGTGTTTTATTATGCAGAATTCGTTAACAATTACGAAAACACACTTTAACTTTCAAAGTTACTTCCGTTTTCTGTAGCGTGCGTCACAAAACTTTGTGATCAATTATTTCGCAAAAAATTCCTGCTAAAAAATTATTTTTTATGCCATTCGAAAGTACACTTGTACCCAACTAAACACCATGCATGAGTTGAGTTGAGTTGTCTCTCTTTTGAGAGACAAGAAAAATTGTTATATGTTAATGTGAAAACGCGTACGAATGTAGCGTTCGTCACGCAGGATTTGCCCACATTATTTTTCAATTATGTTAAGTTATTACGTGAAATTTATTCCCGTTCCCTAAATCCCTAAAAACGTTACTTTAAAATAAAATTCGTTATTGGTAAAACTATTTCTAATCATTCTTACCTCCTTCCTGTTGATTTTGCAAATTCTTGCGATAAGCATCATTACAATTGTTCAATAAGGCCAAAGTGTTTTGTAACGCTTCTATTTCTTTTTCCGCCCTAAGAACTTTTTCATTCAAATCGTTTCCCTCATCCAAAAGCATTTGCTTTTCTTGGGCCGTCTCCACTCTAAGCTGTGTCCCTGTTATAAGAGTTCCATCTTCATTTACACCCAAAAGCTTAGAGGTCAACTCAAATCTCGCCTTAACCGCCTGTATACGTTTTTTTCTTTCTCCAATGTCTGCTTTCAATGTGCTCAGTTCTTCTAGCATATGTTTACGTTTTAAATTTAATAAATCCATTTGGGATTTTATCTCTATCATGCGCTTCTTAATGGAGCTATTTAAATGGATGCGATGTTTTATCAAATTGTAGGTGCCGTCTTCACATTGATTTATTTCATTCTCGAATTCATTTGCTTTCATCTTTAAAATGCTTAGTTCTACTATAAGCTCTTGATTGTGTCGTGTCTGTTCTTTGACTCTCTTCAGTCCACCTTCACAGTAGGCTTGGGCTTCTTTTATTTTATAGTTGACCTCATCCAACCTAGACATATCATTATTATATATTATGGTCAATTTTCGCATGTCATCATCTAGCTTTTTGTTTTGTGACTGAGTGGTCTGCGCAGTTTTTTGTAACTTGTTATAACGCTCCTCCAGTTCACTAAAATATTCTTTGTTTTTTTGCTCCACAACCGGATCTATAATGCCGCCTTGCATATGGAACATGCGTCTTTCCAGCGACAAGATTTTGAAAGACTAAAAAGAATATTAGCAAAAATGCATTTTGACTTTAACATCACAATTAATTTTTACTTACCAAATTATAATTACTTTCGGTTTGTTTTTTTAAATCCTTTTCTAACTCTTGAATTTTTTTGGTAACAGCAGCTATATTGGACACAATGCCACGCTTGTTAACCTGTATAAATAATTGTTTTTTTTAAATTTTTTTACTATGCATTAATTTTAATGAATATATTTTTATTACCTTTTGGTTGATATTATCTTCCTTTAACTGAGTCAATTGCTGTTGCGAACGATAAATCAAATCATTTATGCGCTTTGTTTCCTTGTCCACTTCTCTTTGCGCTTTATTCTCGATATCCACTAATTCTTCTAAAAGTTGTAGCCTTTGTTGGGCATTCATGTTTTTACCATTCATAGCATTAAAGCGTGTTTCCAGCTTTCGAATTGTATCTTCAAAATGTTCTAATTCTATTATACAGTCCGATTTCTCTTTGGCAAAGTGGCGATTTTGAGCGCGTTTTAATTGAACGCGATTAGACAGATTTTGTAATTCTTTTGTTATAAGATCTAACTGAAAAGTTTAGGTAATATTAATTGTATTAACATTTTTGTTTTTTTATATTGTGTATCATATCATACCTCCCGAGTTTTTAACAAAATCATATCGGCCAATTTTTGTATTTGTTCTTTCATATCAGATGTGTCCGTATTCAGTATTTCTATAGCTGCTTCTACTTCACGATTATTATCTATAATTTCATTTAGTTGGCTGTCGTGCATTTTCAATTCCTTTGCCGTAAGTTCATCTTTGAGGCGGCATTCCATTAAGGTCGTTTCACTATTACGTATATCCTTTTCTCTTTGGGACATTTTTTGAGCTGCTAGCTTCCATGTTTCTACCATTTGTCGACGTTCAGCATGTGCCGTACGATATAAATTAGCCGCACACTCTAGGTTACATTCCAAGGTCTTTTGATCATCATACATGCTTATAAGTTTATTGCGATGACGTTGAATTTCATCGTTCAACTTAAGTCGTTTATAATTTTGTTGTTTGGCCTTGAGCTGATCATCTTTGTAGTACATTTCGATAAGCTGAAATCCCTTACTGCCGTCCTCCATGGCCTGCCGCCATTCAACCAAAGCGGTTTTGGCCCATTTAATGCGATTAGTTAGGTTGTCAATACTCTGGTTACGTCTGCCAACTTCATCTGGATTAAAGATTTAAACAAAAATTTCTTTAACTCACCTTCAGTCCCAAAGCAAAACTTTTCACAAAACAACTACATATGATAAGAATTCTAATGGCACTGCTGCACGTTCAAGGTAAGTATATTGACCGCGATCCAGTATCGCGATATTTATTGAACGTTTAGCATGCAGTGTTGACGCAAGAACTGATAGATCACTCAATATTTTGAAATCCAGAAAATGAATTGCGATTCAAATATCACAATAAATGTATATTGTACGTGTAGCAGTGCCCTCAAGTTATTCAGATGTACTCGGACTTACTCTCAGTGGTAGCAATATACTTTTTAAAGTTTAACCACTCTTTAGCAACATTTCTCACATCCTCCTTGAGCTTTGAATGTTCTCTTAAAGCTATTTTATGTAAATGAGCCTCAGTCCTTACCTCGGATTGAAAGGCGTCTAGCAGTTTCTTCAGAAAGTACGATAGAAAACTTTAAATAAATAATGTTTCATTTCATTTGTAAACTCACCAAATTATGATTAATTGTTTCTTCAGCATTCGTGGAATGTTGCTGCAATTTTTCTAGTCTTTCTTCTGTTTGTTGCTGCTGTTCTATAAGTTGTTCCTTTTTCTCTTTTAGCTCCGCTAAGGTCTGTAAAATCAATTGATTTTCTTTGTTAGCCATGGGCATTGCAGACTTTGTATTCCAATGCATGGCTTCCATAGCCTTTTTAATTATTCCCTCATCCATTTCTTATAATCAAATTTAAAAACAAAAATTCTTTTATGAAAAATATATTTTGTAATTTGTTCAACTTCGTTTGTCAGTGAATTTTAGGATTTATTATATATATTTTAAATGAAACGTTTTATCAATAAAACACTAGTTAACTATAGTTACTTTATTTAATTATCAATACATATTGAAAATCACAATAGCGTTACATAACAACCACTTATTTTGTAGTAAGAATAAACCGTTTTTTATGCAAATAAGGGTTAATTTCAGAATAAAATTTATTAAATATACGGGAATATACTCAAATGCTGAGTATGCGTTATTCAGCACAATCTTTAAAAAGTTGTCCAGATAACCATAGCTCAGCACTGTAATTTATACCCTCAAAGTACATCCGTAGTAGCACTTAAGGAAATTCATATACACCCCCACCTCGTTTTATTATGCGTTTCATTCGCATATTAAAAAATATGACATTAAAGCTCATAAAAACCAAAATTACCGGTCTAACGATTTTTTCTTTGAAAGTGACGACTTCTCTTTAATTATGAAAATACTACAACTCGAGGGGTTTATTTTTCTAAAACACGACCGAGTCAATCGCAATTTATGTGTATAGAAAAAGAACAAAATTAAAAAAAAATTAAGCTGTTTTAATTTTTTTTATAAAAAATTCTTTTTTTTTTTCAAAGATTTTCAAAAATCTTTTGTTTGTTGAGGGTTTTTTAGCTGGTCTATATATATGCATTTAATTGGTGCTAATGCATGTATATATCGAGGCAATCTCGATTAATAAATTTAAAAAAATACCAAATTCTTTTCTTTGAAAGTTTTTAGAGTTTGTTTGAAATACAAAAACCGTTTTTTTTTTAAATTCTGAAAACCGTAATCATCTTTTTTTAAAAAAATTTAAATATTCGAACTTTCAAAAACCGGGTACTGATGAAAAATTTAGATAAAATTATAAAATGATAAAACACGCCAAAGCTCAAAATTCAACTTAAACGCTAGATATTACTCAAAAAAGATAGAGCTGTGATAAATCCTTCGTTCCAGTGATCGGTAATTTTCGTTTAATTATCAAAAATTAACCCGTTCGTTCAATTGGTCAATTTGAACGGCAGTACGGCAACAATTCAATTTTTTTAATGAATTCACTTTTGAAGAAAATCAGTTGTAAATAATTGAATAATATAAATAAATTGAAGAATTTAGTAAAAAATGCATGTATTAATTAAAAAATTATATTTAGGTGAATTTTAGAAACAATTTCTTGTTCTTTTGATTAGACCTTTTCTTATTATATTAATATAATTTTCTGATTAATTAACGACCTTGAGGTTACTTTTATATAAAAAACATCCACATTTATTATCAAAAAATGGGAAAGGAAATTATTCATTTACACCATTTTTTAATAAATTGTTATGTTAATTGTTAAGCGTTTTATTTTGATTAGTCTATCTAGCGGTCGACGGCAAATCGACCGCATTCTAGTAATTAGATATTAACATAAATATATACTATAAAATACAAAAACAAAAAACATTCTAAGCAAACAACTTGAAGTTCTCTTACTTGGCTCTCCCTTATTACAAAGTACAAATAGACACAAATGCACATATTGTTTATTGTTCAACTTGAAGCTGATACATGCATGTTTAACAATAAGTGTGCATGTGTTAGTAACAACTTTAAACGATTATAGCTCCCAAAATACTACAGCGATTTAAATAAAATTAAGATTGTTCACATCTATGTAAAATCCCCATTAAAAACATATAAATCTTTCCAAAATCGGATCAGTATTATGTCCATAAAATGGATTAAAAAAACGTGTTTGCCTATTAATTTAAGTAAGATACTGAGGACGCTACACAGAAGAGAATAGCAAAATAGTGATAATAAATTTGGATGTGTTTTTATATAAAAGTGACCTCAAGCTCGTTAATTAATTAGAAAATTATATAAATATTTTGTTTATATACGAAGATAATACACTTTTTATGTGTTGATGCTCCAAAAAATGTATGTATATTTTGCAAATTTTTTAAACAACTCGTGTCAATACATCAAAACCCAAATGGAACAAAAGAATACAACATAAAAAAGATCTACGAACGAAAGTAAATTTGACATATAAAAGAAACCTGAACGGACGAAAACAAGTTTTAAACCCATTTATTAAATTGATCGGTACACTATTGAACCAAAAGCGTACAGTAAAATCAGGGGATCACTTATTTCAGTTGGGTGATTCGTTCAATTCAACCAGTTCGTTCATGAGCCATACAGCGCTAGTCAAAACTTAAAAAGAGTTCAAGTGCCAATTTCACTGTACAGGTTAGGTTAGGTTGCACAGGCCGCCGATTGCTAGCAACCGGTCCACTTGGGTCCAAGAAAATAAGTCCCTTTGTGATGCCTGATATGGACACTGAAAGAAAAGTACTAACTATCATATATTATGGTCGGTGTTGAACCAACCCGTTTTCCGAATAAACTTGTTTATTCCCTTCGGATTGCATTCCGTAAGGTCTGCGAGTTCGGGTAAAGTCGAGTTACCTAGATACATGGCTCTGTGATGAGATAGAGCTGGACATTGACAGAGGAGGTGCTTGACAGTTTCCTCCTCCTCATTATGACAACTTCTACAGAAGTCGTTGAAAGGGAGATTTCTGTTTGCAGGGGCACCTGTGAAACAGGACTGCCTGTTAGGACTGCCACAAGTATACGCAGCTCATGTCGAGAGATCCCCAGTATGATGGCTGGTTTTGCTCGATCATATTGGGGCCAGGTTAATCTGGAGACTGCACATGTGGATTCGTTGAACCATCTAGACTGTGATATCCCTATAAGTTTCTGCTGAACGAGAATTTTATAGCTTTTTAGTGGGACTCCCACTAGCCGGCCGGTGTCCCATTCTTGCAAATGAAAGCCTTCCCTGGCTAGCTTGTCCACAATTATGTTGCCAGGCACGTCTGCGTGTCCTGGTACTTAGATTAGCTCAAGGTTGGAATGTGACGCCATCTCGTTTAGGGATATCCGGCATTCCTTTACCAGTTCAGATGTATAAACACCCGATAGAGCGTTCAATGCAGCCTTACTATCGGTATATATACGAATATCCTGCCTATATACTCTATTGTACCTTAACCAGTTAACTGCCGTTTTTATGGCCGATATTTCGGCTTGAGTTATGCTTCAATGATCTACTAGCTTAAAACGTATCCTCTGCGGATTTGGATCCGTCAGGATGCCTCAAGTTCCTCTAGGATCATTAAATGTAGGGAGAGTATCTGAGATCGACACTGCGAATCTTTTTTTAGACATAAGGTAGGGAGTAGGGTAATCTATCAGTTCGGGAATATTCTCAAACTGTACGATAATGTTGGCGTGTCCATCACCTAAGGATTTCCATGCTCCGGCTGCACTAAGTCTAACTGCCGAGTTCATAGCCAGTTGTTTGACCATTAAATCGGCAGGAAGCCAGTGTAACTTTGTGAACAAGGCTTTTGATGGGGTGGTTCGAGGTGCAACTGTAATCATCAAGCCTGATGTTCTTAGAATTCTATAAATTATGTTATAGTAGGTGGATTTGCTTAGGGCCGGCCACCAGATGATTGCACCATATATTAATAAGGGCTTGACGACCATTTCAAAGAACTAATTGGCTGTTTTGGGGTTAATACCCCATCTATTGCCTGTGGCCCTTTTGCAGGTATAGAGAGCAATAGCGGCCTTCGCTGCTCTTGCTTGTCTAAACGATAGCTTAGAGTCCAGGACGATACCCAGATACTTCGCATTGTCGGATAACCTTAGTGTGACTCTGTTAAGAGTTGGTAAAGTGAAGTACGGTATTTTATTTAACTGTATAACAAATTCAAAATATTTCTAAAACAACACGAGTACTGGCATTTAAAGTTTACTTCTAAAATTAATCGAAGTAAGTAGTTCAAACTGCCCATTAAAATTGTACATTCTTAAGGTGAATCGGCATAGAAAACTAATTTATTCTTTGTATTTAAGGTGTAGGGTGTGAATACCATATTTATGTGAAATATTATGGAGAACATTTTAAACCACTAACTCTTCAACGCATGTGTTATTTTTGTGCCTTTCGTAAAAAAGGACAAAAAAACAACTTGAGCACTTACAACCGAAATAACATTAATTAAGTACGCCCTTGGGAATTCCTTTATTAATTTTTATACAGGCTAACAACTTAGACATATAACTTTCCAATCGAAATAAAACAAACTCGATTTAAAACCGTAAATCTTTTACTTTAATTACACATTTACTTTCTTGTTTACAAAGTTTAAAAACATTTATTAAATACACTAAAAACATTACAAATGCAATGCAAATAAATAAAAGTAACTCATTTTTTTATTTAATGATATTTTTTTAAATTCATAGGCTCAAATCAAAATAAAAAATTGTAACAAAAAAAATGCAAATAATAATTTTAATGGAAAATCCGTAATTATTTGTAGTTTGTTTTTTTAATCTGATAAAGTACTATGGATTTTAAATGTTTATTAACGGAAATTTTTTCAAATAAACTTCAATCAGTTACTGCAAAAATATTCTGAGCGGACAATTCATTAATAAATTAAAAAATTGCGTATCTACAAGTTATGAAGGAAATAATGATGAAAGTATATACATATGTACATACATATGAATATTAAGATATGTACATATACTCGTATACAATATATAATTCACAACAAATTGTTTGCGGCTTGAGAATTTTCCAAGAAAAATCTTGTCAAATCTCCCTCAATACCATTTATATCGGGTGTCACCAGTTGTGGTGAATACAAACGCATATTTTGCAATCTCTGTGACGGCGACATTGAGCCTTCATTTATAATCTGACTGGCTGAGAACGCGTCACTTCCAATTCCCATTTTGTTGCAGGACTCCACCACAATGTCATCTATAGTCTTTGTAAGCAAAGCTTGGTGTTCATTTAACGATGATGCCTTTTCACTTATGGAAGCAATTTCATTACTGGCCGGAGAATTCTGTGATTGATTTATATAATTGTCCGTTTGATTTGCTGCCGAGTTTTCTAAAAATGCTTTAATGAAATTTTCAGACATCTTATCAATTGTGTTTTCGTCTGGAGGCGGTGATGATTCATCAGTTGAAAATGTGAGACACTTATGAGTGCGCTGTGAAACTTTGTAACGAAAACTTCGTTGACAGATTTCACATTTGTAGGGCATAACACCGGTATGAATGCGGGTATGGACAAGGAAAGAGACACGTTGACGAAAACTTTTCTCTAAAATAAAAATTTAAAAAAAGTTCGAAAATAATTCTAAATTTGATAGTTCTTAAACATAAAACGCACCACAAACTTCACACTTAAATGGTTTTTCGCCACTATGTATCCTTTCGTGATTATGTAGGGTCGAAAGCTCTTTGAAAGCTCGACCGCATGTTGAACAGACATGAGGCTTCTCATCACTATGATAAAGTAAATGCTTATGATACGATTGTTGAAATGTAAAAGTTCGAGCACATAATTCACAAGTGTATGGCATTTCACCTGAAATAAATAAAATAATTCCTTAGTTTTAAACTCAGAGTGTAAACAAGTAGAAAGGAGTTGAAATATTTCGAAAACTCGAACCTAAACTGAATTTTCGAAAATAATGACAAATTATTAAATTTATAATAATCGAGATTGCCTCGATATCTTTTTTCAAAGATTTAAAAAAAACTCTAAAAAATCTATAGATCTTTGGAGTAATTAAAATAAAACACATATCCGAAATTTTCCGACAACGATATCTCTCGGACCACTTAGCCGGATAGAACTTTAGGTATTCAAGGCAGTTTTCTAAATGCAAACAATTATCAAATTTAGCAAATCGATTTAGAAAAAATTTTATAGTAATTTTTTATCGAAACTTTTCTGCAACAATAACTCATTAACCCATTTTAATGAAACATATGGTTGTCTACGTTGAACGAGTACTTTGAGATTAAGAGCTGATAAGATCTTGGATTCGATCGGCATAGTAGTTTAACATTTATTTAAAGAACAAAATTACTAAATTTTTATTTTTGAAAATACTCCAAATCTACTGGGCTCTAAATATCTAAGTGAAATTAAACTTCAGACGCAATGTGGGACATTTTGCGTACAGGCGGTCAAATGTCTATAACTTTTGTTAAAATTATAATTGTTTATGTAGATTTTCATTTTTTTGTTGGACAGAGAACATTTGAGGTTTTAATTTAAAGTTTCGACTTTTAAAATCGAGTGATAGCAGAGCGCTGTTATTAGGCTTTCAAAAGGGGGTTTTTGAAATTGGAAGCATTAATAGGAACAGTAATTTGCATAAGTAGTGATTTTCTATTAAATTCTATAATAACTAACTAAGACTAATATATTACCCATTGAAACTTTGCTTTGATGTTTTTTAGCCACGCACCATTACTGCTAAAATTGGTGAAACCGATTACCGATTTATACTAGTCCCGGTACAAAAGTGCTCGCTCTTCTAATAAGGATTTGAATCACATATGTACATGTTTTTAGTATATTGATATTATCAACAAGTTGTTTGGCTTAAATATGTATAATTTAAACAAAAATAAAGTTCTATAAATTTATAATTAATGTTTATAAGTCAAAAGTGGTAAAATTGAACAAAGAACGCTGATGAGATGGTGTAGCGACCTCGAAATCAGTACTGATCCGTTCTGCTAGTATGATGAATAATAAAAATTGTTCTATATATAGTACTCTCTTAATAAAAAATAATAATGAATTTATCCAAAAAAATTTTCTAATAAAAATTAAAAATAAAAAAATTAGAATAAATAAATGGGTAAAATTCGGGTTTGAACTTGAGCCAAAAATCAATCGTTTCAATATATAAAAAAGTTCTATAAATTTTTAATATCATCCGTCCATATTTAGTCATAGTGCCCATGTGAGTCCAGCATCTTGACCAACAAATAGTAATATAAATATAAAATTCAAACAATAGTTTGAACATGAGCCCATAATAATATCGACACTTACAGTATTGTTCGAAACGTAAGAAGCTTTTTCTGACGAAGTAATCAAGGTCTCATATATATTCTTTTTAACTTGATATTTGAAAAATAATACTTTGAATTTTTATTGTACGCTATTATCATGCACCTACAACAAAAATTTAATGAAATTTCCTTACAAATAATAAGAAAACTAAAACAAAATAACTTCGAAACTGAATCAGCTTTCAGTGTTTTGCATGATACAGCTTGTTTTTGATGACCGATGCACATCGTTTCAGCATAGATTCTATCAGATTTGTTAGTGTTGCGGTCGGTATTAATGCCCCCTTCTAATTTTAAGTTCCTGCTTATTTCTGAATCGACGGACTTCAAGCTTGCGCTTCAAAATTCCGAAAAGGTATTCAAGTCTGGAGATCATCGTTATCACGATGAAATATCCATCGATATGGCATTTCTCATTCGGCATATTAAAGTATATGGTTTTCTAAAATGTCCTTATAAATAAAACGATCCATTTTTGTTTGTATTTCAACAAAAGGTCCAACTCCACTCCCCGAAAAGCAGGTGTGGATCCATTACATTTCCGCCCTTGTGCTTTACAATAACGTGGATGTAATCGCTCACCTTTCAATCTTCTAACATGGCGTACTCCATCTGAATTTAGCAAGTTGCGAAATGGAGAACAGTTTTATTTAGCGACGAGTCCAAATAAATTTGCTTAGTGCTTTATGAGATAAAGTTGCTTAGGTTTCGTACAATGCTGTATATTTTCGGAAAACTTATAAATAAAAATTAAATATTACACAAATTTATAATA
The DNA here is from genome assembly GCA_956483585.1 of Gymnocheta viridis. Classification (NCBI taxonomy): domain Eukaryota; kingdom Metazoa; phylum Arthropoda; class Insecta; order Diptera; family Tachinidae; genus Gymnocheta; species Gymnocheta viridis. Next base: position 27,137,167 of record OY101442.1, on the reverse strand, counting down.
TATGTAAGTGTAAGTAGTTTTTAGCCCACCCCGCAGACAGGTTTAACTACACTAATGCACAGAGTACACACTGCATTTAACCTCAATAATATAAAGTATTAATAATTTTGCAAATACCTTAAGAACGAATAAATGAATATTTGAAAATGTTTCCATTATAAATTATAAAAATACTCAGAATATCTTCCTAGAACCTTAAAACCTCTTGAGCTGGTGAAAATTTGATTCTCGAAAATCGAATATGAAACCAGTAAGTTACCATGCATTTTTTATTATATACAATTTCTTCACTTACAGCTTAAAACTGATTTCTCAGATAAAGTACAATAATTACCAGTATGAAGTCGTTTATGCTTTTTGAGAAAATATTTCGTGGTGAAGGCCTTTGAGCAAACATCACATTCCCAAATTTTAGGATTTTCTGTAACATTAACCATATTAGAGGTCAGTTTAGCGGGCACATCATTGCCATTGGCTGTTATTGTCATTAGGTCTGCAGTTGCATTAGAATTGACATTATTGGATGTTGAATTTAAACTAGAATTCAAATCTGAAGGACCTGTTGAATTATATACTAGTAGAACGTTTGAAGCTGCAAGTGTTGAATTGTCCAGGTTATTTTGTTGAAGTTCCAAAGTTTGGCTTAAATTTACCACACTGTTTTTAGAAGCGTCCAGTGTTGAGTTAAAGTTTGACATAAAGTTAACAGGTGAAATATTAAATAGGTTGCAATTGTTTGAGCTTTTAAAGTCTGCTGTAGTTGAAGTTGCATTTATATTATCGCTCTGTGTTGGGTGAATGTTGGTATTATTGCTATTGTTATTATTGGGATTGGCCGACTTTAAAATTTTATTTTCTTTGTGACGTATACGGTCACATATTGTTAATTTTGGTATATTATTGACATATGGTAGACCCATTAAGTGTACAACTTTCAAGTGAACCCTTAGAGAACCTTTTGTTTTAAAAGTCTTGGCGCATAAATGACATTTAAAATCATGATCCAGAGTTGCATTTTGCGAGTCATTTAGTGTTGATGTAGAGGCTGTTAAAGTTTTGGTTTTACAAATACCATTTGTATTTTGATGATATTCATAATTTTGATGTACTAAACGTATGTGCATGTTTCTTAATTCTTCATTACGAAAAGTAAATTCACAAATATCACATTGGGCTAATTTTTGAATATCCCTCGTTGGTTGCTCTTGATCTCTCGTGAGCGTAGTAACAACTTGTTGATGTTGTTGAGTTGAATTTGATTTGTTTATAGTAATTTTATTGTCTGGTTTGGCTGCTTCTTCTGGCTTTTTGATTATGTTTTTCTCCCAAAGGTGGTGCGTATTGTCGAAATTCACCTCATCTATAAATTTAGTTTCTTGCCTTTTAGTATCATTGCAGTTGCTGCTATTGTTATTTATATTATTAAGATTTTCTTCAATCTTTTGTGTTTTTAATTTTTCAATATTTTTTATATTTTGGTTATCAGTTGTTGTTGTTGCTCCTGTTGTTGTTGTGGCATTAGTATTGTTGGCAGAACTCATAATATTTGTATGACTAAACAAGTGTATTGTCAATTTGTCCAAACCCAAAAACAATTCATGGCATATGGGACATGCCAATGGCCCATTAGCGGCCTTAATCAGACTACAGCGCAGAGCGTCTATGCTTGAAAAGCTTGTTTGGGCGCATAATGGACACAACACAGACATTGAACACATATTTCTTCCTTTTTTCTTGCACAATTTTTGTTTAAAAAATTTACTTTATACACTATTAAAATTTTGACAATTTATATTAATTAATTATATAATTTTAATATTTAATAAGCCATTAACAAATTATTTCATTTATCATATATTATTTTATTTTTATTTTTCTCATTATATTTATGACTAATTTTAATTTTAAACTCAGAAATATTTGATATATTGAACTTTTAAAAATATCACAATTTTCTTTTTTAGTTTTTCACTAAATTATAATTCAATAAATAATTATGTATATATAATTTTCTACCAAAGTTCACGTTGTTTTCGTTTGAATTTATTTTTTCAAAATGAAATGGGCGAAAGAAAATTTTGAATTTCAATTTTTTTCTTTTCTAAAAATAACACACACTCGTATACATATTTGAAAATACAATATTTAAGTTCAGAAAACATTTTCGTTCATCTCATTTTCTTGTGCTGCTGGCTTTTTTCGAATCATCTCATTAGTTTTGGGAAAAAATTTGTTTTATTCTACTCTGTGGTGTGTTCTTCTATACATTTTTCTTTTATTTTTGTAATGTTTTTCATTGCGTATTCGCAATGTGAAATTGTGATTTGTTTTGAATTTGATTTTTGTAAACAAAAATTGTCTTTATAATGTTGGCACTAGCGCTTTCTCTAATTTGTTTGGTTCAATTCATTTTGAATATTTACTTCTCTAAAATCAAGATCTTTATTTGTGAAAATGTTTCCCATAATTTTTGCACTAATTTTTTTCTTTTTTTTTTTAATTTATGATCTCATCAAACTTTGTTAAAATGCACTCACAAAATCTTTTTCCTAAATACGTATATATTTATCTATGTACATTTAATGTAATATGTCTGATATCCCGGGTAATCCGGATAGAAAAACACGTTTTATATCATGCAGATGATGAAGTTTTGTCCTATTGAAATTCAGCACAACAACTACGATATAACCTAAAATAATTTGTGTTATCGTTAGTCATATGAGGCTAGAGAAATTGCAGAGTCTAGCATGCTTCTGTAGGACATGTCCTACGGCGGCTATGGAAGTCCTCCTTCAACTGACGCCTCTGACGATTGTGATAGATACAGCTACCAGGCAAAAAGTAATCAGCATCGCGGGAAAAAGCGCAGACTGGGACTGTCTAATTAGCCAATGGAAGCAATCATCCCTCGCAATACAATTTCCCCTAGTTGCGCAACCCACTGATGTGTTGAACAAAATGTACGAATTTGACAAGAGGTTTGAAACTGTACTGGCCCACAGAAGGGAATGGGTGGAAATGCGACCCCGATATTTCTTTGGAACGGGTACCATCAGGTGGTACACTGTTGACCCCAGAACGCCGACAGGCTCTGGCGTGGGAGTTGTAGGAACGAGGATTAACTACTACGAGTCCTTAGGAAAAGCTGCTACCATTTTTCAATGGAAGATTTATGTCATTGAAAAATGTGCACAATTTGATCTTGACAGGGGCTGCCGAGGACGTGAAATAGCCATCTTCTATGAAACGAAAACGGAGACAAAATGGGACTAGTGAAGGAAGGGGACTAGTGAACCCATGGTCGCACACTAAATCAACTCAAATTTCACAAATGTTCAGGAGAAGCTAAAAGAATGTTTTAAAAATGTGGTTGTAATTTTATTATCAAATTGAGTTCCACAGTAAAGAAAAAGGCTTTAGAACAAAGTTTACCTAATTTATTATTATTTTGTGCTATAGTGTTTGAAATAAGAGATAATTTTGATTTTTGACTTTTTAGTCACAAATAATACAACAGATTTCTACTTACTTTTGTCAATTAAATACGCACTCTAAATGGGGCATCATAAAACTTAAAACTTTTTTGGTTTAGTTAAATCCTGCTAAAAACATAAAATAATTATGCCACAGGCTGTACAAATAAATATCCTAAGTCCTCCACACGCATTTTTTGTTTCTACCTTTTTCTTAAACTTTATTTTTTGAATTGCATTTGTGTACACACTTATGCAACTTTAATTGCGCAATTTTCGTTTTAATTATGCACATATAAATTTGTTGTTATTTATAATTACAAAGAAAGGAACAAACGAGTATTTCAGAGTACATGCAACTGTGTGCCCCTCCCCATTCTTCTTTCCACACTCTTTCTCTCCCATAAACTCTAGAATTGCAGAAACAAAAATTTACATGTGTAGAAGGAATGTTAGGTTAGGTGAGGTTGCATAGGCCACCAGTTGCAAGCAACCGACCCACTTGGGTGCAAAAATTGGTCCCTTTACGATCTTTTATTTTTTTTCAATGTTTATTTAATAAATTTTTAGAATATAATAGTAAACTGCAAATAAAAAAAACAATGATTATTTTTATTTTTTATATATACAAAGTCCCACTTTAACGAGCTCTCAAGTATAATATGTATATAGTTTCTAGTAAAGTTAATTTTTCTCATACTTAATAATAACATAAATATAATAATATATTTTTAATAAGTTAGTTGTAAGCAAAAATATTGGCAAAAATCTTACTTGTATATAGGAAAATATAAAAAAGATGTGAGGGGTTAAAATTTAACAAATTATTGCGTAAGCCACCAATATTTCTTAGGATTCAAATTAGGTTTAATATTTTTATCTTTCATAAAAATACTCGTATTTGTATCGAAACGACGATTTTCTATTGTATTAATCAATAAGTTATAAAGATTTTATATTAGATCGTCTATTGATATGATAAATTATAGGAATACCATCCTCATTTTGGATAAAACCATCTCTATCAAGGATAAGAAAAGCCTCAGTTAGAATGAAACCATTTTGTAGCGTTCTTGAAATATACTCTTCAGAAACATATTAAGGAGCCATAATTAGATTATTTTCGGTGGTATTCATTCACACTATTTAAAATATGATCTCTTATAATATGAATAATAAAATAAACAAATGTAGATATTTCGGCTTTTTCATAAAGAATTTTGTTTGATATGTTCTTTTTGTAGTTACTGTTCTTTGATCTGTATAATGAAGTGTAACACCTGAGACATTTCCTTTCGTATATTCGTATCTTCTCCATAAACGAAGGACATATGTTAAACCATATTTGGCAACCGTATGATAAAATTGGTCTTATTAATACTTGGTACATAATAATTTTAACACTTCGTTGTATGTATATATATTTAGAAAAAATAACTTCTTATATATAAAAAAATGCTTTTCTAGCTTTTATAAGTTGTTGTTCTACGTGATTATTAAAGTACAGAAATTTATTTAAATATATATGCCTAGTACTTTAACAGTCTATCTTACAGGAATGTTTGTATTATTAGTTGATCTAGTAACAAACAACTTCCAGTTTTTTCTTATATTGTTTTTACGTTTTCCTACTGGTGGTCTAAAAAGAATACACTCGCATTTGTTTAAATTGAGCTTCATATGCTAATCTATGGAATAGTTTTCTATTAGGCCAAACTTATTTTGCAACCCATCATTTATCCTGTCAACTTTATTGTCAGCGTGATATTTGGTAATATCATCTGCGAAAGCTCTAGTATTTTCCATTTTCTCTAGTAAATCAAATAATACCGGGGAATTAACGGCGGCCCTGTTGTAATCCATTAACAATGGTAAATTTCCCGGATCCAGTTGTTTCTCTACTATTAACAGAAAATGTCCTATTATTTAGGATGTTATGTATAAGGATTACAAAGTATGGAGGGAATTTCAATTAAATTAATTTATATATTAAACCTGGTATCCAAATATTGTCGAAAGCTTTTTCGAAGTCTATTAGGCAAGCACCAGTGTATGAGGATTTGTTGAGATTCCACTGAATATTTGAATAAAGCAATTGAATTGCATGTATGGTTGAATGCTTGTATTTAAAACCGAATTGCCTATCGTTAACTAAACTCTTATCTTTGCAAATCTTCGTTAATCAGGGTTGTCACAGAATCCAATGTTGTCGGAATTGGATTTGAAAGGCGCCAAAAAAATACTTTTGTATGATGAATTTCAATATTATGGGTTTTATGTTCAATCTGGAATTACTAACTGTTTTGAACATAAAACCGATAACATTAAAATTCATCACACAAAAGTATTTTTTGTCATCTTTTCAAATCCAATTCCGACTACATTGGATTCTGTGACAACCCCGAATGTTAATATTAATACAAACTTCAAATACCTTGCTGATGTTCGGAAGCAAGTTTACGATCCCTAATGTAGATAGTGAAAGAAGTCTAGCCTTATCACACGCTAGGGTCGGTATTAATCCAACCTGATTTACGAATAAACAGGTTTATTCCTTTCAATTTGCATTCCGCAAGGTCTGTGAAGTCTAATTACCTAGATACATATGTAGCTCTGTAGTAGAACAGGGGCCTAATTGTCGCTTTCGATATCGAGCTGATTCGATTGAATTTTCTTAGTTTTAGATTATGGCATTCGCTATCGAACAATTATCGAACCTCATAATCTCAAACTATGAAAACTCGATTGAATCAGCTCGATATCGAAAGCGACAATTAGAGCCCAGAGCTGGACATTGACCGAGGATGTGCTTAAAGGTATAGAAAGAAACTCTGCAATAAAAATGAATTTAATATTTAGTTTATTTTTTTTTAGTTTTTATTACTTTTATTTAAATTAAATTAATTTTTATATGTATAGTTTATATCTATGTATATTTATTATATTTATATGTTGTTTGTAATTAATATGTATTTATATTTATATTTTTATGCACTTTATTTGTTCTTTCTTATTGCTTAAAATTTAATAATTAAACTAATGTTATAGGTTTTTTCTGCTTTTAAATTATAATTTGTTATTTATGTAAGTATGTCTAATTAAACTGCTTTGCGATTATGTATTTTATGTGTTTGTTTTTTGTTTTTCATTTTTTATTATTTGATATAGAAAAATATATATGCATTGCTTTAGAATATAACATACACTTAAGTATACACAAATTTAAATATAAAACAAACTATTAATTAACACAGTTAAGGGTTTTTTTTGTAATTTAAATTAATTAAACATAGAATAAGTCAATTAATGTAAAATATAATTATTTATACAACATACACATACATATAATATTGAAAACCAAAAAAAAATCTAAAAGTTTATTTACTACTTATGCCAGTATGTCGCTTGATATTTTTAAAGAAAGTCCAGACAATCTTAAAATTATTTCTTCTTCTTCTTACATAGAATTTATTTTTTAAAATGTTAAGAATATTTTTATGAGATTAAATCTACATTTGATTTTTTTTATATATTATTATATTTTAAGCTTAAACAACGATTGCATTCTAATAAGATGGACTTTTTTTATATTTTAATTTCATGAAATGCAGAGCCCGATCTTTTTCTCTAAATGCGAAAGATCATTTCAAACGAGAATTTCATATTAAAAACTAAAAATACAGAACTAAAATGTATTCTTGATGTTTTTCTAATTACATAAATATGTAATTGTTCGAATGAAATTTTATTTTTGATTTGTTTACAAATAAAAAAAAATTTACAAGTTACTAACTTTCAATGGTTTGTGCAGAATCTTGTTGATTTTTCAATAGTTTGCTAAAGTGTTTAAATAAATAACTTGTGCGGTTCACAACTAGTCTAGTTCGTAATTTGGAAGTTGCAGGGTGCGATTCCCGTCTAAGACTCTGTTTATCAGAGAAACAGGATAGGCATTTTAGTGTAGTGAGTTGAGGTATTCGTGACAAAGTTCGATAAATTAAATAAATAACTTGTTTTTTAAATAAACAAAACAAAAAACTGTGCCACAAGATATTTTAAACAATCCCTTCCTCCTGTTGAAATAGAATCCTCTTAATGCTTTGCGTTATTCTTTTATATGTATGCAAATTTGTTATCCTTTATTGTGAATAAGAAGTGAAATTTAAGTTCTTATGAAATGTTTATTCCTCTTTATGTGAAAATTGCTATCGTCAAGTTCACATGAACATTTTGTTCCCTGCAATCAGTGTCCACTGAATGTAAAATAGGCAGGAATTGCAGTTTAGAATAGCACTAAAAACTAAAAAAACACAAGTTTACACATAAAAAAAATAAATATTAAGAATGGGAATTATCGTTGCATAACAATAGGAACCTGAACAAAACCAAATGGCCCGTGTATATTTGCTAGAAGCTCTTAATTACTTGATCCTTTGTAAGTGACATATATGTATTTCGACAAAAGAATTTTGGTTTTAAATAACTTTTTTGAAGGACAAATAAAGTTGTTTTTTAATATTCTGGATACAAATGGACAATAGCATTTGTAGCCGTTATCCATCAGCTAATATAAAGCGAAGCGAAACAAAATTGTTTATTAACAATTAAAATATAAGGAAAATACAAAAACATTTCGAGGGAACAAATAGTTGCAGATGTGCGATTGTTTTTAGGAGAATGATATAAGAATTTCATATATGATATCGTGCATTACGCACGATTACTGTCATCGTTTGATTGTGATATTGAATCGAAACAACTCATTTTCAACTCTTTGCGATCATGCGAGTCACTCTGTAATTCGATTACAAAAGAAATAAGGGAGTAGATCCGATCTGAAAAGGATTCATCTGGAATGAAAATGTAGCATTGACAAAAGCTGGTATCACAAGATTGAATTTGTGTTTTGGTGCGCCAGAAAGATTTATTAAACTATCTACACTAGTGCTAATCTTTTAGGTATTGAAAGTCAAAGAAACACTGAAACGCCCAATTTGATCACAACTTCTCAATTCCCAAGAAATCTTGTTGCTGTTTTGTATCCGTTCAAAGAAACCACTAGAATTAGTTTGAACTCGTTCAGTAGATTCTTTTAGATCCTTTGATCAAACCCATGTAATTTAAATGGGATTTGTGCGAAGATTCATGTCTAACACGACCTGCCGAACGACCTCCATCCAAGTGTATTAATAACTACACATCTAGTTCATCCATCCACTACGGTAACAAACAAATCCGAAAATGAATAGAATAGTGGTATGCCCAAAATATAATTGAATATCTCCCCAATATCGTACGCGCGTCAAATTTAGTGGCAAACAGTCTAGCTACGCGGGATTGTATAATTTCATGGATATACTATCAAAAACCGTTAATGAATTTATATTTCTATTTTATTACCAAAGAAGAATCTTAATTTAACCAAATTATTACCGCGCTCTTTTCCTAGTTTGATCATCAAGTCTCTATGCAATGTACAACCAAGACTTAATTTTGTATACTGCCAATGGTAAATAAGCAACCCGAACGGTTCAAAATCAACCAAATGATCTCACAAAAATTTAAGTGCAATCTCGGGCTACAAACAACCGTTTAAATGGAAGATATCAGCAAACGTCGGCCTATGTTAGATAGCAGCGCCGATGCTACCTTGGATAAATTGCTTGATCAATTTTGGAAGTACAAACGCCAATATTTTACAACAAAATCATTTAAGCAAATACCAATTACACAGAAAATAATACGAAATTTTCTTATTAGATATCATAATAAGTAATTATGAGATGCAACAGAAGCAGAGAATACATTTCCTGAACCACCTGTAGAAGACGAGATTGAAATATCAACAATAGCTTCACAACTACCATGTCCAAAAGTATCTCTGATATGATGATGCCGGGGTCACCTTATATTATTGTACACTGGACCGAACATGAGACAGAATTAAGTCGGAAGTCCTCCTTCATCAATAAAGATCACAAGAAGGTACTAACGACTGCACATTTAGTATATTCAGATACATACTGAAAAGCTGCGAGCAAGTAGATAGGGTATCTACACATCAAGATGGATTTACGAATGCTAGATGTATCTAAGCGGAAATGAAGATATTCTGGCAAGTGAAAAATACAAATCCTCGAGCCGATTGCAGTATCAAGATACGGACTGGCAGACATTGGCTTTAAATCTGTAATCATTTAAGGGACTCGACGAGGAGCAACTACGCATACTAGTGGCGGTACAAGCAGGGATTACTAGGATATTGAATGTATCGTTCAATATAAGAGCCCACTTTTGGCGTTTGATATCAGGCGGTTAAACTCGTTGTTCCGGACCTCAAGATTGTTAAGCATTGAAACGAATGTTGAGGTGGTGCTTGCTATATTTGCATAAGTGGTCCGATTTACTAAAAAAAATTAAGTATGAACTATTTTTCTGTGACTGCTTATTGTCAATTCTTGATAGATAACCGATCTGGAAAAGGAAATTTTCCAATAATGTTTACGTGCGCCATCTGATTTATATTTTGAAATAACAAATTTTTCGTTTGCAGTCTCTATCATTTGAATATGTTTTAACTCTGTAGTTTCCTAGAATTAACAAGAATTTAAAATGGATTTGGAAAAATCAATGGTTTAAAAACGAAGGTTGTGAGGTATTCATTTTTCAGTTTTAAGTAGTTTTTTTTATGAATTTCTTTCCGAAATTCGATTTGATCCCGCTGGCTTTTGTTTGGAAAGGCAATACTTTGAGACTGGTTTAAAAATTAATAATTAACACATACAGAACCCGTTTTGAGAATAAATCTCTGCGTTGCATCCGATGATGTCAATGCAAACTGATCATGTATGCATACCAGATGTAGAACAGTGATATATTTTCGAATAAAAAAACCTAATAATGCAGTCAAAGAGCATCGCAGTGCAGTGGTGCATTGAAAAACATACACACACTTTGAATCACTTGCCTCCTTTGAAATTCTTTAAGTTGAGTTGCACCAATGATTTTATAAAAAAATTGCTTACTATATAAATTGCTAATCTTTTCATCTCAAAACCTATTTATTCTTTTAGTTACTTTTCACTTAGAATATTTGTTTTTTATAATAAACACTTTAGTTACTTATTGTAATTGTGTAAATATGCATGTGGAGGTTTATTTTTATTTAAATTGTGTTTTTTTAATAACTAAACATTAATTTAATTGAAATATATGAATTGAATATTTTTTATTAATTAATATAAAGCCACATAACAAAAAAAATATACATAATAATATTAAATAAAACATAAATAAGAATACAACTTACAGCAGATAATTTTTCTGTGTGTATAGATATATTTTTTTTTAATTCAAATGATATTTTAATTCAGCTTTGTAATATTACTATAAAAAATACAAAAAATATATAAAGAAATTGTAAAAAAATATTCAAACGTAAAGCATTTAAAATTAATAAACAAAATTCAACTAAATAAATTTGTTATAAAAGTATACAAAAAGAATATATGTAATTGAAATTAATCGATTAAACTTTTTTTAAATAATGGTATTGGGAAACTACTTATAATTTTATTCAAATGAGCTTTTTGAATTATTCTCAAAACCCATAAAACATATTTATTCCTTCACAGAGAATTTTTGAAGTTTTAAGAAATCTTTTTATAAAAAAAATAAGTAATTTAATTGAAAACTTATTACTTGCGATTTGATTTTAACTTTTAGATTTTATCGACAAATTGTTGTGTTACGTTACATTTTGTGTTCTTGCTGTTTATTTTATTAATAACCTTTTCACACTTGCATACATTTTGTAGGAGCACATGAAAGATGTTGATAATATGAAACAGTGGTTCACACTTCCAATCCTCAGAAATATGTTAATAAATTTAAAAATAAAATTTATTAAAAACAATAAATCATTATGTTACGATTTAGAAAACCAATTCAATTTCAATGCTTTTTGTTTAGTAATTTATAAAAACCATCCAAGAGAAGGATCATAAAGATTTAATGTAACTATGTTATTAAATTTATTTCTACGCATATTTATACACACTGTAACACTCACTTTGAATTACATATGTGTGTGTGCATTTGTTTACATGTGTATTTTACATGATTTTAATTTTTTCGTTTTCAATTGAGTGTAATTTTTCTTACGATGACACTAAAATTAACGAAAGATGTTGAGTGGAACAAAATGAGATAGAACATTTTTTAAGGATGTTGAGCTCCCCGCCTCGTATAATTCTTGCAAATCGATGGTAGATAGTCTAATGTTGATAAGTGTGAAAAGGCTATAACGCTAAATTAATTTGAATTTTATTTTATTTCAAGTTTATTTTATTTAAAAATTTGTTGGGTGTGAGAAGAAAGATTTAATTAATCATGAATTTCATTTAAATTTAATTGCATTTATATCTATATATGTATATTTCTTATTTGAATTGAATTTTATTTTTTTGTTTTCCATTTTATTTTATATAAATTTGCTCTAACAGCAACATCACCGTTTCTTACAAAATAATACATTAGAAAATTAAAAAAGAAATTATTTATTTAAATCATAAAAATTATCACCATTATTTGTTATTATTCTTATATATTTCCAATTACGATCATTTTGTATGCTTTAGTTGAACCAAAATCATATCTTTAAAGAATACTCTTCTATGTGCGTAATATATTTTTAAGAACATTTTGTTTTCTTTGATTTAAGACAAGTGGAACGACATACTACCCTCATTTGCGGCAACTTTTAGTTTTTGTCTCATCACCTCACGACTGGAATAGTCGGGTAATTTTAAATAGTTTACACAAGTCATTACAGAGGGTAAATAATCGTTGGGATTTTGATTGGCATCTAATGTCTTACGTACTATAGTTAGTGGTGGCGTTAGGGATTTAAACCCGCCTGTAGGCAGACGTGGTGAGCCCGTAACAAACTGCAAGAACAAGCGTTGCTCCTCGCGTGTGTACGTTGAAAGTATGTCGTAGAGAAATTGTATGGCTTGAGACTCTTGATTGAAACCATGGTCCGTACGACAGCTGTCGTGTAACATTTTAATATCCCAACGTTGATAAGTGCCATTGACACTGCCGCAGAAGACATTCTCCAACTCTTCAGGATAGAACATACGCAAACGTTGTATAGGAAAAACTGAATCGAAACCTGGAAAGGAAAAAGAGTAATAAAAAATGTATTCATTTGTATGTACAATGTAGTGTGTGCAAAACAGAAATGGATTTCGGTAGGGCATTATATTTCGTCACATACATACATATATGTATGTGTATTAATTCCTTTTCACCCTTAAGAGGAGAATAGAGCCACAACAAAGATATAACGAATCATTCTTGAGAGTAGGGGAAATTGCAAGGTCTCAAGGGGGCCCTACGGTCCAGGCTTAACACTGCAAAATTCAATCAACTACTAGGAATGATCTTAAGAACTTTTTATGGGAGTATTAACTGGTCTCACTGGTCGACTAGAGCGAGAAACCGCAAATGGGAGAACGGTACCTTTTAGGATGAGAAGGAAACCATTGAACACATTAACTAGTACGGCGCGACGGGATAAGATGGCTGCACAGTAGTTTATTTGTGACGCTAAGCGATATCGGAAAGAGCCATGGGAATAGGTTGGCTGAAATAAAGGTAGATAGATATTCACCCTTATTGTGCTTGGCGTTTTTGTGGCGAAAGTCGGACGTTTTTAAAAAATGGTGCTGTAGTTGGCAAAAACACCAATATACATATACGACACAAACTGTCGTTAAAACGGTAAAGTGTTTGGCGTATTTGTGTGTCAAAAGTTTCTAAAATTCGTTAAGAATTTTCTTCACGACATAATTCAATTTAACTAATTTAATTTTAATTAATTATTTATAAACAACTGTTTTTTTGCAACAGGTCGTTTCATAACATAAGATTTTAAATTCGACAGCAACTACGACAGTTAGCGTAATGCGACTACGCCAATCGCAAAAAGGGTGATTGTTTACAGGGATAGTTGGGTCCTGTTTTTAGAGTACGGATAGTGTATTTCTTTTTCTCTCTCTCTCTTCCATTTTCTTTAATGACTACAATGGACCCCCAAATTTTATAATTTTGCCCGTTCGGAAACGAAATTATAAACGAAATTATAAAAATTCCCCTGGAGATTTCCCCCTGTTCCCAAAAAGGGGCTGTTCATATATATGGTCACATATTAATTGTTCGCATATTATATTTGAACAGCACCTTTTTCGGAAAAGGGAGAAATCTCCCGGGGAGTTTTTTACTTAATTCCGGATCTAGCAATTGCTTGAAATGCAAATGTGTAAGCCTTATGTTCAACAGCGAACGAATTCGAACAATTTCGATACGTTTTCATGAACCCATTCATAACTGCAATCTGATTTGAATTCCGCTTCCTACCTACACTATATTCCACATTTACAAAAAATCAGTATGTTCAAATGTCATTCGTTTTTATGAGTTGATATGCTTTTTCGTCACCATTTTAAAAAGAAAAACAAACGTATTTTTTGCAAGTGAGTTTTTGTTTAGTTGTAAAACATACCTTCTTTAAGAGCTTCAAATTGTATTTGTACACCTTCAACAAGGAACCAATAAGTAACTAAACTAATATATTGATGTAAATTATGTACAGTTACTGGAGTATCACGACCGCCACGACACAATTCAATATTGGCATGACCGGGTAAAATAAAATCTAAACCTAAATCAGCTATGGGACAGCCGTCCAAATCCAAGGATTCAATCTGCAAAGCAAAACGGAAAAACGTTACAAAATCAAAAAAACATGGAATTTAGAAAAAATAAAATTACCTTTTCAGTCTTTTCCATAGCATCTAAACTGGTATCGGCTAAAATGATATCACGCTGATGTACCACATCCTGTAAACGTACCAAAGTGCTCTGCACTTCGGGAGCAACACGCGACAGATCGGTTAAGCCCACCGAATGTTCCTCATTCAAAATCCAACGATAAAATGGTATAGAAAATGGCAAATCCAACTAAAAAAATAAATTAATAATAGATTATTAAAAATTGTATAGTAAATTAAAAAGAAAATAACAAAAATCTTACCATTCTACTATCCATGACGGCCTTGGCCATGAATTTGCCCAAAAATTTAAATTTCCATCTAACCTTTGCAACTTGTGGTACTTTCGAAGATTTTCCCAATGGCAAGGGGAACAGACCATGAGCAGCGTTCACATACGTTACGACTACATTATGAGCAGCATTTGGTGTACCAATACCTTGCGGACCAGTCGTGGTAGTGGTTATTGCAATGGGATTCTCCAATAATGGCATTGAAGGATCTGCTACTGAATGTTGTTGATCGATTAAGTCACCCTGCTGTTCGATAAGCATGTCTAAAGCATCCTCGCCTATTTGTGGTGAATGCTGCTGTTGATTATTAATAGAATTATTGGTGGCAACCATGCTGCTACGTGTTGATACTCCTAGGCTTTCGCGATTGTTACGTGTAGGGGTACGTGTTGAAGTTGTATTTGGAGTTTCCGTGGTGTTCGTGATGGTAGCGGTAGTGATGGTAATATCACCGGATTGTGAATTGGTATCCTGGGATTCGTCTATGTGCAAAGTGACACTAGTCGATTTAACTACATCTACTATATTGGCTGAGTTTTGTTTATAACTATCACTGCCATTCCAAAGACCCAAATCGCTACGTTGCAGTTCAGCCGATACTAAAGCATAGAACTCTAAAGTTGGTCCCAAACCAGTGCCGACCTGAAACGAAGAAATAATAAATTATTGAAAATTACTCATAGAGTGGTGGGTAGTTTTACAAAACTCACCTCATTTTCATATTGTATCTCCAACAAAGCCTTTGAATGTCCAAAGTCTATTATTAGATGTTCGGCTTGTTTTAAAATATCCTGACGCGAAATAGCTCTCTTGCGACGATCCAAACGGGGAGCCACTCTTTCTGATGACTCGGCCGAATTTAAATCTGGCGTTGTGTCTAAGAGACGCTGTAATGCACGATCTCGGTCAAAGCTTGTGGCATAGAACAATAAATGCCTTGTCTCGAAGGGGAACAAAAAGGGACATGCCATGCCAATTTGTGGCAACCACTGCGGTAGATTGCCAGTCATAATGACCAAAGGATCTTGTAATTGACGATTAGCTTTAGCCGTTATTTTGGGATGTATAAATTCAGATTGGGCTATAATCGGTTGGCGATGTACACAACCATACAAGTGTTCCCAATGACGATTCAGACCGTTGATGATGCGCAACATACAAAGAGCATCGAGAGAAGCATCTTCTACACTGGTTACCACATCCGGTGGCAGTGTACTCGTGAGGAATGGTTTAAGAGCAGATATCACTGAGGGTGCAATACCTTCATGCCACAACTCCGTTTTCTTGCGCAACAATTTTGAAGATTTATTTGATTTCTTGCCAATAGAGGTTGATGGACCACCTGTGGTAGAACTTGATGACGCCTTAGCACCATTGTGTACGGAGGATGACGTGCCAGCTCCTGGAATATTCGATTTGTTGTTGATGCTGCTGCTGCTAGAGGTGGCAGCATCTTCTTCTACAGGACGATAATAAATAGCGTGCTGCTGTACCCAAATGCTAGCATTGCCTAAAATATGATTTTCAATTGTTGTAGTTTAAAAACAATAAAAACTAAATGCTTGGAAACTTACCTAAAGGTGTCTCGGTATCTGTGTCCGTTTCCGATTGGTCATTAACCAAAGGAGAAAATTGTTTCACCGCCTGGTAAACGGTCATATTGTAGGGCAGTACATGTTCTCCTATTAAAAATTGCAACTTGTGCTTAAATCCGCTTTGTGACATTACGACGGCGGCCACATTATCATCCATATCTTCCTCAGAATCATCATCGGAATCGCCACGTATGCCACCATAGCCACGCACAACTAAATAACGCTCAATGGCCTGGACCATAGCTAGGGGATCAATTTTAACGGTGCCACCTTTCCATTGGCGCAAATTATTACAATCGGGATGACGTTGTAAATTACACTGGACCAAAAGAAAAATTATCTTTCAATTAAACAAAATTATAGAAAAAAAAATGAGTTACCTTAAGTTGATGGGTATTGAAAAATTTCAAAGCACTTGTATTCGAACGGCCCCCACCGGGTCCAGCGGGAAAATCGTGCACTTTAACGGGGAATTGTTCCAGTTGCGTAACACAGGCATTTAACTTCGAAACGAAAGCAGAAAATGCCGGGGCTTCTATATTAGGCGGTACTCCCACCTTGACCATGGGCTCTAAAGGCAGACCAGCAAATACATGCATAAAAGCTCTTAATCTAGCATCGCGATCCAATATGCCCTGCTCGGAGGCCATAAAGTTTACCATGGCCTTAATGAGACCTGAATGATTGACCTCGAACGGTGAAATATCACTTTCCAATAAAATTGCCTTCAACTCTAGCAGAGCTTCCAAAACATCAGAAAAGCTACCATTTAATTTGCTTATTACCGAGCTTAGACGTTGTAGGACCGTAGTCGAGGCCGATCCGTCCGCTGATGTACCCGGTTTTGAGTCTTGAGAGGCATAACGTTTTATGAACGATATGGCTTGTTCGCGTATCCATTGGCGGGCCTTTTCACGATTACCAGCAGCTATAAGGTTAGCTTGCGATATACTTTTGCTGATATTTTGAGCAGCCAGCGAGGAACAACCGGCCAGAGAGTGACCTGCACTTGAACCGGCGCTACTATTTGGATGGCTGTGATTATGATGCGATGAAGTTGTACTACTGCTGCTGGTGGAATCTTTGGTAAAACCTGAGTTACTGGCTGCTGAAGACGAACTATGATGAGATCCTTGGCGTCCCCATCTAGCCGGGTTCAGGGAGGCCAAAAACGAAGAAGTTTTTGAGGACTGCTGTCCGGATGAAGAGTTATGATGGCCGCCACTAAAGCGTACTTTTGAAGATGTACTTGGTGTACTACGACCAGCCGATCCAGAGGCAGTAGAACCTCCACCTAAACTGGCAGCTCTGTTGAGTAACTCATGAACCGTCGATGATGACGAGGCATGCGCATTGGACGTTGAAGTTGACGAAGAGCTTTGATCTTCTTGCCGTGATTTCGAACGGGTGGTCGATTGTGATTTTCGTTTCGGTGGGACCTTGCGTTTAAGCATATCACTCATTTTATGTTGTAGTGCTGAAGTCGACGATGAGCCGCCGGCCCCAGTAGAGGAAGTGGCTTGCGGTGTTACAATATTTTGCGCCTGCGTTGATGACGATGCCGACGAAGAAGTCATCGAATGATATTGCTGCTGTGCACTAGATGATGGATAGTGAGTTGTGGGCGGCGGTAGTGGGGGTAACTGATTGTAACCAACATATTCAGTGCCAGGTGGTGGCAAAGGTGGCTGCTGTGGCGATGTAGTGTACACAAAGTAGTTTTGCTGCTGTGGATTAGCCATGTGTGTATGAGCTGGTGCCGAAGAGCTATAGTGATACTGCGGTAAATCATTGTTTGGATTTTGTACCGAGGTTCCACCTGAGGTATTTATATTCATGGCCATAGACGTGGGCAGTTTTTGCGAGCTAGATGAGCTACTGGATGAAGTTCCTTGTTGTGCTGCTGCCGCCGTTAGAGCATTCATGGCGTGTGAAAATGTCTTCATGGTGTAGGGATGTTGATGTTGTGGCTTTGAGGTATTTGGAGTACCTGAAGCTGAGGTACTTCCCGGTTGAGATGGTGCATTATCCATGAAGAATGGATTAACCTGTAAACTTGAAGCCGAAGCTGGCGCACTTTGTGAACCACTGGCAGACATATTTGTGGCCAAGGGCTTGGGCGAAGGATTAGCACATATTGGATGGTTGGGATCAGTAAGTTGGGTAATTTGATAGATCACTCCTTCACGTCTGAAATGTGTTCCAAAAATGTCCGGCAACTTCTGCATAAGAATTTCAGCCATTTGTAGGGCACCCACTACAATACGTAAATCGTTGCTGCCTAACATGCCCGCAATGTGACTGGAAACCAATTGGTATTTCAACACTTCACTCAATAACTCTGGTGAGGCATAGTAGACCATGCGTAAGAGGGCTCTTAAACATTTGTAGCGTACATTAGGACCAGCTGAAGAACTATACACTTCATACAAGACATTAAAAAGATTCTTAATGAATTCGGACGCCAAACCTCGTTCTTCTTTAAGACAGGCAATGCGCGCATCTACTGAAGGCCGCCGTTTTTGGGATCCTGAGGGCGTTGCACCGCCAGTTGCTGTAGCAGTAACAGTGGTACTTAAGGCTGTTATAGCCGATGCCACCGCCGAAGCTGATAGATCTTGTCCCGTTGCTACTGTCGTATTCGCAGAAGGTCGGTAGTTAGGATTTATTTTCCTCTGCACAGTTCTATTTGTTCCAGTATCCTCATTTATTTGTTGCATTGAGTGAAAATCCACCGTATAAGTTCGTCCCAAAGTACTCAAACTAAATTCATCTTCAGAATTTAAATGGGCCGCCTCAATCATACGAGAGTCTATTGTGGAATAATTGTGCCATGTCCCTCTATCGTCACGCCATTGCCATTGTACTTGATCTTGGGTATTTATAGTGGGACGATCAAGCAAAGCATCCACCACAAAAATGCCATCTGTAGGTAGACGTGGCATTAATTCGCCTATCAAACATGTGATTTCATACAATTCAGAAGGAGATCGGGATATAAGCTCAACATGTGTGGATGCTGATTTTGGCAAAGGATCAGCATTCCCGGTCAGCAAATACAATAGTGTCGAAGCAATATCACTTTTTAGTAGAGAAATAGCCAAATCTGGACAATTGCCGCACATTAAACTCAACATACGCACTACAGCGGTAAAAGTGCCCGAGTTTAATAAGGCCGGTGTAACCACCAACAGTTGTTGGCAGTTTTTCAATAACTCTTTGCTGGCAATTTCTTGTAAACGCTTCGGATCATATTGGAAACTTTCAACTAAACGGCAAAAGGCCGAACAAACGCTCTCTACGCATTTCTTGTCCTGCTGAGCCAACAGACGAGCCAGTAGAGGCAAACTTTCCGAAACAAAGTGGAATTCTTCATTGTGCAGATTCAAACAACAATTGGCAGTTATGGCTAAAGCTGCTCGCTGAGCATTGATGGAGAAGAAATCCAAATAGGTCAAACAGGCCGATACACCATTGGCCTGCAATATGGCTTTGTTGTGGCGTCTCGATAATATTTCCAAGGCTGTCAAACTCTGTTCAGCCACATCCATGCACTGGATTACTTGTAGTTTTTCCAAAAACACTGGCACAGCATCCACCACCGTACCTGATGATCGAGGCAGAGCTTCCAGCATATAGGCTAGCGCACGACAAGCATTATTCATAATATCGAAATTATGTTCCATGCGCAATAGCGTTATTAACGCAGGCACCACCTGCTTTATGGGGAAACCAGCTAAGGTGTCCTCGTTGCCCATAACCAACATTTGACACATTTCAATGGCCGCTTGAAGCTGTTGACTCTCATCGTGTGACTGTAAGCCCTGCAACAACTGTTGCGCCTTCGATGTTGAACTGTTGCCTATAGTACGATGGAGTATGTGAGTCATGCGTGGTCCCAGCGCGCCGAAAAGATGAGGCGGTAGACCTCTGGCTTCAAGCAATGCTTGCAAACGTCCAACCTCACTGTCATCACTTTCCGAATCACCATGTGAGTTGCTGTTAGTATTATTTGTAGACGTCGTTGTAGCGGTGTTATTGGTACCTCCCGCTCCGCTATTCACAGCCGTTGCTGTATTAACGTTCGCAGCGGTTGCTGTAGCGGAGTTGTGGGTGTTAGAAGACGTTGTGCTGCCCAAGGCGTTAGCAACAGATAACGATGCTGCAAAAGAAAGTAAATTTATAAAATAAATTTTTGTTCGTTTCATGTTTTCGTATGGTATTGGAAGTTTTGTGCTGTAATAAGTTTTAGTAATTTCATAAAGAACGTTACCTTCACCAAATCATTTGAAAAAATTTGGAGGGGAATATATATATTTAAAAAGTTGTGCTCAGAAAATAGGGTAATTTTTAAATTCGAAATATGTGAAGATCTTTATAGATTTTGGTAGGATCTAATAGACTGCACGAATGGTATACAGTCTTTACAGACGGATCCAAGATGGAAAAGGCGATGTAAAGGTATTGGGGACAAACGTCCGGAGGTCTCAAAAAACTTCGAATGAATGAGGTGTGTTGCTGAGATTCTAGCGGTCTTAAAAGTCGCGCAACAGGTGGTCGAGAATGTGACAGCAGGCGAAGAGGCAACTTTCTATGTCTATAATCAGGCGGTGCTAAAAGATTTGAACGTACAGTACTCGTATCTAATCGAAACTAACTAAACAACAATAGGAGAACGCGAACGTGCTTTCCGGGGTTCCAGGCCATTGCAACGTTAAGTGCAATGGAAACACCGATCATGTTCTACTATAGGGAGCTAAAAAAAGGTTTTATAAAGAATTAATTTGTTCGGGAATTATAGAGGATTGCTGAGTTTCTAGATATGGCAAGAACCGAAGTACTCTTAGGTGTGGGCAGAAGTGTTCCAAGAGTATTGATGAACCAGCATTTGCAAACTGGCATCCCCGGTATTTGTACACTGTGCGAGTATGAGGAGGAGGAGCTAGAAAATATCTGTATTATTGCGATATTACAGTGCCACAGGCTTAAATGCGAAGTGTAGACTTGAAGAAATTAACGACTTCGTAATCGGCTTCTGATGGCTTAATGGAAGATAGTGCGGCACTAAGGGTGGGTAGGACATTTTGTGTAGGTCTTTCAAGTGTTGTCGAAGGGAACCACTGCATCTTCCAGTGGAAGTGTCATTATTTGACACTCCCATTCTTCAACTAACCTTCTGTTAGTGCAAAAAAAAAATAGTTTTCTTTTATATGGACTTTTTAATATTTTTGCAAAACAAATTTTAAAAAACTAAATTTTAAATTTTTTATTTTTAATATTTCTTCCTTTTTAATTTTTTATTAAGTACGTACAGACTTTTCATTATATTTGCTTAAAATGTTGACAAAAACTCAATTCTGTTAAATGTCTCTCGAGAGAGAAATGTAAAATAAACAGCTCTGTTAAAAATGGAGCTAACGTCATATACATACATGTGTATCCGTGTATGTATGTATATTGTTTAAATTAATATAACTTTCCACTTTTCACAATTTTTTTTAATATTTTCGTTCCTACAAAGAACAGAAAATTTAATTTTCTTCTGAAGTGCAGTACAACCTCCCTAATTCGGACACTCGCTAATTCGGACTATCCAGTAATCTGGACAAGTGTTTTTTTCTCAGTAAAATATTTTTATATTTTATATTTGATTTTTAAAAGAATTTTAAAATAGAGCTCACAAATTAAATAAAAATTCTTATTTTTCAAAATGAATATTTTTGGTCACTTTTAGTATGTTTCTTTATATGTATGTTCACATATTATATGTGAACAGCCCCTTTTTGGGAAAAGGGAGAAATCTCCCGGGGAATTTTTTATTCAAAATTGGGCTGTATGTTTTCTGTAAATAAATTATATATAGTATGTACATTTATGTATTGCGTTTAAGATTTGATTTTAACTGTAGCCCGGACGATTCACTAATCCGGAGGTTGTACTGTACCGCGTTTGTGTTCGCTTTTCTTCAAGAAATAGTCCCCAGAACACTGATTCCAATTTATATATTTACATACATATAATTGAATCTTGGCGTTAGTCGATTCGACAAAGTTTTTTCGTATAAATACCCCTAAAAAGCCGTTTATTTGCCAAAGAGGTGTCCAACAATTTTATAACAATAACAAAACTTTTTTTTAGATGAAAATAAAATTGTTTATTAATTTTGTACATCTTGTATACATAATTCAACTTTTTATACAAAATCTGTTACCTAAACTAAGTATGGAGTTCATGACCCACACAACTCTACATTTTTATAAATTTGCTTTTCTAGAAAACGATATACTACAAAGGAATTACTGTAAAACTCGTTTATAGCGAACTCCACGGAACCAGCAAAATTAGTTCGTTATAAGAAAAAACTATTGATGTGTGAATGAATACATGTGTACATATATGTATTTGTACTTTTATTTTACCACAATGTAGCCTTTGTATAGGCTACATTGAAAATGTCCGTTTATTTAAGAACAGACAATGGATTTGATTTATCTTATTTTGGGACATTTTAAAACCGGCTGCCTTCCTAAACGCAGTTTGCTTTGCAGTTCAACAAAGTCACGTATTCCCAAACGCAACCGTGCAAACTTTGGCAAAGTATGGACTTTCCAATGCGTATTTAATCAGGTGACAGCATTACAGCAGTTGACTATTCGTTTTTTTACTTTTTTTCTGTATCTGTTTTCTTTGTTTTATGGCTTAGGTTTTTGACATACGCAATGAAACTACACAAACAAAAATGCCTGTTGTTCTTGTATTGTTGTAATTGTTTTCCTAATGCTGTAACCTAATTAAATACACCTTGGGTCTTCCTAGTCATCTATTTTGCAGCTAAAATGCAAATAAACGCAACTAAAGCATTATTTAAATTGGCAATGATTTAAAATGACACTTGATTTGCAGTGTTGTAAAGTATAATTGCTTGATTTAAACACTGCTTTGACGTTGCGTACAGACGTTTAGGAAGGCAGCCAACGTTTTATGCGACTGGAATTTTTTTCATAAGTATTTTGTTTTAAAAATAAAAAATGGTAGAGCAGTACGCAAATTGCCAGGGTATCCTACGAATAGGTGCTTCCTTTAGAAACTGCCAAGCGACCTACACTATTCCTTCGTATAGGAAGTAGAATTCCTAAGATCCACTCCTAAAGTTTTTATCGTCTCCAGCAGTATTAGCTTTTTAAAAACAGTCGAGGTAGACCATTAACACGTGCGAGAGTGAGACACAAAACTATCAAAGGCCAATAAACTAACAGTGGCCTGGTCGCACCTAAAAAATAATTTCCAACGACGCGATTTTTTTTTGGCTAGAGCTGCTTTCCTACGGTATAAGATCAGCAGATTAAAAATGTTACCATTTATACAGAAAATGTAATGATAAAAATTAATGTTGCCATTATGTACATATTTTTATGAGTTCGTTTTAAAAGAGGGGAAAAAGTTTATGAAATTTACTTCATGGGACCGTAAAAAGTACTTCGTTAAAAGCAAGAATTCGTGTTCGCTATAATGAAGGATTTTTGTATGAAAATGGCTGCCAAAATGTCGGCACTTTGGAATTAGTTCATTACAACCGAGGATTCCATATAACCGAGTTCGCTATAAACGAGTTTTACTGTACTAAGTAAAGGTGTACTAACTGTTGAAACGGTGGAGTTTTTCATATTTTTCATATTGTCTTGACGTGATGTCGACAAATTTTTACAGAATAAAAATATTTTAATCACGTTTCATTTGAGTCGTCCGTGAGTCGTTCTAATGTTCATATTTAAGACCACATAAACATAACCACATTAAGATCGTTCAAATTACAGAAGAATTATTGAAGCATAACTTCACTTCAAACTATAGAATAATGGAGAGTAAATTATAGAAGGTATTAAATTAATTCCTTTTTTTATTTTTCGCATTTTTAAGATCCCGGAAATAACTAAAAATTATGGAAAGCTTTAAATTAACTAGTCTCAAATTATTGAGAGTAGAATTATTTAAAAAAAACGAATTTTCATTGAAAGTACAGTTTTACAAAGATATTTTTAAAAAGAAATATATATATATATATACATACTTGATAATAAAACAAATTATATACAGAGCAAAACTGCATTGCATTTCCTACATATTTGAGGAAGAATTTTTCAAAACACAAGTATGGTGATAAAACAAACTAACTGGAAAACAAAACGCCTACGAATATACCAGCAGGAAATTTGTGATAACTATACTTGTTCGTCCCATGACTTGTGAAAATATGAGTGAAAGGAAAGGTTATGAATCGTAAGTGGTGAAAAGAGAATATATCACGTATGTAAATGGTTTAAAAATTATGCAAAATAGACAGCTTAGATAGGAGTAATATTACAATAACAAACAACCAACAAGATTTTTAAAGTTAGATCTGTGACCAATCACATCCCTTAATAGTGATGACACAAGCTACGTGCTTGCCGCTGCATTAAACCACCTGATTCCCATGATGAAGTCGTTGATATCTTAGTTTTCATTTTGCGATATCTCCTAGTTTCTCGAGGAATCGTCTGCCCAGCCGTTAAAGCATGTGATGTTATAATTTCGGGGAATGATAACTAGGACAATAATTTCTGGCTCCTCTCTGCACATTCTATAAAAATCGGAGGTACCAGTGGTCCTTGCTCTAAAGTGCAGTGGCCCGTCAAGACTCTTAGAACTCTTGTTCCTTACCTAGTACAGTTTCGTTTCTTGACATGTCTAGCTTAGGCCACATTGCCATCGAGACTTTTCATTCTTTTTTACCCTTCCAGGATAGATTACACTGTGTTACAAAAAAGAATGAAGTAGAAATACCTGGGATGTCGATTAGATCAAGAATCTGTATTTGAAATTTCCGGGACACCCTCAAAATCTCGAGTTACGGGTAAAAAACTGGTTTTTCGTACCTCTATGCACTTATAGTTAGTTGAATATTAACTGATTTACATCGTTTTTGTTTATAATAATTAAAAAAATCAAAATAAATATCGTATTAAAAGAACACAACAAACTAAATGTAGTATTTTTGCAAATATTTTGTTTTTATAAAAAGTTTTTAACGGATTTTAAAAACTAAAGCAGCATTTTTTTCCTTACAAAATATACTTTCATATTATGTGTATAAAAAATAGGGTTCTCTTACAAATTGAAAAACAAGCGAAAAAATTGAACGGAAAATGCGTTTCCAGTTAAATTACTCAAATTTTTTTTTAAAGTAACGTAAACATCATTTTAAGGGCATCGGTCTCTTCTTTCTAAATACGTTCTAAAATGTTAAATCAGTTAATATTCAACTAAGTTACAGACTTATGAGTGCATAGAGGTACGGAAAACCGATTTTTTACCCGTAACTCCAGATTTTGGGGGTGTCCCGGAAATTTCAAATACATATTCTTGATCTACCCGACAGCACCTACAAGAAATATAATATCACTTCCCAGGTATTTTTTTGTCGCACTGTGTTATTTGCGTAAACCTGTTTTTTAGTTGCCTATTGTAGTAACCGAACGGCGGTTTTACCGATCTATCACTTACTACCGCATCTACCATCGAATCTTTTGCATTGTAATTTTGTCGGCTGTTTCATTGTTACTCCTCTTCACTTGCTGTCACATTATCGGCCAGCAGGGAGGTTTCGAAAATGTTTTCTCTCGAATCGAAATACATAATAACAACCAGATCTATCGTGGCATTTAAGACCGCTAGGGTCTCTTACTGGAGCATACTACATTCAGCTGGAATTCCGCACAACCACCGAATGCAAGTCCCCCATTACCCCACAATCTGTGTACAGTCTATCACATTCTACTAAAATGTTTACTTTTATTCTTCACCGAACAGAATTAATAAAAAGCGTCAGGCATACGCGTGTGTTGTTCAACGATCTGCTCCAATTATACAACATGATTCCTACATAAGATGTAATACGAAGAAGAAAGTGGAAATGAATCGACGAAGCCAAGTGTAAAAATCACGTCAAGACAATATCAAAAAATTGTCGCTTGCGTTCTCGTTGTAGACAACTATTAGGTACTTTCAACAGACTCTTGACACTTTTTAGGTTTTAGAGAATAGTAACACTTGCCACCAATTGTAGCCAATTGTTGTCGACATAAAACTCAAAACGATATTTATATTTTGGTCAAAACCCATAATTTTTGACATCAATCATTTCGCAAATATAAACTGGGACCTTTTAAAAATTACTATAGACCACAAAATTTTACATATTTACATACGAAACCTACAACTCAAACTACA
The DNA here is from genome assembly GCA_956483585.1 of Gymnocheta viridis. Lineage (NCBI taxonomy): Eukaryota > Metazoa > Arthropoda > Insecta > Diptera > Tachinidae > Gymnocheta > Gymnocheta viridis. Next base: position 27,110,699 of record OY101442.1, on the reverse strand, counting down.
ATGAAATGTCTACTTTTCAAGGCTTAAAAAACAATTCGTAGATTCAAAAATAAAATGACTAAAATAATAACTATAAATGTTACCAATAAATTAAAACAAAACAACTGAAATATTTTGAAGAGTAAGAAATAAATTTAGCTTAGTGTGTAAAATTATATATAAAATTAAATAAATATTACAAATATAAATAACAGTGTGCTGTCACCTTTTTTTGTTTTTTGTTTAAAAAAAAAAGTTGTGGAAATTAAAAAAATAAATGTATGCTAGTGGTTAAAATGAAAAGCGAAATATGCGTGAAAACTTTGTTTATGGAAAATAGAAAAATAAAACGATTTAACCAAACAAAAAAAAAACAGAAACCCAATAAAAAAAACGACGTTTATTGGAATGATGAGGAGGTTAGAGCAAAAAAATAATACGAGTGTATGATGAATATGGATGATTCATATGGGAATGATGAAATTACCTGAATTATTTGCTTGGCCACCAGCAGAAGCAGCTGCTGCTAAATGAAAAGATGTTGGTGTGGCTGACATTGATCCTGTATTTGCCTGTTGCTGTGCCATTAAATTATAGCTTAATGCATCCACAGAAGCTGATATATTAATTTCATATTTTCAGGGAGTAGGAGATCATTAGTAGTAGTAGTAGTTAGCAAAAGAAGGACGCACGTTTAGAACAATCGATCAGGAGTAAATTTTATTTGACAACGAACAATTTAACGATAAAATCGAACGAGCGATTCAAACGAGCGAAGATGCGCAAAAATAATAACATGAAAAAAACATAAAAATGTTTTGAAATTAAATACATACTGAGTTTAAAGAAAATATACAGTGTCGGAAAAAGTAATAAGGACAGCGCCGTTTTCCTTTCCAATAACATGTCATGAATTTTTTAGTTTGTAGTGAACTTTTATTGATGAAACTTATTCACTGTCAACTGGATTACTTTATTTTATTTTTTTTAATCAGCCCGATTATGAATAAAAAATTCCCAGAGAGATTTCTTTCTCCCTTTTTCCCATATAATATGCGAACAATTAATATGTGAACATATATGTGAACAGCCCCTTTTTGGGAAAAGGGAGAAATTTCCCAGGGAATTTTTATTCATAATTGGGCTGAATATGTTCTCTTCAAATTATTTCTGCTTACAGAAAAATTACTAAATTTACATGAAAAAAATAATTTATAAATATCTATTAAAATTCAATAATCAAAAAATACATAAAAATGGCAAAATTTGATTGGCAGACAAGTAAATGGGACTTGACTGAAGTGTCGTTACCACTTGGCAACAGCTGTGAATTTCAGTAAATAAAAACACAGTTTTGTGTTTTTAATAAATAAAAAAATAAAGAGTAAACTTAAATTTATAGTTAAATTAAAAATGTTTACAACAAAAGAAAGACAACAAAAATATTGCTTATGGTGTGCGCGCTTTTGAGCAAACCACGGAAAGCAGCGAAAATTGAAAGCGAACTACTGAAAATGATATAGCTGTGGTCCAACAACGCGCTCATCAGACGAATGGCAAAGACTTCGGATGCATTTCTAATATATGACACGTTTTGTGCAACTTCCACTTTATAAAAAAACCCGTTGAACTCAAATCGCCATCTTTATAAATAAATTGTTTCCTTAAATTCACTTTTCATTTTAAAATTCACTTTTTATTTGTTTGTTTATGTTTAAAAGTTGACCTTTTCGCAATTTTGTTGTTTTCTGATCCATCAAAAAAATAATTTCGACAATGGTGCTGCGGTCTGACGAAACAAATATGAATTGTTTATTAGATAGAAAATCACTCGTACGTCGTCCTGCCAATAGAGTTTTATCCAAAGTACAAAAAAAGCACCGTCAACACGTTTCACGTGAGATTTTTCTACGTCTGGCGTTGGTGCAATCTTCTGAATACAAGGAAAAATTACCGCTGTAGAATATTTGGAACTCATGCTGAACAAAACGCTTTTTTCTGAGGAAGAAATGCCGTTCAGGTGGGAATTTATGCAGGATAACGATCCTAAACACTCCGCCCGAAGTGCAAACTAAAGCACCCTTTATGGAGCGGACATCGCAAACATTGAACTTAAATCACATGGAACACCTCTGGAGACTTAAAAAAAATAGAAATGGAAACGACGATGCCAGTAAGTAATCAAAATGGAAGTACCATCTACCAAATATTAAAATAATATTCTGATTTGGTAGTAATATTTCAGAAAAACTAATCTTGTTTTGCAAAATACAAAATGTTCCTATTTTTTTTTTTTGTTTAGAAATATTTTTTTACCGTCCATTCTAGGATGTCGAACCTTATCGTTCGATTGATTTCTCGATGAATGATAACGTTCGACATCGTGAGACAAATCATTAAATTACAGTAACTTTTGATTATTTTTTTACATAGACAAATTGAATACTTTGAATTTGGCATTTAATTTTATTTATGCAAAAATAAATACAAAATTAAGAAAATTAGAACTGGAAGGCTTGAAATTCTACTCGCATCAGACTCAATCGGAGAATGACAACTTTTTAACGATTTTTTTATGACTAGAATCGCTAGAAAAAAAAATGTGACTATGCGCACGTTTTCGATGCCCCAACACACATACGATGGAGTCTGATGGTACTTGTTTTACTAAAAAACTACTGAGAATATAATATATTAAATATTTTATCTATCCCTATTATTTTTCCGACAATATGTATTTGTTTGTATACATAAATCATGCAGCAAAAGTTTTAATAGTAAATATTAGCTTAAAAACTATTTTTACCGTATGTGCATATTCAGAGGAGAAAATGGAAAGGAATATAACCACGTTTTGCAACCGTATACCCTTAATATATATGGAAGTGGGTGGGATGTTATTTCAGATATAACTTTAAATATAGTACATAATGACATTTTACCTAAACCCTAAACCAACACCTAGTTAAGGTATAATTTTTCACAAATATATATCTACATGTGTATATCATTAGAAAATATATGTTTAAAAAAGAAATAGTTTTTATTTATACAAAAAGATTATCCAGCAACATTTTTCTTTCTACTCGTATTATTCAATAAATTATTTTTAAGAGTGTAGGAAAGGCATATGAAGAACAAAGTGTATGCTTGGACGAATTCACAGTACAACTGTCAAATATGTGACATTTCCGGAAACCGATAGCACCACCTGGTTCTCAATTCGCCATAAGTTGAAGCATATTAAATCAAATATTCGCCTAAATGTTTGTAGCAAGGATTTAGTTCCCTTCTCTGACTAATTGAATTCTAAAAATGTAAATTAATTCTGAATCAGAGGGCAGCTCTGAGTGGAAAAACATTTTATAAGGGATTTCAAAGTGTTGGTGTTTTTTTATTTTCCTTTAAGTTTTTGTTTTGTTTTGTTTTTACAAAAAGAAAGAAGAAAACGTCAACACTTACCACTTGTTTTGTTAGAGTTTTGATGCGTAGCCAAATATGAAGTGTTTGTTGGGGGCACAACATTTGTTGCAACAACGTTGGTGGCAGTAGCAACAGCAGCTCCTGACGAGGATAATACCGCCGATGATGTTCCCAGGGCACTCGCCGATAAAGCTGTACTGTTATTAGAACCCACTGTAGCGCGATAACTGTAAAGAAATCCTGGCTGTACGATGGTGGTACGTTGGGGTGGCAACGCGTGCGGATGAGGTTGAGCGTGTAATAAATGATTTTGCGGCTGTTGCTGCTGCTGTTGCTGTGTTATTGCAACAACAACAGCTCCGCCAGCTGTAGCTACAGCCTGATGATGCTGCTGATGGTGCAAATTTGACGGTGGTGGTGGTGGATGAGCGGGATGTTGATGATGACTTCCCAACAATTGATGATGATGGGGAGGTGGTGGTTGTTGTAATATTTGCTGCTGATGATGCTGGTGATGGGCTGCTGCCGCCAATTGATGCGCTGCCTGTGGTGGTTGCTGTTGTTGTAATTGATGGCCTACAACAACGGATAGAGTGGCTGCGTTTGTGACAGCAGTGCGGTGGTTAGTGTTACCACCACTACTATTACCACTGCTACTGCTGCTGCTCGCACTGCCGTGATGTTGGCCCTGCACAGAACTGACACAAGAACCCGTTTTGCTTCGTGAACTGCGTCTTAAAGTATGGGAATTGTGCTGTTGTTGTTGTTGCTGTAGCTGCTGCAGCTGCTGATGTTGATGCGTATGGTTGTGAGAATTGCTGCTATTGCTGTTGGCACTATAGTTCGTGGCCTGATAAACAATATTTGTATCGTGCGCTCCAACCGGTATTGTTCCACCCAAATTAAGTTCTATGGCCGTTGGATGTTGCTGCTGTTGATGATGCTGATGTTGAAGTTGGTGATGAAGATTTGATGCTGGTTGTTGCTGTATCTGATGATGATAACGATGACTTGTAGTCTGTTGACTCAATAGTGCTCCTTGTTGTGGTGGTTGTACCTGATAAATAAGCGGAGCACCACCAACTACAGCAGCAGCTGTAGTACTATTAGATGCTGTGGGATACGAATTCAAATTCAAATTTAATATGGCTGCTGATGAAGTTGAATTGCCAGCTGGATAAGTCTGATAGAAATGCACCTGTTGCTGTGGCTGGGATTGTAAATGCGTTGGAGGGTGTCCTGTATAAAAAGTTGGTCCGGTTTGTTGGCTTAAAAAATGAGACTGAGATCCTTGATTGGGATGTTGTAGCAAATGGGCCGTGGGATGTTGCTGCTGCTGTTGCGGAAAGTGTGTTGTGGTCGCGATTAGAGTTTGATGTTGATTTGAAGAATGCTGTTGCTGCTGTAGATTGGAATGTACACCTGGAGGTGGTCCTATGACAACACCAGAAGTACGATTCAATAGGTTAAGATTAAGTCCCGCTGACGAACCTTGCGTACTGCCACCAACTCCAATTGCTACCGATGTCGCTCCTGTAGAACTAGAGCCGGCTCCCGTTGCGCTACCTAATGATGCAGCAGCTCCTGCAGATGTCTGATGTTGGTGCTGATGATGCTGAGTTTGATGATGATGTTGATGTACACCAATATTGTAATCTGTATTATTGCTAGCTGTGTTGGTATTGGTGCTTGCGCTGCCACCACTGCTGCGTGTTTGTCGTGCCCCCAGATTCGGGGCTCTATTGTAGCCCGTCGTTGTAGCTGTTGTTTGTAACGTCGCAGAAATAGTAATTTCTTCACTGGCCACTTCCGGGGCTAAACGATTGTGATTTGTAGTACCACCACGTTCTTTAACTCGTCGCTGGGTATGTTGTTGCTGTTGTTGTTGTTGTTGTTGAATCTGGTGCCCTTGCTGCGTCTGTTGTTGCCGCTGGTGCTGGTGCTGGTGGTGTTGTGCCTCTTTAGTTGAATTTTGTAAATAGTTTTCCTGATTTAAATATTTCACTATTTGTTCTTTTTCCCCTCTTACAAGACCGTTTTGTTTTTTAATTATTTTGAATTGTTGCAGCTGCTGTTCTTGTTGTTGGCTACGTTGGTGATGTTGTTGGCGTTTACCTTGATTAAATTGTTTTAAGGAATTTTAGGATTTTTATTTTATTAACAAAAGAACACACACACACATTTCAAATGCTACAAATTTTTTTTTAGGGGTTCTGGTTTTAATTTAAATGTTTTTTGTTAAATTTTTTTCTTGTTTTTATTTTAATAAGACAATGTTGCGATTTTTTATTTAGACTAATTTTCAGAAGGTTCTTTAAAGAATATAAAACTGTCCGAAAAGTATTTTGAGAAAATATATACGAAAATGTGACTTCTGCAAAACTTATTTTACTCGATTAATACTTATATGTATACTGATGCAAGTATTAATCAGACTAGAAAAGTTTGGCTTAAGGAAAAATAAGAGAAGGAAGAAAAATATACATGAGGTTTGATAAAATTTATTTAGCGTCACGTCACGTCATTTCAGAATTTTCAAATGTGTATTCTTTTCTCATAAATGATTTGTATAATTAGTATGTAAGACATTAAGGCATATTGCTAAAAAAAATAGGCGATGAAAATAAATAAATAAACGGCGTTCAACTGTTCAGATATGAATAACAGAGCAAGCTGCACAATAGATCGAGTTAAGCTTCCTCTATTCGTTTAAATTTTTTATTCTTTCCGTGGCAAGTTCTCCTAACGGACAACATCTTCTACTTGAATACTTCCACTTATTTCGTCTGTGCATGTCCTTAGAGTACCCCTTCACCGAATGCAAAATGGCGGCAAAGCACTTTCCGATTTTTTTCATCTATTTACGCAACTTGTGGGAAGATCAGACAAGACAAATTCTTTTCAATTGAAAACAAATTTTCATATTTTATTGTTAATTTTAAACAAACATGCAGTCGACAAACTTTACTATTCTCGAGATAACTTCGAATTAAAGTATTCTACAAAAACAAACATTTTACTACACTACCATTTTATAAAAAAAGGATCGCTAAAACCTCTACATTTTTGCCGTCAGCTGGAAATTTAGTTGTAGTAGTTTTTACTTTTAAAATCATTTGCTTTTGCCTATGAATTTTAAGATGATTTGCATTTAAAGGGTGTTCCAGGATCTTATTATATTCTCTAAAATTGGCAGTCTTGAAATCCTGTAAATACTTTATGACTTTATCCCGATGGTCAGTAGTTCTTACATTGCGTTTTAACTTCTATGTGGCCACAAACTTCAGATGATTCTGAGATTGTACATATTTCCCACAATTCTTTCCTATATTAGTAAGATGAATAAATATTGCAAAGCTAGCAGGATTCCTAGAGATAAGATGGTATTGTGGCTATCAAGAACTTGGTCTTTATTTTGATCTCAGTACTTGGGTCTTATTTTCACACTTATATTTTTGTGCAGATATACATGTGCATCAAACATTGTTCAACAAATAAAATAATTCGAACTTAAAGCTTTCCGATGTCCTTCTTAAATATCATCAAGCATAGAATCGAATATGTATATAGTACATACAGGGTTATCCATTTTTCGGTTTCAAAAGTAAAATTACACAAAAAAACACACATGAAGCTATGATTTCGATGAAACTTTTATTTCATTATAATGCTTGGACCTTGCAATTATATACGTTGCTAGATTATTGTGCAGCAGTCGGTCCTTTTGATATAGTATTCGACCACTTTTTCGCACATTTCGAACGGTATCTCGGTGATAACTTGACGAATGTTGGTTTTTAAATGCTCCAACGTTAGGTGATTATCCGCGTGGACACGGTCTTTGACGTAGCCCCAAAAAAAGTCTAACGACGGCAAATTTCATCATCTTGATGGCCAATTGACGTCGCCGAAACGTGAAATTAGCCGTTCTGAAAACTTCTCATGCAATAAAGCCAAAATCGATCGTGTTGTGTGGCTCGCAGCAACGTCTTGTTGAAGCCAACATATCGTCCAGTTCATAATCTTCAATTCCTGGACAATAAAAAGTCGGTTATCATACGGCCATAGAGCTCTGAATTGACGGTAACGGTGCTTCCAGCGTAATTTTCAAAAAATACTTCCCAATCACAGCTCCAGACCATAACGCGCACCAAACAATCACTTTTTTCAATTGCTTTTCCCGAGCCCCCATATACAACAATTTCGCTTGGTAACGTAACCACCGATTGCGAAATGAGCTTCATCGCTGAAGAAAATTTGTTTCGAAAAAGAAGCATTGAAAGCCTGTTGTTGCTCTAGCATCCAATCAACACATCTACGGTGTTGTGTTATTTAAACTTTATACTTAGTTGGAGGGGCAAAACCAAATGAAAAATATGCCATTATGAGCCGTAAGATAGACCCAATTGCTGAGAACACCATAGGATCGACAAATTCAGATTATCCGCCACACTTTCACTAACAGAAACGATTTGAACAGGATTGAACACTTCTGTAACGATTTGTGTCTGCAAATTTCTTTATAATCTTGCAAATTTTATGTACCATCCTTGCTAGACCGTTTTTGTGGTTTTTAAACCACTAAATGGATAGATAACCCTTTTTACCCCCAGTCTTGACTGACAATAAATTCATTGACATATATTGTAGCAAATGTTAAAATTATGTTATGTCCAGTGAAGACGCATCTTTTTCGTACTTGGCAATAATTGCGGCAATAATTTTCAACGGTTTTTCGTTGACGATTATTGCGAACATAAAACGTCATAAACCGTTTGACATTTCCTAATAAAAAAAGGAGCTCTATAAAACAAAAAGAAAAAATTTTTGGCAAAAAAATTTAACAAATTATTAAAAGATATTAAAAAGGGAAGTTAAAAAGAAAATATTTTATAAAATACATAAAAATGCGAAATTTCTTATTTCAGGATAAGTTTTTCAGATGAAAATTTAAAAAGTCTTTCAGTTTCTTCTTCTTTATTATCGAAACTTTCTGTTTAAAATTTTGTAAATTGTGTGTTAACATAAATACGATTACCCATAGCAAAGCAATAATCAAAGCAATAAGTAATATTGTTCCGTTATTCTGCCGGCGTTATTGCTTTATTACCAACATATTTATTGCCAGTCAAGACGAGGGGTTATGTACGTAGTTTGCAATATAATAATTTGCTTTCATATTTAAGTGATTTGTCAATTACGTCGTTACAAAAAAATATATTTTATAATTTCCATTTTTCTGTGTTTTTAGTTTGTGTTATAAATATTATTTGTAACATCTATGCTAAGATAATGCTGAGCATTCCACTCTGAGTATATTATTTGCACAATATTGTTACATTGTTAATACAATAATATTTATTTGATATATTTTCATAATCTCGGAATTGTAAATAAAAATGTTAAAATAATTATATTTTGTTATGATAGCAATGAGACCAAAGTGATGTTTTATATTACTTGAATTTCTTAAGAATCGTGAAATTTTTAAACAATATTGATGCAAAATATCATATGCAAGTATTATTGAATATCAGAGATTATAAAAAATTAAACTTTAGTTTTTAAAATAAATAAACATTGTGTTTTAATTCTTTGAAAAATAATATATATTATAAAAATGGTCATACGGTGCCCAGAAGAAGAAATTCAAAAAAATATTATATAAATTTGTGTTTCGTACTTGTTTTTAATAACAAACACATCAACTGCCAGAGCTGCCACCTCCGTTAAAGTGTATATATTTTGTTGTAAATATTTAAAACAAATAAATTTTTTTCAAAATAATACTAAAAATTAAAAAAAAAAACGTTTGTTTTTTTTTCAATTAAAAACAAAAAGTTATAAGATTCTCTAGAAGAAAATAAAAAGTTGTCAGAAGTAGTTACAAAAGTAAGATATTGACAAATACCAATGTTTGAGGGTTAAATAGTAAATGCAGCAAGCTTTTTAAAATGGTGTATTTTTTATTAAAACAATAAAAATATAATAGAATAAATGGCTGGTTGGTTAGAGTTTGGATTTAAATCTGCTACTTGGTAATATAAGTAATTTTTTTGTATGGAAATAGTGCTTTGGATGAGGGTGGTAGCGGTTGTAATGTGTATTTACATAAAATAAAAGAATCATGAGAATTTTTTTATTGTAATAATCTTATTGTTTCTATATCGGGGTTACAAAATTTTTATTTTATTTACTGTTTTATTAAAAAGGTGACAGCACTGTTATTCTGTAATTTTATTTTTTATTTTTTTTGTTAAGTATTTCAATAATATTTATGTTAAATCGAGTATATTTCACCTGCAAAGTGTTTTATGATATAAAAATATGTATTTATGTGGTTGATTTTTACAGGAATTTGTAAATGGAAGATAATAAATTTATATACAAAAATTATACACATACAAAGAAATGCAAAATATACAAATATACAGAGAAAAACAAATTTACAAATACATACACACAAAACAAAAATAAAACAAAACAAAAAAGTCATTGATTTTTCTAATCCTTGGAGCACATCAAAAAATTATGATTTAATACGTATTGGGTGACAATAGAATGGAAACTTTTTGAAGACTCTTGCGTTGTTTTAGATTTCAATAAAAGGACTTTATTTTTTATTTCTTTTCAGAATTTTGAAAAGAAGGCTTGGGGAATTTAAAAGAAAACTGTACACAATTGAACAACGTGTCCAAATCGTTGAACTTTATTTATCAACAGTCCATTGTTTTGACTGAGTGTGCAACAATAAACCGACTGGGCACATATTTTCGACAAGGAGCAGACGACGAACGGTGCAATATTAAATGAGTACATGAGAGATGGAGAAATATCAACTAGGAGACATTCGACACAACTTGGCCTCTCACAAGGTTCGCTGTAGTTTGTGCAAGACTTGAAGCCGCCAGATTACCAGCAACGTCTTCTTTATGCAATTAATTTCCGGCAAAAAGCAGAAGAAAATCATGATTTTAATCATAATTTAATTCGTTAATTGGCAAAACTGCAGCAAATGCGCTGCGGAAAGGGACACAATGGCTCTTTTACGCGTCATCTTTGGTGAAAGAATTATTTCGCGTACAAGCCTCCGCATTCACCGGATTTAACCACTCCAGATTGTTCCATTTGGGGTTATTTGAAAGTCTATACTAATAAGAGCCATCGAGCAATTAAAAAAACAATATGCGCGACGAAGTTTTGCGAAAGATTATGGAAAATGTTTTTTAAAAAGCACGAATATGCGAATCAGAAAATGACGACGACTTGCGAGATATAATTTTTCAAAATTAAATTAGGAATATTCTCCATTAATACATAATTATGTCTTAAATAAAAAGTTATAAGGAAAGCAAACCCCTTCGGTAATTTTGGGCCACCGTGTACAAGATAAATACACAAAATTTCTCGAAAAGTACTTTCTCAATGTGAATAAAAAATCCGCATTAAAATTGCCTATAAGTTATTCTCATATATGTAAGTAGTTTTTTAATCTGTTGAATAGTTTTATAGAAATTTTTATAATTGATATACCGAGTAAAAAAACACACACCCACTAGCTAAGGTTTTCTAACTTTGTACAGGCACAGGCAAGTAGTTGGCATGAAAAGTCAATATTCAAGCAATTGAAGGAAATCGTTTTACTTTCATCACATATCCGATTAATGTTACAAAACAAAAATGTACAAGAACGGAGTTTAAATTTATAATTTAGCCATAAAATTCATTTGAAATAAATATGAATGTACTCCAATATCTATCCAAAAACTAATGATTCCATTCATGTTTCCAAGTACTTAAGTCGTCAGAAGAGAACAAAGAAAAATCAATGCAAGTTTTGCATGTTTTAATAAATAAAATTAAAACAGAAAATCGTAGCAAAAGTATATGGAAATACATGTTATTATGTACAGATGTATATTTACAAAATGAAAATATGTAGTATATAAAATAAATAAAATGATATAGAAATTGTTTAAACTAAAGAGTGTTCAATAATTAATTTAGCAAACAAAACAAATAAGAGAATAACAAATAAAATGAGAAAATAAAAGTCTAGTAAAACGTATTATAATTTGTTTTCCTTTTTCTTTCCGCCTCAAACGCAGACAAGTAGACAGACACAAATAAAACATATTTTAAATAAGAAAAACGATAATAAAAATTGTGGGTTGTTTGGTTACAGGCACACTTGTTTAAAAGAAAATATATCTATGTATGTATGTGTGTGTATGTACATATATTATATTTGCAGTTCTTTTTAATTTTGTGCTAATTGTTTTAAAAACAAATAATAAAAATTATAAAGATAATAAGTGTATGAGAATTTTGAACACGAACTTACCTCTGATAGCAAGTACTGAATCGTGTATATCGTCGTCTATATCTTCCTCCTCTTCTTCAATTTCTTCGTCGTCGATATCTTCTTCCTCGTCACCGATATCGTCGTCGAGATCGTCCTCCTCGTCGTCTTCGTCGAGAAGTTCAATATCCTCGTCTTCGTCAACGATTTCTTCTGTCTCAACGCTGTCGTTATTGCCAACGTCGCCGTCAGCAATATTATCGTCGGTGCTATCTTCTCCTGCGGCCTGTGCTACCTCTTCTGTAACAATTTCCTTTTCAGCTGTATTATCGTCGTCCTCTTCCGACTCTATACCAGCGGTAAGAACAGCAAATAGTTCTTTATCGATATTGCAGTGATACGATGACGAGCTACTACGTTGTGTCTCTTTATTTTTATTGTTAGCGGAGTTTTTGCTTGTGTTGGCTTGTTGATGTTGCTGTTGCTGTTGCTGATTTTCGCCAACGAGATTGGTGGCGTTTGTTCGAGAAGTTGGTTTCGTAGTGCTGAATTCGTCTATTAAATGATTGAAAAAGCTGCGATGCGTTCGTAGACTTTTACGATATTTGGAGATTTTATCTAAATGTAATCTCAGTGGTGAATCCGATTGTTCCAACTGACCGTTTGCGGTAGAGGTTGTGCCACTTTCTGTGACAAGTGTGCAATCCGAAGAGTTCTTGCTGGTATTCGCTTGTTGTTGCTGAATGTTATCACCAACGGAGGCTTTTGCTTTCGGCGAAGAAGTTTGTTTTGAGTTATTTAATTCTATAAAACTATTAAAGAAGTTTCGCGGTGCTCTTATGGCTTTACTAGGTTTGAATATTTTATCTATATGTGATTTCGCTTGAGCCCGGTGATCTTTTGCTGACCCAGATGTGGAAGATGTTGTGGCACTTTCTGTGGCAAGTTCAAAATTTGAACCAGTTCCTGATGATGTTGTTGAAGTCGCTGCAGCAGTACGAGTTGTTTTTGTATTTAATTTCGTTTTATTTCCCACAATTGATAAGAAATTTTTATTTAGCTCTTGTTGCTGATAATTTTTCTTATCGTCAACAACGTTCTTACTACTACATTCAAGTTGCTGGTTACTTCGCGTCGTTAATAGTTGTGTTTGTGTTTTTATGGCCAATGATGTGGTATTTGAAGACTTTTTCTTGTTTATTTTATTATTTTGATTTTTATTATTCCGTTTATTGTGTCTTGCCGATCCAATGGACGATTTATATTTATCTTTAGACGTTAAGGCGTTTGTTTTTGTTTGTTTTTTCAACTGTTGCTTTTGCTGGTGTGGGATTTCACTGCTATTCGTATCCGAACTTTCGTCGCTAGTTGAAGAAATACTTGAGATATTTAATGTTTTTCTGGCGGCTGTTGTGGCGTTTTCCCTCTTTAATTTGTTGCTATCGTTTGCTGTGGCTGATTCTACAGCCGCTGCTGTTGCAGCTGAAGAACGATTATGACTGATTTTACGTGTTTTACGATAATAATTTAATAAATTTCTTTTATTTTTTGTATTGCTGCTGCCGCTTTTATTTGCTGATGCTGTTGCTGTTGCTGATGCTGTTGCTGCCGCTGTCGCTGTATTGCGTTGTGGCGTAGTTTTAAAACAAAATTTCTGAAATTGTTGCTGCTGTTGTTGTGTATTTGTGTTTGTATTAATTGCACGCCTTTGACTGTATGGAGTGCTGTTACCTATACCTATACCACTGCTAGTGGTGGGTTCTTCGGGTGACAAGGTTTTCGAACGAGTTCTGCGTGCTACACAATCAACTTCTTGTTCTTTAGGCGTATTGTATTTGCTGCTACTGCTACTATTGCCACTTGTGGCCGATGAATATGTTGTATCAATATCCTGTAGACTGTAATTGTGATAACGTCTTTTCTTTAAAGGTGACGTTAAATCAGTGGGAAGATCTCCAATAGAAGTTGAGGCTAAAACAAATAAAAATCATTTAATCAAGTTTGTGTTTAAAAAGTATTTTTAAGGCTGCGTTTGAAAACAAAAACTTAAATAATAACTAAAATATAAGCACACTTTTTTTGAACGCGTCTGTTTCATTACCGATTTCAATTATCTAGCAACACTTTTACATTGAGCACATTCCTTTATGTTTCGTTATTCACCCCTGAATATCCTGAATATTTTTTCCTACGAAATATTTCCCTTTTCCCAGATGTTCCAATCGTACATAATTCCCGCGAAAAATGTTCGCAAGAAAATATCAATTCCCCTTATCACGAATAATATTTTTTAAAGGGATTTTTCCACTTTTCGCTTGGTTTTGTTCACGTAATTTTTACTGGTGAACTGTATAAAAAATCAAGTATTTCAACATTTTCCCTTATACAATGTAAATTTGATAATCCGGAATATTCGGTAATCCGGACATAATTTTGCAGCTCATTGCGTATTTTATAGTCCGGATTGATTGCAACTCTATAGTCCGGATTCAAATCACAGCATGCTTTGAAATATACAGTTAGAATAGTGTGATATGAGTATGTTTTGGAACGTTGCGCATCCTTTTTTAGTTTAGTATTGATGCAAAACGCCTTCAGTGAAGAGAGCACACAAAACTTTATCTATTTTAACTGAACTGTACAAATTAATATTTATGTTTCGCTATGAATTATAATAATTTTTAATAAATACATACATACGTAGTAATCCGGAATTTTTAGTGTATATTAAAGTTTATAAATATTTCCTTTTAGGATAAGGTCAGTAAATACTGTTCACTATTCCTAATAATAATTCACCACAAAACCTTTTTCAACAGAGTAACAATCTTTTTGGCATCTAACCATTCATTGGTATAGTATCATTCACTGCACTAACAATATTTAAAACACAACATTTACACTTGAAAATATTTAATTTACAACCAAAGGTGTGCAAATCTTCTTTATTAAACTTAAATTTGTTTATTTTTTAATAAATTTTTAAGCTTTACTAATCTTCTTCATTTTTGGTTGTTAACTCTTAATGAGCACAAAAAAACTGAAACAACTATTTTAGAGCGTCAAATTGTTTTACATTTGCATAAACAAGGGAAATCGTTTGCTGAGATCGGGAAATTAATGGAGCGAAGTCGTTTTACCATACGGTCAATTGGAAATCGTTTCAAATGTGAAACAAGCTTTGAAAGTGCAGGTGGTCGTACGAAAAGTTAAAAATTATCCAAAAATAACATCTTCACAGGTTGATGCAGGGATAAAGAAAGAGTTTGGTAAAGATGTACACTTTAAAACTGTACAAAGAGTGTTACATGAGGCTGGTAATAACTCACGAGTGGCTAGACGGAAGCTCTTGACATCTGTCATTAATCAAAAGATGCTATTGCATCAGGTATTACTTCCAGACGAATGCAAATTAAATATATTGCGGCCTGATGGACACACAATGATATGACAAAAACGTAATACTGCAATGGAAAATAAAAATCGTTTGCCAGCGGTTAAGTATGGTGTTGAGGTGTTGGTATGGGGTGTGGGAGAGCTTGTTTTAACAAGATAATGGATAAGACAGTTTACAGTTTATGACGGAAAGATCTAGCTCGCGTATAATATTTCACACATCTTTCCACACCCCCTGCAGTCACCAGACTTAAATCCAAACCAACATTTATGGGAGGAATTGGAGAGAATTTGAAAACTCACTATTTCAAATAAGGTTGTGCTAAAAGCAGCTTTAATGGAAGAATGCTGTAATATTGGTGAAAATATAACAAAAAAGAATTTCTCCGCTCAATGACAAATAGAATTAAGGCCGTCATAAAACAGAAGGGGTTGCCAACAAAATATTAAATTAATATTTCAATGTGCTTTGGATATCGTTCTATTGTCCAGTAAAATATCGAGCTCAGTATTTTTATTTTTTACTTTTTAACTTTATCTGCAAAGAAAATGTATTTAATTTGCATAGCTAATTTTAACCTATAATCTAAACTTAAAAAATAAATATGTCGTGTTTCTGAATACAAATAAAACTGCAGTTTCCTTCACAAAGCCGATTGTGCTTATACTTAAGTCCACCACTGTATGTATATGTATGTATGTGTTTGCTCACAAAGAACAAATATCTCACTACGATCAATTTTAAATAACGCGACATTTACGATTTTATCCGAACTTGTTGTTCATTTTGCGAAGAATAATTTAAATATATAAATGTTGATATATAATAAAAAAAATGTTGTCCATGTCTATAAATATTAAAACCACATTTTTATTTAAAACAATATACCAGATTGGTACCATTCAGTTTTTTAGTCGGATTTTTTTTTCAAGAAGTCTTGTTTTAAGGTAGCTTAATATAAAAAAAAGAAAAACTCGAGTGTTACTTCGTGTTTGGGAATACTAATGCTCTGATTATAAAGATCGGTACAAGCGGGAGCGAGCGTGGTATGAAAAACTGCCATAAAAGCTGCTTGTTGGTGTTGCCGCAAGTTAGAACAGCCGTATGACTGCGCTGCGGCAATTATTGTCACAAATTCATTATTGGCCAATCTGCGGCAATCAAATTTTTATAAAGCGGGGCAATCATATGTATTTTATTGGGACAATTTTATTATTATGCACCAATTCGGCATAATAAAAATTGGGCCTGATTGGTGTATTTGCGGCAATCGTGTAATCCTACCTTTAAACGTTTACTATCAATATTTTAATCTTGTTTATTTAATATTAAAACAACTGAAGTATAAAATCTTTAATATAAGGCAATTAATATACATATACTTACAATATTTTGTAGGTGTCGATGTTTTTGTTGCTGGCTTGTCGGCGTACTGACGTTTGCGTTCACTACGTACAGAGGGTGGTGGAGTTGTTGGCGAAGCTGATGATGACGATGTTGGAGACTTTAAAATCGAATTCCGTGATGAAGTACGTTTATTGTTACTGCTATTGGAATTGTTGCTGCTATTAAAGGGTGATTGTGGTTTTTGCTGCTGTTGTTCTTGATGTATTGAAGAGCGTGACTTGCTGCGCGAACGTTTATCGGTTGTGGATTGAGTAACGGTTAAGTTTTTGTTAATATTATTGCTGTTGTAATGGGATTGCGACTGTTGTTTTTGTTGCTGATGATGCTCTTGTTGTTGATAATGCTGCTGTTGTTGTTGTTGACGACCACCACGTCTATTTTTGGCCTTATTTTTAATTGTAGTATTTGTTGCATATGTCAATATGCTGCCGTCGCGCCCCTCCGTCACTGCAGAGAGCGATTGACAATTAACGGACTCGGCCATAGACGACACTTAACCGCGCATACAATCCCACTAAACATGCCCACGTCGCAACACGTTTAATTTTTTATTAACCAGAACTACGCGTATGTTTTTATAACTTTTATAATATTAAAATATATACATATGTATATAATTTTTTAAATTGAAATTGCAGTATTTCACTTAAAAACACTATAATTTTCAATACTGTATATTTTTTGTTTAAAAACTTTTATATTTCTATAATTTTCTTCTTCCTTGTGTTTATGCACTTTTTCTTTAGTTTTATTTATCACGGAATACTGTTTTATTTGATTAAATATCTTTTATTAAAATTCATCTTTTTTATATAAAATAAAGTCGAATTTCCGTCTGTGTTTTTCTCTGTCCCAAACGTTGCACTAGAAATTAGACCTGCAAATATAAATATTGAACAAAATTTATTAATTTTTGCTGTTAAAATGTTGATAATACAAAAATGAATTTCTTAAATTACGAAATACAAATAATTTTGTTAATTTCTTAAAAGTTTTATTGAAAATAATATATTTATGTATGTACAATTTGAAGGGAAGTTAAAATAATTAAAAATGTGTTTCAACAAATATTTGATGTTGAATTCTAAAAATTTTATGATTGCCATTCAATTTTAAGGTTTTAGTTGATATTTGAAGTGACTATTTAAGGAATTGGAACGATTGACACGTTTAATGGAAATCAAGTACAAAGATTAAAAATGCGACACTCAAACAAATAAATTGTAAAAAACAACTTTATTGTAATTATTCCCGAAATAAATCGATTGATTTACTATTATTATTATTTAATATATTGATCTTATGAATAAATTCTAAGATTAAATGAAAAATTTTACTTCAGGTGATGATTACATTTTTAAATTAATACGTTTGCTTCTTTTGATAAAATTGTAGACGCTGTTTATGTTCATGGTTGATGTTACTTGTAGAATCTTAATAGCTAGTGTGTTGTGTAAGTGCTTAATCCTTTGGGTAGTTTAAAATCGTACGAATTCTAACAACATTTTCAGTCAAAAGGCTGACTTAATGATGAAATAGAACAAATCTACAACTTCAGGAACAATCGCTGATGGCCCATAATAAAATCGACGACTGTAACTTCAAATTCTCTCTTATTATATAATAATTATTGTTTGATTTTCTTTTGTTTGCACTTTTCGTATGAAACATGTATGAGATTTCATGAAAACACGGTAACATTGTTAAAAAAATGAGTGTCTAAAATTGAGAGTATAAGAAAAACGCTGTAAAAATTAAGTAAATTCTATTCCATGACCACATTTTCCGGCAAAATTTTATATCAAATTGTATGGAAAATATTGTTCAGCCTGAAGTTGCAGTTTGTTCTGTTTTTTATTTGTGATATTTTTATTATATAAAAAACGTATATTATTTATTTTTTATATCGATATTTCGCCAATATCGTTGATTGGCTTCTTAAGGAAATAAAACATAATATCGATATAAAAAATAAATAATATATGTTTTTTATATAAACTGACCTAAGGCTTGAATAATCACTTATGTATAATTATTAAAAAAAGGTCGAAAAATAAGAGAATATTATTACATATAAAATCGTATGATTTGAATTCACTCGATTTACAAATAATGCCTGAATGAAATTTATACACTCATTGGCATTTTATTTTATACTTTTTTGGTAATAAAACGAATGATTTAAAAACTATTTTTCAAACACCTTTAATTTGAAATTAAAAATTTGTTTGCTCCTACTGATAATTTTGAAATTGTCCAATTCACAATCTATTATTGGATTTGTATGTTGTATAAATGTTGCTGATAATTTGTATATACAAATTTGTTTAGAGACATGTTGAAGTAGAAATTACCAACAATATTTATACAACACACAATTAATCGAAATGTGAACTGAATAAATATTATTAAACAAGTGCGATATAATTGCATGTAGAATATTTGAATTCGTGTTTGTGAATCAGAGGTAAATAAGTAATAATAATTTCGAACTTTCAAAAAAAAACTTTTGTGAAAGCTACTGATGAATCAATTAATCATCAGTTCAAATTATTCAAAACCCTTATTAATCAAATATACAAAAATGTTGATTATTCGAATTTAAATAATTTTGATTATTTACATTTGAATAATGAGAAACTCCTACGCATTTGAGCACAAAAATGTGCTCATTTATGATATTTCTTGTAAATGTGATGAAATTGTGTTTTTTAACTACAATTCAAATACAAAGCACATGTTCATGATTTGGATTATATAAACATCAGTTAATTGTAGTTTCCAAAATCAAGACGATCGATTTGAGTGGAAAATTTACTTAGAAGTCACTCAAATAATTGAGTGCTTTTCATGTACATTTTATACTCAAGTAGACTCTCAGGATTGTAGAAACCGCACTTTAATTTTCAGTTAAATTCTGCCAAATTCTACTACTTTTCATTACTAAATAATATTCAATACTTTTCATTTGGGTACTCAATACTACTCGATACTTTTAACGGATTTTTTGAATTTGTAACGCATAGTTTTTATCTGCAAATTGAAGTAGTTTCTTCAAAAATTAAAAATAGATCTTCAACTATTATTGGTTTTGTATGCCTTTTATTATTAAATAAAAAATAAATGTAAAGCTATCTTTTAATTGAACGTTAACAACAACTTAAGAAAGAATTTAATTGTTCTCAAAAAAAAAATTATTTATGTGCGGTTTTTGTAATCCATGTAGCCTGGACGATCAGCAAATTTATATGAAAAGCACTCAATTTTTTGAGTGATTTCCATGCTACTTGGATTACAAAAAGAGTACCTTAGTTTCTTACACCTAGTTATCTTTTTATACAGTGATGTATTTTTATGCCTTATTTTAACAACTAAACTTGCTTAAAAATACAACTCGGTACCCACTACTCAATACTTTGCCAGCACTAGTTTGTACATTCTCTTCTGTTACGAATCAGCTGTTTTGTTTCTGTTCAATTTAAAAACTGTATGTTTGGTTTGTTGTTACTTTTTCGTTCGGTTCTGTTGCGGACTATTCTGTAGAAAATAGAATACAACGTTAAGTGACAGCCAAGAGTTTGTATAGATAAGTTTTTTGTGGAATGAAATATTAAAAATTTTGTTTTAAGTCAGAATATTTTATTTTCATTCGAATTATTAAAGATTTATATATTTTTGTCAAATAAAAAACATTTTGCAAACATTTACAAAATTCATTCCTATAATTATATCGTCCACATTCGAAAGTTCAGACACAGAACAAGAAAGTAAGAAATATTTTCTACAGAAAAGAACGGCACAGAACGGCAACGAAAAGTAAAAACTAGTGAGACCTTAAGCCATTTTCCAAATTGATACTTTATAATATATGAAAATGTACATACATATGTATGTATGTATTAATTATAGTTTTTCAAATTAAAGAGCAGCCTAACAAAAATAATCGAAGATAAAATAAAACTCATGTTTTTAATTTCTAAATTTTCTACTTGGATATATACCAGACTTGCCAGTTTAAGGAGTTTCCCCTGAATTTGAGGGTTTTTATTTCACTTAGGCGCAAATTTAATAGAGTAAAATTTCTTATTGAAGAAATTAGCACTTAGGAGTTTCTTTATTCGCTTTTCTGTACAGTAATTAAATGTTATCTATCAAATTTTACAATTATGATCAGCATAACACTGAATAATAGCTGCGTTCGCGTACCCAAAAACGTTAACTCTTCTACTGGACTATAATGGATTGCGTTCATTTACATAAAATTATATAAATAAGAACAAAAATTCAAAAAACTATAAAAAAATATTGCCGTTGGGAATTTCAGTAAAATTTTTCAAATTTAGGCGAATATTGGAGTTTGGCAAAAAAATATGTACGTTTGGTTTATGTTTGGCGTTCGAAAAATTTTTTTCCGAACACCGAACTTTGCATAAATTTTTTTACATGTTTACATGTCCTCAAACATATGCAAAAATTAAAACATGTAAAATATTAAAGTACAAAATATACAACTTCGTCAAAATAAAAAGGTATTTATGTGTATTAATTTTGGCTATATTAAATTTAAAAAATCACAAAAATTAAAATAAATTCCATGCAATAAAAAAAAGTTCGGTTACGAGTTTGGTCTGAAAAATCTACCGAGGTTCGGTTTCAGTGTTCGAATTCGGTTTGAAAAAGTATGTTCGGTCGTACACTAAAATAAATCCCACTTTCAGAGGAATTCTTTTCAAAAAAGTTAAATTTTAGGGGTATTTATATCTTTTTCGAGGGGAAGAAATAATTACCTGGCAACACTCATACATACTTAGGTCAGCTAATACAATTTGGGCACAAATAAATAAAAAGATCTACCTATAAACTAAAAAGTTGGAAAGAGAAAAGTCACTCAAACCAAGTTTTACGCTCCTATTTTTTAATTATTAGCTTCACTTGTTTCGTGTTTAGATTGAAAAAAAGAACGAATTAAAAAAATCAGCAACAAAAAGCAACACATAAAACGTGTTTTGTATACATAATTTTATCAGTGTTCGAATCGTTCGGTCAATATCCTTTTTTGTACTTTTTCAGCAGCAAAGCAACAGAGTGTAACCACATTTATTGTATTCAGTTTTTTACGTGACATGTTTTTATATGCCTGTATGTATGTACATATGCGTCGTCAGTGTTACCAAGTTAGGGGGTTATTTTTGGGATTAAAGAAAATTTTAGAGGGTTGAAATAAGTCAGGTAGAAGTTGACAGTGCAAAAATTTATTTTTGGAAAATTCTAGTGTTTTTTAAGACAAAATTTCTTGGTGTTATTGTCTTAATGTATTCACGTTTAAGCATTTCTTAAGATACTATTTTGTTTATTTTGAAAGCGAGGCTGGAGCCTCAGTTCTTAAAGATTTAAGTTATCCCTTTTTATTGAAATAAATTATCTATATACATAGTTAATAGGGGAAATCGGTTTTTGTAACGAAGTTTATGCTCACATTATACAATTTTGGCAAACCTTATACCATTTTAAAAATATTTCCTTGCAGTTGTGCACATCTATATTTTATTAAGATTGATTTAGTATTTTGGGAACTACAAGCATTTGAGGTTGCTACTATTCCATGTACACTTATTTCATATGAATGTGTCAGCTCCAATTTGTAAAATTTATTTTCGCAAAGATATGACAACTTTAAAATTTTGGAACTGTGAGACAGGCGTACTAACAAAATAGCGTTCGTTAAGTTTTTTTTATTTTTATTTTTAAAGCTTTTGTTTCTGTATTTTATAGCACAAACCTAAATGTTTAGTTTTTTTAACTACTAGTATAGCCGAGCGCCGCTTCAAATGGCCATATTCTAATTAGACTTAAATAGTTGCAGACGGATTCATAAAAAACAGTTCGGTTTTGAAATGTACTTTAAAGAAACTTTGTAGGAAAAAATTGTTTTTAAATTTGTGCAGTAGTTTCATAGGAAATTTTTTTGTTACCTTTTTTATATTAAAAAAATTTATATTTTTAGATTTTAGTAGCGTCCAAGTAAGGGCTGATATGGAGTTGTTGTGTAAGTTTACGTTTGGAAATGTACATTTATTTCTACATAGAACAATAGTTGCGTCGACTTCTGCAGAGAATTTTGTTTGTATACAAACAAATCCATTAATTTTTTAATTTACAACTCACAAAAACACTAAAAATAAATTACAAGGTTAGAAAAATGAGAAATATCAAAAATTTCGTGACCGAAGAATATTTTTTTTTACAGTTGACGGAAAAAACCATTCACTTAGGGCCACATTCTCAGTATTTAGTTTACTTATGACAGTTTTAAATAATGACTTTTCATATTAATGTCAGGGGTTAAACGGCAATCATTAGTTAAGTAAATGTTGTCAATTTGGGCCTTATAGTTACAACACCCCTGTAAGTCAATAAATATAAAAATTCCATGTACTATACTTTTGGAACTCTGTACTAGCAAACCTAAATTTATTTTTTCTTTACATACACAACCTAAATTTCCGTAAGAACTGTATACCAGCCTTAGCACAGAAACAACTTCCAGTTAAGCGCAGCAACAAAAAGTTGATCGGAATTTGTACACTTAAGTAATAGATGAAATAACAAAATAAAATATTTATGGGTAGGTAAACGAAATATTTTTGAGGATTTTCTGCTTTTGATTAGTGAAAATTTAGGGACTAATTTGTTTGACTGGGGGATATTTATTTAAATTTTCTTGGCAACACTGGTATGTTTGGATTTATGTAAGCATGTGCATACGTATATTTTATATATGTACATATGTAGGTACATACATATGTATGTACATTCTCAAATCATTCTTTGTCTTGCTATTAGTTATTAGATTTTCCCAAAATCTTTGCAGTGAGTTTCAAAAGATTCTGTCTGGAAAAGTACATGGAAATAGTCATATGAAGGATTTTCTATATTCTTATAGAAACTGTGTATACTATAAAATGTACATTAGTACATATGTATGTATGTATGCACATATGTATGTACATATGTGTATAAATATAAGTATGTTTGTATATTGTCATTGATAAGCAAGTACAGTGCACTCGGGATATAGTGAACTAATTAATGCACAGGCCTGTTCACTATATCAAGAAATTCACTATACACAGTTTAAGAAAAATAAAAAAATTTATTCATATAATGTAAAAAAATAATGATTTTTTTATTCAGTAATAAAAATATTTGTACTCATTTGACTAATCCATATGTGCCAAGAATGGATACCACACAAATTACATACTATTGTGTAACAAAATAATCTTTCAAACTTTTTTGCTTTTTACGAGATATTTTAACTTTCTGAAAAGCTAAGTTAAGAAATTTATGCAAAACTAAAATGTCTTCAGAGTTATTTGAATTACATATGTTTAGCCCACTCAATTGCCTTTTCAAAAATTTGAACAGCTGTTGAGTTAAGGGCGCTTTTACTTAAGCATGGAACTCCGGCTTCCACTTTGTTTTTGTTTTTTGTTTTGTGGATTTTGCTACATCAAATCTCTTTGCAAGAACAGTAGCTTCTACTGCATTTTCTAGTTCTTTTAAAATTTCTTATTTCACTTTATGGAAAGAAAATTTCTTTTTTTATGCGCACGCATTTTTTAATCAATTTACGTATGTATGTATAAACACGTGTCAAGATCGAATTTTAAACTGAAGTTATCTCATTAAATGTGTATCAAAACAAGAAAAGAATGCAAAAACAATGAATATATACAAGAGAAATAACGGTATTGAAAAAACTTAGCTTTTTTGTTGTCAATCATTGTGCAAAAAAACTGTGTTCACTTTATAGAGGTTTGTGGAGTTCACTATTTAGAGTAACTAATGTAAAAAGTAGCCAGTTCATTATATCGGGTAGTTCATATTACAAAGTGTTCACTATACCCCGAGTGCACTGTACATACATACACTTTTTCTATAATACCTTCTTTTCAACCCTGCCAGTTCTTTGTGAATAGTTATCTTTCTATTGTTATTTACTACTTACTTTCATCATCCCTAGTGTTTCTTTGTTTTTCTAAAAGTTTAAAAATTTTATATCCAGAAATGTACCTGATTTCCTCTATTTTATTGTTTTGATTAACATAAATTTGTATGTCCTTTTTGTAGGTTAAAACAAGCAAATAATCCTTTTCTTTTTAATTTCCCTTCATGGGAAATTTTTTATATTTTTTATTATTTACATATATACTTATGTATGTATGTATGTACATACTTATGTATTAATATTTCTTTGAGTGTTTTATCGACACCCCACAGAGCAATAAAAAATATTTACGTTTTAACACACAACCACATGTACTATGACGAAGTTGTTATTGTAATGACACCAAAAATGCATTAACTACGCATTTCCGCTTTGTCTCCAAATAACTGGCTTGATTCTCTTTTAAGTTGAGAGTATTTTTATTTATTTTATTTAGCACTCTTTATATTGATGTGAAAAAGTTTTGGGGGAATATTGAATTTCCTAATTTGAATATCTAGAAAATGTTCTGCCAATTGTAATTTAATAAATATGAAGTAAGAAATAATTATGTTTAATGTTATTAAACCTTTTGTAAAAAAAATCTTAATTATAAGAAACTTTATTTTGTCAAATAGCAGCAAACAAGGCTCCATTTTGTTCCCTAGCATTTAATACAGAGATGGATAATTGCGTAGAATGCAGTTTTACATTTTCGGTCACTACTGTATACATACTTACATAAATATATATATTTAAAGGCACGGTCACACTTGGCAAACTTTTGCCCAAAAAAAACGTAACCACTACTATTGCTCAGGGTTAGTGTCATTTAACTTGGTTTTTATATCGCAAAATGTAGTCGATTATGCCGCAAAATGCTATTTTATATTATTTTTAATAAATGCGAACCCATATTTAAAAAAATATTGGAATTAAAGAAATTTAGCTTGTCTCCTGGTCACGTTTTTTCGGCAAATATTTGTCAGATGTGACCGTACCTTGAGTGTCCCGCGAAGCAAACATACGTCGTCAAGACCTGATGGTCATATTTGGTTGTGGTCGCACTAATGTTATTCAACCCCAGATATTTTCATTTGGGCCCAAAGATGTTTACGAAATTAAAAATTAATATAAATATAGTTCTCATCATAAATTGCACATCAATAAACCAATTAATTGCTTATAGTTTTCATAATTGAAATGTATTCTAGGTTTTTATATGTTTACAAATAAAAACATTTACAAGTAAATATGTACATACGTATGATAATTTTACATCATCCTGTCCGGAGAGCGTTTTTCATATTAACTTTCTACACGAGTTTACGGGTATTGTGTAAACATATTGTAAACATGGCCTACATTAATTCCAAAAACTAACTTTTATAAAATACATTCGGGGTACTCACAATGGGTAATACAAACTATGCAAATATATGAAAAAATTCAGCTTTTTTTTACAATTTGTTCCATTTTACTTCATTTGTACTAGAAAATGGTTAGTTGCAAATAAAAGTAAACAAGTATTCGTAAAATATTTGAGTTTGAAAAAAATACGAACGCAAATAATTTGTAGATGCAAAAATAATCAATTTAATTAGTTTTTCATAATTTAAGTTTTTTGATGATACACTAATGTTTCTACGAGTATACACAAGCAAAATAAGAACATTTGACAGATGTCAGTTTTGAAAATAAAAGCTTTTTAAGCCAAAATGTATTCCATGTAAAAAGTTCGATGATCATCTAACACAATGTTCCCAATAAATGTGCAAGACAAAAATTTATAGAATTAACAATGTGAAACGTTATTATTTGGAGCAAAAAGT
Source organism: Gymnocheta viridis (assembly GCA_956483585.1). Classification (NCBI taxonomy): domain Eukaryota; kingdom Metazoa; phylum Arthropoda; class Insecta; order Diptera; family Tachinidae; genus Gymnocheta; species Gymnocheta viridis. The sequence goes on along the minus strand of OY101442.1, from coordinate 27,084,369 downwards.
GTAAAACTCAAGCAAATTATAATCGAAATTTTGGAAATTTAGTATAAAATTATTTTAGCATTTAAAAATAATACAAATGAAAAAGTTTACAAGTTCGAAATTGTAATCTCTATGGAATTTCTATCGCACTTACGAATAATGTCTGTAGATACTCGAACTCGTATAATGTAATTTATAAAAAACAACACAATGTGGTTGGAATAAATGTATGTACGTCTTAATTTATTTATTAAATGTTACAAATATAATTACAATTTAAGACCTTCACAAGTTGTTGTAAGACAGAACGTAATGTTTGATAGAAATCGAGTACACAGCCCCAAACTGATATCGCGCCACCCCAAGTCTTAAAAAAACGTATTAATAATAACTTTCAACCAACACGTTCATAAACAATTTACTTCATTTTTGTAAGAACGACCTCATTTTAAATGAATTATTTTAAAACACATACATATGCATGTACATACATACACACATATGGATGTATCGTTAGCTAATATACAAAACCACGTAACTAACAAAACAATTTATAGGTATATAAGATATAAGTATGTATCTTGCTTTCATTATTTATTTTGTTTTATATCGAATAATAGGCAATAAGTATAAAAATCGATTTGCATTTTAGCTAACGATATATACATACATACATACATACATACATATATATATGTATACTTATGTATGAACATAGATATATGAATTACATCCATACATATGTACATAAATACATATCATTTATTTTTATATAAAAAAATTCATATTCTCCGTTCATATTAAATTGCGTTCTTAACTACAACAGAACAAAAAAATCAGCACTCTTATACTACCTACAAAGAAAAAAACATTTTCCCTTTCCAAGGGATTTTTATATCTACTACATGTGTATACTTTGGTTGAGAATTGTGCACACAAATAGGTCAGTGACATTGTTAATGTGGAGAAGAAACAAGAACTAAAAAAACAACAATTGAATTTAAAGGGAGGTTTCCAATTTTCAAAATGTCTTCTAAACAAGAAGATAAGATATTTTATACAATTTTAAAACATACTACATGTATTAATAGACAAGAAAATTGTTCACCTTCAATATCAAGTTAATTTTTTGTTTAATTACTACACACACTTTGGAAATTAAATGTAATTCAACTCGATTTTTTCTAGACACTAATAATAATGAAAATTTTTAAAGTATCTATAACTGTTTCAGTTGAAATAGCAAATGACCACAGTAAAAATGAAAAATTAAACAAAAGCAAACAAATCAAATAAAAAGAGCATATTATCGAAGAGCAAGGAAACTCACTCACTCTACGGGTAAAGCAAACATGCTCAAATTTGTGTGGAAGAATATTGAGTAAGATTCGTTTTATACAGAGCAGGGATGAATGTTTAACACAAATGTTTCTAGAGCACAATAAAACATAAAAGGAAGTAAAGTTTTTACTTTTTGGATTGCCAACTGACAGATGCTAGAGAATAATTATTAACGTAAGAGTCATAGCATTACACTCTGCAACTGGGTGTAGTGTCAGAAGTGAGACTTGACAGGCAACAGCATGATACTGGTAGCTTTGGCAGACTTCATAAATGCAGTTTGCAAAGCAACACTGGAATGCATAGAGTTCATAAACGTCAGTCTTATATTTGACAATGCCTTGAGTTCATAATTGCACTGCAACCCTTTTCCATGCGTTACAGTTAAAAATTTTGTGCATGGTTTTCATTTATTTTATTTTATTTTTTTTCAAGAGAAGTAAGACTCAGGCCTACCAACCCGTAGGTGTGTTACCTTCTTTTGGGATAGGGATAGTAAGAGAGGACAGATGGTGAAAGTGAGAAAGCTGAATTTTTACAACTCTGATATTGCGCGTTGTGTTAGTTTTTAGATCAGTGTTGCAGCGCCTTCGATGTCAAGTAGGCGCATTAAATGTGTTTTAAGCTGAGCCATTTCATTAATCATTTTACTTCGCCGGCGATTTTGCTACAATACCGACGAAGGAGGGCGCTGTGATGTACACTAGCACACGACAGTATCAATTGCTGGCGGTACTCTTCAGTGACAGTGCCTTCGTCCCTTAAACAGTCCAACAACAACAAACACAATGGCATACTAATGCGCATCTGATAAATGCTAGATGTTATGACTTGCCTGGAGCTGGGCTCGATCCCCACGTTCTTAGACATTATTTGCTTTGTAGTCAACGCGCTAACTACTTCAACAGCTGAACCCAACAAACGAAATATACGACAATATGCGTTCTTAAACGTTTAAAAATTTTATAACATTATTTGACACAGCAGTGTTATCGTGAGGTATTGCTTTGATTTGTAAACAATCTTTGCTGCGTTAATGAAGCAGCTTCTATTACACAAAACGGAAGGGGCAGTAATGTACCGCCAGTGAAGGGCTTTATCAATGAGTCTGCTCCAGTTAGTGCTGGATGCTCGATATCCGGCAGAAAGGACGAGTTTTCTAGTTCGAACGGCTTGGGTAGTGGTGAGCAACCTTCACGGGTGGTTATCCAAGACACAACCGTAGGATCTACCAGAATTATTTGGTGCAAAACACGAAATTCATCCTCAGCTATGAAAAAAGATTTTTTTATTTATTCATGAATGAGCGGCGAGAGAATTCGTTATTCTGGTTTGCAAGACGTAGAATGCAAATATATACTACTACATGCATACATAGAGTGCAAATATATACTACTACCTTTAGGTGTTGCTTATTTATACAAGAGTAGCAAAAGCATATCTTTGTATTTTGCTAGTGTAGAGTAAAAATATGCTACACCACTTTGCAAATGCTACGATGCATGACCATTTACGCAAGATTGTGAATTTTGCTATTGTGTTACGATATTTGTTAGCACTTTTGCAAGACAATTTAGATTCAGAGTTTTTACAAACTTCTTTTTTCAATTTTGGTTCTAAGATATAAAAATCAAAAAATCGCAATTATTTATGCAAAGAAAAAAGAAAAAATCATGAAGTTAAAAACCATATGATTTTATGAAAATATAGTTGAAAACGATAAAAAAGGTGTACTTGACTTGGCTCTCCGTTATTTTTTTTGTGGTTGCTTTTTTTCTTTGTGGTTGCTTGCACATTTTGCCAAAAAAAACTAAAAAGTAAAGTTTGAACAAACACGTAAATAACTCAGCGTATAAATACAATCATACAAGAATAAAGCGTATATTACTCTAGTTCCCGTCCCTGCATTACAATCTTCTTTTTTTTCATTGTGAATTGAATTTTAAAGGTAAACAAAACCAGAAACAGATAATTGAAGGGAAAACAACCAAAACATTAACGATTGGGTTACTATTGTTCTTTTTTAGAACATGATTGTTGCTGATCAAGGCCCATTAGTTAATGTGCCCTGTTGCTGATTTTTAAACAGTTTGTCTAAAAATTGTTGGCAAAAAAAGAATGTTTTTAAACAGTGAATATATATTAACTTGTTTTTTTTTTGTTGTTGGTTAATCTGGTTTATGACAAGAATTCACCAAAAGAACTGGGAAATCAATCGTACATTATAACAAAAATATATGTTGTTAAATAGCTATTGTGAAATATTTACATGCGCCATACTTTTTGGATCCAAGGCAGTAGTATAACATTAATATATAACAAAAATATTACGTTGTACAAGACCTCCATAGGAAGTAAAATAATTAATATGCATTCAGTTTATTTTGTTAATTCAATATTTTTCACAATGAGGCTGAGCAAGGCACCATCCGAAAGTTTTGTATTTTTGGAAATGCTGCCAACACATTTCTACAACTACTGCAATACTTTTTTTTTTTTTTTTTTTTTTTAACTTGGACCAGCACTCAGGGGATGACCCCTACATATGCAATGCATTGTGCCGGAACTAGGAAAATTGGTTATAGGAAGGAGGATAAAGGGAGTAGTGTTTGTGGACGTTCGATTTGAACCTTCCCACACTGAAAGTAACAGGAAAGACCTCTGCAGGAAGTTTATTCCACATGCGAACTGTTCGGCTAAAGAACGAATTTTCTCTGTAATGCGTAGTGCGATCCACTGGCATATCAACCACAAATGGATGCGCTCTTAACGAAGAACGTGTTGTTCGTACAAATGAGCGGGTTTCGGGAATAAGTTCCCTGATTTCATTAGAGCACATTCCATTGTAGTAGCGATAAAACAGTGAAATACATCCCACATTGCGTCGATGCTCCAGTGAGTCAATAGAGTTGGCTACCCTACTGTCACCGATGAGCTTCTTCGCCCTCTCCTGTACCCGGTCGAGTAACTTCAAAATAGACTTTGAAGCACCGGCCCATACATGAGAGTTGTATTCCATTTTCGGTCGGATATAGGTGGTGTAAATATTAAGGAGATCAGATGGAGTGAAGTATCTCTTACACCGTCTTAGAAAGCCGAGGCACTTTGCTTACTATTGCAATAATTTGTACAAATTTATTGCTTTTACTAAAACTTACTTGTTTTCTTTTCTTGATTTGGTTGACGACTATTTGAATTAAAACTTTCCTGCTTTTCGAGCACATTGAAAATTGTTTTCAACGCATTCGCTTAGTCCTTTATAGTAATTTATACATACCGATTCAACGATGTTTCTGGGAACTTGATATCCTCGCTATTTATAATTTAAATGGAGCGATATGTTTAGCAAGTAAGAACTAATATTTTATAATAGATTTTTGCTACACAAAGTGAATATTAATTTTTGTAGTTTTCTCTTCATTCTTGTTATAAACGAGCGAAATAACGTAATGTTTAAAAGGCAACAAAAACAAAATTGAAATGATGTAATTCGTCATTGATTTTAATTAAAAACAATAAAAGATATGCTACTGTGCAAACAGATATTTGACAAACTATAAAATTAAGAAATGACGTCGTAAACAAAAAAACTTGTTACAAAGTACAAAAAACATTTAGAACTCTTAATGAGTGCTTAACAAAACTACTCATTTCAAATGGAGCTGCCAAAGATGGAGAGAGAGAGAGAGGAGAGAGAGAAAAGGAATATCAAAATGAAAACAATAAGCAAAACATGTTGAAATCAGCTGTTTAACATAGATACAAAAACTCAATCGCGTTTGCGTGTGCATGTGTGTGTAAGAAAGGGACGTGTGAGTAGCTTGTGTGTATTTATATATTTATATTATTGTTGTTGGTGTTTTCATTTTGTTTATATTTTTTTTGTTGTTGTTTATTTGAGCTAATACTCTTTTTTATTCGCAGCTGATGATATACATGTACCAAAATGCGACAATGAGACAAAGAATTGTATGTGCTAAGTATTTATGGATGTATAAAGAACAGCCAATATGATAAACTTTAATAAAAAAAGTTCTTATTTGAACCAAATATTTATTAATGTTTTTTTTTGTTAGTGATTTTATGTATCGTCATCTAAAATGCAAAACAACGTATCATCAAAAAATTAAAATTTGAGTTTTGTATTGATTACGATTTACTACATCATATTACATATCGTTGGCTTAATATAGAACGGACCTATCTTTACTTTTTTACTAAGCGCCGTTTTTAATCTTTTCTGACATTACAATTCCAAATAGACAAGAAAAGCTTAGAATCGCAATTAAAAAAAATCAAGATACGTCCTTTCTATATTAAGCCAAAGATATGTACAGTTACGGACAAAAAAATAGGGTCAGTTATAAGTAATTTTTAAAAAACGAAATAAAATTTTTCAGTTTGAAACATTTGTCCTTTTTGTTGATTAATTTTAATTGATACATCATATATTATTTACCTATTCTATAAAAAACAAAAACAGTTTATTGATTAATATATAGACCATAAAAAGTCATAAGGTTCTTCGACTTGGAAAGGACAAATTAATAGGGCCATACAAAAAAAATTAAAAAAATCGAAAATTAACTATTGAAAGTTTGCACGTGACTAATATTTGGTAGTATAGCCCTTGTTTTGAAGGACTGCTTTGCACCTTTTTGGCATTGAGTCCACTAAATCTTGACAGGTCTTCTTTGGTATTGCGTACCACGCGCTTTGACCTTTATGCCACAATTCCTCTTTATTTCGTGGTTTTACTGGTCCAATTTTTTCCTTTACTATTTTCCACAAGTTTTCCATCGGATTTAAATCCGGTGATTGCGCAGGCCATGCTATTACATTTATTTTGTTGTCCAAAAACCATTTCTTATAAGCAACGACGTGTGTTTAGGGTCGTTGTCTTGCTGAAAACTCCATTTAACGGGCATTTCCCAGTCGGCATAGGGCAGCATTACTTCAGTTAGGATCTGGCAGTATAGATTTTTATCCATGTTTTCTTTTATCCAATATAATGGGCCTACTCCATACCACGAAAAACATCCCCAGACCATTATGTTGCCTTTACCATGTTTAAATGTTTTTGTTGTGTACCGGGAACATAATTCTTTATTTTTCGGACGTCGAACCCACGTTTTTCCATCATTACCAATCAAATTGATTTTAGATTCGTCCGACCATAAAACGTTCCGCCACTTTTTGGAGAGAATGGGGCCGTCCCAATTTTCATGTTGTTTTGCAAATATTACTCGGTTTTTTCGATGTTTCTTAGTGAGCATTGGGACTTTTCTGAAAGACCTACCAAATAAATTCTTTTCTACCAATCGGCGCCTAACAGTCCTGATGGAAATCTCAAGTCCTATCTCAGTTCTAATTGCTGCAGCAGACTTGAAAGGGTCACGGGTTGATAATAACTTAATGCAATTATCATCTTTAGCAGAAGTTTTCCGCGGTCTACCCCTCAATAAATTATTTACTTTACCTCGTAATGCATTAAATACGAAATTTTGAGATCTTCCAATAATTTCAGCAATTTTCCGTAGACTTTTACCTTTACTTTTTAAATTTTTTATGATGGACCTCTCAGCATTCGTACAACACTTTGCACGACCCATATTACTAGTACGTATAATATATTTATAAAAAATAGCTTATATTATTAACTTTAAAACTACTTTAAGCCACACAAACAACTTTCTTTTAAAAATTTTTAATTCTTTATATAGTAATTTACCGTTGATCCTATTTATTTGTATTTACTAAAAGTTTGCATTCCTGATTGATGAAAGCTTAGCACGTTATCATTATTTGCAGAGCACTGCCAGATAACAATTTTTATAAGCTCTATAGACATGCAATAATTTGTAAAAAAAAAATAATTAAGTAACTTGAAAAATTTTGGCAGAGATTTTTAATTTTATATGACAAAAATATTTGACCCTATTTTTTTGGCCGTAACTGTATGTGTGCAAAATTTAAAGGTTCTGTTAACAAAAACAAACAAGTTATGACCCAAATTCAAAATAACGTATCATCAAGTGAATGATTTTATTAAACAAAAAAAACCTATCTTCATCAGTTTTGTCAACTATTTACAGCACAAATACGCTGTCCTTTTGCTCAAAATTCGGTGGAAAGCGCTAAAGATCGTGAAAATATGATTTCAATATCTCAAACAGTTTCCATATTGTACAGTTTTTTGATTCTCCTGTAAACTTATGAAAAGTGATGTTACGTTATTTTGCATTTCATATGACGATATGTATATTTTTGGTAATAAAAACACAAACAGTTTAAGCGTTTTTGGCTCGCCTGCAGAAACACCCAGGGTATTCGCAGGAATCTAACTCGCGAGCTCCACACTCCAAACTAATAGTCTAACGCACTGTCCACTAGTCCAAGCGTTGTGGTTTTTTTTAAATCAAAGTTTTTCATAATATTAATATTGTTATTATTCACGATAAAGGCGTTTATTAAAGAAAAATCTAGAGTTTCGTGATCCATAGATTCTTTTGAGTTACCTAGATTTAATTGAGATATATTAAGGGCAGTCAATCGTATTGTTCGCCGAAATACCATATAAAAATTAAACAAGTCTTCGAAGATCTTCCAAGAAACTTGATTCTATGAGATATTAGACATGAACAGTCGCGAACAATGTGCTCCAGTGTATTCACAGAATCTGTACACCTTGGTTTCAGGGTTACCAATAATAAATTAGTGACCTCTTAGGCCACAATGTTCAGTAAATTACCTCTGGGATCAGTTCCAAGACAGCTTAATGAATTGGTTTGCATGACTAATATCAGAAAAACCTTTTCATTGGCGAACAAACAATAGGACAGTGTATTATTATCCTTATGAACCAGCAGCAAATAATTCTTGGTTTTATGGCCAATGCTTTGCCCGCGAGATTCTTCCACATATGGTTTTGATATTATCACGATAGTTTTGCCAAATTTTGATATTTTACAATTGATGTATCGAAAAATTTCAATTTCAATTTCTCTAATGATAACTTGGATTTCACGTAAACAGTCAGATACTTCGCACTGTCACACAACCTTCACCTCACTCTATTAAGAGTTGGAAGCGGAAAACCTCACACTTTAGATCTTCTTGTGCAGAATAAAATATAAATTGTCTGCAGATTTACACTGAAATGATTCTTAGTGAAGCTTGGAGAGGTTGTGATGGTATTTAGATGCCTACCGGATACTACCCCCAATGTCATCGGCATACGTCGAGTTCTACGAGAACTGATTTTATAGCCAAGTTCCATAGGATAGGTAACAGAACAGCTTCTTGCGGAGTACCTCAAGTGGACACATATAGCCAGAGTAATATCGGACTGGTGTTTAAAGAAAATTTTTTCTTTGGTTTTCCTCTTTTTGTTTTCTTTTAAGTCATACATTAATTTCACTGATCGTTATGTAATTGTTGTTTAAAATCGTCAGATATTCGACTGAGAGCGTAGCAATCGTCTGGATATATGTATGAGATAGTGACGAAATATAAATACGTACATTCCTATTTCTCTTTATTTTGCCTACAGCTACAGTTCCATACCACGCTTCAACGCGTTTCGTGCCTTTTTGGCTTTTGATGCTTTAAAAGTTGTATGTTAGACACCACAGACCTTTATTTTATCGCACATAAATACTGAATTTTTATTTGTTTGTTAATGTTAGACTTGTTTTTATACAATATTAGCTAATATTTGTTTGCCATTTTTAAGTCTCTTATGTTACCACCATACCAGCATTGAGAATTTTGGTATTCTCGTACATAGAGCATTGTGTGCCACTTAAACGGCCTTGAACTCATTTTTTGAGTATGGCAGTCAGCGGCGGCAAACAGCAAGTAAGACAGACAAAACTCTAAGACAAACATTAAGTCGTTCGTTCGTTAGTGTGTCTGTTAGTCATTCATACATTCAAGTAGACAAGCAAAGTTATAAAAGTGCAGCTTGGCAAACAATTACCGCATACGTCAGCATTCAAGCTTACTGATATACATACATAGTAACTAGTTCTTAGCTGCTGTTGGTGCTGCAGATACAGTGGTGGTGGTAATGAGTAGCATAAACATTTAATCGCAGCACCATTTTTTTTTGATTTAACACACATATTTTTTTAAAACTAATTTGTGTGCGAAAATATTAACAATTCAGAAAACTAACTGAACAAATAAAATATATTGTATATGTAGTTATCTACCAAGAAATCCAAAATGACAATAACAAAAAAAATCAATGTTTACTTTTTCTAGTATTTTGTATTCAGATTTTATGTTTGTTGCTAGCCGAGCTTTAAGTTTTAAATTGTGGCAGTATGTGTGCAAGTATTACGTTTGTTTTGAAAAGAAGCTTAAAGGAGTGAATTAAAAACGAAACAAAAATCAAATAAAAACAATAAAAAAAAACTGTGTACACAAAAGTTTTTATCGTACGAAAATGAAAATAAGTTTATCTAAAAAACATACAGAGATAATATATTCTTCGTTTTCAAACTACAGCGATGAGCACGAGTTTAGCACATTTAATGCCTGCTGTTTTCAAAAGCAAATGCATATGTATAGATATGTATTTATGGGTCATAGAGTTCGGGAGACATTTTTACGGAATTTAAATTAGAATATCTAATTTTTATTAGTTTTTTTTTTAGAATAAATTTTTATGTATTTGTTATGTACTTTGCAAGGAGAATACAGCTCGTCGAAATGCATTTTTCGTTAAATGTTTCTTCTTTTGAATACCCCTTGCGGATTACCTGTTATGAATTTGCCTTGTGTATTTTGTTATCGATTTCCATTTTTCTTTTAGTTATTTATTTATTTTTGTGAGCTTCTACAAAAAAACTTGAGTTTTAAAATAGTAGAAGTATACAATTAGTTAAAAATAATTACAAAAAAGAAAAAGAAAATGAATTATCATGATGTGAACTACATTACAGTGTTGAAATTTAAAAAAAAAATTTAATTTTATAATTATAAATCAAGTTGTCAAAAAATAAAAGTTACGTTCTATAATAGAACTGAAAAATGTTCTTCTTAAAATCAAATGCGTTGCTTGTTGCCCTAATGTTTGCTGGGATAGTATTCCAGAGACGTATAGTGGGTATAGAGTTTTCAGTCCGAAATTAGCGCACGGTATCTCATAGGTAGGATTTGATTATCAAATAGATATACATCAAGCCCTATTTACGATTATATCCGTAAGCGGCAGTTTATGGAAATTGTTTTTTTTTTTGTTGGACTATTTATAAAATCCTACAAATTCATATAGTTTGAATAGCACCGTTATGGAAAAAAGTGGAGAACATTATTTGCCGAAAAAAACGAGACCAACACACAAGCTAATTTGCATGTTCTTTAATTCCGATATTTGTTTATATACGGGTTCGCATTTTTTTAAATAATATAAAAATAGCATTTTGTGGCATAATTGCCTACATTTTGTGATTTTGTGATAAACGAACTGCTTTTTCTATTGTTTGAAGCAACATGAACTTTAATTACATATCGTCATATGAATTCATTAAAGCCCTAAGTTACATTGAACAAATTTTAGAGGCCAAGCAAAAAAACTCTAATACGAAAAGTTAACCAACACTCTGTGTCATTTCTATGCAAAAGCAAATTGGACAAACACAAATGCACACTTTGCTAATTTTTCAAGATGAAAATGATGAATGCATGTGTAATAAGTGAGCATGTGTTAGTAGCAACTTTAAACGCTTATAGCTCCCTAAATATCGAACCGATTTAAATACAATTAAGATTGTGCACATCTATGTAAAACCCGTTTAAAAACATATAAATCTTTCTAAAATCGGTTCAGTATTACAGCTGCAAGAGATCTAAAAAAACGGTGTTCGCCTATTAATAATACAGATACTCTATCCTTTTTTATATACGATTTTTTACGCGGGTTTTCGAGGAGCATATCTATCGCGTAAAAACAGAATTAGGTGTGACAAAAAACACAAGTAGAAAATAAAAAAATCAGCTATAAATTCATATTAAACATTACATTAAAATAAAATGTTGCGGATTATAAAACAGATTGTTTATTTCAAAGGCAATCATTTAACAAAGTAAAAAGTGAATTATTACTAAACTAAACAAGTAGCGAACATTGTGCTGCAGAGTACTTTTTTGACTAATGGGGATAAAAGGAAATATGCGTCCTGGTGAAAAGAAAACGTTTGGCAAGCCAACTTGTATTATTCTTTATTCTGTATTGTTTATATCTGCACACAGTTTTCGTTTTACATGTCGTATGTAGAAAAATAACACCGATACACAAAAGCTATGCAAGGAAAGAGTATGAGAAGTAATATTTGATGAAACAAAGCACATAAATACTGAGCTGGATATATATTTTACAAAAACAACAGCAGCAAACAGTGTCTATACTTGAATAGGGTGCTTTTTTGCTATTTAGTTTCTAAATATATCAACAAAGTTTATTTCTTGCTGAATGAACAAGTTGCAATAAGACTTTCTAAAGTATCCATTAAATGCAGAATTTTGTGCAGTTTATAACCCGTCGAGTGTTGCAAGCTTGCAGTTTAGGTAATGTGTCACATCATGCGGCACAATACTTGGAACATTACACTCGCCGAGATAACTAGTTGGGTGAACAAGTTAACTCATCGTCAATTACAGTCAAGTGTTTTAGCTGTCGTGAAAAGTTTTTTAAATAATCTCCCGCATGTTTCATTACTAGAAATTCTTTTAAAACAACAAAGCCAATCCATCATTGATTTAAAACATTTATTATCCAATAACAATTAAAACAGAAAATTGCAATATTTATTTTTTAGGGATCATATAGAAAGGAAGGAAGAAAAGGCTGCGAATTTAAAATGAAATACTTTTTTCCAAATTCATGTATTTTTTTAAATGCCACGTCCAGTATAATAATAGTACCCCCGCTTTGCCTGACTGTTGCTTAGTACTGGTTTGTGGTTGTGTCGATTTAAGCGTTAAATTAACTTCAGCAAAAATACAATAAAAAGAAGAGAAAAATATATTAAAAGTTTTCATCTTGAATACTATTGTAAGAAAAAATCAGATTTATTTTATTTATTTGAATTTTCCTGCATACTCTCCATTTAGAGCAGTTTGTGGCCTTCCAGTTCGAGAAAGGTCGCATGCCTCTTATGGTCCAAGTCCTACATTGAGAAAACGGAGATTGCTCGTTGCGTTAAAAAAATTATGGTCGGTGTTTGAAATAAAATTCAATTATTACAGTTTATTGTCCAATGCGATACCTTTCCATTTTCAATTTACCATGTCTTTACAATAATTTGAAAAATAAATTTGTATACATATGTACAGGGTGGCACAAAATAAACAAACCGGTTTGAACCGTTTATAAGTTCAATATTTTAATTAGTTTTTCTTCTATTTTTTTTTATTTTTAAAAAGAAGACTTGAGAGATTGAATATTGAACTGACTTTAAAATAAGTGCATTCGGTTCTTTTGCACCACCCGAGGTTGTAAATATTGAAAATATGACACAGGAAATAATAAAGAGTTCACATACCAAAGTCAACAAGATATTCGTGCCTGTTATGTAAATCGAGCGATTTCCAATGGTGCATTTTCCCATCAGGTTCAAATTGTTGTGAAATTGCAAATTTAAAATCACACATTTGAATTTTACTTCAAATGCAATATTTCAAACATTAAAAATCGCAAAAAAAAACTCAAAATAGTTCAAATGTCAGGTTTTTTTTTACGAAAAAATATGTTTTTAGAAACCATACAATTTTAAAGGCCTTTTGTTGCAAAATGCAACGCTTAGCGTTGAAAGAAGTAAATACAAAATTAAAACATCATTAAAGCTAATTTTTCGTTCGAAACTATTCGTGGTGGTCCAAATACAAGTATCTGTTAAAATCATATGTTATTTTGACAGCGTAAATTGTTTTTCTGTCCAAAATATAGACTATTACTCAATATTGACATGAGTCTCTTTACGCTTGATCAACGTTCGGAAATATTGCAAACTTATTATCGGACATCGAATTTGGCCAAAAAATTGTGTTAACAGCCTTGACGATGTCAATTAACCGCCTTGGAGCTGTGATTTTACCCATTTAGACTTTTGCTTGTGGGGTGCCGTTAAAGACCGATGCTATGCAAATAATCCACAACACGCTATAAACTGATATTCTCCGAATCATTCGGGAGACTGAACCAGAAATCGAAAACAAAGTCTTGAGAAATTGGATTGACAGGATAAACTTAATTACTGTTCAAGAAACCAAAAGAAATTAAGTTAAGTTCATTGTATTTATTTTTTATTTTTTTTTGTAAATATACTGGAATTTGAACCACCCTCTATAATATCAGTATATTAAATTCAATAATTTAGGCCTTTAAAAAACAGCCTTCATTACGACCACAAATATTACTTAAAAAATAACTTGAATGTAAGGGGCGTTTCTCCAAACTCTATATGCAGGTACTCGATCGCACACAGGAGAGGGTACCCAACTCCTTTGATCCACTGGAGCATCGTTACCAAAATCGATTATGAATCTATCTATCTGTATCTTTCTAATGAAACCAGGGAACACTTTTTTGCAAAATTTACGCTCTCAATTAAGAGTTCATCCGCTTGCAGGCAATTACCTTATAAAACACACAACGCACTACAGGGAAAACTCGTTCTTTAAATGTACAGCAGTTCGTAAAACCCCATATACTATTCTCATTTTCTACTTGCTACAACCATGTTTTCCTGATTTCAGCACAACGTATTGTAGGGTTGGGGGTCATCCTCTGAGTGTTGGTTCTACATAAAAAGAAAAAAACATACAAACGCTTTCTTTCTACGTCTTCCTTAATTTTTTTATAACTTCTTTTTTTAACAACATCATGTACTCCAAGGAGCAAACTCCAAATGTAGTAAAATTTTGAGAATCACACCGAGAGAAAAATTACTTTAAGATTGCTAATCACACGATTTATTTATTTTTTCACTTACATAAAAAAAAATATATAATTTTCATTTTATTTAATATGAATGCCCATAGTTTTGTGGCGTATTTAATTTTTGTCACCAAAAAAGAAATTTTATTACTTCAATGCACTCGATTAAAATCAATAAAGTCTGTATATGTACATATGTATATAATAGACCTTTGATATTATTAAATTATTCTGCAATGCACGCCATATGGTGAAATCTCGACATTTGCAGGAAGAACGAAAGAAGTGACACTAAAAAACAATAAAATTTTAAACAAAAAAAGTTTAACATATAGAGGTTTGGAAGCAAAAGGGGGCCTGCTTGCTACGGTTTAGCAACAACAGGGACTAGAATTTAAAAATTTACTCTTTTTATTAGATTTCTATTATGTACAAAGAATACATACAAACGAGAAAATGGCGAATATATACAAACTCTTACACAAATAATTTTGTTTAAAGACGATATTTAAATGAGAAGTGGGTTAGTTTTGCCTAAACTTTTTATAACGAGCTATTAGAAAGAATAGTTTTTTTTAATAAGAAAGTAAATTAAACATGAACGGATAGAGAATTGAATTTGTACAAAGAAACAAACAGTAAGTAATATGGTGAGGATGGAACTCCTTCTGAAATTCTTATCAGCTTTGATGGCTCTGATGACCGACCGACCCTTTGCCAGTGTTTTTATTGCATCGTTTTCACTCATTAAAATTGAGACGTCGTCGACAAGCAACGACAATTACCAGAAAGAAAGAAGAAAAATAAAATGAGGCAAAGAAAAATTTTCTCTACCACAAAATACCAGAAATGCAAAGAAAAACAATTAAATTAATTTCTATATTATTTTCACACTTATTTTTTCCTTAACAATTATTTATATACATATATGTATATATTTTTTATTTAAGGTATTATATCATCGATAAAGTGTTTAAAAATTAATTTTAAAAAAATGTGTTTAGTATACGTTAACAAAAGAAAAAAAAACTAGGTCTTGACTTAAACAATGTTTTAAATCAAAATATTATAAATTAAAACAAAATTAACTGCAAAAAGAAAAGAAAACTGAATATTCCACGCCTTTAATGGCCAACTGCACGAAAATTTAGAAATCGTGTTTCTTTATGTATCTACTTTTATGTAACCTTTGTGTCTGTCTGCCTATCTTTATACATGATAAATTCATCCTTCAAAATTATTACTTATTTTTATTTTTTTTAATAACTATTTTCAAACTCAACTCAAACTTGAATTTTTTATTTATTTAGCATTAGATGTACATATTTTTTATGTAGATTTCATTGATATGTATTTCTTTAAATTTTTCTAAACCACTAATATAGATTTTTTTCATTACTTTTTTCATATATTTTTTGTATATGGATATTTTAGTATTTCACACTCTGGGCTGTTTTTTTTTTTTGTTCTCTTTTCATCATTTTTGCATACATGTGTGTATGTGTATTTTACTTTTATTCTCTCATTTTTTTGTTTCTTATTTGCTTTATTTCAATTTAAAAAGTATTTTTTAAGTTTTTTTCTGTATTTTTCAGATATTTTTCCACTTCTATACGATGTATCTCCACGCAATGCCAAAACAAGACTGACAACAAAAGTATCTGAAATCAACTGAACAACACAACAGTTGAGTTAAAATCAAACATTTTGCTCGTTTTAAATTAGAATTGAGTGTAATGTTTGTAATAGAGTGCAGTTTGTACTAGAGGATGCGTAATATGTTGGATTTTTAATGCAAATTAATAGATTTTAAGAAAATTATATTGAGAATATTAAATAAAGTTTATTTAACAGGAATTAGAAAATGTTTATTCTTTTAAATACATGTATATAATCGTATAATTAATAAATAATCGGAAAATAAGCTCATGTACATATGTATATATGATTGAGAAAACTATAAGTGAAGAGAAGTGTATTAAGTAAGTTGTTTTTCATAGATTTTTTTTATAGTTTTACATACATACATACATAGTGAACTCACGAAAATGTGAACACTCGAAAGTGTGAACGTCTCAGAAACGTGAACAAATTTATTTTTCCATAGAATATTCTAAAACGTGAACAAATTTTGAAAGCTCTAAAACGTGAACACTGTTTTTCAATTGGGAAATCCCCGAATAACAGGTTATTTAAAAAATTTTATTCGTGAAAGTAATAAATGTATTTTAAAGAGAGAAGATATCTCCTCTAGAAATAAGCCAGCTAAAAAATAGTGCGGTTCTACTTCTTCAGGCGCTGAATTCTCAGATTTATTTTATTGTAGGTTTTAGTATTTTTAGAGAATTTAATTAAAATTTAATTATTCTTTCCAGGGTCAAAGATTGGAACAACAGTCCTGAAGAAAATTGCACAGAAGTACTAAGTATTGAAATTCAGGATGATACCGAGGATGATGATGATGACTCGATTATATTCCAGCCAGAAGTTACAATTAAATCTAAGGAAGCTGTAGGGCTTTGGATAAGGCTTTAATATGGGCTGAAAACGAGATAGTAGATCAAAGTGACATTAGAGTGCTGAGAAAATATCAAGAAAAAGCTCTTTTAAAGATGGCAAACCAATAAACTTACAAAAATAAAAATTCCTGATTTTTTCCTTTAAGCTTTGTTTAACTGATTCTTAATTATCCAACCAAAAAATATTCCAGTAGTTTTATTTTGTAATTTTTTTTTTTTGCTATTTATCGAATGCAAAGTGAACTGAATATATGGCATTTTATTTTTTGCTATTAAAAATTAGTAAAATAATTAATTTCCAATAGTGTTTAGCATTGACTTATTAAAATATATTTTTTTATATTAAGTAGGGTAATTTTTTGTTTTAAATTTGTGTACTCGATGATGTGAACAAACTCGAAAATGTGAACTGCCTTGGTTGAAATTAGTTCACGTTATCGCAAGTTCACTGTATTTAGTTTATGAAAACCAAAAATTAACACTTAAATAAGGAAAAAAGAAAAAACAGGGACAGATCTTTATTTCGAACGCAGTGAATTTTATATCAAATTCAAAATTTTTTGCGAGCAAACAGTAAATAACAAAAGAACGTAAAACCAACATTGCAGGGCATAAAAAATGCATACCTATCACCTTTGAAAAAATTTTAATTTAATACTACAATCTGCTTGTTAGACAAATTGTTGCTGCAGAAGTCAAATTTCAAAGGATTCTATGTTTTAATTCTTTTTGTAAACTAAGCAATGGTGCTAATGGTGGTTGCATATGACACATATTCGTCGAAGAATATCGCTAATGTGAATTTCACTTATTTGGTTTGTAGACCTTGTTTAAGACGGGGCTTACGTTCCACGAAAATGACAAATGGCATAAGCACCAATGAAATGCGTGTAGATAGACCGACTACCTCAACCCACAACATATAAAAAAGATATCGAGGCATATCTAGAATGATATATTTATTAAATAGTCAACAACGAAAATCTTAAAATATATTTCAGACTGTATGAAAATAAAACCATAAAAAAACATTTCATCAAAAAATGTATTCTTCATCACTATTATATTATTTTTTTATTTTTCTAATCTGTTATTTTTGTTTTGTCATTCCAAAGATTTTTTAAAGTTCTTTGTATGGTAAAATACATTTTTGAAGTTCTCTTTTAAATGTTGTTCGTCGTTCAAAAGATGGGTCAATGTTAAAAAAGTATACGTATATGTATGTATATGAATGAAAAACTGTTTATAAAAACTGTGTAAAACCCAGATTTTTTCCGCGTTAAACAACAACGTGTCACAAAGTGTGAAACGTGTTATACCGAGGCCGTATTCTGGGAAGCACGTTTTAAGCGAGGGCTAAATGTAGCTTATTTCTGCTGGCACTAAAATTAATTATAGTTGATTAAAGAAATTAAAATATAACATGAACTCAACGATGAGGCTGAAAGTTTACTTGAACTGGTAGAAAATAATTGAGGACTACTTTCCATCATTTTTGAAATTGATGGCACTACGTACATATGTACGAGATTTTCTTTTCAGAGGTTTTGGCATGTACATATACATATGTATGTAGAAAATCTTTTTATAGATTTCGAAAAAAAATCGACGGTGCAAATTGGCGTTTATGAACTTTTTCTCCACTACAGACCAGCCAAATCAATTTTAAGTATTTTAAAATAGGTTACGTGCTTTTCTGTTCAGATATCTTACCAATTAGAAATTAAATAAAAAATAGTGGTCTTGTGCAGTCTATCAGTCAGTCAGTGGTTCTATCAGATATAATAATGTCTTGGAAAGTTGTATTCGCCAAGCATCGATAAAGTTCAACTATACGGTGAACGGCTGCAAGAAAAATCATTATTTTTTTACAAAAAGCAAAATAACAGAATACGAGCTTCTCCAGTTATTATTTGGTTCTCATGACCTTAGAGCTGCATAAAATCAACAAAACTATTTTACAATTAGTATTTGAATCGAAACAACAAAGAAAAATTGGCAATTAACTTAATTTTAAATAGTTTTTACGAACTACGAACAGCGTCCAAAGCAAAATTGTATTAGGTAGAAAATCGAATCACAACGAAATTGTCGAAAGTGATGAAATTAATGAAACCGCATTATAAAGAAATTAAGATTTCCAAAAAATTATTGCTTTTCTATCTATGATGCCAGTATGAGTATCAAATGAAGTGTAATAACATCATCAATATGATGAAATGAATTATCATATTATATCATTAAAAAGTTATCTAAATTTATATGCAACTTTCTTTATGAAAATTATTTTTAGAATGAAAATTATTGACTCTTTTGAATATATAAAAACTTGATCGGTTGAATATAAATAATAAAATTACATTCGTATATTAGTGCCCCAGCAGTAATAAAATCATACTTAAAAGAAATAAAATAATATTGTCGTCATGCATATGGAAAGTTATGTTTGATTTTTGAGATGTCTTGGATTTAGTTGATTTTTATGTATTTTCTATTAGTTCGTTTAGGTTGTGGACTTGAACAAGTTTCAAAGTATTTTTATTCCTTGATAGTGGTCAGCATCCACGCTTGTCTCGGGAGAAAGGGGGGTTCAGCTCCCCGATTACGCATCGCCAAAACGTGAGTGTGTCATCCAATGTAAATTATTAACAACGAGATTTCTTAGCGAAAGTGAAGCGAAGACTCCCGATTAATATTTTGATTAGTAAAAACACAGACTTCAGAAGGCCTGTAGGTGCATCCGCTGCATATTACATACACAATAATTAACAACAAAAGACGATTTCGAATGCTTTTTTCAGTGGCGTTTTGTATGATTTAAAAAACATAAATTGCATATGTCATCTCTCGTTAGTTTTCTTTCATTTGAGTACTCAGTGTCCCGGTTTTTTTATCTCAACGTCACTAAAGATAAATTTCGGCTTTCAGAATTTTTCAAAATTTGAATTTTATCTGTTTTTGTGATATACATATGTATATAACTCTATATTTTTTTAAGTTTTGAATGTGATTTATGCAACAGTATTAGCTATTCATGAAGATATCATAGAGCTCTATAACTAAGATATTTCGTGAAATATTGTTATGTAAAATAAAGATTATTTACAATAATTCAACTCTTGCAGAAAATTTGAAAAATTGTAATTACACAACACATGCAAACCCAGCTAAGCTGGGCCACAAAATCTCGCGTCCACCAGCTACTCCAAACTTTATCAAAATCCGATACAGCAGGGTATAAGAATTTGT
Organism: Gymnocheta viridis; assembly: GCA_956483585.1. Lineage (NCBI taxonomy): Eukaryota > Metazoa > Arthropoda > Insecta > Diptera > Tachinidae > Gymnocheta > Gymnocheta viridis. The sequence continues at coordinate 27,064,335 of OY101442.1, read as the reverse complement.
TGATTTTATATCGAACAGAGTTTCTATTGTACTTTTAGTTTTATTCCAGTGGATAAAAATAATCTTGTATAGTATATAAAAAATTCAGGGGTAAAATTATGGCACATCTGATGTCGATGGAAATCTCAATACACTTTGAACGGAAATTTCGTACAATAGAATAGGATATCGCAATTTGTCTCTGCCATGTGTTTTGCGTATTTCTATTATTTGGATATTTGAGGTACTAAATGAAGTTCGTATGTGACCTATTTATTACCTTAAATGTTTAACAGGTACTGATGAAAAAACATTTTTAAATTTGTGTCAATTCTCAATTTGCACTGCGTATATATTTACATATGTTGGAGTATGTATGTATGCATAAAAATTAAAAAATCTTCACAAAAAGAAAAAAAAAATATTTTGCACAAAGTTAATTAGTCTTTAATTTGGAATTTATTTGGTTACTTTGAAAAAATAAACCAACACTTAATTAAATACTTTATTACGTTGTAAGCATTTTTCTTTTTGCTTAAATAACACAGATTTTTAGATATGACTACCAATTCGTTCTATACGAATAAAATGACAAAAGACAACTAACATGCATACATAGAAATTTAACTCAAATTACATGAAATTTGAGCAAAAAAAATTTACACAAAACCACTCGTTTATTCGTCACCCGTATTTGTTTCTAAGAACCCGTCATATTTCCTCCACCTAAAACTCTCTTACCTTTGCCATTGTTCTAGTTTGGAATATTCTATCCCTTAATTTCTAATACACGAGCAGTATGAAGTGTAAAAAGTACTCATAAAATGTCTTTGTTGCAAATGTTCTCGAGGTATCTTACCTGCAAAGAAATATAAAAAAGAGAAAAATTGTAAATAAAATTCATTTTTTATTAGACGCAAGTTCTTTACTTGCTTTTTATGCTAAAGCACTTAAGCCATCAGCTGATCACATATGGTATATTTAAAAATGAGAAACAACATGAAAAGGTAACAAACAAAAAATAAGTACACACACACATATATACATACATATGTGATTAGTGTGTGAGTATTTGAGTGTAAAACGGACGGACGGACGGGCTGACTGATGATGACGACAGTATATTAGAAATAAAATTAAGTTTCAGCTGTTTTTAACAAAATCAAATATTTTATTGTTTGCGAACAGAAGCACCCATATGACACGAACTGAAACGCGTCAACAATAATTTTAATTGTTTATTTTATTTTTATGCATTCATAAAAAGTTTTTCTAGTTTTTATTTGTTTTTATCTTGTAATATCTCTAAACGTGCCTTTAAAATTTGTATAGTTACAGGGTGACAATTAAAATTTCTAACTATTTTTTTGTGTTATATACTAGATCCAACGACACGTGTTCCTCTACCTCTTTCCTCTCGTAATAAAGTGAACCATAAAAAAAATTTATTATTAAGTATGTGTTGCAAAACGGAAAGGCAAGAATTCTTATAGTTTTTATATACAAGAGATATAGTATTCGATTTAATTTTCCATTTTGTTCTATGAAAATGGGTGCTGTTCTGTAAAACGCGTGATAAGAAACCGCCTAATTTTAAGAAAAGATACTTTTTATAAATAAACATTAACATTGGCTTAGTTCTTGAAACTGACTATGCTGACAAATAATAACCAAATATTATTTTTTTAAAGTGATTATTTTTCGAACAAATTGGTTGTTAGTAGTTTTTAATCCAAAGTGATTATTATTTTGGCCAATGTTCGTAACATTTTTAGTTAGAAAGAATTGGACATGAGACAATATTCCAAAGGAACAAGGGAAAATTTTAACACTAATTAATATAATATATAATAATATAATATAATATTATTTTTTTTATTCATATATTTGACTATCCCATACTACAAGACTTTTTATGTCTTATATTAAAGCAAGGGAATTAAAAATGTTAGAGACATTCATATGTAATTTATAAGTGTTTTTTAAAGAATACATATTTAACAAAGTATGAGCAATAAAAATAGTAACGAACATTCGAATATAATCTATATATAAATAGGCAAACCAAATTTTTAGATCCCTTTTTCTCCTTTATTTACCAACCGATTTTCTTCATTTTTTTACCAAATAGTAAACATCGTTGAGCTTTAGTGACCCGACTACATATTCTTTAAATCGGTTCAGTATTAATGGAATAAAGGCCTCAGAAAGTTGACACCAATACAAATGCTAAAAATACACACGTACACGCATTCACTTATGAATGCAATAAGATTTTTTTTATAAATGTGCGTTTTGGCATGCAATTTTGTTTCGCTTATAATTTTTTCCAAGAATAAGGGAATATGTAATGATGTATTTTTTTCTCTTTCAATGAATGCCACTAAAATAGGTATACATTTTAACTGGCGGTCGAATTTCGACCACTAGGCGTACTCTAGTATACATATATAAAGGAGTATAATATATATACTTATATATAAATTAAAATTTAACTACTATAATGTTGAGTTAAAAGAATTTTAAATTCCCTACCGTTGTTGGTTGTTTGTATGCTATTCGGAAGCAGGTTCCAAAGACAGACAGAATATATAAAAAACTGGTGCTTAGACACAAGACTATGATGCCTTAGAGGAACTATTTTTTAATCTATTTGAACGAGCAAAGATTAAACGATTATAAAGATATAATGGCTCTTTTTCGTATATAATTTTGTGCAGTAATATCAAGACTCTAACATCCAAGAGACTTTGCAGCGACATCGTAGACCAAAGACATATCTAATAATGTTGTTGTAGGCGGCTTTATTTAATTTATTTTTACTTTTAGAGTCGCAGCTACCAAAGATTTTACATCCACGTATGTATATATATAAATATAAGTATATTTTTTTAATGTTTTCCCCAAAAGTCTTCGATTCCCTTCCTACCACGTTACAAATTGTAATTTAATAGTCAAAAAAGGAATTTTCTTCCTTTCCTGGTTTATTAGTAAAATAACTTATACGTCTTGAATTAATATTTTTACCATTTTTAATAACTTGTACAACAAACTATTAAACACACTGTATGAGGAGGTGATATTCAGTTTTTGTTCGCATGTAGGTTGTTGTATGTAAAATATCTAACTTTTTTCTATCTTTTTTTCAATGTTTTTATATGTATGTCATGTGCAGATACAATATACATACTTCTACGTACATTACTTTATTTATAAATGCATATTTATTTGTATATAGAAGAAGTGTTTTTGTCAGGCGCGGATCTAGCTTAAACTTTTCGGGCGGGGGAATCGTATATAGAATCAATCATTCTTTAGGGTTTGGTTTTGTATATAAAATCAATCACTCCTATGGCCTGTTTTTATAATCCATGTGAAGTTTCAGACGAGCGAGCGGTACCCAAACGAGTACGTAAGAAAATGAGTTTTTTTAAAACTGCTCGTCTTGATTTTCATTTGAAACTTATAGTTAAATTACTATGTAAATAAAATCTATTAAAAAAGAATTAACAAAATTTGTATTAATTTATTTATGCCGTTTTCTTTTCTTAAAATAATGTAACATTTCTTTTACTTTTTATCAAAAAAATTGCTATTCAAAGTTTTTTTTAGACAAAAATGTTCTCTCATAAGTGATGATACAATAATTTCTAATAAACTCACAATTTCAAAAAATAATTATATTGCAAATTTTCAATAAAAAGAGCAAAAAATATATGCCAAATTCGTATGCAGACCATTTACTGGGAAAATTAAAATGTTTAATATCATTTAAAAGTCGATGAAACAATAAAAAATAGAAAAAGTCACCCACATTGCAAAAAAAGGTGAAATCCCGCAAAAAGTTGCAATTTTTTTAAAAAGCCAGCAATGGTACGATATGTTTTGGTGTTTGATATGTGTGCGGTACTGTTTATGGGCCATATGGTCCAGGTTTGCACTACATCGGACTAACCCAAAAACTATTCCACCATGTCATTAAAAATGGATCACGCACAAGTAATTTGTTAGGCACGAATACTATCGTGAAAGCACGAACAATTGAAGTATAGCAATAAGTTATTGTTTGAAAATGACATAGTCCATGACTGCATTACATAGGATCAATAGTCCAATATTATCTGCAGGGGAGTTATCAAGTGTAATAATATTCAAAATGTTTGGCGTATATACTCGTGTCTGTAAGATGTTCGTATTGTATTATTTGTATAAAACAAATTAAATTTTGGCCGTACGACAAGTTTTTTTCGATTGTGTGCTTTTGACATTAACAACATTTGTAAATGTGTTATAAAAATCACAACATATATACCTAAACGTTTATTCTTACGTTTTCACTCAATTCTAGCCGACACATGCTTTATAAAAACGATAAACGAATCTTTAAGCTCATTTCGACAAAAATTTTGAGTAACTTGTTTTCTATAAACAGGCCATTAAAGCAAGTCTATAGAAGTAATGAGGGCTCGGTGTTGGAAGTTCGCAAAAAAAGCTATGTTCGGCTATTCGGTAAAAATTTCGCCTAACACGCCCATTTTTGTATACGTTTTTTGTACCTGTCAGTAAGAGAGAAGCAAGTCAGTTGATTTTTGGAAAAAAGCTAAGGTTGTAACAAATTTTACAAACTCAGCGGTTGGTATTAAGACGAAGCAGGCGGTAGCGTGCCGTCGGCTTAAAATCAAAACCTGTCAAGCAGCCGCCGCTGAAGCATCAAAGATACGCAAAAAGCAACCCTGTGAAATGGTATATTACAAAATATACAACAACGTTATCAAAACTCAAGGTTTTTATGTGTGTTAATTTGGCTCTGTTAAATATAGATAAACCGACAAAAATTAAGAACTGATTTTATTCAAAGTTCAGATATAATAAAAGATACAACGAGTACATATTTTGATAGATTTTTGGGGAGAAGTTCCTTTTACATCTCCCCCTGGACCCGCGCCTGGTTGCCGTATAACATATTGCATGTATAATAATATGCAGTTTTATTATGTATGTGCATGCATATGTGTATGTATATATGTACAAGTATATACCTTAAGTGTCAACCTTATAAAATTATATGGATACTCTATACTTGATATCTAAAGTTTACAAACTACAATAATTGCAATAGAACATTTAAAAGTAGCAACACTATTTAACTTAGCGGAGAGTTAAAGAAATACCAGAACTAGTTTATGATTTAAAAACATTTCATATATTTTTGTTTATGAAACTATTTTCTACATTATAAGTGATAAAAACTATGGTGGAACTCGACAGGTTTAGCTCCCAAAGCCTTAAACGTTTTCGTATAGAGATATTTACTACATCTTAAGTGTGTCATTAAAATCATTTTTGCAATGTTGTAATTAAAATACAGTGAATACAACTTATGTATGAAATCCGCTTAACGATTAAAATTCAAAGACATTAAAAAAATTTCCTAATTTTTATAAAAGTATTTTATTCATTGATTGATTTATAGAAGAAATTTCCGAATAATGGGTATGTGGAATCGTAATTGTTGCAGACATGTGGTGCACTGATTTTTTTTAAAGAGAAGTAACACTCAGGCAGTTTAATTATTGACTGGAAGGTGGTGCGTTACCTTCTTTGGGAAAGGTATAGTGTAGCAAGGACATGGAAAGCATGGAAATTATGTGAAAATTACATGAATAGTATATCGAAGGAAAGGTGTTCAGTAGTTCCGAACCTCTTTACTTAGAGAAAGTAAGGCGGACGTAGGAACAGTACGAAAATTATCCCCCGCACTATCAAAATGCTAGCGCGGTTCTAGGGTGGAGTTACCGTAGGGCCACTATTGATGTTTATATCATAACGTCCATAAAAAATTGTAGAGAGGACAGATGGTGAAATGAGGAAGCTTATTATTTTACAACACTTTATTGCGTGTTTTGTTGATTTTTACAGAAGTATTGCTGCGCATTAACTTCTTCAAGCTATATAGCCATTTCATTAATTACTTTACTTCGCCGACGATTCTGCTACAATAGCGGACCCTTATATTATTTGATTTATACACAAATTTATATACAATTTAAATTATTTATATATAATTAATTACAGTAAGTAGCGTTCAAAATATTATCGACATTTTATTATCGCTCATCAAAAAGGACCCTATTTTTCTCTACCCAAGTGGGCCGGTTGCTTGCAATCGGCAGCCTGTGCAACTTAACCTATTATCTCTACATGCCAATATGCAGAGTTGCATTTCTTACATCAGCTGAAAGCAGTTGCTGCACTAGTTATGAATTGTGAATAAGATCTATGACTATCTGTGAACTATTTTTAAGTTTCTGTTTTATTAGTTTCAACTATGGTTATGATTTCTGAATATGCGCCATAATGGATTTATAAGAAATTATTGCACCCTCCCATACCAGGATACATTTCTGTTTTAAGAGAACATTAAATTGATTTTTTTTATAAGAAAATGCAATTCGTTGAAAAATGTCACCCAAAACAGCAAAACAAATATTGATTTAAGTATTACATTAGAAGATAAATTTATTTTTTTCTGCAATATAGGCAGATACAAATCTTTAGTGATAACAGGAAGAACTTTCACACATCATTAATGGTGTACAAACGAATAAGTCGTGGAATTTATCGTTTCATGACTGCTGCTGATGGTGTGTCATTGGTGTTTGCTTCATTTTTTTTGTTACATTCAATTACATTTAAATAACAGTTCAGCTTTAATGATTTTTCCAAAAATTTTTAAAAGTTACTTTTAACAAATCAGCCACTGTGAAACAGAAACAAACTGAAAATTTTTGATGAAAACAAAATACGAAAATAAATAACAAACAAATGAAATAAATTTACAGCACTCAAAATATGAAAAGTTAATAAAAGGCATAAAAGTAAACCTACAGACTAAACAAGAGAAACAAGTTTGAAGTCAGAGCAAAAATAACAAAAAATAATAATAAAATACTAAGGTGTGCGTTCAAAGAAAATGTGTATATTTTTAATTCAAATACAGGTATCCCTCGTAAGCAAATGTGGGTTTAAAATCTGAACGCACACTTCTTTGAATGTCGGCCCCGCTGGTGTACAAAACAAAAAGTTTCCGCAGTTATGTTTTAACACTTAACACGACAGCTTTCACTGACGCTTTCATTGTAACCAAGTCGCTGACTAAACTGCGGCGGCGAGTGCAGCCAACGGCATTTGTAGTTTTGTAGCTGTGTAGTCGCAGTCTTCTATGTGTTTAAAAGCATTACACCGCTATCTGACAAACGTTTCTTAAAAAAAAAAAATTTAATTCGAAATGGTAACGCGTTCCCAGATAGGAAAATAATTTAAAATGGTTAAAAGTGCATTTTGCATTGTTTTAAAAAGATATTCACCCCTATTCTGCGTTTCGATTCGAAACGAAATTTTCTCCGTTTTGCAAATTTTTTGTATTCTGCGTTCCGTTTCCCATATTATTTCGATATTTTTTTCGATTGCATGTATTCTGTGGAAAGTTTTTCTATTTTTGTTTTTGTAGTTGAAAAAAAGTGTATAATTAAATAAAATGTAACTATAAAATGTTTTTTTTTTAAATTTTCCGTATTTAACTGATGTGTTTATTTGATTGAAGTTACCACAATATTTATCTTTTATATATTTATCACTATTATTTTCTCTAAATTTAACTTTTTACAATTTAACAATTAAAATGTTTACAAAAGTGCTTATTTTTGCTGTTTCTTTTTCATACGTTTCGTAGTTTGAAACGTTTGAATATACTCTTCTCTTCTTCTTTTTCTTTCGATAATTTTTTTTAATACCATTTTTCGATTCCAACGTAACTGAATGCGGGAGCGTAATCGAAATGGAGAATAAGGGTGATTAAGAAATTTTCAAGGAAGAATAATCACCATACGTAATAAAAAATACAATACCATACATCGTATTCGTGGATATGCCAGCGTGTTACTCTGTAATTCGATTCAAAAAAAACTTTCGAATTGCAAAGTAAGTAAAATATGTACATACATATTCGAACAGTTTGCGTTTCGAAGCGAATTACAGAATAACTCCGTAGAACAGAAAAAAATTATTTCCAATTGAAAAGGAATCAAACACGAACGTTGACACGAAATCGAGAGGCTCACTTTTCAAAGACTTGTTCTGCACAGATCCTACTGAATTCAAGTGATAATCTGAAATATGTTGACTTTCAAAGCATCGATCAATTATATCTTAATTGCACGGGATTCCTCACGAATCTTGGCGTTAAACTCACCACACCTACGCGGGAGATAGGCATTTCCTCGTTAATATGGAATCTCCACATTAACATTTGCTATATGGTAAGTGCTGCGGTGCTACCGAAGCAGGCCTCTAGTGTCCTTTGTTTCCTTTCATCCCACTTATTGTCTTAATATCTATATCTCAGTTATTGATTCACGTGCGTTTGCACCAAGATTTAATGGTATCTAACTGCCGACGGATGACAACTATTAACTTCCATTCTCATTACCGAGTTCTTCGTAAGCGCTGTACCTTATTCAGAGTTCCCGCTTCTCATCTCTATCTACAATATGTAGGCCAGTCAAAACTTTATACTCAGTATCGCAGGAACTTTCTGCAAACACCACATGCTCTAAGATTTTTATCTGATATTCCAAATCGTTGATTAAGATTTTTCGAAATTTCTTACGAAGATTTTTAGTTTTCTAAACTTTCAATCATTTTTAATTTAACGCGCAATGGTTTTTAATTTAGATAACAAGAACGGATTATAAGGTGAGAGCTAGAGTTGTGCTTTTCAGCTCTTTTCAGTGAACGCTCTTTTCAGCTCAGATCACTTTACTGAACTAGGACACTCTTTTAGTTCAGTTAGATCAATAGTTCAGTTGCTCAGTATACGAAGATAAAAGAAGTGAGCTATATAAAGTCAGCAATTTTTACATTTGTAAAGAAAAGCGACTTACGTATTATGAACCAATAAGGGCAACAAGTAAACAAAAGTATTAACATAAATATTGTATCGGTGAAAATTTTTTAATTAGTATAGGGTGTTTTTTATTGAGGTATAGAACTTTAAGTTGGCATCACTTTTTTAACTGGCGGCCATTTTGTCAGCTGTCAAGTGATTAATATTTAGTTTGGTTTGCCATTTCATTATGAACAGGTTGACAAAAGAACAACGCTTGCAAATCGTGCAAATTTATTTCGAAAATAATGGTTCAGTTCGCGAAGTTTACCGCAAGCTCCGTCCTTTTTATGGTCGACATAATCGTCCATCAGAGCAATTAATTCGGTTAACCATGGATCGTTTTCGCACTACGTTTACTCTATGTGATAATACGCATCCGCAGAGACGTCGAACAGTGCGCACCGAAGAAACAATTGCCGCTGTAGAGCAAAGTGTTGAAGAGGACCCGAATGAATCGATTCGCCACCGTGCACAACAATTGGAGCTTTGTTCGTATGCTCGAAAAAGTGGTTGAAAATTGGACCTGTAGAATTGGCTTTATTCGAGCCAGCCGCGGCGGCCACATGCCCGAAATCATATTTAAACATTAATGGCATAAAATTATCCTTCCAATAAAGCCAAATTGATGGACATTAAAACGATTTTCTTGTGTTTTATTTCAATTCGAACTTCTATACCTCTAAAAAAAACACCCGATATAAAACTGCACATATTGCTTTATGTAAAAAATTTATTAAAACAATTAAAATGAGTTTATGTGAAATGTTAACGACGGATTTCTCTATCAACGCTTTCCCCTGAGAACTGTCCAAGAACATACAAAAGAAAATATTTGATGGTATTTGATACTTTTAATAGAGTGATGCAAATATGCGGAATACATTAGTCATTATGCTACAAAATGTAATTTGTCTGTAGTGAGCAAGCGAAAAAGAAAATAGGAAATTCAAAGAAACATGAACTAAGGAGCTGAAAGAGATCACTGTTATGAGAAGCTCACTTCGTTCACTGGTGTGAGTAGTTCAATTGAACTAGTTCGTTCGTGAACTACCCAACTCTAGTGAGAGCTTCAAACGAAAACAAAAATCTCTTCCCCACAAAGAGAAAATAGACAACTCTTCCAAAAATTCACTTATTCGTTCGTTCAATGAAATAGCGAAAATATCCAGCCGTTCGTACTACAGAATATTTAATGCAAAAAATTTGCCTTTCACACTATTGAATATTCTTAATAAAGAGGTTTCATACTTTTGGACGTCCACTGTAATCATACCATTCTGAACTTAAAATTATGGATACAAAACATCTCCTGCCTTATTTCCTGTGTTTCTTTTTAAATCACATCTGTGCTAACTCGTTAGCAAAATCGGATCACATTCTGTCCCCAATTTGCAGTGCAGATTTGTTTGTTGCACCCATATAATAACCGACTGATTGGGTACATTCGTAAATGCAGTAAACTTGTGCAACATGTCTGAAAACTATTGCAACAGTAAATCAAATGTTGCCGTTGCAGTTGCAATTGATTCACAGTGCAACAGTGGATCTGCAAATAATGCACCACTATGATGGCTTTTCCTCTAATATACTCGTTTTCGAAATATCGCTCTTGTAATTTTTTCATTTTCAAATCTTCAGAAGATGACTGCATATACTTACATACATATGTATGTGAGAGTTAATATTTCAGAAACTGTTACAAATTTCATAATACTGTTTTAGGCTGAACTGTAGCTTATGAATTGTAGAAAAATCCTGTGAAAAAATATTTTCTTCGTCAACTTTTTTGGCCAAAACTTGAATAAAATCATTATTTAACTTCAATTTTATATGATCATCAGTATTTTGATTTGATTCTAACAGATATTATATCGAAAGGGCGATTCCGAACTGTCATAGATTTGCAGAAATTAACCCGCAATTTGTTTCTCTTAATTATTGCACAATTACTGAATTTATGAGTTTACGCTTTGTTCAGTGTAATGAGTCTTTCTAGTCCAAACATCTTTTAGGCAAAGTTAGTATACGTTTTCGAGAGTTTACTGTAGTTTATTTATACGCACACCTTATAGCATGTATTTATACAAAAAAATCATTTTAACGAATCTGTTTTATGTTAAAAGTCTGCTATAACCAACTGGTTGGTTGTGCTGTATAAAAAAAATAAAACAGAAAAAAGAGGAAGAAAATGAAAATAACATTCGCGAAACAAAAAGAACATAAAATCGAAAACATTTTTAAAGTGCGCGCACACAACGTGTATTTCTTATACTAAATATCACTTTTATCACATGTATGTATGTACATGATGTGATGTGTGATTCTTATCGAGCATGTAGTTAGATATTGCATGTGACATTTTGTTCAATTAATGGATTATATATACTATTTTGATGTGACAAATTGTCTCATAATACCCCTTTAAGTAAGTATTTTTTTTCTTTCTTGCGTGAACATTTCAATTTTAGTTTCATTTAAAATGCAAATTTTGGCATACACCAAAAATTACATATGTGTGGAAAGACAGCAAAAGCAATTCTAAATATGTCAAATACATGTTGTGTGAACACAACATCTAGAGCAAATCATGAAAAAATAAACAAACAAAAATCACAAAAATGACAACAAAAAAAGTTTTTTGGGGAAGTCAGAATTTAAAATTATATAAATATATGCACAGCAAAAACAAGGACAGACTGACAAATATCTTTAATGCGAGCCTGCCTGAGTATGACTCCAACGAAGGACAAAGGACTCGATTAAAATAACACACACACACACACATACAGACAAATGAAACATAATGTTGAAAGAATTGAAAGTGAGAACTCTAGAAAACGAAAGAACTCTTCGCCATCTACACAATAAATACAAAAGGGAAAATCATTAAACAGTCAGACGAATGGATAAATACAAATGAAAACAAACTGAATCTCAGACTACTCCATTAAAGAGCCAGTTGCTGTACAGCAGACATACATACATACAGGTTTGTTAAGCAACAAAATGCTTTCGTTGTTCCTTTAAATCGAAGAATGCATTCGAGGACAGTCCCAGAATTACGTAGGTCGTAATTCAAGAAAACATAAAAATGTATGTATGTATATAAATTTTTTTCTTTTTTTAACATGTTCCATGTTTACACTAAATTTGTTGCATGTGACTTTCTTCAGTGGGAAAGACAGTAAAATAAATACAAAATGTTTCTAATTTAAGAAAGTTACTTATTGTAGATACGGAAATAGTCTTCCTTTTATGATATTTAGTTTTAATACATATTGTCGTCCGAGTCGTGTTGTTCGTTAAGGGAAAAGTTGCTCGGAAGTGAAATAGATTGAGCGGAATCATGCAGGCAGCGATGAGCCAACATTCTCTCCCTCTCTGTCTTTCTACGCTACTAGTAAGCGTAGCTAGTTCTCTTAACAAGTAGGTACAACATAGAAAGCTTTGGAGGTCTATATTTGAAGTTAGGAGGGGAAGCTAAGCACATATATAACACAGCTATCATGGAAAATGAAAATGTAGGATGTGGCTGAATTAAATGTCTGCTATTCGTATTGAAATCGTGCTTTTGAAACAGTGGTTGTGTTCGATGTCTAAGTATTTTACTGACCGATCTATAGCGCAAATATTTAATTACGCTTTAAAAATTTGTTTTGACGGAAACGCACAATTAAATAAAATATACTCGGGTTTTGGAAGAAATCGGACCTGCGACCCCCAGACTAAGTCTAGCACATTTTCCACTAGTCTATTGGGGTTTCAAGACCAATTCTTTAGAATATCTATGTGGTATGGTGGAAGTGTCATAAGAAACCCCTTGCTGAGGCGCAAATGTGTGCTTCACTTGACATGAAAGGTGCTTTAAAAACCAATCCTAAGTCGGCTCTATATGTTATTGTGTATCTGCTTTCTATTTAGTTTTCTTTTACCTGATATCCTAGCGGAACAAGTGATCGAAAATGTGAATGCGTGGTCGCCGAAAGTCAGGCGAGGCTAAAAGCTTTGAAAGTACTAACTAAATATCAAATCGAAAGTTAGGACCTGTAGCAGAACCCCCAATGTGCTAACGGACATTGAGGATAATGAAAGGGAACTTAAAACCTTGGTCTTAGGCGAGGTAAGAGCAAGGACCAGCATTTGCAAACCACTACCCCCATTTTTCATGTAATAACAGGGCGGGAGCCAGACTCTCTGGAGCGTATTATCAGTCACTATAAATTTTCAGCATTAAATCTTCTCGAAAGAAGTTGCTGCTGCATTAAGCATTCTTTGGTGGATTGGATGGGTATGGGCAGAGTAACGCAATGTTTCTGATTCCTCTCAGAAACAAAACAACGGTGAAATTTCAAAAATCCTGGTGTGACAAAAAGCACAACGCGGAAATACATCTTTGTTACATCTCATGTTCACTTTGCGATACCGATATTTTTTATTGCATAAATCATTTTTATAAATCGAATAAGAGGTTAAAGTTCTTTCTGCAGTTTCCACAATCCATGCGGTTGTCTTGAGTAAAAAAATTTTATGAAAATCACTCAAAACTTGAGTAGAATATTTATATGAATACTATTTTTTTAGAAGAGTCGATTGTCCAGATTGTGTAAATAGCACTTGAGCCTAATTAAATTTTTTTTCTGCAAAATTTGGGGAATGTCGAACATTGGTTTTGCGCATATTCGGTTGGACATAAATGGCCAATAATCAATCGGTCTAAGACTATGTTCACTCAGCACGTTTTGTTGTGCCATTCGTAATTACAAACACGAAGATAAATGCATGTTATTATTTTATATTTCTTTTCATTCTTTGCTTCGCTGTGAAAATATATATGAAAATTAGTTGAAACAGATTTCTCTGTGTGAACATTAAGGCAACTTCAAAAGGGAATTGAAAAGAAGTTGAGCAGCAAAAGTTGTGAAGTGTGTGAACCCAGTCTAAGAAGTTGACTTTATTGCTGTCATACACCTGCGATGTGTCTGTCATGCTCATCTCATGATTATTTTTATATTCTTGCTAAACGGTCGACTTGAGTAGAAAATTTTATAAAAATCACTCATACAATACACTCTACTCAAGTCGACCGTCTGTTATGTGGAAACTGCTCATTAAGCAGTTAACACTTTTTACAAACAAGTATTTCTGAGACTTTCTTCGTACTTTAAATAAATTTCATACCATTATAAAATACCAGTATTATGAGGGTGAACCACGAAAAAAATTGCCAGAAGCAAAATAAATGCCCTCCCATATGCTTCGCCGTCTGTTGAAGAATTATGCAGCATTACACTCTACAAAAATATGATAATGCTTTAAAAAGTTTTGCAAACAACAAAATTCAAAATTCGATGCTTAAATAATTCACATTGAAATTCGATTCGAATCCCAGAATAACCCCTCTCGTCACAACTCGTTCAACTTTATATTTACAAAAATAACTACTAACTGAATTTTCTCTTCTATTCTAAAGGGTGGCCCACATTCAAGTATCGTTTGAAAAATTAAATAAAATTAAATAAACTTGATTTTTTTTATATATTATGGGTTTATTAGAAATAACAAATATTACTATTATTTATGGAATTCAATTTCATTAAACTGACTGCCGCGTCTGGCTTCGCAGTAGCTTATCCTATCAGTCCAATTTTCCAAGACATTCGAACGAATGGTTCGGACGATATTAGCCTTAAGTGGGTGCTGCTTTTTTGTGGAATATCGCATAGCATCTTAATCTTAAATGACACTCTACAATAAAAAGTCTAAAGGAGTCAATTAGCAACTACGAAGCGGCCAATTGACATCGTCAAGACGGCTGATAAAACGATATTCTTCGTTTTATCGGTCAACTTCAATGTCCGATAAGTTTGCTTGCTTATTTCCCAGCCTAAAGCGATTCATTTTGGTAAGCGGAGGTATGATAGTGTGTGAGAAGTCAACATTTCGGACAGAAAATATCATAATAACATGATGATTTAAAAAGATACTTTTATTTAGACCAGCCGTTATTCGTCGGTCGATTTACGAAACGAAAAAATATTTGTCGGCCGGGGAAAGGTTATATTAAGTTAATGGGGTAGGGGCCATTTTAGTGGCGGATCACTTGGATCCGTCAATTCGGTCCCACTATGATACGCTAGAGCATGTGAGACAAGATCAAGGCTGTCCAAACCGCCTCATCAAACCATCCGGTTTCTTTCATAACGGCGGATAGTTTGATTATCCCAATGCCTGTGAGACTATCTAAGTCCGGCAAAGTACCAGAGATGAAACTCAGTTTCCCCGTCCTCTTCATCATTAAAACTCCCGATATTTCAGTGCCCAATTAGCACTGATACTAATAGTCTAATTCGACCTTTCTCGAACCTGAGTAGCCACTTGGCATGTTCCTAAATGTTCGTGAATATGTGGAATGCCAGTGAAAGGACAGATCATTGACTTGTTCAATGCCTCTCCCTAGCCAGCAATACCATCCGCAATACAGTTACCAGGACAGTCAGTCAGCGAGTCCTGGAGACCTGATAACGTGTTACTCTCGAATGTCTCGCTATCGCGTCGAGACATACCCGGCATTCGATAACCACGATTGATGCAGAGTAGACAGCATTTATAGCGGCGATGGTCGCTTTACTATCGGATAGATAACTTCTGAAATTCTATAGTACCTTAGCCATCTTGCCGTGCGCTTACAACAAACACAAGTTTAAAATAAAAGAAAATATTCAGTGAAATTAGTAATGCCACGAGTGTAAAATAAATATATGTATATGTATGTATATACGATAATGAATGCATGTGTACTTCTAAGATGTGATATACAATATACAAAATGTTAAATAACATTCTAAAGGAAGTGATAAAAACAAACGCAGAGCATATAATTCGTTTTATCTATAGATTTCTGCAAAATTCATGACTATTGCTTTTTTGCTCAGTTCCATTTTTGCAAACATTGCAAAATACAATTTAAAAAAAAATATATATATATATATATGTACAGTGCACTCGCGGTTACGTGAACATCGCATTATATGAACACCGCTTATTGTGAACAAAATTTTTTTAACATTGACCACCTTAAAAGATGAACAAAGTTAGAAAGCCGTAATACGTGAAAAATGAATATTCAATATGTTTAAACTAGAAATAAATTTAATACGTTAAGCTTAAAAGGTTCTTATTTGCAGGAATCCTCTTATAGGATTTAGTGTACGCATGTACGTGTTGTGAAGTCAAGAGTGTGTACTATTAAAAAAAGAGGCAATGTTAAAGTGTGCCAATAGTGCCTTTTCAGAACCACAACAAGTCAGAGCTAATTAAATGATTTCAGACGGACACACATAATTTAACATAATTTTCATTTCTATGTACAAGACTGAATCTACATTATCAATTGTTGAAAAACTCAATCAAAATCGTTACGAAGATGATGCAATTAATTAACTGCCAGTCCCACGATGTCACAAGTATTCGTTCTTTCGTACAACTACATTTAAAACAAAAACAAAATTTTAGAATTTGTACGAAAGAACGAATATGTGTGACATCCATACTGACAGTAAAAGTAGTAGTTGATGATGACTCTGTCATGTAATTCCCTGCTAGCTGAACTGACGGAAATGAGGTAGCAGATATATTTAACAAAACATTAGAAGAGGTGGCAAAGAAGGGTTAGATCCAAACGACGGAATATTCATTCTCAGACGGCTAGAAGAGATAGTTGTGTTGCAAGTTTTAGAAAAGAAAAAGTAACAGAAAAATAACGTGGTTTTTAAAAATTCAGCTAATATAATATAATAATATATGAACCAAAAATCTTTGGAACGTAAAATTTAGCCTATATGCTCGAAATATGTTCCATGCATCGTATATGCAATATATAAAATATATACAGTAGTTTTTCGATTTAACGAACCTAATTGCTGTCAGGGATGTTCGTTATATCCAGTACTGAATTAAAAATTAATAGTATTGTCTATTTTATTCAAAATTGTAAATATGTACAGCAATTTTTTTTATATTTTATTAAAATTATAGAATTTAAAATAAATACATAATTCATTAAAAATATGTATAAAAAAATTAAAAATTTAAAAACACTGTAATACAAAAGTAATTTATGTATTTTAAAAATGGTTACACACATACACACACAGTATGTTTTCTTGGAATGGATGTCTTATTGAAACTCTTTCAACAGCATTAAATTTTTGCTGCTAATATTGTTTTGCTAAGCTGATTTAATAAAAACTTCTAGGTGCTTAATGTTATCTTCGTGTTTCATTTTGGGCTCTAGAATTTCTGTTTCATCAAGCTGTTCATCATTTAAAAAATTTTATCATCGCATTCATCATCGGGTAAAGGTTTATTTTCAATGCATCTATTCAAATCATCAGCTGATATAGTTTACATTTGTTCGTTAAACCGAGTAAAAAATAAAATACTTGTTCGTAATATAAGGTACTGAGTAAAAAATATTTGGGTGTTCGTTAAATACGATGTTCATTAAATCGAATTTTCGCTAAATCGGAAAACTACTGTACATATGAAATATATATGGAACCATATACCCTCAGTATTCGGATCCAAAATATATGGTTTATATATAACTTTCTTAGAAGTGATACGAGCAACATCTTTGCTATTAATTAATTTTTTTGCAATTGTAATAAACAAGTAAACATGTTTATAAAAGAAAATTTAATAAATGTTGAGTCTGGTTAAAAATACAACATGAACATACCCTTTTTGCTTCTTAAATCAGTAATTCGAAAAGATGAACAATTCACAAATGATAAAAGTGCGGGTTTTAATTAGTTCACATTTTCGCGAGTGCACTGTATGCAAACAATGTATAAAAAAAGATTGAATTCTGCAAATTTTGCAAATGCAATTAAAACACTCAAAAACTATCACTCAAAAGAGTATATTTTGCCAGAGAACTAACCAGTGAGTGCTCGCTCATGCAATAAAATGTTTATGTACGAGTAATTATGTAGTGTTACCAGAATTTCTTCAGCAATAATTGCTAAATTAAGGAACAAAATTTAGTGCTATTTTTATAATGCGAGTGAGCAATTGTCGTCTAAAAAATTTTTATAGAAATTACCAAACGCAACATTCACAAAATGTAAATAAAAATATGTTTTTGTTTTCTTTTGAAATGCCGATATGACAACCCTGGTAGAAACAAGAGAACACAACCATTTTCACTTATTTGAAATCGTGTAAAGGATTTTACATGGAGTTAACAAAAGTATCCACAGTAAATAATATTGTAATGTAAATCATATTGAACGAAAAAGAATATGTGCATATGTTGGCATAAATTAGTATAAACTCTACCTAGTATTTCAGAAAAAAGTAACAAACACACAATATTGTTAAATGATGTTATAATTTACATTTCTTTTTAAGTACGTATTACACTCAAGCTACAAAATATTATTAGAGGATAAATTTTTTAATGGCCTTATTCACAAACGATTAATAAAGTTATTGTAGGTTTAATGCTGGATTTTTATATGGGAAAACCGGTTTTAATGTACACATTAACTTTATTAAGCGTTTGTGAATAATACCATTAAAAGTTAACTGTTAACTTTCATATATGAGGAGCCGCAGAACAACACGTACTTTTTCGCACATTTAAAATTTTTGGGAAATTGATATTTATTTAT
This sequence comes from Gymnocheta viridis, assembly GCA_956483585.1. Classification (NCBI taxonomy): domain Eukaryota; kingdom Metazoa; phylum Arthropoda; class Insecta; order Diptera; family Tachinidae; genus Gymnocheta; species Gymnocheta viridis. Next base: position 27,045,732 of record OY101442.1, on the reverse strand, counting down.
TTCGCTTTCTTAAAAAACTGCATGAACCTGGAAACGGTAACAAGTTTTTTACTTATCTCAATAGGTTCTTCAAACTACCATAAGTCATCACGTTAAGAATGTTTGATATGAAACCACTTTTGTATTGTATTGTAAAAACAAAAATTAGGAAGAAAAATGGTACATAAGATAAAAACAACGTGTAACAATGGGTTAATTTAATGTTAATTAGTGATGGTAAAATTTGAATATTGATCGTGGTGACGTTGTGTTTGCTTAAAAAAAACAAAGAATAATAGCTTCCACAATACAAATAACTCTCGTATCCTTTTTCGAGTCATAATTTGTATAAATACAAATTTGAAATCATATTCAACGGAGCCACCTACACAGTGGCGGATACATGGAAACACACATGAACACTGATGATGAGAGTGTAGCGAAAAATAATCACATTCAATAAAAAGTACGTTTTTTTTTTTAAAAAAGTAAAAAAGCACATTTTGTCGGTCTTTTTTGTAGACGATAATATTTTGACTGAAGATTTTTTATTACTATTAGGGCCATTATTACAACTTGCCGTTAGTTAAAGGAAGGCTTCTGTCTGCCCGATAAATAGCTTTGCATTATTACTACTTCCATTTTTTTATTATTATTAATAATCTATATATAAATAGGCAAAGACTAATTTTTATATTCCTTTTTCTCATTTGTTTGCCAACCGACTTTCTTAATTTTTTTACCAAATGGTAAACATTGTTGAGCTATAGTGACACGACTACCTATTCTTTAAATCGGTTCAGTATTAATGGAATAAAGGCCTCATAAAGTTGACACCACTACAAATACTAAAAATACACACGTAAACGTGTGAGAGTGTGTACGTTTTTGTATGCAATTTTATTTCGTTTTTTGTTTTTTCATGGTGAAGGGAATAAGTAATTAGGTAGTTTTTTCTCTTTAAATGAATGCAAAAAAATACGGTCGAATTTCGACCACTAGACGTACTCTAGTAATATTTAATGGATAAAGAAATAATAAATGAAGATTTTATAATGCAAAACCATTTATCGGTCCGACAAAATCCTGTAATTCTTCCATCTTTTAATTATATTAAGTATTTTTTAATAACACTCAGTCATCAAACAACACTTATGTTTTTGCAATTATTATTTAATACTTAATTTAAACGCAAATGGAATAAACAAATTGAGAATATTAAAAAATGCTTATTAAAATAAAATAATAAGAGGACAAAAAGGTAGAGTTCGCATTAGTTTACTTTGGTTGTAGTTTTATTGATACTTGTATTGCGTATTTCATTAAATCAAAAAGTGCAACCACACGAAAAATGGCAAAAAATTATTTTTTTGATAAACAAAAAAATAAAAAAGTACGTTTTGTTATACTCATTTTTTTGTTTTGTTCTCCTAACACGTTTATCTTCTTAATTGATTGTAATAGAGAGATTTTGAAGAAAGAGTGCAGACATAATATATTTTTTGCATGTAAAATAATTATATATAAAAATGTCTTTAGTAGTTTAAAAATAAAATATAAAATTTTCCAGTTTCCAGCCCAATTTCCTCAAGTAAAACAGCTTAGATATGCTATGAAATCATTCTATTATAAAACACGATGATTATCAACATTTTATTTTTCTATCCTGATTTGACTTCCATTGACTCTATCTGAAAAATATCGAGTATAATTCGCAAAAAATGGGTGGTCCGTTGCGATTACAAGTGGACACAGTTTATTTTACGGACTCTCATGCTTTTGAGTTCTATTCCACAAATCCTTAGAGAAACTTGATTATCTTTTGCTTTAGAACAGTTGATTCCTTTCACAGAATAAGTAATTAAAAAATTATTTCTACATAAAAGAACGGCAATAAAAAGAAAAAAACTAATGAGGCCTTTACACTCTCCATTTCAGAGCATGTCAAAAAACTTCTTCCTTTAAAATTTTTAAAAACCGTGATATATTTTATCATTTATATACATATACGTATAACTAAAGTCTAACTTTATTTAAAACTATGGAGGAATTCGTTAAATATTTAACTCATTTTTAATAATTATGCATCTACTTTTGCTCGTTGGTGTAGATGTCGTAACATGATTGCAAAAGTATAGAAATTATTAAAAAACTAAATACGAGTATGTACTACAACAACAACAAAAACAAGTAAACATTTTAGGTAAATATTAAATACATTTTCCGCTTTATTGATATTGATAAAAATAAAATGCAATTGAAAATGCAAACCGAATACAAAACCATAAAAGTAGTTTAATTCATTGGAAATGACAACTGAATGTCAGAGAAGGTGAAAAAATTAAATACAAACAGCTGGTAGTATAGAATGTATAGTTATACCGCTTCGTACATCTACTTCCATGTGTATTAGGCGATCATCATCTATGCCACATGATAGCTCTAGTGTGGGCACTTGGAGAGCAGTAAAAAACATTGAAGCCTTCTTGCAGTCCACCGCACAGGAAACTTCTACTTGTTTCGTTTCACCACCACTTGCAGCAGATGAATTGGTTTCCTTGATTTCTAAATGCTTATAATGTGTCGTTATTGTAGCCATCTCAGTTTCAGCCACCAAATTCATTTCACCATTAGAAGTGGCATAAAAAATAATAGTAGGTGAAAGATTTTTTATTTTATCAATGAGGCCACGCATCAAGCGATTCGAGGGAACATTTAAAACTAATTTCGATTGAGGTTTTTGCGGTACTTCATAGTAACTCCAATCCGAGCGTGGTTTAACACTGACCGGCACATCATGTACTGTTTTTGTGGTGTTTATTGAACTTTGTGAGGGCACCTCGATTTCAATGCGCAGACAGGAGAATTGTATATTAATCAAATTCATTTTACACGAGCGAGCGTTATGACGTAAATGTGTAAGAGCACGGCTCAAATTGGCCGGTGATACGGCGAGCATAATGTGAGGATGATTGTCATCTTGTAATTTCAATTCAAATTCTGGAAAATACAAGTCAGACTGTATCTCTACCCACACAAGAGGTGCTGTTGTGCCCGACTCTTCATTGGCTATAAAGTAAATCTTATCTTGAGAGATATCGATGACACATTCTTTGGTTAGTTTGGATAATGTTAAAATAATATTTTGAAATTCTTTCATATATTCAGGATCTTGCATCAGAGCACGAAATTTCATGACGACCACAAAAGGCAAACCTTAAAGAATTAAGGTAAATGTTTCAGCTTCACATTGCCAATATAGCAAAATTTAATACAATAACATGAACATGAAAATCGTCATCATCAGCATCACCACCATTACCGTCATCACCATCATCGCAGCACACAAGGAAAAAGGAAATGAAGCGAAGGGAAGAAAAAAACAAAAGCAAAACTAAAAAAATAAAGTTGACTAAAGTTGTTTTATGTTTAACTCTAAAAAAAAGACAAACTAAAGAAAGACTTGTGTTGTCGTCTTTAATGGTTTTTATTTTTAGTTTGTAGCACTTTTTGTTTTATATTTTTATTTCAGATTTTCTTTTAAAACGAACGACAAAGAACTTTTTATTTTAGCAAAATGCCAAATTAAATTCGTATTAAATTTTCGGAAAATAAGTACATGCTTTTGAATATTATATTGTTACGGTCAAACTGAGTCAGACTAAATTTAAAGTTTCTTAAATTTCAACTTTTCATCAGTAAAACTAGTACAATTGATTAATTTCTGTTTTATTTATTTTTTACATAATTCATACTCATACTGGAGTTTAAAAACGCCAAATATGTGATCAGCGTATTCGTAAGTTTTTTTGTATCTGAAAATCAAAAAAAATGTTCGAAGAGAATTGCAGTAAAAGAAATCAAAAGCTAATAATAGATATCATCTGCATAATTATCAAAAACTCACTTTTTTAAAATAGATTATTTTGTATTTCAGGATACATAAAAAGAAATAGAACTAACAATTAAAAGTTTTTTTTTTTTTTTTTTTTTTATCTTGGACCAGCACTCAGGGGATGATGACCCCTACACATGCAATGCATTGTGCTGGAACTAGTGGAAAGGGATAGTGATAGATATGAAAGGAGGTGAAGCTTCATTCGTTCTTTACAACTCTGCTTTTTTTCTGCACGTTTATTCGTAGAGCAGTGTTGCAGCGCCTCTGGTGGCGAGGAGGACATACGAGTTTTTGAAGCTGTGTTTAGTTTAGTAGCCACTTCTTTTATTTTACTTCGCCGTTGATTGTGCTACTCAGTACCAACGAAGGAGGGCGCTCTGATGTTACATTGGAATTAGTATCAGCTGAAGTTGGTACGTTACGGAATGTTTTAACAGAACTGTCATATAATATTTACTGAACTATTTGCCTGAAGTTCGTGCTGTTCTGAATATCAACGACTTTAAATATGTTCCGAACCACAAAACAAATCAGTGACTTCTCGGATTTTTCTCTCAAATTTATAGACTTCGATTCGAATCGAAATTTTCTCCGTTTTGCAAATTTGGTATTCTGTGTTCCGTTTCCCATATCATTTCGATATCTTTATCGATTGCATGTATTCTGCGGAAAGTTTTTAGATTTTTGTTTTTGCAGTTGAAAAAAGTGTATAATTAAATAAAATGTAACTATAAAATGTTATAAAATTATTTTGTAATGGTTTTTTTTTTCTTATTTTCCGTATTTAACTGATGTGTTTATTTAATTAAAGTTACCACAATATTTATTTTTTATATATATTTAACACTATTATTTTCACTAAATTCAACTTTTTACTATTTAACAATTAGAATGTTTATAAAACTGCTTATTGTTTCTGTTTCTTTTTCATACGTTTCATAGCAAAAAAGCTGGTTTGAACGTACTCTTCTCTTATTCTTTTTCCTTCGATAATTTTTTTTAATACCATTTTTCGATTCGAACGTAACTGGTGAATACTTTATTTCTCTCGTTTTCCAATGCTGTTATAATTATATATGTATAGCTAATCAGTAATTTAAAAAAAACCTTAAACATATTAATCTTGATTTTAAAATTTGCTAAGGTTCGGAGGATAATGACGAAGTACATATTCCAGTGGTCACAAAAATAAGACTACTACATTACGAAAAGGTCTTACGTTATATAATTCGTACTATTGGACGTCCACTGTATCTATACCTGTGACCGTATGTTTATATAAAAGACAGAAATTGCTGCTTAATTGTTCTAGTATGTTTGGCCTAAAACTATTAGAAAAAAATGGATGACATTTCAATAAGAATGGAAAATTATATAAAACTAGATTACGCCTAGTGGTCGAAATTCGACCGCTACTTAAAACGTATACCTATTTTAGTTGCATTCATTTTAAGAGAAAAAACTACCTAATTACTTATTTCCTTCCCCATAAAAAAAAACAATAAAGGAAATAAAAAATCTTATTACTCATACACATATGTGTGTACATATTTAGGTGCTCTTACACGCTCTCATTGCTTTGCTTATGTTTTTACTTGAACCAATACTTAAGTTAATAATACTTAAGTTAATTAATAAGTTAATGCGTGTACGTGTGTATTTTTAACATTTGTAGTGGTGTCAACTTTATGAGGCCTTTATTCCATTAATACTGAGCCGATTTAAAGAATAGGTAGTCGTGTCACTATAGCTCAACAATGTTTACCATTTGGTAAAAAAATTAAGAATGTCGGTTGGCAAACAAATGAGAAAAAGGAATATAAAAATTAGTCTTTGCCTATTTATATATAGATTATTAATCTATATACAGATGGGAACAATACAATGGAAACATTTCCAAATTAAGTTAATTCATTCTTAAACATATTCCTCTCTTTGTTTAGATCATAACAAATCAATTTATATTTTAGCTTTAAGTGGATATCTTGAATATTTATCTACAAATACATGTACGATTGGCGTTGGAGGATTCCTACATATTGAAATAACAAATAACTAAATAAAGCATTTTACAAAATGTTTAGTATTTTATTAATTCCTACTTTAATTTCCACATATCAATAGAAAATTACAACATAATTAAAATCCGAAAATAAGAAAAAAATGGATACTTGAGATTTACTTTAACAAAAACTGTCAGTCTTTTTTGAGATTATATATTTTGAGTTATATCCTTTGTTTTTCATCACCGCATCACATACATCGACGTTGCATTGATCCAACTAAATTATCAATCGTTTCTTTTGATATTCTTTACAATTGCTTGTAAACGATCTAAGATATATTTCTATTTTGTAAAATTTTGAGTTCGTACTTTGCGATCTACGATTTCCCATAAATTTTTCTGAAATCTGGTGACTATACATTTCAATCCAAAACACGTACCCCGATGGATTGGAACCAAACCACTATGCTACAAACCAAGAGTTACGTTTGGTGTCGTTATCGTGCTGAACTTTAAACTGGGGGCATATTTTCCTATGCTTATGAGTACATAACATTTAAAATAGAACTGTAGTATACGATTACGATTATTTAGCCTGATCATAGAATTCAATTCGTTCATGAAATCCGCTTTGAGACTTAATCGAAAACAAATTGGTAGTTTCCGTTCGAAAATGAAATTAAGATTTCATAAATTGAACTTCTTAATATATTTTACTGACAGCTAGAATACTTAAATGCTTAAAATGGTAACTTAGTGAGCTTTTTCTTGCCTTTTAATTTACATTAAGAGTCCTAGAGATAACTTTTAGAACTCACAACGAACACTTTATTGATGACTATAAATATGATTCATTATATTACCAAAAATACGCAAAGCTTTCGTGACTTTTGTAAAATTACAGCGTTCTAATCTAAATTATATTTCGTAATGTATACGAAAGTTTTACTTTTTTTTCGTTAAATGTTGAATGGATTACTTTCAGTGTTAAAAATATACATATTTGTGTACAACTTTCACTATTTTTCAATAAAAAAAATTATTAAATTGCATAATTATGTATTTAAAATGTTTAATCTTAAGGGTAGCTTAGACCTACAGATATCCATGACATACACGAAAACTGACAAGCATGAATGTTCGATGATGTTTACACTAACGCGCATGATTGTTTTAACATTTAACAAAAATATTTTTAAATTCAAGCATAATCAAAATAAATAAAACTGCTTGAAAAGCAATTGTGGTTATAATTTTGACAACAAAATGTTTAAACAATCGCAGAAGCAAAGTAAATTTATTCAAGTATATGCAACTCTAAAACAACACAAGTCAGAGTATTGTACGTTTTTGTTGTAGAGATGCATGTACTTAAATAAATTTACTTTGCATAAAAGCGTCGTTGTTCATGAAAAACAAGTTTTTTACATTTTCCTTTTGTATTTTTATTCAATCGCCTCTTTACACCATAAAAATGTTTGATCAAACCAGAAAAATATCGAAACATTTTAACGTTTGTGTAACATGTGTGATCACACAAAACAATTAAGCTTAGTCAGGAAAACTGTCCAACATGTTGCATTTTTTCCTGGACTCTTTCATTTCCCAGGAAATCGGGAAATAAATTTAAATTTCCCGGAATCTTAAATGGTAAAAAATTTTAACTTTTAGTCACTATTATCACCAAAAAGACAGTTAAAAATCTTTTCAGCATAAAAAATTAGTGAATATTTTTAAGCGTTTCCTTCTTTCCATATGTAACTGATGCCGTTGGATCATAAATAATTAACAAATTAAGTACAAGCTAAACAACGGCTGCATATTAATAAGATAACTAAAACAATATAAAGGAAAATAGTAACATAAAGCTGGAAATCAGTGACAGATAAATAGGAAAATCAATTATAAACTGTGCCAAAAGTAACATTTTAATAAAAAAATAAATATAAATTTTTACTTTCATTAAGCAGGTTTTGCTAAAAAATAGTGATGGATATATATTGGTTTAAGGCCGTTAAGATTAAAATCAGCCTTTACTCTGCAGAAATTAGATTCAAAGTTTTTGTAGTAGCAAATCAGACAGACTGTGCAGCCAAAATCTGGAAATTTGTATATGTATGTAGATTTGCTCGATTAATAGAATGGGAACCAAATCTTATTTATTTTAAACACATTAACCTCTAAATCCAAAAAGTTTTGTCCCGAATAATACATTTAATAATTACATATTAACTTCTCATATATGTATATAAATAAAATTTTCATTTCGCAATCATTCCCAATTTGACTCATTTCATTTCATTCCTTAGTACTTTTAGGAATAGATAAATCAATATTATTCCACGGCACGTTTGTTGCGGCCATCAATCTAACACAATTCCATTTTTTAATATTTTTTTTCATTTATTCAGTAAGAAAAATTTTCCCGCATTGGGAGCTAAACGTTCGGGTTAATAAATAAAACTAAGTGCTGAAATGGTTCCAAAAATTATTCCAGTCCCATTACGTACGTTCGACGCTCAAATTGTTTTAATATATGTTACTTGGCTTTACAGGAATGAGTTAGTTTACACATGTAAAACTGTACATCTTTCACTTTCACGTTTTAAACTTTAATTTATTAATATTTATTAATTTATTTAATATGGTTTAAGGTCTACTGATGATTTGCTAGCTAAAAACCCCCAACAAACAAAAGCTTTTGAAAATCTTGGAAAAAAGATATCGAGTCAATCTCTATTAATAAATTTAAAAAAATTAATTTTTTATAATTTAATTGAACATTTTATATTTTTTATTATTATTAAGTAACTAGAAAGATAGTGGAATCGATGCCCAGAAGACAGCAAGCTGTAATAAAATCAAATGGCAATCAAGCTGAATACTAATTTTTTTTAAATAACATTATTATTTTAAAATAGAGCTAATGTACAATTACTTTTAACGCTAAGAATATGAAGAAGTTTTTGTTTTTATTCTATATTTCTTGTTGTCGTTGCAGTTTTATTTTTTAATAAAATGAGAAAGAAAGAAATACATTAAATAAAAATATAAAATGTTCAATAAAATTATTAAAAAAAATAATAATAAATTAAAGTTTCAAATATGAATGTGAAAGATGTACAGTTTCATTTGACACTCAATCACAGTATGTGCATATTTATGGGTATTGCAAATTGAGACAAATTGATAAAATAAGCACAAAAATGCAAAATAAAAAGAATTAAATTTGGTAAGATATTTGCTCTGTTTCTTTCCAATTTAATATGTAATGAAATTTTTAAAAACATTTATTTCCAAAATTACGAAATTAATTGACAGTTAATGAGTGTTTTAAAAATAATCAATTTTGTTTATGGATCTATCTATCAATACACATATAAGATTTATATGTGTTTAAACGGTGTTTTACATAGATGTGCACAATATTAATTTTATTTAAATCGGTTCAATATTTAGGGAGCTATAAGCGACTAAAGTTGTTATTACACGTGCATGTATCAGCTTCAACTTGAAAAATAAACAAAGTGTGGTGTGTTTGTCCAATTTGGGTTTGCATAGAAATGAAACAGTTTTATGTAAGTTTGTTTATTTATGTTTTTTGTTTTTGTATTTTATCCTATGTATTGATTTACGTAAATGTTTATTTTTAATTTCTAGAATGCGATCGATTTAGTATTAATCATTAGGTACGCTCACTTCGCCAGCTGATAAGCAGCTGATCTCATAATTGTCAAATGTTGTTCCCAATTGAAGGTTCCTAGCGAGGCGTATTAACTAGGTAACAGCAGATTTGTTTGCCTTGCTTATGCTCTACATTTTAAATGTCTAAAAGGGTGTCTATATCTTCTGTAGATGTTTTTGACAGAAACAATATAAAAATTTCCTGTACCTACACGTTTTTTCAATTAGTTAGACGATTTTTTATGAAGTTGATCCTTTTGTATCTTGTTAACGATCTGGTGCACTTCGCACATAAAAGCCATCTTGGCAGTTTTTTGCCCATGTAAGCTTTTCCTTCGGAAGCCTGTTTTAGAGCTGAGCTCCTTAGCTTGAAATTTGTTTGCTTCTATTGTGCAGCCGATCTTCACGAATAAAGCGCTCGATGGTTTTTTTAACTGTATAAGTACATACTTGTGTCATACATTTTTAGCTACGAATGTGTCCATTTTTTAAATCGTTAACAAAGACTTTAAGCTATTATAGTGTTCTATGATTTGCGAAATTCAAAACTTTTATAAACGATATCAAAGAGGAAAGGAAAAATAGGAAAGGAAACACTTGCCGTTGCATAGAGGTGTGACTACATAACATAAGCTGTGAAAGGAAAAAAAAAACATTTTTTGTTAAACAAGATCCTCTTAATTGGTGCTTTTTACGGGAATTGCTAAAATTTTAGTATTTTAAATTTTTTATTCGCACTTTTTCCCAAAATAAATATTTCACTTATTCAGTAAAACAATCTATTCTTCTATTTGATGTTAGGATGGGTAGTGCCTGAGCACTTCCTACCGTAGACCTTTGAAAGTCTATTGAGAATTTTTGTCATTTAAATGATACCAATTTTTTAACACCTGTTAGCTTCGTATTTATAGAGCCGTCAAAAAGAAACTACGCATATGCAGTACATAAAATACGCTACGAGACGCTGTATGTATTAAATATATTCGCAATAGAGTACTGTTATATCGCTTGTATAAAATTGTTGGTAATTATTAATTATAGGTACAATTTTGATGGTCAATTAGAAACAATTTTAGAATTTTGGAAACCTTTGTAACGTACTATTTGCTAAGTAATTTAGAATAATTAAAGGTATTGTAGAAAAATATTTATAAGTATACATATACATACATACATGCATATGTACATATATGTATATGTACGTACATATATGTTTTTTAAGTCCAGACATTTCCTTAACATATCCTAACTCGATCGAAATAACATAAAAATCTATATTATCTTGCTTTTATTTCTGTCGGCAATGCAGCAGCTGCAAATGTATTTTTTATTTCTATGCAGAAGAAAATAGTAAATATATTCAAGGTTTTTGCATTAATTTTCATTTCCAATTAAATTTCAGCAAATGTAACTAGTCTTTAGTTACAAAAGCAGAACCATCCCATACACATTCAACCAGGGAATAGAAGAAAAATTCCATTACGTATAGACAAATTGAATATTCCATTTTGTAAAACCACATGAAAAGAAAATCCACACAAATAATTTTTTATCGAGAAAAATTTTGTGGCGAAAAAAAACTAAATATAAAAAAACACAAAACACGAAAACAAAAAAAAAAATACAGAAGACATTTTGTTAAAACAGATGAGATGGCATAAATATGATGAAATTATGGAATTTTACAAACGAAAAGATTTATTAAAAGAAAGATCTTAATATTTACCCTATTTTCATGCATATTTTCGCTTTATTAATAAAAAATAAATAAAACATCATCTGTATATGCAATTATTTTTCGATGAACATTTTCCAATATGTCGTCTGGTTAACCAATTTCTTTTTATCGTAAAATTCTTAAAATATAATTATTTTTATATTTTTCAAATTGGTTAAGCTTACCTTTTTTCACTTTATTTTGAAATATTTTTAAAGCAGTTTATTTATTAATTAATACACAAATTATTGCAGGGGAAATTTCTAAACTTTCCTTGCAGCAGACACAAATTCACGTTCGCCAGCATGCGAACACAAACGTTTTTTAGTTGAAGTGTTGTATTTGTGCATATTTCCCGTCAAGGCAGATCAATTAGGTAGGAGCACTATAACAGTTGACGAAACGAATTATATTGATGTTACTGAAATACCCATTATATGGTTTATTTCATACTATCTAACACCATATGTGTACATATCCAGTTATCTGTGGTGTTTTGACATTTTCTTTCAGATTCTTACGCATCCATTATAATATTATTACAATTACTTTGGAATAGTTGTAGAACCGCTTCTATCTGGTAGTTATGGAAGGGGCATTACCTGCACATGCAATTCTTGAACAAGAATATCACCCAGGTAGCAGCGTTTGTACATAAATATATTTTTTTTGCAGGATATACTTTGCCTAATAAATTATACTAATCATGTTAAGACTTCAAGTTTTTAGATATTAAAAACCGGGTAGAACTTCAACCCAGATTAATCGTGAATATAATATCAATAGATTAGTCAGCTGTTTTATGGCTACTGCCTGCCATACTCCATTTTTTATGAATTTAATTCGTTTGACAATCAGAAAATAATAGTTTTGTGGCACTATCGGGCTTGCTTACCTTGTTTATATTTCATGCTATGAGCTATTCGTATTTTCGATGTCAAACTCCATATAAAACAATAAGTAGATAGCAGTTGTCAAAAACTTGACTTGTCGAATATATGTACACAGATGTGTTTATTAGTCATAACACCCTAAATTTATGCAACATTTCTCGCTTGACATTTTATTTCGAATATCCAAAACAATTGTTTTATTTACATCAAATTTCACTTGCCCCAAGAATTCTGCTGGATTTCATCATTTTTACAAGATTTTCTTGGTCGTACATTTTGTTTATTACAACATAAATATTAAATGACTTTCGCATAAACCCGCATTAAATAGAGAATCTAGAAAATTAATGTAAATTATTCGCTGAATAAATTACATACATATCTGGAAAATAAAAAAAGTACGTGACGTTTTGAATGTTGATTGGTGGTTTACTCCAAAAATTCTAATTTGTTATTGTAAAACACGGGCCAACAAAGCAAATTGCTTTTGTTTAAGAGTGTGTGTTTGAAGAGGAACCATAAAAAGAAAAGTATTATTGTGAGAGCTATTGAGTAAGTTTATGCCGGGTACATCGAGTTGTTGGTAGAAAAGAAAACTTGTTCATTTCTTATCACTTTGTTGGGAGGGGTGAAAAGATACAATCCAAAACCATAAAAATAGTTCGATTAAGAATTTAGGAGAATTCATGCCGGGAATTGTGCAGTAAACGAAAACTATTTTTGACGTGTCACTTATTGGTAAAATAAAATAAGAAAGTAAACAAAATGTGTGGTTCTACTCCTGCTGTAACAAAAGGCACTCTAGCTCTAATTTTAGTAGGCGGTTATGGTACCCGCTTACGGCCTTTGACATTGAGTACACCAAAACCATTAGTGGAATTCGCCAATAAACCCATTTTATTACATCAACTGGAAGCTTTAGTATCAGCGGGATGCACACAGGTAAAACGAAAAACATTTTAATAAACAAAACTACTAATGTACGTACTATACCCTGATTCTTCTTTTTTAACAGGTAATTTTGGCAGTATCTTACCGAGCAGAACAAATGGAGAGAGAACTGAAGCTAGAGGCCGACAAATTGGGTGTTGATCTTATATTTTCGCATGAAACAGAACCTTTAGGAACTGCTGGCCCTTTGGCACTAGCCAAGCATATTCTAAATGCCAGCTCAGAACCTTTTTATGTGCTGAACTCAGATGTTATTTGTGATTTCCCCTTCAAACAGCTGGAACAGTTTCATCGGAATCATGGCAAAGAAGGTACCATAGTGGTGACCAAAGTAGAAGAACCTTCAAAGTATGGCGTAGTGCTATACGATGACCAGGGCTGTATTAAAAATTTTATTGAGAAACCTCAAGAATTTGTTAGTAATAAAATAAATGCTGGCATTTATATTTTTAACCAATCAGTATTGGATCGTATTGAAGTAAAACCCACTTCAATAGAAAAAGAAATATTTCCCGCAATGGCTGAGCAACATCAATTGTTTGCCATGGAATTATCTGGATTTTGGATGGATATTGGTCAACCTAAAGATTTTCTAACAGGTAGATAAAATAATATTAGTTTCCATTTCTAGTTCTCATTTTCTTATCTTGCAAAATTGCTATGCATGAATCACAAGAGGTTTCGTAGTAATTTTTTAAGAAAAATACTTATCTTTTTGATAGCTCAATAAAAAATATAAATACATATGTACGTAGTACATACATACATAAGTCTGTATCTACGATGGTTTTTTAAAAGCAAAAAATCAAGACTGCATGATGTAAAGTTTTTAAGTAGTTTGTATCTTGTTATGTGGAGCTTAAAAAGAGTTGTGAAAGAACAAATCTAAGTCTGCGTATAGACCCGTCATGTCTTATTGACATGATTCTTACTGTTTCTTCTCTGAACTTGCATTGTGGTTTACACAAGTCATATCATGTTAACGACATTTACTTGCAAATACCTTTTGGCTTAACGGCGAAACAGTCAGCTGTGCTTTTACCACTACCTGTAAAATAAATTTGCTTTGGTTTCGAACTAAAAATTTACGTTCCCGTGGCAATTGAAGTACGGAACGGGAATTGAAGTACGAATTTCATAATCTCAAACTATGAAAATTCGATCGAATCAGCTCGATATCGAAAGCGACGATTAGACCCCTGGCTAAAAATTGTCCAATTCTTTCAAACTAAGACAATCTTAATAAGAAACCTCATTAGTTTTTTAAGCCTAATTTAATCATAATCTGATTTACTTACATATGCATAGGACTTGTAAAATTGTAATTTCAGCGCCAGTTCGCTTTTTGGCCGCCTTTTTAATTAACATTGAGAAAATTCGTTTATACAAAATTATTGGAATGCCTTGAAAAATTCAAAAACAACAACGATTTCCATTTAAATTATTTAAAAGAAGTTTAATAAAGTTATAGTGGGTTTAATGTTCCATTTATATATGGAAAAACCAGGTTTAAATCCCACATTATTAACTTTATTAATCGTTTGTGAATAAGGCCATTAATCTTTACTTTCGTCTTTGTGAATCAGGGACTAAGTATTAACTAATTCTGAATAAATAAAGAAATCAATGACTTCAATATTTACAGTGGTTTTCTTTGGTATTTAATTGTGAATATAATCATTTAAAAAATATATTAAGCCCTCTAATTGACCACTCTATACAGCAGTGTTCTTATGCCTAAGCTATTAATAAATTATAATAGGTTGTTTATATCGCTCCTTTATTGCATGGTAGTCATATCTCAAAAAACGTGGTTTTTGAGGTAAGAATGCAGAAATATTCGTAGTATTGCTCTTCATTTTGTAGAAAATCTTATATACAAATATCTTGTTTACTCACCTCTTGAGGGTATAATACTTTTTTATTTTTCCATTGATGTGTGTGTAAATTGAAAACTTTAAACTCATTTTCTGACGAACGAGTTTTTTTGAGATATGACGACTACCTTGCAATAGATAAGCTATATTTAATACACTTATTATCTTATATTACATATATTGTTAATCGTTTATGAATATTTTCAATAGTATATACTTACATATGTACATATTTAACTATAACATCACCTTTTCCTTTTCCACAGGCATGTGTCTTTATCTTTCCTCATTGCGACATAAGCAATCACCAAATCTTTACACCGGTCCCGGTGTCGTTGGCAACGTTCTAGTTGATCCTAGCGCTAAAATAGGTCAGGGATGTCGTATTGGTCCCAATGTCACAATTGGTCCGAATGTTATTATCGAAGATGGTGTTTGCATAAAACGTTCAACAATATTAAAGGGAGCTATAGTGAAGTCACATTCTTGGTTGGACTCCTGTATTGTTGGTTGGTGCTCGATTGTGGGACGTTGGGTGCGCTTGGAGGGTACCACTGTCTTGGGTGAAGATGTCATTGTAAAAGATGAAATCTACATAAACGGTGGCCAGGTGCTGCCACATAAAAATATCGCTGCCAGTGTACCAGAACCTCAAATTATTATGTAAATAATAGTTGAATGATGAAAAACTACAAACAGCAACAATTTTCGGAGGGCAATATTTTAGTTGTAACAGAAAACTACTTATAATTTTATTTTTTAAATCCATATGTAAATAATTTACTTAATTTCAAGTAAATTTGTTCTATTGTACCATAGAATTTTAAGTTTGCTTTTTATTTACAAGTTGCCCTCTCAAAATTAACTTTTTGGTTTTTATATTTTTTCTTACTAATTTCTATTTTGTGTTTACTCTAAAAGACCAGTAACATTTCCACATAGCTTTGCTAAATTAACGAATAATGAATGAACTTTTTGTAATTTTATTTTTTTATATACATATTGATTTTTAATTTAAGACCTTTTAAGGATTTTTTTATAAAAATCTATTTTAAGTGCCGAGTATGTTTTTACTACTTTCCTGTGGGGGAGGATTTTTTATTATAAATAGTTTTTATAAGATATTTAAATAAAACTGAACATTTTTATTAAAAAAAAGAAAATACGTATGTGTAAAAGTTGTGCCAGACGTGGCAAATGTTTGACGAAATAAGCTGAACGACTATTTTTGTAAAATTATTAGGCATTCATGCAGGGCATATTTAATATATATGTAGTCTATATTTACAGTTTGTAAGTTTTTTGCATGTAATTTTCATTTTAATTGAGAGTTCTGAAATTGAAATTTACACATTTTGTATTTCTTTTTATGTCTTTCCCACTGAAGAAAGAAACTCGCATGCAACAAAGTTGCCTACTGTAAATATGGAAATAACTGTGTAAAATAATCTTAAATAATATAAAATTGCAATTCAATTTAAATAAACTCAATGAAAATTTATTTAACACTAAAAAGATTATATGCACTTCATTTACTGGTTACGGTTTTTTTCGTCAAATATTTGGAACGCCTGGCCCTATTTTCACAGATTTTTATTATGAATAATTTGGTTAGAGGGATTTTAGCAGTTCCCAATTGGGCCGCACTATTTAAAAACAAGTAATTTTCAGTATACATATTGCTCCTTTATTGCAACGTAGTCATATCTGAATAAAAACTCGTTCGCTAGAAAACGAGTTTAAAGAATCACGTTTTTTTAAATATGTATACGTTACAATAAAGCGATATGTGCATATCAACATAAATCTTGCAGAAGTGTTTCAAATGAAACAAATGTTTTAAGAACATGTTTAAGTATGCTTGTGCATTACTCTAATAAATATCGTTATTGTAGTAAATGAAAAAACAATCAAACATATTGACAACACTTTCGCTTACTTTATATGGTTCCGTATCCTAGCAACTTTCATTTGATTTAAAGACAGCAAATGGTCACAAGTTTGCTACGAAGTATTTTAAAACTAAATAACAAAATTAAATTATCGACAAAAGTTCATGGAATCTATAGAACCATTTAGGTTACTGTGGGAGGACAAAGAAATCAAATTTGATACACCCAACATGTAGGTGTTGAACTTATGGGAGTCTTTTTAAAAACAAAACTTTGTTTTAATTAATTTTAGCCAAAAACGTTTACGCAATGGTGAAAAGATTTTATCTACTATTTACTACATTGAGGATTCCAAAGGAAATCCAGGAGATTCTGGACGTTTGCTGGCTACAAATTTACGTTTAATATGGTATTCCTTGGTGCATAAGAAATTCAATCTGTGTAAGTTATTACATTATATTTCGAGTCTTGTATATTGAAAAATTTCTTTACAGCCATTGGCTACGGTCGCTTTGCCAATATTAACATTAAAACTGTAATTAATAAAATTCGCGGAAATTGTTTGGCTCTATACATTTTGGCTATCGGAGGTAGCACTCGTTTTGAATTTTTATTTACGGATGTGTCAGGCGAAACGGAACGTAAAAAGATGCCGATATTTCAAAGTGTTTTCGATATTTATCAGTGAGTAGTAAATACGGTTTAATAAGAACATTTCTTGCTTAAATAATGCAATAAACTAGACAAAAAAAACCTAAAATTATACACGTTTGCCTTGATTTTCAAGATTAATTCTTTTGCGACTGCCTGGTGTTAATTTGTCTGGGGTCCACCTGTAAAAGGAATTCGCCTTGGATGCAATATTAATTAAAAATCATTTTCATGCAAGGCAAATTCATAACAGGTAGACTCGTCTCAATTCGCTTTGGAAAATACCTGATTTCTTTGTCAAAATCAATCGTCAAACACTATATATAAAACAAATACATATGAAAAAGGACATGCAAGGAGCAAAAAATGACCGCCTGAGCGGTCAAGACCACCTGTTATGAATTCGCACACACAGATTGGTTGGTACAAAGTGTCAAAAACTGGAAAATAAAATTTATTTAAAATGCATTTCAGTTTCATCACAATCCATATACTATAGACAAAAATTAGTTGATAACACCAAAAAATCAAATTAAAAAAAATTGTAAAATATACAGCCAAGGCGAAATAGTCAGCTGTGCTTTCAACAACACCCAAGCAAATTCACAACGGGTAGTCGCAAGGCAAATTCATGACAGTTAGACCCGCCTCAATTCGCTTTGAAAAATACCAGCTTTCCTTGTCAAAATCAGTTGCAAGGAAAACGTCAAACACTATACATATATAAATCAAATATAAACAAAATTTGACAAACAAAACAGATCAAAATGCAATGAGATGCAATGAACAAAAAATAATCACCTGAGCTGTCAAGACCACCTGTTATGAATTCGCCTGTTACGGGATAGCCGCAAAAGAATTCTTCAAGGAGAATTCACAACATGTGCCCTCAAGGAAACTGGAGAGCTGGGGTGTAGGATGATGCGATTTGTGTTCATGCTGGTTCAGCATTTTCCAATCGCTTTATCATCGTAACTCATCGCGTAGCAAAGTCGGTTCATCTATCGAAATTTTTGTCCCCAACGAACTGCCACGACAAATCATTTGTGCTTTTGCAGATACGGCTCAAACCGTCGTATCCGAAATACTTCCATTGTCCAGTGGGTTTATTATGTAATTCGATTCGAAAGAAAACATTTTCGAAACACAATGTATAAGCTATACAAATTCGAATGATTTCCGTTTCGAATCGTTCATATTTTTAAGGCGCATTCGGATGCGACTACCCGATTTGAATCTCCCTTGGAATTGTCCTTGAAAAGCAAAGCAAATTGACATAGTATGAATGTAAAAATAGTTTCTATCAAAACAAATAAAAAAAAGTCCACAAAACTTAATTTCAAAACCTTTACAAGAAAATCAACTCACCTGCAAAATGAATTCAAAGCGAATTCACAGTGTGGATTTGCTTTGCAGCCTATGTAAAGTGAATTCGCCTTGATATTCACATGTTGGCCCAAAATATAGACAAAAACCACAAAGTCAAGAGACGAAAATTTCGGAAATGATATAAGATTGTATAATTTTTGTTATTTTAAGAGCACATTTTCAAGTTGTTAGATCAGTTTTAGGCGGGTAAAACGCCTGGTGATCATCGTTTATTTAATATAAAAATTCTATTATGCATTCTGTTCTTGTAAATATATTTTATTAAAATAAAATTCTATCTAATCCGAGATCACTTTTAACAGAGAGTTTTTCTTATTCATCTTTTATTTCAGTTTATATCAACGCACTTATTTGTATCGTGATTTAAAATTACGTGGCGCCATTCTACAATCGGGCCGATTGATAATATTGCCACAAGAGCAGGTGTTCAATAGAGTGGATGGTGTTTGGAATTTATCAAGTGACCAAGGAAATTTGGGCTCCTTTGTGGTTAGCAATATACGGGTAGTTTGGTATGCCGATGCCAATGAAACTTTCAACATAAGTCTACCGTACATGCAAATTGCAAATGTGAGTTAATAAATATGCGTATAGTACCAGCGAAAATTCAAGTGAGTGTTTTCTTTCAGATGCGCATACGAGAATCAAAATATGGTCCCGCTCTTGTAATACAAACCGCTGAAACTGGTGGTGGCTATGTTTTGGGCTTTCGTATTGATCCACCTGAACGTTTAATGGAAATTTTTCAAGAACTAATTTCGTTGCATTCGGTTTATACGGATAATCCGAATTTTGGCATTGTCTATGAAACATCGGAATTGGAGAGTCAAAATGCATCGGCTAATGCTCAGCGGAATGAGATACGCATTGAAGAATTCCAAGAAATCGACGAGCGCCAAGAGAAGGAAATTAACTCAAAACTAAATACTTACTTGGCCGAAGGCAGTTTGTCAGTCGGCGAAGAGAAGGCACCACGAGAGCCAGTCTACTGTAAGGAATTGGGCTTTGCTATGGAACGGATACGTGATGGTTATAAATTGAAAGATTTATGGGATGTTTTGCCGCAACAAATGATATTGGTTGAGGACGAATGAATAATTAATAAATTACTCTAAACTAGTTGGCAAATTTTAACAAGTGTGTCACCCTATTGGTAAAACCGATTAGAGTCCTCTGAATTCAATGGTGTCAGCCGGTTTTTCGAAGTTAGCGCTCTTATTGGAGACTTAAAATGTTGATGCTTAATTACAGAAAATATACTTTTTATAGTTTTGAAACAATTTATAAATTTAAATTTAGCAAATTTGATTGAATATCTACAAATAGGGAGAGTTAGCGTAACTTATTTTTGGCGAAAAAAATTGTTTCCGCGGAAAATGTTTTAAATTTATTTTTCGTGTATTTTGTTTGCCTTGAGAGGTTTTTCGAAAAGTTGCTACTATTCATGGTGAAATATTTCACCATGATACTATTTTAACCAACATTATAAATTGAAAATGCGACAGCTAACTTCGAAAAACGGCAAGAGGGTGCACAGCTTGTTGAAAAAGAAATTGCGAATTTCAACGTAAATTATTGTTAATAATTATTAATTATAATATTCTCTTATTTTTTCGACCTTTTTTTGATAATTATAAAAGATTTCTCCAAGCTTTAGGTCAATTTATATAAAAAATGTGTATTATTTATTTTTTAATTTTTTAAAATATCGATATTTCGCCAATATCTTTGATTGGCTTCTTCAGGAAATTAAAATATTTTTTCATTTTGATTTACATTATTTTAAAATTTTACATTTGAAAAATGCAAATATTGTCAAAATTAGAAATTAAAAATTTAAAAAAAAAACAAAAACAAACAAAAAACGGATATAGTATTTTTTATTTCCTGTTTCCGTTTTTATATAATAAATATCTATAACTTTGTGCAACATTTGCCGTATCTGCCCTAAAATTCATCCTCTGATCTGTTGGAACATTTATAATCCGTAACATTTCTACCGCGTTATCTTCGCATTGCTTTAATTCAGATCATTATCCAAACTTTAATAATATTTCAATTTTAAATACAGAAACTAATTATAAGCGTAGATATTTGCTAGAAATGTTAAGTCACACGGTTAAGTTCGGAATGATTTTAGTATTAGCGTTTTAGAAAAATGTTCTTTGACAGTTTTGAAAGAGGGAGGGAAATAAGGAAAGAAATTAAGAGACTCTGGACACACAGATAGATTTAAAAAGGATTCTAAATCTCTAATTTTACTGCACATTTAGTAAATTTATTATATAAGATTAGAGATGGGATAGTGCGAAACTTTTCGCTCACGCTCATGCACGCTCACGAGAAAAAAAAATTCAGTAACAAGTCACACAAATCGCAAATTGTCATTAAAAATTATCAATTTTGTTTGCGGCAATGAGCCAAAAAAATACAAAAATGGAATACAACTCTCATGTATGTGCCGGTGCTTCAAAGTCTATTTTGAAGATACACGACCGGGTACAGGAGAGGGCGAAGAAGCTCATCGGTGACAGTAGGGTAACCAACTCTATTGACTCACTGGAGTATCGACGCAATGTGGGATGTATTTCACTGTTTTATCGTTACTACAATGGAATGTGCTCTAATGAAATCAGGGAACTTGTTGTTCCCGAAACCCGTTCATTTTTACGAACAACACGTTCTTCGTTAAGAGCGCATCTATTTGTGGTTGATATGCCAGGGGATCGCACTAATTATCACAGAGCAATTTCGTTCTTTAGCCGAACAGTTCGTATGTGGAATAAGCTTTCTGCAGAGGTCTTTCCTTTGGGAAGGTTCAAATCGAGCGTCCACAAACACTACTCCATTTATCCTCCTTCCCATAACCAATTTTCCTAGTTCCGGCACAATGCACTGCATATGTAGGATCCATACCCTGAGTGATGGTCCAAGTTAAAAAAAATGTTCATCCATACCAAGAATGATAGAATACAGATTAAGCATTCACCTATTGAAAATATATTTCTGAGCATCTTCGGCACAGCAGCAGTCAAGCGCAAACACCATCACAAAAACACGCGTATTTTGTTCTGCTTAGCTGCACTTTTAGGCAGGAAACCTCAACTATGTAACGGTGCATTAAGGCAGGTAAGCACATTTAAGATAACAGCATTTTAGACTTACTGTACAAAAAATCGAGCAAAGTTGATTGTTCAGCGTAGTCAAAATTACTGTAAAATAATTAAAAAATTAAAAATGGCAATAAGGCATAAAAAATCACGAAACAAACAACGAACCATCTCCAAAGACTACAAAGCCACCGATGACTGTGAACGTGGCTTAAAGTCCAATTTCAGGCAGGCAAGTCATAGCAACCAGTATTTTTCAGATGTGCAGTAGTGTGCGATTGTATTTATTGTTGGATTGTTTAAGTGACGAAGGCATAGCACAAACTGTTCACTGAACAGTACCGCAATTGACACTGGTGTAAGCTGGGGTACATCACAGCGCCCTTCTTCGTCGGTATTGTAGTCAAAAATTGAACATTTATTTATAACGCAATATTTTTTTTCTTCTTAAATTTGTATTTATTTATTATTATTAGTTATTGGCTCATTAAATTGTTTATAATAATTTAAATTGTTATATTTGTGAAATTTTGTGTCCTTGTGTTTTATATCGTGTTTTACTCCACTTTTACAATTTGCCTTGATATTTCTTTTAATACTTAATCTAAGTTTTTGTTTTCCTTCTATTTCTTTTAAAAGAAAATAATTTAAACATAAAATTAATACCCAAATAAATGTTATAATTTATGTTAAATTCATGGTATTTTTATATGCTACACTTTCTAAATTTAGATAAATAAAACTAAATTAATGTAGTGCATTTTAATAGAAAAACCTAAAAACAACTAAATACAATTAAAAAATTAATTGAGTTAAATTATACATTATTTTTCAATATTATATCACAACACACAGTTTTTTACTTCTTTCTTGTTTCTTATTGATTTCATAGAAAGATTTAGATCTTTTTTTCCTGGTTTTAAGACAAATAATATTTTATTTATAGTTTAAAATATTTTTATGTATCTGAATTTAAATATGTATAGTAAAAAATTAACTTATTAAATAAATTATAGGAAAATATCATTCTTTTGTTTTTATGTAAAATCATTACATATTTTCTTATTTCAATGTATTATTTTCAATTGTTATTACTATTTATTTTTTTATTTGTTTTTCTTTGTATTAAGAAAAGTATATTTTTTAATACATTTTTTTTAAGTTTAAATTTGCGTAAATGTTTGACCATGTTTTGATTATTTTAAATAACTCACATGTATAAACTTTGATTTTATTAATAATATTTTTTTTAAGAGTTTCTTATAAATAATTGAGTTTCTTCTTTTTCTGTAAGTTTAAAATGTAATTTTTTTAGTATAAAAAAGACAACAAGTCCCTATTGGAGATCTCTATACAGTTTTGTCAAAGTATGCAATCGAAATAAATTTCATTTTTAGTTTCTTTGCGGACTTATTGTTTTTATCATTATCTTACGTTAGATATTGGCGTATTTAAGCACGTTTTTTATGAATAAATTAAAGAACGTTTGAATTTAAATATTAAACAAAAGAAAATAAATAAGAACATTAATACATATTTTTACAAATTCGAATGACTTTCCTCCAATCACCGACCACAACATAGGATAGTAGAATAATCGTTTCTCCGTCTATTTCAGGCATCACTCAGGGACCTATTTTTCTTCCTTTCCAATCGAAATACATAATAATCCTCCCTGATTCAACTGCTATCAATAGCTCAGCTGATCGTGAAACAAATTGTCAAACTTTATTCTATTTTATATGTACAAGCATACTATTTTTGACTTGGTTCTCATCTCACTGTCACCATATCTTGGTTGTCCCAATAATATTTTGCAAAAACAAACGAAAATATTTTTATTTGGAGCGTATGGATTGCAATAAAAGTTTTAAATAAATTTTATTTTCCTTTTTTGTCATTTTGTACCAACCAGGCGGTATTTGTTGTAAAATCAACACCCCCTGTGAAATGAATTTGCCTTGAGACATCGGTGAATTTGATTCGCCTATGTCGATTCACCTTGCATTTTGTTTCTCAAACTCGATATTGTCACCTTAAATGTAAACAGACACAACTACACAAATATTCGAAATAGAGTTTTTGATTGATTATGGTTCGTCTTATCAAACTACATGTTCACGGAAAATTTTAGACTCCTACGATAAAAAAAACGGCCCTTTATTAAAGAAATCTAAACGGGAGTAAATACAAGTGCATGTATTTTTTAATGCAAGAAGGTGTAACTGCACACATTCTTGTAAAAAAATAAGTATTGCCTTGTCTTTTTCAAAAATAAACAACTTTTTATATTATAAAAAAATATTAAAAGTATTCCAAAAAATACTTTATTATTATTGACTTTATAACTTTTTTAGCTTGCAATTTTCATGACGATATAAAAATAAAGAAACGAGGATTGCTTTTCCACGGTCAAAGTTACTTTGCAAAGTCTTGTTTGAGGGTGATAAGGGAGAGAAGAAACACTTTGCTGTACTCGTAGTTACTTTCTGCTTCGTTCGTCCGTTTACGAATACTTGTATTTGGTTGCATGAGTGTGTTTGGTTTGCATGTTCATCCAACAAACAAACACAAAACTTTTCAAAGTAAACTTTGCGTGTGTAGAAACGAAACAAAGTTTAAAAGATAATTGAAAAGATGTTGTCAAAGTAAACTTTGATCGCGGAAAAGCAGTCAAGCAAAGTAAACAATAATTTTTACAAATGTGTTCAATTCACAAGCTCGTGTTAATGTCGTATGTATTGTGTAATCGTCTAATTATACAGTAATGTATTTTTGTTGTTGGTAACTTTCATCCAAAAGTGTGTTATAATTATACGTTTGAATTTTATGTGTTTTTTAAATGGTTGTATTGAGGACAGGTATGGAAAAATTCTATTTGTAAAGCTAAGTTCAGACGATATGTTGAATCAGCATATTTATGCTGAAAAATTTCTTAAGTCACTCACATTGCAAAAAACGCGGAATTCCGCCAAAGTTGCAAAATTTAGAAGTAAAATTTTTTAAAACGAGCTACAAATGCAAGGAATGTGGAAAACTCACAAAAAACTACGAAAATGACGAAAATTTTCAAAACCTTCCAATCATTGAGAAAATTAAAATGTTTAATATCATAAGTCGATGAAACAATAAAAAATAGAAAAAGTCACCCACATTGCAAAAACGCGAAATTTCGAAAAAAGTTGCAAATTTTTAAAAAAGCAAGAGAAATTTGTAGCCATGTACCCGCGTAGCCTGCTGTCGTTAATGTGTTTATATCATAATTCATCTCGATTTTGTACTTGGAAAGTTTTGCAATAGCTAGTGATATTTCCTCCGGCGACATCATTTATGTTTATTTTTATTTTTTATTTATATTAATAAATTTTATTGCAAAAATTATAATAATTAAAAATTGTCGTCAAACTCATTAATTTCATAGACTACATTGAATTGACATTTAAAATACAACAAAACGATACAACAAAATTGTCACAAGCACATAAAAAAATCTCGTCTTTTTTTAAAACGATAAGCCATACGACTGAGCTTGTGAATTGAACAATGGTATTTGACTACCGAATTGTTATTTACTACAGAATTGTTTTGCTTTTATATTTGAACATTTTTAAATAAAATTAATGACATTTATATTCTTCAATCGTGGTTAAACATTAGGGTGGTTTACATTTCCGTACAATTCCCAAAGGTGACGATTTTAAACAAAAATCTCTGACGGCAAACATCATGTAGAATATGTACAGGGGTTTTACGAGCTTAAACTAGTTCTGGAATTACATAGTTGTTTTTTCTCTGATGGACTAAACAATATATTTATATATGTATGTATGTACATACATATATTACGTATATGTTTATATAATTTTCCGTTGTCGTTTGTGATTTCTTCTCATCGTTTTTTAATGCGGTATTAAGTCCTTGACCTAATATTACCCCATTTTCATTTGATGTCGGTAGAGCTATTCTATATACAGTAATCTTAAACCAAATTATTGAGTGAAATTAATGTACATATGTACGTATGTATGTATATAGAATAGCTCAACCCAGAACAAATGAAATCCTTGATGTGTTTAAAAACAAATTCAAGGCAAATTCGAGGGGAATTGGTATAAGGTTATGCTCGCACCCAAGGCAAATTCATAACAGGTAGACTCGCCTCAATTCGCTCTGAAAAATACCTGCTTTCTTTGTCAAAATCAACGTTAAACACTATATATAAATCAAACATAAAAAAATTTTGACAAGCAAAACAGATCAAAATGCAAGGTGATGCAAGGAGCAAAAAATAATCAGCTGAACTGTCGAGACTACCTGTTATGAATTTAGCCTTGCCTCTTATTCTGTAACAATTCGCCGACATCACATCAAGTCAATTCCCAAAAATATGCTCTTCGACAAAAGTTGAAAACTTTTAACATTCTCTTACCATTTTCTAGAACTTAGAGAATAGTAATAAATTCCTGTGGACAGTGATTAGGTATGAGATTTTTTCCTGTTGACTTCACGTGACGTCAACAAAAAGTTATGGAATAAAGGGTATTATGATTTGTGTATTCTTGGATGTAGATGACAACCATAATTGTAAACATTAGAGGACAATTAAAAACGAAATAATTTGAAACAAACACAAAGTAAATATGTTAAATATTTACTGAACAGCCATGCAGACTTGCTTCAACACATCTAAAGAAAAGTTCTCTTCTAATAGTAGGTATTAATGAGTCAAAATTTCGTCTAAGTTCTACAATATATATATACTAGATTAGAGCATTATATATTCGTCAGATTCGCAAATTTCAGCTACATTAAACAAAATAGAAAAATAAATATTAAGACATTAAAACTTGCAAATTTCCATTTAAACGTTTTTGTTTTTCCTCTAATAGTCAACATTAATATCACGCAGTGCAGTATTTTGTATCCTTTTTAATTTATAGTTTAAATAATTGGTAGAAATTTATAATAAAACTTACTACGGAATGAGATAAACATGTATTGAATTGGAATTAAATTTTAAATTCATTAAAGTTTAGCCATGTAAGAGATCTTCTTTAATCCACAAACAATTTTTAAAAGAAAAGGAAAAGCAGGATGCAAAATTATTTTTTCGATTTAAATTTTACGAATGTCTGCTGTAGAAGTTGTAACAATCTTACCCTCCTCGACTAAACGCTTCAGTCGAGAACGTGTTAGTGGTGGTGAAAAACATAAAACTGATTTTGAATTCTTGTGGGATTTTCGAGACGGTTTTATCGTATTTTGATTTGTGGGATATTTGAAGAGTATATTTGTTGCATCATCCTGCTTACTAGTCGACAAACGAGCACTTTTGCGTGCTCTTAGCGATAGCGATTTCACTGAAGTTGATGCTGACGAGGAAGAAGTTGTGAGTAACTCATTCATATCTTCCGCCATTTTTCGCTTTCTGGTGTTTTTGCTTGCTGTAGTAACAGATTGCTTTTTATTAATTGCAATAGCCGGCATTGATACACTATTTTGCAACTTTTCTTTGGCCTTTGTGGCAGATAATGCAACCATATTAATTGTTTTAGACTTGGCACGACCTAATTTTCTGCGAGACTTGGATTTTCTTACTGACGGCGTCGACACTTTGGACATATCTGTTTTGTCATTTATCCGTTTTACAATTTCTTTTGTGTCGACTGGATTAGTAGTTGTGGTTGACACAAGTTTATTCAAACTCAAGCGAGTACTGCGAATCTTAGGAAGCACCTGAGATGTTTCCTCCTCCATATGCTGTATTTTATCCGAATTTTGTCTTTTTGACACGTACAATTCCTTGAGGGATTCATCAGAAGATTCGTCTACATATGATCCAACACTTTTAGTAAGGATGTGCTGTCTTTTTGACTGCAGATTAACTAAATTCTTCATTTGAGCTACCAAACACACAAATGCTGATTGATGATTTGGAGTAGTAATCGATGTGGACAAACAAGTTAAACTAAATTAAAAGAAGGCAATTATTAAAATTTATTTAAATACATATAATATTGCTATCTACATTTTAAAAAAAGTATTTTAAAAATGTCTTTAGAACGCTAGAGCAAGTATCCGAACACAAAAAAACACATTTTTTAAATTTCAAGTTTAACACAAAAAGTGTAGTTTACTTTATAAAGAAAATTTATAATCAAATGCAGTGTTTTAGCTCCAATCAAATACAGCAATTATTTACTATACCTTGGCTTTGGTTTATAGATTCCTTGGATTTCTTTATTTTCTTGTTCATTGTCATCATCTTCAACCTCATCCACGTTTATTTTATCATTTTGTGTTCGATTTTGTTGCTGTTTCTTCTTTCTATTAATAACATCACAGTTGGGTTTTAAAACAAAGTCAGTTTTTTTAGTGGCGAGATTTGCTTTGGGAAAACGTAAACAATTTCCACGAGATTTGCTTCCACTGACAATAGAAGTAAAAGTAACTTTTATTTGATATGGATTTTTAGAAAAATACAACTCACCTCTTCCAAGGTGTTTTGGGTACTATACGTATCGGTTTAAAATGGCACATTTCCTTTTGAAGACTATCAGTACTGCTGGCATGTTGTCGCTCCTCCGGATAACGATGAATTACAGTGGGCGCAACCGTATGCAACTTAGATAATGAACATGAATAATGTTTGCTGCGCACCCCTGACGTTGATGATGAAGACTGAGTAACGGATGTTGAGTTACTCGAAGTATTTGATGATGTAGTCGTTGAGACTTTATTTGCATTGTAGGATGTGGATGATGAAGACGAGGTGACATTATTTATGGACGTTGTTGAGTTGTTACAACTGTTTTTTAATTTATTATCGGCTGAAAGTTTGTTAACAATCGCATTTTTGTTGCTGCTATTGCCGGTTGTTGAAATCAAAGCTTTTTGCACAGAATCTTTCAGAGTCTGAATTAAACTTTGCTGTTTTAAAGTCGTGGTACTTGTGGTGGTGGTGGTGGAGTTTTCGCTTCTTAAGGAATGATTTGCTGCTGCTGGTTTAGTCGATGAAATAATTTCTCTGGAAGGTGCTACAGCTTTATTCTGGTTACAAATTTTGTTAGAAACAATACTGTCATTCTTGGGATCTGCATGATAATTAAATGTTGTGCTATGTGTATTTAGAGAATTTTTGGTGGTTACATTGGATGTTGTGTGGTTATTGTTGTTGTTTAACGATTTCGCTGTACCAGAAGTATTGGCATTTGTAGAGTTTAAGTTTGAGGACTTTTTGGTCGTAGAAGTAGCCCCAGCTGTGTTATTGCTGCCACCACCATTACTGCTATTATTGTGTAGTGTACTGTATGATGCTGTCTGTCCCGGTGTTGCAACCAACATGGTGACAATACGTGTAATATTCAAAAACTATGGTTTTTTTTTCAATAGTTTATAATTTACACATATTGTTTGCCTGATGTTCTTTTATTTTTACCTCTGTAAATAAATGAAAATAATAGGTGAAACGCTCACACGATATCAAGATGAAAGATCAATTTTCGTTTTATTTTATTTACGTTTGCCACAAAATTTATTCTAGTTTTATTGAAATTTTGTAAAAAGTTCGTGTAAAAAAATACAGAAAACAGGAACTCCCCCACTTTGCAGATTCCCTCTTGAGAAAATTCACACACATACACATGTTATTTTTGTACACATTGAAACCACTCACTCATACACTAAAAATCATTTATTAAAGCTGCCACATGATTACTATTCCAGGGAATAGTTTATTTTTTATTAAAGCTGTACAATTTATTAATTGTGGTTTGAGCTGATCTATCCAAATGCATTTCATTGGTGCTTATACCAAATCATCAGCAGACCTTAGGCGACGTCTTAGCTGGTTATCTTTACTTAAGACATCAAGTCTTTAGAACGTTTAGCGGCAGCCGATACAATAGGCCAGTCGACGACTTATTTATCAGCCGATTTGAGTCTCATTCCATTAAGTTACTCTTTTTTTACCTTTTAGTCTTGCAAAAATCTATATGCAAAATATCGTATCTTCAAAAACACTGAAATTACTCGGCTCACCTAACTGGTGGTGTGGCTTATGGCAAAGGCTGTTTTATTGGATTATCAAAAGCTAATTGACAACCAAATGAGGGATATTGCACCCCAATGACCTAGTCGAGCACTGGTATTATTGTAATCAAATTGGGTTTGGTGGCTGTTCCGACAAAATTTCCACTATGTGACACCAATAGTTAGTTATTTAAGACCAGCCAGCGCTAGACAAAAACATAGTTTCTACGGTTGCTAAATCTAATGATGGTAATATTTATCGCTTATTTACTATACAAGTTTAAACTAGCAGTTACAATGAAGAAATACATCGAGCACAATTTAGATCCTAACTAATAACTTAAGATAATGTTAAATTTATGTCGCTTCAAGTGTAGCTTTGTTGCTCATTGAAAGTTATGTGGCCTGGATATCAAAGTGTTTAGATATTTTGTGTTTGTTGCAGCAACGGTAGCCTGGTGTTAATTAATTGTAAATAATACTTAATATAGACAACAAAAATTAAAATTTATTACCAGGGTTTCCACGTTCGTGCTGAAGAAACAAAACGGGTCACTGCAACATTTTGCTTTAAAGGTTGCTTGTGTGGTTCCTTTATGCCGGCTACACACGAAGGAACATTAGAAGACCATTAACACTAATTTTGAATACAACCAAGATTTATTTTGAAACTAGTATTCTCTCAATTTTTTATACATACTTCACTTTTATTATAAATTTTTTATTGTCATTTAATTTTGTAAAGCCTATTTTTATTGAATAAACAACAGTAAGAAACCTGGCTTCCTTTTTTGTAATACATATGATGGAACCAACAACGAAACATCAGTTCTTTGGGTAGGCTAAACAACGTCGTCCCTTTTTTATTTTCTTTACTCCATACAAAGAAATGAGACAGCATAAACATAGTTTTTATATTTGATTAAACCAAAAAGAAACATGAATTTAAACACGAAACATTGAATACATGGAAAATCAAGTGAAACATTATCATGTTTCTAATAAGGTTCCTTCTTGAGAAGCAGGTATTGGAGTTTTGTTAAAGTACGATCACACTTGCCAAATATTTGCCGAAAAAACGTGACCAACAAACTAATTTGCATTTTCTTTAATTCCAATGTTTTTAAATATGGGTTAGCATTTATTAAAAATAATATAAAAATAGCATTTTCTGGTATAATTGACTTTATTGTGTGATTTACAATAATAAATTATATGAAGAGTTTTTACGGATAATTTATAGCTACTCACACACTAGCAACAATCGATGTGAGAGGAGCAAAAAGTGTGTTTCGGGACCATTATATTGTAGCCTACATTTAAAAATATATAATTGCCTAAAATCGTCCTATTATTGTAGTATATAAATACATGTGTATGAATATCTTGTTAGAAAAGCTCTTAATATATATTCTCGAAAAGTATAGTTCCAAAAATCTGAACTTTTAATGCTAGGTAGCCTAGTAGCACATATATTATTTTTATTAATTGATTTGAAAAACTTCGCTACACTAAACTTTTGCCACACATTCTTTTAAAATACATTTTATTAAGTTTTACGTACAGATTTACCTAATTTAAGTGTATTTTAGGAATTTTGAAACAAGACTTTTGGTTGATGAATTCTCAAATATCTGGCATCACTAACAGTTTAATTTTTTTAAAACATTTTAATTTTGTACGACCCTTTTACATGAATGCCGGAACCGGTTTCGTTTTTCAGAAATATGTATTACACTTACATCTCAATAAGAACCCTTCAACAATTTTATAAACTTTAGAGCAAATTATATTAAACAAAATACTCACTTCATTTATTGCAATTTTATTTAATATGGATTTATTGATATCTTCTTTATATTATTCTGTTACTCTATTTTACTAAAACACTACTACACACACAGTTTTTCTCATTGGTACTTTTTGCTTCGTCTTTTACTACTACAACTTTGTGACTTTTACGTTTATTCTTGTTCTTCTTTGTTTTCATTAAAAAAACGTTTGTGCATAATTTTTATTTCACTATATTTTACCTTAATAATTAGGTCCTTTTATAAACTTTATATGTTATTCAAAGCTAAAGTGTTGAACTACGAAGTAAACATAATTTTCAATTTTATATTTTGTTAAAAACACAGCTTAGATTGATTTGCAAAAAATTCCAAGTAGAAGAGAATCTTATTGTGCTTTCTGCTCTTTGCTTTAAAATTTTCTTTGGTTAAATTTTGGTATAACAGCTGTTCATAGCTGCCAGACAAAATTGGTACGGTACAATCGAGGTTATGTTAGGTTTGCAAGTCTGGCAAGAAATACAAATTTCTTAAATCTCGCTGTTCCAATGTTAATTTTGATATATATTTATTGATATATGATTTTCATATGTATGTATAGTAAATTAATTTATTTAACTGCGTATAGATCTTAATTCTAAGCCAGTTGTACACGAAATTACAACGCGAACTATTACCACCAAAAAGATCATTGGTTACGATATGGTCTGGCAACTTTTAGTTTGATGACAAATATACGGCACAACTGCAATAGTGGTGAAATTCTCAACCTCAACCTTAATTCACCAATTTCATAGATGTTTGCATGATGCAACAGACCAGGCAACCCTGTTACGAAAGCAAACCTTTATGTTCTCTTACTGTCAAACAAATTCCATATTAAATATAGTTTTTTCGACATCGAGCTTGTCACCCAGGATATGTAGCACAAGAAATCAGATGCTTTGACGGTTTTATCTTCATTATAATATGGTGTCTGTCTGTCGCTTATTTGAAACTAACCAACGTCATATGCAAGGAATACTTAACCAGGTGGGATATTTTTAAATAAAGAAATGTCAAAATAATGATATACATTTGGTTTGTATTGCAATATTCGTAGCTCTAATCCTGACACTTCATACTAAGTTTGCCTTGGTACATGTCTTGGTTAATTAACATATAATATGAAGTATTAGCAATAAAATAGAAATTTGGCACCAAAAGAGACCAAATATCGCCAAATATGTGTAATCGCCAACATTGCAGGTGAAGTTACAAGGCACATACCTTGAAACAATAATACTTAGGCCAAGGCATATTGATTGTAAGGTACACTCACTTCGTTAGTTAATTAGCAGTTGAACTCTTCTGAATTGTTAAATTTTGTTCACAGTCGCAATATAGACTATGTGAGAAAAATTTCAATATATGAAAAAAGAATATAAAAGAGAAGGGAAAAGTTATTGAAAATTAATTGAGTAAAGCTTGAATTGAAAAATTATGAGAACAAGCAAAAACAAAATGTCTGCTTTTTTTGTTGTTGTAGAAACAAGCGTACTTGAATAAATAAACTTTGAGTTCATCTTCATTTATTGTAAAAAGTTAAAGAAGATTATATGTCTGGAGTGAGCAAAAAATATTGCCAGTTAGATATTGAAATTTATGTGGTGTTGATTGTTTGGTAAAGTGAACAGACCAGTATGCTATAATTTTCCTTTACACTCCTAAATAATAAGAATGGCAGCATAGGAAAAACGCTGTTATCTTAAAAGCACATTTAAATAAGCAATACAAATAATTTATTCATTTGATTTTGGAACTTCTTTTGTAACACTTTTCTTTTGTATATAAAGCAAACATGTTTTGATAATTTTTTGTTTCAAAATGGTTTATGCGAATAACTTTTGAATTTGATTGCAAATTTATGTACTTGCATACTTAAGAATGTACATAGTATGTACATACATACACATGTACATACAATATTATTAATTAAATCTCATTAAGATTTAACGAATTAAATTTAAAAATCTATGTAAGTAAAAATTTTGCACATACATACATACATACTTATGTATTTACATACACATGTATGGTAAAAATTTAAAATTTGTTTGTCAGAACAGTACAATATATAGCGGAGAGCTTTTCACAGTTCCCATAGTCTTCGATTATGGTCATTATTATTAGCTCTGCTCAGTAGTTAGAGGGTTCATACTGGAGATTAGAGTTTATATTACTGCATGATTCAAATTGAAGATTAGTCCATCCACTATATTGGAGATTAATTTCACAAAATTTTCAAGATTGTGTTGTAAAACGAATATACATACGTTATTTGTTATGGTGCCATGAAGTACTCGTAATGCGAATCAGAGGTCTGTATACATACATATCCATACATACATATGGAAAAAATTACATACATGCATATGTATGTATGTATATATACATATGTACATATCCTTTAACGTCGGAAGTAAATCGCAATCAACCACAATTTCCAATCATAAAGAATGTAGTTAGTTGCATTTGCAATTAAAACAAAATTTAATGAGATAAAATAAACAAAAACCGCAACTATAATTATTATTTGTGGCTTTAAATTTTTTCATAAATAAAATTTTTAATAGAAATTCGATCAGATGGAGAGAGAGACAACTAATCCATTAAGTGATTTTTATAATGAATTTACTGCCCAAAAGTATGCTCTTAATTTTAACATTTGAATATAATTTATTACAGTTTGAAACACCACAAAATGCGGAATTATCCGCCCTGCCATAGACACCGATTCCGATCAAAAGTAATTTTATTAACGTAAATTTCCTTTTCAGAAAATTATAACGGCCAAACACTTTTTCTACTTACTTTATATGTATGCAGTAAATAAAATTACTTTTGAGAGGAAAAAATACATAAGTACAGTAAAACCTCCATAGTACGGACAGATATAGTTTCAGCTACTGTCCGGATTAGTGGATCGTACGGACTACAGTTAAAATATAAACGCAATACATAAATGTACATATATATGATTTATTTTTATGACCGAAAAGAAACTAAGAATTCATTTGAATATAATTTATTTACAGAAAACATAAAGAAACATACTAAAAGTGACGCAAATATACATTTTGAAAAATATTTTTATGTAATATGTCGGCTCTAGTTTTAAATCATTTTAAAAATAAAATATCCTTATCTGTCGCTTTGGTTTGTTCAGCCCATAAAATAGTTTTTGAAAGCAGTTCGTCACGCATATTTTACTGAGAAAAAAGAACACTGTACTGTATATGCATTATAAGGTTTGCATGTTAATGAAAAAGTCAAAACGAGCTTTGAATGTCAAGAAAAATAATTAGAGTAAACATTTACGTATACGGGAAACATTTTTTTCTAGCAAACATTTGTTTGAAATACAGTTTGAATTTCAGTAAATGTTTTTTTTCGATTCAGTAAACGCTACAGTTTGATCTCTACACTAAAGCAATATCAATATAAATTTTTTCCCTTAAAATGAGTTGTCAGCTTTTATAATATTCTTTTGTAGGTCCGTATTCAATTGATTTTCTTTTACTGATTCTGAAATGGAAAAAATGTGAGACTATATGAAGTCATTCGTTTAATTTTTGTCTGTGGGACGCAGCATTGTGCGTTGGTTGGCAGGTCCAAGTATTAGTGCAACTTAAGAAATTATTTATTTTCTGGTTTATTTTATAGTGCAAACACACATGCATACATACTACATACGGTTAAAACAAACATTATCGAGTGGAAGATTGTCCACCTGAAGGGTGGAGAGTTATGTGAAAGCATCCGGGAAAGTCCTATAAGTTTATAGCTGAAGCACTTAGACGATCCACTAATTTTGTTGTAAATGTTCTTTAGCCCCGAAAAACAACAGAAAATCATGTTGCAGTGAAAAAGCCAGCAATTTTACAAATGTATGCATACCAAATGCTGGCGAAGTGAGATCCTTTTATGTCTCCTAAGATACACGAGCGGCGACGTCTGAGTTAGGTTAATCTTCCGGGTCGGATAGCTCGTAAGATTACGCTGTTGAAAAAACTCAATCTACAGAAGAGGAAACATTTTGAAAATCGACATAGAACGTCAAGTGGGCCCAGGGGTAATTGCATAAATTACTCTGGAGTGGTGAAACCAAAATAAATTTGTTTTCAAATGAAGCTGGTCGGAATGTTAGAAGAATTGAAATCACGTTTCCTTAAAAAATCAACAATATTTCAAAACGTTTTTCCTATAACACCCATTTACTTGAGAAAGTGAAAGTTCATTTTAAAAATGTCGTGAAATCGAAGAGTGGCAAAAATTGCTATACTCCTACTTTGATGAGTTAAGTCACGGTTCACACTATGAAATTTTCTTTCTGAAAGTGTTAGTTTGTACGAGTAAGGGGTGAGAAGATTGGGAAGGGGTACACTCTTATTCGTAACTGTCAAACTTAAAATGGCTGCTGCTTTATTTTTGATTTTCTTTTACTTTTCTTTTCTTTCATGATGGTGAGAGCAAAAATTTGTGTACAAAAAAAAAAAGAATGTGAAGATAAACATGCAAAAATTTTGAATTTCATTACAAAGAATTTCAATGTGTAGACATTAATGAAAGTTCAAAAGAGAATTAGAGAAAATTTCAAAAAGAAAACTTTCATAGTCTGAACCGCGACTTGTATCGAGTATAAAATTGTTTTAACTTTCGCTATCTAACTTGGTAGTCACACGATCAAATATTCATTCAAATTTTTAATTCTCTCTCACTTTTTTTACTAATACACTCACACTTTTAAAATTTGACGAGAATTTGCTTACAAATTTTCACTCAATATAGTGTTTCAAATTACAGTCAAGAAAACAGCTGTTTGCACTTTTTTTCATTCAAATTTTCAATTTATGGCATATTGCGAAAAAAAAAATTACATTAAATTTGCGTGCAGCCTACGTCACAACTTTCAATTTTTGTGAATGTTGACAAGCAGTATGTATAAAAATCTTGAATGAGAATTGAAAAAGTAATTTGATGGTGTAACTGCAGCGTAAGGAAGTTAATGTTATAAATTTGGGCGTTCGTTAAATAGGATTTTTCTTAAAGTGAGATGCGTTATAGCGAGCTTTGTCTGTAGTGCATTTCTCTGTACGAACACTTAATAAATATTTATTTTAAAATAAATGATCATTATTTAGTGATTATGACTTTTTCGTTAAAATATTTAAGATGTCTGACCTTAGCTTCAGTTAATTAAAATCCATTAAATATGCTAGATAAAATTTTTATGAAAACTATTTGCTTTAGAATACATTTTTAAGTATTTGAACAAAGTTTTGTGCTTCGAAATAGAAGAAATTTTAAAACTTATCACATGAAATAGCAATAACACTTTTGTTAAGGAAAAATTACCTTCATATAGCAAAATATTGTCTACTGAATTGAATTACATACTTTGTACTCGTATGCACCTTTTGCTCTAACAGTGAGCACTTTATCACTTGTATTGCTTTTTGTTTATTTATTTTTTATCATTTCTATAACTCATTTTCGTTTATCTCTTCCTACTCGGTTGGACTTTTTGTGGTTTAGCCACATCAAGTGATATAAACAAGAGCTTGTTTGCTCTTGAAAGAGATATTATTTATTAAATGTTGGTACTAATAGAGAACAAAAGGTTCAGATTAGTTTCCTAAAAAGTACCAGCTGAAGAACTATTCATGGAAAGTAATCCTTGATGTTTATTGCTTTCCCTACATTCTTATATTTTAATCATACATAACTATATTCGTGATCAAAAAGTCCTTGTTTAAATTATAATATGATAAAGGGTGTCTCAGAAGAATGAACTTTTTCATTTTAAAATAAAAACATGTATTTTTTTAGATAATTGTGATTTTTTTATTGGATTGTAAAAAAGACATGTTCCGATTAAGTATGAAATACAATATCCGTCAAATGGCCCGAACGGCTCTGATGACAGGCCACCGCCCTTTTCGTGAAATTTTCCATGACTTTTTCACGGAGATGTGGCTGTATCTCATCGATGACGCTTTGGATCTCGAATTCGAGCTCAAGAATTATTTCTGATTTATTGACATAAGATCGAGACTTCACAAAACACATAAGAAAACAATCAGACGGCGTTAAGTCGCAAGATCTTGGCAGCCAGTTAACATCAGCATTTCTGGAAATCGTTGCTGAAATATATGTATCAGTTTTTTCATGCGCGGTGTGTCAGATGGCGCTGTCTTGCTGGAATCACATGACGACAAGATCCATGCCGTCCAGTTGAGGCCACAACAACTCCATTATTATGTTCCTGTAACGATTGCCATTTACAGTCACTGCAATTTCGGATTCATTTTATTAAAAAAATAAACCTCAATTACGCCACCTGACCAAAATCCGCACCAGACAGTTGCTCGTTGTGATTGGATTTGTTTCTCATGGATTGCATGCGGATTTTCTTAGCCCCAAATTTTACAATTTCATGAATTCACGAAGCCATTCAGATGGAAATGCGCTGCTTTATCGGAGAATATGACTATTTTCGAAAAATTGGCATTGACTTTGTAAAAAGTTTTTACAATTATAACGATTTGTTTTTTCGCAAAGCTCCCAATTTTTAATAATCGGAATAAACATGTGTTACAGCTGCCAGATTTCAGAGTTGCCACTTGTGGTCTGTGCATATGTAACTCAACCATATTATGATTGGACAATAACCATATAATTAAAGCACAGGATGTTGCGGTTAGTTTATGCTTGCCTCAACCATGTTTTTTATATCCATGTATGCTGATGATATACAGCTTTCCATACCATTTACAAAAACTTCCAAAAGCCACAACGATTCTTACAGGATCATACGAACCTGCCTGCCTGTTAGAAAACTAATTAAACAAAATGACAGCAAAGAAAATGATCTCATATAACATTTACTTACATTTAACGAAATGAGGTCTGAATAACTGAAGAGATCTATAGAATCTTTTCTGCAGTCTTTTAAGTAGCTAAAAATTAAGCGAATTATATAATTCATTGGAAGAGCTACATGTTGCCAGAGCTAGACATTCACAAAACACAAAATCAAGAATTTTTTCTTCTCTTTCAAATGATCGATAGTATTTTTTAATATACTAGAAAAGTACCCTTTGCTTTACTCCAAGCTAATAAGTACTAAATAAACTAGAAGGATGTAATTACCATTGCTGTTTAACAAACTTATTGAAAAGCTCTAATGTTAATCTGCCAACCCGTCCATGATTTTGTTTCATCCTTTCTTAATACTTGTTACGAATAATGAAGAAAAAAAAAACAAATCAACTCAACTCTCAGGCATCCTTTTGTTTGTTTCGTTTGTTTGCCAAAATGTTTGGAGTATTACACAAAGATGGCGCCTGCTGTGTAGAAAATTGATCGAAGTATTCCCTGCCGTTTGAACTATGATGCGATATGTCATCATATATCGTTCGTTCGTATGTTTGTACGTGTACGACGTACACATTTCTTTGTTAAAGTCTGGGGGTTTTAAACCATTATCTCATGTCCAGTTATTTACTTGTAGATGTTCAGTTGGTTTTATGGTTGGATTGTTGAAGGTGGTTTTTTATGTTGCACATTGCCCCTTTGTTGTTGTTGTTGTTGTCGTTGTTGTTGTTCTTGTTTTTGTTGCTGTTGCTGCTGCAGTTGTACACCCAATTCTCTTTTTACACGATAGATACGTTCCCAATAAATTCGTGTAAAAAAAATTCGTGTAAAAAAAGATACTAGCCAAAGATGAAAATAGTAGATTGGTTCCAGACCTAAAAAATAACGTAAAAGTACAATAAACAACAATAAAAAATTTTTGTTAAAGTTTACTTGAGAATTTATTTAACGTGCTTACACATTTAATATCTTAAATACATATAAATACATACATATGTATATTATAAAAAAAAATAATGATTTGGAAAAAAGAAAATAATATCAGAAATTCATTAATATAAAAAAGGAAAACTAATATAAACATAAACAACTTTTATTTGCTGTCACTTTCCGACAATAATCGTTTACGTTTGCGTAAGGCTGCAATATCACTGCTCTCACTAGATCTATTTTGTTCATCATTTTGGGAAATTATGTCTCTATTATTATCAGTATTTTTGATTGTTGATAAGTCATTAGTTTTAGGAATGAAATCAGTTATTAAAGATTGTGTTTGAATGCGTGATAAACCTTTATAAAGTTCCCTGTAAGATGACGTTAATAATTTCAGTTCACGTTGAAATTTCGCAGCTCGTTCCTTATCAGGATCATGTTTTTCAAAATGATTACCTAAATTCCTTGCAATATCAAGACCTTCTTTAATTAGAGTTGCATTTAAAACTGGAATATCCTCTTCGTCATTATCGCTTTGTGCGTTGTTATGATGAGTCTCAATGCTAAGGTCTATAATTTCATTTTCACTCAAGCTTTGATCAACTAACAATTCCTCTATATCTGCAGATGACAGGTCATCGAAACCATCTCCACCAATTGTATGTGCCAATGTTATGATGTCAGCAAATTCATCGTTATTATGGATGTCAGGATCTTTGCTTTTGACACAATCTGGCCAAATATTTTTCCAACATGAGTTCAAAGTTGATGGCTTTAATTCAGCTAACGCTTTCCCAACATGGTTAACGCAGTCCATAATAGAAAATTGTTTCCAAACATCAATGACTGTTAATTCCTCATTTTGATCTAGTTTGTCTAGCACGTATTGGAATGAACGTTTTTGTAGTACGTTTTAAATGTAGCAATTATTCCTTGGTCTAACGGTTGTATTAAGGATGTAGTATTGGGCGGTAGGAAACAAAGTTGAACATTTGGGTGCTCCACAACCGTATGGCCAGGTGCATTGTCTATAATTAAAAGAACTTTAAATTCTAAACATTTTGCGTTCATGTAGCGTCTAACTTCTGGGATGAAGTACTTCTGAAACCATTCTGTAAAGATTGCACTGGTCACCCAGGCCTTTTTGTTTGCCATCCAGTGAATTGGCAATTTATTGTAATCAATACCTTTCATAGAACGTGGTTTTAAAGCACGATTTACTAGCAGCGGTTTTAACATTCGTTCTCCTGACGCATTGGAACAAAACAATAGTGTAATACGGTCCTTTGCTACTTTAAAACCACCGGCAGTTTTCTGTGATTTTGCAACATAAGTTCTGCTGGGCATTTTTTTCCAAAAAAGACCAGTTTCATCTGCATTCCAAACTTGATCTGGGGTGTATCCTCCCTCTTCAATAATTTTTAAAAGTTTTTAAGGAAACTCTTTAGCAGCCAATTCATCTGCAGATGCAGTTTCTCCCTTAATTTTTATATTGTGGAGAGCATGTCTTTTAAGAAAACCTGTCATCCAACCTGTACTTGCTGAAAATTCAGGTTGTTTTGACTGAGATGAAGTGCTTGGCTCTATTTCTTTAATATGTTTATAGATTCTTAATGCTGTTTGCTTGATAGTCATTCCGTCTACTGGTATTCTTTTTTGTGATTTATCTTCAATCCATATTACCAAAGCTTTTTCCATCTTCTCTTTGACAACATCTCTTATATATGACGATGATTTAGCACTTATTTTTGTTCCAGAACATACAGATTTTCTAATCGCAGTTTCATTTTTCTTAATCGTTCTTATGGTAGCTTCATGAATACCAAAATGGTTTCCTACAGCCGTTGCACCTTGTCCTGTTGCAAGTTGATCTAAAATTTTAATTTTAGTATCAAGACTAATGGCTTTCCTCTTATTTATTACAGGTGATTTATGTGACATTGTGACCGGGCTACCAATATACAATAGTTAAGAAATAGTTATAATTAAACACAATTCTTATTTTCAATTATAATTAATAATGCAGCGATTTGGAAATTATTTAAAACTTACCTGTTATTGAGTTGATAAATTTGTACGAGCACTAACTTTACAGCAATTAAACGTCTTTTCTTTTCTATTCTCAAAACCATACTAATTTGCGTACATAATACATTGCATTTTTACTTTATGTTTAATTCGGGGAATCCCACTCAAAGACAAAATACATACGCATAAATATAATCGACATAAACGGGATGCCATACCGTTAAATTAATTGAAATGTGTAATTTGTGAGCAGTGAGAATAAAAAAAAATCATAGAACATAAAAAATAAAAATTTATAAAAAGAATTTGTAGAATATTTAAAATCGTGTTAAAACAAAACAATTCGTGTAAAAAGAGAAAAATGTTAACTTTTTAACTCGTGTTAAATGAAAATTCGTGTAAAAATAATTCGTGTAAAAAGAGAATTAGGTGTATTTGTATATGCTGTTTTAATGCATTTTTCATAATCATGTAGTTGTTTGTCATTGATTATGTTGACCAGTGGTCGTTTAGTACATTCGTACATACATTTTTTTGGTAGCGCCATTCATATTTAAAGTTTAAATATAAATTTATTTCAATGTTATTTGTTTTTGTTTTGTTTTCAATGCTATAAAATGCTACAATATCTGCCAGCTACTTGTGAGAGATTGCGTAAAAGAAAAGATACTAAATTATATTTATAAATAAAGTGAACTTTAGTAAAAATTGCTCACACTGCTTTTGTAGTTTGAAAACTGATGTTTCAGAGCACTTTTTTTAAGTAGAAAATTCATATAAAATCCTGCAAACTAATATGTGTATATGTATGTTAGTATATACTAAATAGTTGCATAAAATAAACCCATCTTGACATAGAATTCAAAAAATAAAATTAACTTCTATTAAAAAAATATGGGAAACGTTTGATATTGTAGGCCATCGCTGCAAATTCCGGCTAATTTCAAGCTCAACGTGCTCGAAAATCTATAGATTTTTGAAGTCCTAAGTCTAAATAATAAATAATTCTTTTTGTTGTAATTAAACAAATAATTCTCGCAAAAATTAAACGACTCCAAAACAAACGGACAAACGGACATTTGATCCGAATTAAAAAAAATTAGAGAACGGAAAGTAGTTCCTTCCAAATAAAGCATAAAAAGGGAGCATTCCCTTTACAAATGGCGAAAGGAAAACATTAAAAAATATATATCTTTCTCTTTCTTATGTATACAATTTTTGTGGCACAGTGTTTGTATTTGAACTCCTCCGAAACAGCTTTACCGATTTTAATAAGAATTTTTCATGTAAATTTAGCAGGTATGAGAATAGTATATCGTCGGTCACAGGTTAACAACTCTTAACTCGCAAAAAATCGAATCGGATTTTTGATGCCAAAAGTCTGTGTTTGTCCTTCTGCATGTTAGTACGTTTCATTTATATTTTTTAAAAATTTCCTTCCCTACTTCTCCTACTAATTTTGGTTTTTTTATTTACTTCCAACACGGTTTAGTAAATGAGTAATAAGGTTTTTTTGTCTCCTGAACAGTACAGAAAAACCTGTGACCGACGATATTTCATATCGAATTTTGGTCTGGGGCGGAGGGCAAAAATGTTCACTAAACAAAAC
This sequence comes from Gymnocheta viridis, assembly GCA_956483585.1. Lineage (NCBI taxonomy): Eukaryota > Metazoa > Arthropoda > Insecta > Diptera > Tachinidae > Gymnocheta > Gymnocheta viridis. The sequence goes on along the minus strand of OY101442.1, from coordinate 27,002,377 downwards.
TACATTTTTCAACGGATTTTGCTTAAATTTGAAACATGTAACATAGACAAGGCCATATAATACTTTTCGATGAACCGCACTTCTACGCCCACTTCTTTCATATATCTAAAATTCTTAATCACCCTAATTCGTTCATTATAAAAATTTCGATCTTATGTATAGATTCCCTTTAAGATTGTTCTCCTACCCCCGAGAATTGGCCAAGTACAAGTTTAATTGACCACTCATTCTTCTATGATTACCTTTACATACACTTTTGTCAAAATATTTGAAATTGGTATAAGTCGCAAATCTATGGTTGGTTTGTATGTTCGGTATATAAAACACCATTTCTGAATGGAGTACATATAATGTACGTAACCTGGGCAAGGCAGTAAAATACGTTTTAATGGACCATGCTCAATTCTAACCACTAGAAATAAGTTATATGGCAAAACAACATTTGCCGGGTCACCTAGTTTCTATATAAAATAATTAATAACCTTCTCCTTTTTAAGACGATGAAATTTGTTTTTTTTTTGAATTTTTTCACAATTGTAAATCTCGAATGGATGAAGCGAGTTTAACTTTTTTTGTGATCAAGACCTGATTAGCTTAAGCTTAATTAATTATAATTTAAAATTCTCAAAATGTATCAGAACGAATCGGTTCGTATTCAAACAACATATTATTTAGAATGTTAGAAACTTTGCTGCGATCGGTTCAGCTATTCAGAGGAATAATTACATACACATGACCATCCAGCCATATGGATATTATCGCAAAAATAGTCTGAAAAGCTTTCTATGACTTCGAAACATCGAGACCTGATCAAAATCAGATTTTCTAAAATCTGGGCGAATTCAGTAATTTCCCATATTTTGATGATAAAAAGTAAAAAAAGAACTACCGATAAGATTTGATGGGCATGAATGTAATGAAGATGATGATGTTTCTTTATTCTGCTGCTGGATAGTGAATTGTGCTTATTTATAATACGCAACGTAGACACGCACCTTCAGGTAGTGATTTGTTGTTAGTTCTATTTTCTTATTCAAATAATTTGTATTCTAAGAATTTCATTCGAAAAATTCATCATTAAATTTTCACAAATAATGTGATTAGAATAATTTTAATCGAATAATTTTTATTCGAATAATTGTTAATCGAAATTTTTTTTATTATTTTTATTTGACTAATTTCATTTAAAAAATCGTATTAAAATTTTTTAATTAAACAACTTTGAACAATCAATTTTTATTTTAATATTTCTATTAGAACATTTTTTTATTCAAATAGAGGTTACTTTTATTAGACTGACGGGCAGCCAGATTAAATACATACATATGTATATGTTTTGCAAAAAAAGAATAATAGAAACCTTGATTTTTTCGGCTCCACAACAATTTGCTGCAATAAATATGTACAAATATTAAAATAAATTTTTCATAACTTTGTATAAACTTTTGTTTACAGGTGGTGTGAAAAATTACATTAATAGTTTTAAATACCAATCATAAATCATTAACGTTCAAAAAATGTATTTCCTCTTAATATTAAATTGTTGGAGGGGCATTTAATTTGTATAAATTTATTTTATTGTTCGAGTATCTTTCGCTTGTAATCACAAAAACAAAACTTTACAAATTTCTATTAAAAAAAAATGTTTTATATTTTTTGTTCATTTTTTTATTATAAAGTGTAACATTGATTAAGTATTATTTAGTATTTTTTAATGATTCGAAAACTTAATTTATTTTTCAATTGATGAGTTTTTTTTTTCAATCAAAAATTTAAATTGTAAAATTACGAATAAAAAGAAGACTGAAGTCATTAGTAGATTAATAACTATTCAATGAAATTTAAGGGAATTGGTTGTTGCTTTTGGAGTTTTATGCTGTTACTATTGTTAAAACCGTAGGCGCGGCACAGTGGGACACTTGGTGCTAGTATTCAACACCAGTGCATACACAGCCAGACAGACAGCCAGACAGACGGACAATTATATAAATTTATAATAAATGATATTTTCAATATCATTTTTGTTTTAGGTTTTATTTTTTATTTTTCTTTAAGTAAATGTGAGTGTGTTTTTTATTTCATTATTATTTATTTTGTTTTATAGGGGTTTTCAATTTTCTGCTTCAAGATTTTCAAGTTTCAATATGTTGAGTTTTGAAAGAATTTGAGAAAAGAATAAAAATGTTATTAAATGTTTTGTTTTCATTATTATTGTTTCATTTGTTGTTTGGTTGGTTGTTTTGTTGTACAAGTAAATATGTCGTTTTATTTTCAGGTGTCTTCTTTTCTCGTATCATCTGTTTTATACACAAATTTTAAACAATTATTTTTCTATTATGCGAATAGTTTTTTTATATTATTCTTCTTCTATTGTTTTTAGTGAATTTTTTACTGTGTCCATTGACCTGAACTTTGCCTAGAGCACTACCGTGCGCCTAGATTATTACCTTTCAGAAAACTAATTTTAATTGTAGTCATTTGTAGATAATTCACTTTCAGCAAGACCCTGGGCGTTTTTGCGGACAAGCTAAAAAAGTTTGAACTGTTTGTGTTTCTTTAAAAAAATTTATGTATATGGTTGTATATCCTTTCGCCTGATTCGTAACTTTTGCAGTAGCCAAGTTATAACAACATGAAATACATCCGATTGTATTAAATTACGTCAATTGGAAAGATTAAAATAAAATAATTAAGCGCATACAACTTGCATCCGAGTCAGATAAATAAGTATTTTCCAATCCAATTGTAAAATTAATTCTACACTAGAAGCAAAGAATAAAACAAAAAGGAATAAAATTTGATTTGTATGGCTCCATAATGTATCATATTGTTATTTTAGTTTCTATTTTGAATTTTTTTCTATTTTCTGCGGATTTTTGTTTCCTTGATTTTTGTCAATTTGTTCTTTTTTATTCTTTCAAAAGTAAAATGTGGAAATGTAAAGTGTTTCTGAAAGTGCAAGTATATTAACCGTATGTCTTCTGTTTTAAAAATAAAAATTATTGTATTATATTTGACAATAATTATAAGAAGGATCTAATGAAAAAGAGTGCAGCTAAAAAATTAGAAATTGCTTCCTTCAAAATTCATAAAGGCAGGGACTTCCGCAATGTCTTTTATAATAAAAAAACTGGAATAAATTAGTTAATTGTATTATTTTACCAGTTAAAGTGCTAAATAAAAATAATAATAAAATTGATAAAAAATACAGGGTGTCCGCCGGGAAGGTATACTACTTTGTTTTGCCGCCATTTTGGTAAACATTAGTCTTGACAGTTCATATTTGGCAATTCGATGTTGTTGTCAGGAGCTTGGTCTTCAAAGAGCAACTTTGGCCACAATTTTGCACAAGGGTTTGCATTTGTTACTATTTAAGATTTAGTTGATACAAGAACTTCTTCAACAAGATCATTTACGCCACCGTTCATATCCCAATAGGATGTTGCAGCTCGCCTATGACAACCCTGATTTTCATGAAAAAATCATAATGAGTGACGATGCACATTTTCATTTGAATGGATATGTGAATAAACAGAATAGTCGGTTCTGGGCAATGGAAAACCCTCAAATTTTTCATCAGTCACCTTTGTTTGCATCCATTAAAAGTGACAGTCTGGTGTGCAATTTGGTCAGGAGGAATCATTGAAAAAGAAAATGTCGTAACGGTGAGTGTGAATGGGGAGCGATATCGTGATACGATTGAAAACTTTTTAACACCAGAACTGCATGCTTTGGGCTTGATTAACATGTGGTATTAACAAGACGGTGCCATATTGCATACATCCAGAATTACAATGGAATTACTTTCCACAACAATTTATTTCAAGAAATGGTGATGTTGATTGGCCTCAACGGTCGCCTGATTTGACTGCTCCGGACTTCTTTTTGTGGGGTATCTGAAAAGCAAAGTTTATGCAAACAAACCAGAAATGCTTGAGCAACTCAAACAAAATATTCGTAATGAAATTAATGAAATACCCCGTGAAATGTGTGAGAATGTAATGAAAAATGTGATCAAAAGGGACGCATTTGTGAGGCTAACAGAGGCGGACATTTATCTGATATTGTATTCCATACATAATTGCCGACATTAAATAAAACATTTATCAATATAAGATCTATTCTCAAAAATTATAAACAAACAAAGTAGTATACCTTCCCGGCGGACACCCTGTATCTGAAGAAAAATGACATTGGATTTCTAGTTTATTTAAGTATTTGATAGTTTAAACCCATCCCATGATCGATTCTAATCGGATCCATCTAATATTAATATAATGTCTGCTACTAAAGACTAATTGCATTGAGGCACATCTTAATACCTTCCGAATCACCATAATAATTGGAGGCATCCCACATTCGCTTACAATGTCGGTAGTGTTGGATCCATGCAAAGGCCTAAGCCATCGCTGTGTAAGTGTAAGTAGGATTTGGATACAGACTTTGGCCGGGTCGCACTTATATTGTCATTGGTCTCAGAGCGAAGATGTGTGTGATAGAAATTTACTGAGAATAATCTTGGACTTCTCTCATTCTCCCTTCCTGATTTTTTTGGAATCAATTTTCCTTTACGCTAATGAGGATCACAATATGGGAACACGTTACACATTTCAGTGATATCAAATGGAAACTCCAACCTCAAGACATTTTATATATTTAAAATTATACAATTCAAATAGTGTCATTGCATTGAAATTTCATGGTTAAACGAATAATTGCCTGATTATTCGCATTCATCGTTGATGACTTTATTTATAACATTGACAGCAACAATTTGTCAACATTAAAATAAATAAGATTTTGTATTATTTCGAATCATTCTTTAGCCTTGAAATCACATTATCAGGATATTTTAAATTATTCACTGTTTGTCGTATTTCAGCTAAATAATATACAAAATTCAATCAAAATATTTAAATGACAGTGTTAAACAAGGACAAAGGAAGGCAAATCAACAATCTACTCCAACTACAATTAAATGCTTAACGGTTGTTTAAAGTCTCAGTGATTTGTTTCCGAAGTAGTTAAACGCTTTGGGGGGCTTTTAAGAATGAAATGAACGAATACACTGGCAGAAGTACTTCGGAAGGCATGACAAGCGACATGTTATGAATGCGACAACTGGAACATCAAGAAAATGTGTTTTGCTTCTAGCTTGGAGTTTTGCATTTCTTTTATATTTTATGACTTCGAGTGTTTTACAGCTCAACGATGACAAAATAAATAGAACTACTTAGTGAATTTTAAAAGTTCAAGTTCTATATGAGGGTCGTCTGAAAAGTTTATCATGATGTTAAGTTAGCAGATTTTTTTGTTGCTAATAAAATAAACTGTAATTAATAAAATTGTAATGGAACAGGCACTCAGCATAATACTAATTTTGGGTTGGGTAACATGGTCTGAGGGTCAGCTCGTCTTGGACGATGTAAAATAGAATGAAATAAAATATAATTAAAATAAAATAAAATCGATGAGTGAACTCAGTATAAAATTACTTTTTGTGAAGGTTAACTCAACCAAGTCTGTATTGGTGCTTCTTAAGAAGCAGATAAGTAGCCTGGCATGATTTTTAACCCCAAGCTCTCGTGTAAGAGAAGAGAATCATTATTAAATACTAATTGATTAATGTTTATTGAATTAAATTAATTAAAATTAAAAAATCTCTATCTGCCAGGTCAGCTGAGGAAGCAAACTCTGTGATTCTTGCTATAACAGAAAAGAATAGGAACGATTTGAAACATTCTGTAATTGGAAATATAGCAGTTTTGGTATTTGAAGGTGACTTCAACGTGGACGCTGGTACTTTACTGCGATATTACTATAAACTTCTGCGGAATAAGTTATCAGTGGTAGTATAAGTTGAACCACTAGTTTCTTTTTCAATGCTACTGGGACAAATTCAGAAGACATTCTCAAATTACGAAGTGTAAGAAAAATATTCAGAACAAGAATATTAATATGGTCTTTACACAAGTATTTCACTTTGTGGTTCCAGAGCAAGAAGGCATCTAGAGAAAATAATTGAGACACGAACTGAGAAAACCAACTCAGAGATCAATGATATTTCTATTTACGTTTTCACTCATCTGACTTTTTCTTTCAATTTAAAAGTGAAGTTGGTGAAACTCTTGCGGTCGCCTTTCAGTGAACGAATAAATTTCCTAGATATCCAAGAAGACTAACTTTGCAGCCTCCCTCCCTCGTATAAAAAAAACAGTCAGCAGAGGTGGGCAACAAAATTCTGTATATTGACTCATGGGATAGGAAATGCTTGATTTGAAGTACAAATTACAATGAATTTCCATACATCAGTGTTAATATTGTCCCTGTTTTTGTTGCTATTTTTGCATTTGACTTTTTTTTTTAAATTTAATACTCACTAAACTTATATGGTTAACAGAAGCACAACTCCGTTGGACATCAAATCGTCAACTTGAATGTGGTTTTTACATGATTTTGTGCTTGTTTGCCCTCCCATAGAGGCACCGCAGCACGCGCCTTAACCGATAATATGAAATAAACTTAAAGTACCTTACACATACATACATTTGTAAATCCTTAATACACTTACATACATAAATAAATACATATGTACGTACTGAAAACACACAAATTGTAATAAATTCTCTCTATTTAAAGAGCTTCGCATAAAGGCGTATTATGAATGAATTAACGAACTAGTTAAGTATGTACGTGGCTTTTTTTTTTGTTTTTGTCCAATTGTGAGTGCTGTCCCATAGTTTTTTTTTGGTTTTCTTCTAAAAGGCATTTCTTCTTCACAATAATAATAATAATAATAAATTATTTTAATTGTACCTTTTGTTTTTGTTCACAAACGAAGTTTTGGTTTCTTGCTGTCATCTGTGGTGTCAACTGTCACTCGTGCCTTTATTTAATAGAGCGCGAGCGCTCATTAACAACTCTTCAGTCAAATATTTACCACACTATGGTTTCCTTCCGGTGTGTGCTATAATGCAACGTTTACATTTTGCATACTTTTGTGCGTATGCAAGCGAGCGAGAGTACGCTTGTAATCAATTTGGGGTTTCTATTTGAGTCGCCTGCGTTTTAAATGTATTATTTAAACTAAATTGTATTTTAATTCAAGCTGTGCTAATCATTCGTTTTTGGATTTTGTAGTTTTTCATAAAAATTACATATGAAATGATTACTGAGGTGCATTTTTATTTGATTTTTTTTTTAATTTAAGGATAAATGGGAATATTTGTATGCACTCGTGTGTGTGTGTGTGTGTGTATGTACGTACAGTACGCCCTCGTCTTGTGCAACCTTTAACTACGACAACTCCTCGCCAATTGCCACAGTCAGATTTTTTTACATTGCATACTCTATTTATTAGTGCAACACTTTACAATTTTGTGACTCGGTTATTGCAACTTTTAATTTTTGTTTTCAATTTGTTTTGTGTTTTTCATATACAGGTAGTCCAGGCCGTGGATTGAGACATACGCGGAAGCTGAGCTGCCAGCTACAGGACGGGTATAGTGACTTTAATTTAGGAAAATACATATTTTTACATATGCGAAGTCCTGAAGAAGATCACTGTAGTTTAACATTAAGGTCAGCACCAAACATTTACTCTCAACTGTACGTCAATTTGATTTCAAACTTTAATCTCAAACGTTTATCTTGGTGTGAAAAGAGATTAAGAAAAATGTTTGGTATCAGATAAAACCATTTTGTTTGTTTTTAGTTAATAAAGCAAAAACTAAAAAGATTTTAATTTCATGAATCAAGAAAACAAGATTGCGCACTCAGCCGTACCAAATAAATTTCTACTGCGCATCTACGTCATCATAGAATACAAATGAGTGTTTGTTGTAAAAAGCGTAAGAGATTTTTGGCATAAAACTGGAAATAACTAAATAACCTCTAAGCGGGTGCATCGATTTCAAAAAAAATGTTAAATGGACAGAAAAGAGATGCAGTCGAGTAAAACTTTTGAGTTTGGGCTTGAAGATATTTGAAGAAGACCTTCCTCGGGCTACCAAAGTTTTACATTTCGGCCTGCTTTCTATACAAAAATGTACTTTTGCTTACAACACATATTCTATGTCTACGTCACAACACAACACAATCACACACAACAAAATAACGGACCTGCGCAATGCGCAATCTTGTGTTCTTGATTAATGTATTAATTTAGTACTGTGGGGGTCAAAAAAGTACTTTTAAATATTTTTTGTTCCGCAGAAAAATTTAATTTTCCATCACTAACATAAAAAATACAATTTTCTTGATTTTGTAGGCAGATGTTTTTGACTTTTTTTATTTCTTGTTGTATTGTTGTAATTACGCACAGACCTGTATAATTGGATCATGTTATAATTCTCATTTCTTTTTTAAGCACCAATCCAATTAATTCAATAACTTTTCCATATTTTTTATTTTATTTTTCAGTTATTAAAAAATTTCTCACACCACAATATTTTTTTTTCAATTGTGAACAAAATTTAACAATTAAGGAGGGATCAGGTGTCGAAGTGAATGATCCTTATAATTGATATAATAAATTATCAATGAATTGTTGCAGGTAAACAAGAAATAGCCATGATGCCAACTCAAAGGCATATAGTAGAAGCCCAATTTGTTCGATCTTTTAAATACCTGAACAATCACTTGTTTGAGTTAATATGTAAAAGCTGACATTGTTAAATCGAAGAATGTTTCCTCAGGAGCGGCAGAAAAAGAAGTTAAATCGGCTTTTAAAAAGGCCAGAGAAAGCTAAATCGCCCAAAAATAAATGCTAAAAAATCTAAACATTTTTTATACATAATTAAACGTTTAATTTATTATTAGTAATAAATGCATAAAACATTTTAAAAGTTATTAAACAAAAATGTTCTTCAAGTACATAAATAAAAAAAACACTAATAAAAATCCAAACATTTTTAAAATCACATAATTCAATAAAAATCAGGTATTTATTTTTAATTAAATTCAGTATTCGAGCAAAAATACAAGAGAATATTTATATTTAGGCATGATTAAATAATTATTGTAACACAATTTCCTCATCGCCAGTAGAATCGAAATCATAATTTGCATAAATAATTAATGTTTATAAGTAACAATTTATAAAATATTTGCATAAATATCACAAAAATCTAATAATTTTATAAAATCATCGGAAATTGCTAAATCATGTAATCAGTTTAAAGAGATTTGAATGTATAGTAAACAGGGCAAGTTTAAGTATGCATAAAAATTATTAAAATATGCATGCAAATATTCCTAAAAAAACTTTAAAATATGCACCCGAAAAAACACAGACTAATAATTTTTAATCAGTTTTCTTTAAACAAAACGTAAACTTAATGGAACTTAGTTTGAATAAATGTAAATTAATGCGATTTGTGAGATCTAATCAAATTATTGCAAACTATTTTCTTGGTGATCATCAATTGGATTTGGTCGATAGTTTTCTAGACTTAGGTATTTTACTAGACCCTAAACTGAATTTTATCTCACATATGTATAACATATGCAGTAAACAAGGCCAGGGGCACATATGGTTATATTAAACGCTGGGCAAAAGAGTTTAATGACCCATACGTTGGAGAATATGGATCAATAATATGGGATCCTATTTATCAAATTCACTCTGATGCGATTGAGTCGATGCAAAAGCAATTCCTGTTATTTTGTCTTCGAGAGTTACGTCTTAACCCAGTTAACTTGCCGTCTTACTCTGCTCGACTTGCCCTTATTAAGCTGCCTACTTTAAAAAGCCGTAGAACTATGCTGAATGTATCGTTTGTCTTCAACATTATTAATGGTGATATCTGTTTTGGATTTTTGATCCATGAAATTTCGTTTAATGTTCCTCAACGTACACCCCTTAATTTCATTCCTCTATCAGTAAAAGTTTTTAGAGCTAATTATACTGATGCCGATCCCCTTAGAAGAATGTGTAACATATTTAACCAGCTATATAGATTTATAGACTTTTCATTAAATGTCGATGTAGTAAAAAATGCGATTATATTGTTGTATGTTATTTTATTGTATTTTATTTAATGTTGTGTAATGTAAATGAATATTAGTAATTGTCTGTAAGGAATTCAATTCCATAGACAAATAATAATAAATAAATAAATAAATAAATAAATAAATAAATAAATAAATAAATAAATAAATAAATAAATAAATAAATAAATAAATAAATAAATAAATAAATAAATAAATAAATAAATAAATAAATAAATAAATAAATAAATAAATAAATAAATAAATAAATAAATAAATAAATAAATAAATAAATAAATAAATAAATAAATAAATAAATAAATAAATAAATAAATAAATAAATAAATAAATAAATAAATAAATAAATAAATAAATAAATAAATAAATAAATAAATAAATAAATAAATAAATAAATAAATAAATAAATAAATAAATAAATAAATAAATAAATAAATAAATAAATAAATAAATAAATAAATAAATAAATAAATAAATAAATAAATAAATAAATAAATAAATAAATAAATAAATAAATAAATAAATAAATAAATAAATAAATAAATAAATAAATAAATAAATAAATAAATAAATAAATAAATAAATAAATAAATAAATAAATAAATAAATAAATAAATAAATAAATAAATAAATAAATAAATAAATAAATAAATAAATAAATAAATAAATAAATAAATAAATAAATAAATAAATAAATAAATAAATAAATAAATAAATAAATAAGTAAATAAATAAATAAATAAATAAATAAATAAATAAATAAATAAATAAATAAATAAGTAAGTAAATAAATAAATAAATAAATAAATAAATAAATAAATAAAATGTTTAAAGTGAAAGGACCTTCGATTGTCACACAAAATGGTCGAATATATTAAAAATATACGTTCAACATCAGCCCATCTTGAAGGCCAACGTTTGACGGCAAACGTTTCGATTAAATAGTTTGTTAAGTTTTCCAATAAATATTTTATTCTTAATATTTTGAAGTTATTATTTTACGACTTCTATGACGGATAAACTTTCATGTAAAGGAAGTCCTTTGGTTTCCAATTTGGTTGTACTGTGGCAAATACATTCAAAATGATCTTCAATGCATGCTAAATCTTTTTTAATTTTCGCTGAATTCTTAAATAAAGCCATTGCATTATATATCGACACTGCCTCGTGATCAGAAAGCTCATTTAAAACGCTGCTTATTTCTATAAATTTGTCGCAATTATATATAGCAGACTTTAGAAAAGACACCCATCTAATCGAACAGGGCTTTGATAAATTTTAAATTGATACGAGAGAGCGCCTGGAAGTCTTTTGAAAATATGCAAATGCATATTTTTCATGCAAAAAGCATGAAAAACTTGCCCTGATAATAAAGAATTAAGCATTTTAATTCTAGTACGATGTCTTTCTTTAGTTTTTTATTTTCATGGTACTAAAAAGTTTATTAACCTCAGCGTTACTGAACAGTAATGCGCTGGAACAGGCAGTAATAGGAAAGGAGCAGGTTGTTCCAATAAAACGATCCATTTTCAATAGCCCTCATTTCAGCAGTTGTTATGACTCAATAAGTAACAACTTGACAGATGATAAGTAAAAACTACACCATTCACATAAATGGAACGATATACGCTTCAACAATGCATTGAAATTAATGAAATTCTCCAGAAATACGGTGGAAATTTTGCGATCAGAATTCACATAACTAAAACATTTTAGGGTCGTCGTATAGCACATTCTCGGCCAGGAATTGTAAAAGTGGTGGAACTAATTAGAGCTGTTGGGACAAGTGGGGGATGTGCAAAATTTATCCTGTGTACGCCACTCCACTGAGAAGCCCACAGTGTTGAGCGAATTCCAGATTTTTCCATTTCTAATCGATCTTTGCAATTGAACGATGATTGATGAGCAACGTTTATTTTCAAAAAGACGACATACGTCTCACACAAGTAACGATACACACGCCCTTTGAAAAGTTTCCTGACCGTGCGATTTCTCGAAGAGGCGATCACAAATGGTCACCGAGATCTTGTAATATAATACTTTTAGACTTTTTTCTTTGCAGCAACGTGAAAGATAAGATCTTGTCAATGGCCCACAATCGATTGAAGACCTCAAAGATGGAATTAGCGAATCTATCGAGGACATTCAGCCTCAAATGTGCGAATTCGTGATTGAAAATTTCATGAAATTGTTTTCCATTATTAATGACATATCCTTCTTTATCCAATCAAATAAATACCCGACGATTTCGATTAAAAATTCTCTTTTTTACACGTCAACATGAAACCTCTTGTTGGAAGCCCCTATAGATTGCTAAATACTAGATTGACCAAATCAAAAAATTAATTTTCTTTGCAGAGCGTTTTTAAATTGTCGCACCTCCACCCCAAAACTCAAACTTTCGCAATTGGATTTCTATCAATCTTCAGTGTACTTACGTTTGTAAATACTTAAAATTTTTTAATATGATTCAAAATGATTTTATGGGTTCAGCAGAAAATTAATATTTTGAAAAAAATTTAACAAAATAAAAAAAGAAAAAAAGGATAAAAAAATAAACAAAGCTACAACGAAAATTTTGAGGCTAAAAGAAAATAAAAAAGGCAACACTGATACTCTAACTATTTTTTAGAATTTTTTGGGCTTGAAAAAAGAAAGAAATTTCTTTTCCGAAATATTTATCCAAAGTGTGCTGTGTTGAACGTCCACACTTAAAATACAATAATAAAATGCCGAATATTATACAATAATAATAAAAAAAATAATAATAAATAAATAATGACATAAGTAGCGTACGTTTATTACATGTATGCGCTTTAAATTTTCAGCAATAAGGCAAATAACGATTTTTATATTAAACAAATCGTGTGAACTTAATGCAACATTGGGGGTCTCCATATGAGTTCATGAGTTTGTTATGCATGAGTTTGTTATTACTGCTGCTTTTTTTACGTATATTTTATTTATTGTGTGGATGGCAAATTCGAATCAATAAGTGAATAAATCCACGAATGTGATATGATGCTTATGTTTTTGTTTTTCTAGTGTTTAAAGCACTTCAGAGAGAGAAAGCTCGACAAAGTTGAATGAAAATAAAAACAAACAAAAGCGCAGTTAGAAATGCAAAATTCGGATTTTTTTCTTTGGGTTCAATTCAAATTTGCTTTGTTTCATCATTATTATGGTTGGTTGTTTGTTTTGTTTTTATTTAGTCAAAGGAAAACAACAATAACAACAACAACAACACTCATGATTATTTATACAAATGACTGAAAAAACGCACACAAAACAAAGGACTTAAAAGAACTGTCAAAATGACAGTTAAGTTGGTTGTCAAAGTGAACAAAAATTACGATTATTAAGTACATACAAACAATACAACAAGGGCATCGATTAACAACGACAACCTCAAGCATATACAAATAAATACGATAACCGCGGTGAGCAATCATTCAGTCAGTCAGCCAGTCATTTATACATAATTATTCAGTCAGTCATTTATTTGTTCTATTCTTCATTTGTTTCTCGTTTCTTTGCGAAATACCTATTTTATTAAAGTTGATTTATTTTGAATTAAATTGATTTGAGTTTCCGCTTGAATAAATTGTTGTTTAAATTTTCAAATGTGCAATTTTTCGTGTATTTGCAAATTTAGCTTAAGACAACTCAAGGTTAGTAAATTTTGTTTTTATTTTATTTATTATAAAGTTTCTTTTAAAAATAAATGCTCTTTTTTATTGAGAGTCAAGTAAATATATCATTTTGAAAATAATGCTGATCTATTTATTTTTATTTTATTTATTTTTTATTTGCACCAGCAGCATTCAAGGGATTCAGAAAATTTGTTATAGAAAGGAGAATATAAGGAGTAGTGATTGTGACATAAACTGCATCTGCCAAACTGGAGATGAAGTATACATATCTCCGAATAAAGGGTATAATTCCGATATGGCTCGCTTGGCTAAGTTCAGCGAATTTTTTTGGGATTTTTATTGGAAACTTTGTTTTCTAGAAAATAACAATTCTCCCCGTTCTTGATGGACGCTGGCATGAAGTTATGTGTTAGGCTAATGTCTTCGTTGTTGAAAAAGAAAACATGTTCTTATAGAAATTAAAAGAGACAATGGATTCGAAGGATAAGCTCATAAGCATATTGTGAACATTTTCTAATGAATGTCTCTAGAATCCATAGTCTTGATTAGAACAGTAATTATGAGCATATTTAAATAAAACATACATATTTTCAATTTGTATGCATTTATCATTTTCATTAAAAATTCTTGTTATCATTTTCCTCCAATTGTTTATGTTTGCTGGCTGTCTTCTAGGGCTTTGTTCATTCATTCTATTCATTAATAATTTTTCATAAATAAGAATGCATTTCACAGTGTGAAACTTTTGTTTAGGTTTTCTTCTCTTTTTTTTTTTTGTTTCATAGACAATTATTAGAGTTTCATGGGCATAATTTTTTTGTATTTTTAATGAAACATCATAACAAAATTAAACATACATATATAAATTCATAAATAGATGCCCCCCTCGCCGCCCTTTACACTATGCTACAGTTAAAGGGCTTGTTGCCTGTTCAGTTTGGTGTACTAATGAAAAATTATAACTTATCAAAAGCAATAAATTATGGTTAAAATAAAAAATAAAAGAATACACAATTTATATTTGATTATAATTAAAAAAGTACAAGTTAGCACTATGAGCATGGCAAAAAAAAATAAAATTAATTAATAAAGTAAGCAGAGAAAGAAGCTTTGAAAAAGAGTTAGACAGTTAGGAAAAAATGTTAAAAGAATGTAAATATGGAAGTTTATATATAGAGAAATGAAAATTAAATTCTTTAAGCTTCTAATTTATATATTTTGCAAATATAGCATTTACAGAATATTCAGTTATAGATAAGAAAAGCAAGAGGGTTGACGTATTAAATCAGTTGAAACAGTTTTCAGAACAACTTTACTCCATCAGATCTCCTTACTATTTATACCAACAATAATCAACCGAAAATGGAATTCAGCTGTTATGTATTGGTCGGTGCTTTAAGTCTATTTTGAAGTTATTCGATCGCGTACAGTAGAGAATGATGAAGTTTATTGCAATCAACTCTATAGATTCACTGTGGAGCGTGTTCCATTGTTTTATTGCTGCTACAATGAAATGAACTCGAATGTAATCATGAAACTTGTTCTCAAAAGTTGATCTTTTTTAAGAACAACACGAACTTTTTTATGAACACATCTATTTGTGGTCGATCTACCATTGAATCGCGCCAGTGCATTAAAGTACGAATTCATTCTTTAGCCAAACAGTTAGTAAGTGGAATAAAAGTCATACCCAAATCAGAGTGTTGAGCGTCGCGTTAGCAACAGGGTACGTATTTCCAGTACAGTAAACATTTTTCTTAGAATAGATTGTAAATACGTGGCCTGTTGCTAACGCGACGCTGCCTGCAGAAGTCTATTCTATCACTTTCAATGTGGGAAAATTCCAGTCGTTTGACTCATAAACAATTTTCCTATTTCCTGCACAATGCATTGCATGAGAAGGGCTCATTCTCTGAGTGCTGGTCTAATGAAACAAAGACGAGAGGTGTCTTGAGATCCTTAGCTCTCGTACATATGTATAAGCATTCATATTTCATGCACTAAATATCAATTAAATGTTATTTACCACTTGATTTATCTTCTTTAGAGCATTTTAACATAATTTCATTTTAAGTATTTGACATTGGGCGCATTCATAAGACGCAGCTGTTGAGCTCCACTGTTGTGAAACTGTTGTCAACTGTTATGCCCAACAGTTACGTCTTAGAAACGGCTGGATAATGAACAGCTGATTAATGTCAAAAATTTAAAAGATATAAAATGCTGTAAATGAAGTAATTTAAATTTGCTAAATTAATGTGCTTGGCTTATACTAAAATATGGACAACACAGAATTTGCAATGGAGTTTTTCTTAAAAGGAATTTTCCATTTTTATTTTAAAATCTGCACCACAATTTTTATATTCACAACATAAAAATGCGCAGCAAAATACTCCAATAGAATGATAAGCCTGCGCCGACAGTATTTATATTTCAACTTTAAGCCGGCACTGTGTTTAAAAAATCTTTAAACCTTATATTGAAATAAATATATATTTCAAACAAAAAATAATTATGTATGTTTGATTTAAATTATGAGAATTAAATAAAAAGTGGTCTTAAAAGAGGATTTTTAGCAGACTATTACAATTTTTTTACGAGGGCGGATCAATAAGCAAAACAAAAATTTAATACAATACACTTAGTCCAACGTTCCTCCAGTTTTTGTATCCCTTCCAAAAAATTGGATTTTTCAAGGCCCTTAAAATAGGCATTTGTTTGGTCAATAATTTTATCGTTGAAGCTAAATCTTTTTCCACCGAGCCATTTCTTTACGTTTGGAAATAAGAAATAGTCAATAGGGGCTAAATCGGATTACGGTTAAACAACTCCAAACAAATTGTCACACGTTTACGTTTATGGTCAATTGAGAGCAAAAGCGGTACCCATCTTGCAGACAACTTTCTTAAACCCAGCTGATCACTTAAAATCGAACCCACACTGCCATATGAAATGCCTATGGTAGCGACAATCTCACGCATTTTTACTTTTCGATCGGCCAACACCATATCGTGGATTTTTTCGACATTTTCGGGTGTACTGACCTCAATTGGCCGTCCAGAACGTTCAGCGTCATTTGTACTTGTGCGACCACAACGAAAGTCAGTAAACCACTTTTTTACCATTGAAATCGATGGTGCAGAGTCCCCATAGTATTTATCGAGCTTTTCTTTGGTTTGATTGACGGTTTCTTTTCGCCAAAAAATAATGTTTAATGAGCACTCGAAATTCACTTTTATGCATTTTTATAAAAATACACGAGGTTGTATGTTTTGAACAGCTGTTAAACGCAAAGTAAATGACGGCATTTGCTCAAAATTTGACAATAGTCTATTAACAGGTGGTACTTGATGAGAACAGTATTGCATTTCATATAACTACAAGGGATGTTCAAAAAGTCACGGACTTATTGATCCGCCCTCGTATCGCAAATGTTTTTGAAGTTGTCAGTTAATATGAAATCAACCATATTTTGCATAAATTTCATGGCAGTCACAATGAAAAAATATATATTTTTTACATTGAAATCGAAATGTAAACAAAATTTGAATGCGTTATCTTTTAAATTTTTGTATCATGATACCAATGCATCAGTACATTCATTGCTATAGTGGTAAAAGTGTCGGTTTTTTATTGCTACGCGTTTTTTTCTTTCCCCTCATTCAGAACGTATTTCTTAAAGAAGTATATATTCTTGAATCATGTTAGAATATGACTGTGCTTTCTTCTATAATTCTCATTTCGTTTTGGAAAATTATTATACATATAAACATATATTTATATAAATTTAAAAATGTGGCTGAACTTGTTCGCAAACCCTATTTTAGACGACGCAAAGAATGATGAGACCATCGTGAGATAGAGCCATCATGATAGGTCATCATGTAAATCTCAAGCATATCCGGTATCATTGGTTATTCGGTTTTATACGTAAATTTTTGCATTCTTGCAGCAAATCAGATTTTTATAAAGAGAAACGCACCAGACTTAAAACAAGAAAACAGGCAATTTTAGATTTTTAAAATTTCTAGCGAACACGTTGAATAAACGACAACAAATTGAAATAAAAACAATTAAAGGCATTTCACAAAGTTGGCAAGCAGCTTGCTAATAATTATCACATTTTTTGTTGTACCATCCATATCCGTATCTGTATCCTTTTCACACTTCCCCTTTTCTAAATTTTCTCTCATTCTCTTTTGCATAAATGCGCCCAGTGGTAAATTAAACGAACTATATAAGTACTTACACAATGATCAGTGTCGTCGGTATGACATCGTTAGAGAGGAATCTAAGTACTTAGATTGTAATGTATGTGTAATCTGACATATCATGCACTTCTTGCTACGTCGATTACGATATAAGTGGGGAGTGACTTACTGTTTTTTCTTTTATATTGTTAACGCGCAAAAAACTTTGGTTTCTTTTGTTTGGTCGTTCATATACACTAGTGTATCCAGTGGCCGACTTAATCGACCGCATTCTAGAAATTAATGCTAAACATTTATATAAATACATACGATAAAATACAAAAACAAAAAACTTTATAAATAAACAACTTAAACTCTGTCTCATTTCTATGCAAAAGCAAATTGGACAAACACACATGCACACTTTGTTTGTTTTCAAGTTGAAGCTGATACATGCATGTGTGTGCATGTGTTAGTAGCGATTTTAAACGCTTATAGTTTCCTAAATGTCGAATTGATTTAAATAAAATTAAGATTGTGCACATCTGCGTAAAAACTCGTTTAAAAACATATAAATCTTTCCAAAATCGGTTCATTATTACGGAAGTAAAAGGGATATATAAAAATACTAAAAATACATGATGCATACAAAAATCTAACACATATAACTTTTCATTACTACTTCAAAGTTGATCTTGTGACGAAAGTGTTTAGCGCATTTACATACATACGTATCGTTGGTATATAGATACGCCTTGTATCTCGGTTTTTTTTCGAAACCAGGGCTTAAATAATTTCCGGAGTATTTGTGAAATATGAATTCGAAAAAAAACCGAGATACGCCTTTTCTGTATTAAACCAACGATGTGTTTTTAATTGTTAAAAAAATTTAAATTAACATCCACACAATTCCTTCAATTACAAAATCATTATGATAAGTAGTACCATGAACTAGCTATACCTTACAAGTACAAATGGAACTGTAATCTAAACACATGCATGCAACTCTAATTGGCGTGGGCTCATTGGCACATCATCAAGCTCGCTTACAGCTCCACTTTGGATGTATGACGCTTTTATGTTAATTCTTAGAGGCGGAAATAAACGAAGGAATCAGTAGTGTTTGCTTCTAAATATTGCCTATATCATCGATTACGTGATATATATTTTTACCACTGGGTACATAGTTGTTTTCCCTTAATCTTTCACTCTCTTCTGTTTTGTTTGTCTCTTGCTGTTTATGATTTTGTTTAACCCATGTTTGCGTTGACATATTTATTGCTCAGCATGATCTAATATTCGCAGTTTTGCAAGTTTCTTTGTGTCATCTTTATTATTGTCATTTATTAAAATTTTTTTTTATCATCTTTCCCTTTACATTTTGCCCTTTATCATGAGTTTATGTGTGTGTTTGTCCTTTTTGTTTGAGTTATTGTTGCTGTCTCTTGTAATTTGTCGCTGTGGGATGTTTTATTTTCGAAAAAAATTTTTTGTTTTTATCATTGTTTGTGTCATGACATTTGGATTTGCTTTCTTTGAGTTAAAAGTTCAAACAAATATCCTTTGCTGAGTGGGGGGTTTGTTCTAATACAAATGTAATTAGTTTTTCATGTGACTGTAATTATGGACAAAGAAACGTATTAGCCTTGCTTAACATAATTGAAAATGCAATTTCGAAATGAGAGAGAAAGATTTGTGTGATGTGGTTACATATTTTTTTGTATTAACTCGTAAAGTTACTGTGATGAAGTTTTATAATTTGAAATTGAAATTTTATATCTGTATGTTTGAAATTAATTTATCAATTATGAATCTTTTAGTGTTGTAAGATATCCTGCGTGAAATCAATGCATTTGAGAAAACCAACTTTAGAGCCTCTTTAATATTTTCTTTCTGCCAAACAAATATTATTTATTTTAGTATTTTAAATTTTTAATCGAACTATTTCCCATAATTAACACTTTTATTAAAAACAAATTGAAATTTTTGGGTAAAGTTTCCTGATGATCTGCATTAACAACAGTGAAATGCGCATAGGAACTAGCTATACCCCTCAATAATCAATTTCAATTTGTTTTTAATAAAAGTGTTAATATTTTACTACATATGTAGGTAAAATATTAATTATGGGAAATAGTGCGATTAAAAATTTAAAATACTAAAATTTTAACAATTTCCATAAAAAGCACCAAATATTATTTATATTACATATTTTCATAACTAGTTTGACACTCTCGAAATACATATATCAGAAGCGAGCAGGTGCTTTAACAGTTTAACCAAGGTATATAAATTACAAGGTGCAGTCACTCCTTCAGCTGATTAGCAATTGATTAGATTGATTGGATTAATTTGATTGGTGTTTAAATTAGTGAAGCGCACCGTTAAAGTGATTAGCGTGATTCATGCATGATCACACAAGATAGTGATCCGTTTTTTTGTTTTAATCATCACGTGGGTGTGCATGAACGTGAGTATAAAAAATTGTCCGTGAGTGAGCGGGCGTGAGTAGATTATTAGCGTGATTGTTTCGTGATTTTTTTGCTTTATTGTAATTCTTTTTTTTTCTTTTAATCGAAAAATTTGCTTAATTGTTTTATAGTTTTTTTGTGAGTATTTCGTGAGCTTGAGTTTTCGTGATTATAAGTATATTTTTTCCACTGGCCTGCGTGTGCATTAACGTGAGTCAAAAATATAAGGAAGTACATGAGCGTGCAGTAGTATATTTGTTTTTTAATCACGAGTGTGCATGAACGTGATCTCATAGTTTAAATTGACAATTCAGGAGATATAGCAACAACAAAATGCCTGTTACTTTTGTTGTTGTAAAATCAAGCTTACTTGAATAAATATATTTTGCGTTTTAGATCGTTTATTGTACGCTTAATTCTACAACAAAAAAAAACAACATACATTTTGTTTTTGCTATTTTCACCCTCATTGTCGAAAACAGCTGACAGCAACAGAACTAAGTAATATAAATACATAAAATTGTTCAGAATTTTTAACTCTTGTTAATAGAAAGTGTTTATCAATTTCAAAAGTTTTCAAAGAGAGAGCGTCATAAGAGAGCAACAATTTGAGATACAAGAGATTCTTGCAAATTCTTAATAGTAAAATTTTTACTTTTACAAATTTTTCAAACAGCTGTTTTGTGTTTGTATTTACAAATCAAGTTTTCTGCAAGAAATTGAAAGTAAAATTATTTTGCGAAATTTAAGAAATTGCAAGTAGATGTGAATTTTTAGGACGATAAAATCTATTTGTATGATAGAAAACCAATTTTAGTTTAACTGAAGATCAACACGACCAAAATAACATGACTAAAGCAATTGAATTAACGTACTAGATCCTAGATCAGGGCCAGGGCGTGTTGCAGCAAATGTTGAAGATTTCTTTATTTCCTATTTAAAAATTAATAATTTTTCACAGATAAGCTGATAGTTTGAGTACAAAAATTTTTACAAAATTTCTTTTTACTATCGTGCATGATTTCTGATGAAAAAGCAAATGAACAAAGCTATTAAATAATTTTCATAGACAAAACAAGACAAAAGGAATTTCTCACAAAAACATAAACATAATTCCTTAAATTATTTATTCCTTTTCGTTATTGTTTTATTTCAATTATTGCAAATATTAATGTGAAAACAAATTTTTGTAAATTAACATTAAAATTTCAAAAATATGGTTTAAGTTCCACTGAAGATTTGGCATTAGCACCAATGAAATGCATGTTAAGGGTCCGCCATCTAACGTTTTTTTTCAACTAGTGCTTATTTCGTGAGTGGTAACAATTAGCTCATGTGTGACTTGACAGATAATTAGTTTTATCCTTCCGCTGAACGAATATGATTGTGTTTTCGCTTCGCTAAGTGGGCCTGCGATCGACTTACAGAAGATGCCGATTTTGCCAAAAAAATCATCTTTTCAGATGAAGCTCATTTTGATCTTGGCGGTTATGTAAACAAGCGAAATTGTCGCATTTGAGGCACAGAAAACCCGCACGCATACATTGAAAAGCCGACGCATCCAAAACGAGTCACTGGTTGGGTCGGATTTTGGTCCAGAGGCATAATTGGGCAATTTTTCTTCGAAAATGAGCAAGGAGTGGCCGTTACAGTCAATGGCGATCGTTATTGGGCCATGTTGAACGAATTTTTGTTCACAAAAATTGAAGAGGAGGATATTGGCAACATTCGGTTTCAACACAGCGCTACGTGCCACACAGCCGAAGCTACACTCGATGCTTTGCGCCCTGTTTTTGAAGATCGCATTATCAGCCGCAGAGCTAATGTCGTTTGGCCACCTCGGAGCTGCAATTTGTCACCGTTGGACTATTATATGTGGGGCGCCGTTAAAGATAAGTGTTACGCCGACAAGCCAGAGAGAATTGACGCTTTATAGGACAATATTCGTGAAGCCATTGGTGAAATACAGCTGCACACAATCGATAATGTGCTTAAAAATTGGACCGATCGTGTAGACTACTGCATGGCCAGCCGAGACAGCCATTTGAATGAAATTATTTTTTATTATTAACCGGAAGGATTTTACTTTCAAATATAAATAGAAATTTGAGAAAATATTCAGTAGTTTTTTATAGCATTTTCAAAAAAAAGTTATCTGGCGGACCCTTTATAAAGACTAGCTAAAAAAAACCCTCAACAAACAAAAGTTTTCGGAAATCTTTAAAAAAAAAATATCGAGACAATGTCGATTGAAAAATTACAAAAAAAAACATTAAAATGTAAAGAAAATTTGACAATTCAGGTGAAAATCGGCTGCCGAAGTGAGTGCAGTTGAAAAAATATTATTTTTAAATATTTATTGTTTATCGGTTGGGAGTCTATATTGAAAATAAAATACAATTTTAATATATTTTATTGTTGTTTCAATATAAATTCTCAAGCCAAAATTTCTTTTTTGTTTTCAAAAACAAGCAGTTAAACTATTTTGAATTGATATCAAAGTATATTTTCCCCCTTTTTTATTTTTTCACTCATTGAAAACTTCGTCACAGAACATAAAATATAATTTTTTCAATTGTAAACAATATTTAACAATTAAGAAGAGATCAACTGTCGAACTGATTGTACTTCGTTTGATATCACAAAGTTTTGAATGCGAAATGTTATTTTATTTATATCGGTGATTCATTTTAATAGTGTTTTTGTCTGAAATTTTTATAACTTATTATTATGTGATAGTTCAAAAAAAGTTCTTTGAAGGCTGAAAAAGTGATTTTTAGACATAGAAATATTTAGCTTTTGACAGATTTCTGGGAGTGGGCCTTATATTTATGATAGCAATTTCCAATACACCAATTAAAACGTACAAATAAATTTAAGTGACCATTTATGATGAACATGAACAATCAAACTAATAAACTTTGTTTCATAATGAACCCGGTATCTTAACAAACTGAGTTTATCTAATGGATTTTTAAGCAAAATCTGAGAGGGTTGTTAGATGAAATATTTTACAATTTATATGACAAAAGACCGTGACAATAAAATAAATAAAAGAAAAGCTAATTTTCATTGCATAAACCGAATTAGAACAATCGTTGTGTAAAGGTTTATTTTACAGCCAACAAAATTACTGTTTATGCGCCTTAATCTAATATTACTTGATAAAAGGATTTTAATGAAAGGATTTCTCATACATCTACATACATTTACACTTCGAGTTCAGGATACAAGGCATGGAAAAGAAAAAAACACCCGCTATGAAACGCGTGCGTCATTTCCATGAGAAATGAGACAAAAAACAAACGAATTTCCATTTTGCCAAAAGATCCAGCAATTGTGCTCGCAAAGAAAGAAGACAGCTTCTTCTTTAGCTGGGGAGTAAGCTTGAATATTTTTTCTTCTTTGCCATGCAAACAGTCTGGTTTCTGAAATGGGTATGAGCCATAAATGGAACACCAACAACAACAAGTTGCTTATAGTGTGTGTGTGCATGTGTTTGTTTGCAGAGGCGTGTTAAAAATAATATGTTTGTATGATTCTTGGTTGGCTGGTACTCCATTGGACTGGGCTGGCTGGCCGGTTTGCTTACATTTCACTATGGTTGGCCATTCTTTGTTTGTTCTTGTTGACACCGAGTCAGTGAATCAGTCAGCTGGATAGTGTGTGCAATAGCGCTCACTCCTGTTGTTGCTGCTGATAGTAGTCGTGGTGGTGGTGGTGGTGATGGGCATACAACTGCAAAACCGTAATTGCGCAGTTTGTGGCATGTGCGAAATATCCTGTTGGTTGTACAATTTTAACAAGGTGTAAAATTTTGCCTACAACCAAACATATGTACGAGTGAGTATATTTTCTTTTTTTTTATATTTTACAGGAATTTGTCTTGGAAGGAGCCCAATTGTAGCAAATATAAAAACACTCTTAACTAAATATCAACCACGAAACCGGAAATCTTCAATAAGTGTTAAAATGGAAATTGTTTAAATTCAATTCAATATTGAATTTTGATTTCATGGCCAATTGAAGATGAAGTCAAAAATCAAATAAATGTTTTGTGTGAATGAATGCTGTCTGGTTTGGGCTGGGAAAAGAAAATCCCAGCATGATGGTTGAATTAGCAGCTGTTTTAAGGACATATTCTCACAAAAATTTAGAGGAACAATTAATGTTCAATTAATTTGAATGGCAAATGTGATTGAATATTCTTATTTTTTGTCAATTTCTTTCTTGGTTACCTCAAGAATACTAAACTAAGCAGCATATTGAAGTTAGTTTATTAAGAATTTGTTAGAATAAAGAATTAAAATTAGTTCAGATGAATCATCACATAAGAAAAATTATTCTCCAAGGGTGGCCTCTTTAGTAAACTTTGTCCACCAAAGATGGTCAATCAATATGATATACAAAATGATCGTCAATCGTATGTTGGCCAAAACCCTTTCAGAAAGTATCGATTTCAAAAATTTGTAGAGGAATTAAATAAGAATACCCAGACATTGAAATTTGGCACCCTTGACTGCTCGAAGGATGAGTGCTAAAATCTCTATCAATCGCACATTTTTTTGGATAAGTTTTCATGGGTATGCCAAAAAGGCAGAACGAACTGTGAGTTCAGGTTTGGCAGGAGATTTCATTTTATCTGCCAGATATTTTATTAGAGATTATCGGGTCTCATGGGCAAGTGGCACGTGCTATTTCAAGCGGAAATTCCGATAATATCTACTATGTGCAAGATTTTAAAAAGCCAAGCCTCCTTCCATCGGAGTTCCGACTCTAACTCCCTCTGGAGCATTTCAACTCATTTCAGATACTGGCTATAATAAATAAGGTTTCTATATTTTGAATACCCGTCCCACAGGGCCAGATGGCGGATCAATTGGTTAGACGGGCCTCCGTTATCCTGCTTTTTGGCCCATAGTAATTTTGCGGCATTAATTGGTCAACAGCCACTAATAAAAAGGTGACGAATTGTTGAAGGCTGGCCTGCCTCTCCGTCTATAAAATACACCATTAAATTCTTTTTAGACAACGTAATCCCGTACAAAAATAGGAGTAAACTACAATTTCTGACCGGTGTCGGCTTGTGTCGGTTATGCCTGGAGTAGGATGAATTAAGGCAGCACATATTTGTTGTGAATGTATTGTTTTGCGTAGTAGAATAATGCGTGTTTTCAACTCCGAACTTCTGTGTTCGGATGATAGTGTGAGTGCTTCTTTGAACTCACTGCCTGTTCGTCGATATCAAAAGAAACATTTCTTTTGTATTATTACATTTGAAACAAAAACAACTTTTAAAATTTTGTTTTTGTTTTAAATGTAATCATACAAAAGAAAATTTCATATCGATTCAGTCATTGAACCATATCGATCCTATTAAATAAAAAAATAGTTCGTTTATCGAATCACCGTGTATCTTAAATATGTCCCTGGAGAGCGACAAGCATTAAACTTTGTTTAATTGCAGTAATACCGTGGATCTGTACTTTATGGTTACATAAACTGATCTTTCAATGTCGATTTTCTCTAAAAACAACTTTCATATGTTACTACACAATAGGCGCGAATCCAGATCAAGTTTTTTCGAAGCTTTTGGTGGGAGAAAACTGTATATGAAAGCGCAGTTTTTTAAAGCAACGCTGCTATATACAGCTATTTTGATCGTTTTTGGGGATCGCTGAAATAACCGGATGACGGGTGTGAATATAAGAATATAAACAAAATATAGCTTAATGCTCGGTCGAAGCAACAACTTCAGCCGTAGATGCTAAAAGGAGAAGAAATCCTTCGGTGCCAAACCGGTGATCAGGCTTCACAAATAGGGGTTAACAAGATGATGTTCACCATCATGGCAGCTTCCTCAGTAGCCACGTTTATTGACAATCCTACCGGACTTAATAACTTTTGACGCTGGATACTAGTGACTAGGAATATCAACTATTTATTTATTTATTTTATTTGTATTAATTACATAAAGAAGAGTACGAGCTGCTGTGGCTATCGACACCGAATTTTTAAAAGGCTTGTATACCATCAATAAGATTAGCTTTAACAATGAATTTGTATATTAATCTTATATTTTTATCAGAAATGTTTTCCAAGAGATCTGTAGGTATTTGGGATCCAAAGATATTTTCCCTGTGGCAGTTGTAAGTGGGGCACTCATCGAGAATGTGAGAAATATTAAGCGGGTTGTTACAATCCGAGCATCTTTTTGCAGTGTCCAATTCTGAGTCGAGTGCCAGGAGTGTTTTCCATTTTTTTGAGATATTAAAATTATTTTTATTAAGAAAGTATTATTTTAACAATCTATTTGTCATACTAGCAGAACGTGAGCGTGAGTTTTCGTGATTGTGACTAACTTTTTTCCACGTGCATAAATCGTGCATAAATGTGAATGTAAATCTCTATTTTAGACTGATTTTGGAGGTTTTTTTCTCGACTTTACAAGATTTGTCCCCCGAAATGTGGTTCCCATTTATAGTTTAAGTGTTTTCAACTAATTTCGATGTTTCCAATAAAACATTTTTTTCGCAATCTGAACCTTTTATATGCCATTTACACCAGACCAAAATCTAGTACTTACAAGATTTCGAGCAAAATATTGTTGATTTTGAATAGATTTCCCATACAAAAGAAAATGTACTTCGTTACAAGATTTTGACAAAATCTACTCAAAATCTCGTAGTATTTGGTGATGGAACTATGGGGTTTACCTAAATTTGACTGAAAATACTGCGATGTTCATTAACAATTCTTTGATGGGTGTGCTCGCCAGCTGTTGCGCATTTGAATGATAATTTTTGTGTGGAGTTTGATATTTGAAAATGAAAATTTCAATCAACTGTTTTTGGCATGGATACGAAATCTTGAAAAATGTCACGAATAACCCGGTGTAAACGGTATAGATTTTGATAGAGATTTGAATTGAAATCTACAAGATTTAGGTTTCGTGTAGATGCCATATTAAACATAAAGCCTCAATGATTTGCAACAGTTGTTTGCGGTTTTTGCAATTTCTTCGAAAGCATTTTGGAGTTTTTTTGGTCTAAAGAAATGTTTTTCTTCCGAATCTTGGCCCTTATTTCATTACTACCTCATACACAGCTTGTTTTATCCAACTTCGTTTGACCGTTCTTGGAAATTCCTTTATTTGTAATGAAAAATCTAATCCAACAGACATTTAATAACCCGTCCTCTTACGCTCTTTAATATTAACAGAAAAGTTTTAGGCTTTCAGCGTTGTTGACCCACAGAAGACAGATGATGTCTCAATCATTCCATGTACTTTACACATTAGCTAAATGCCTGAGTGCACTATATTTTGATGTTACTTAATGTGTAGACAGCTCTGGGCGGGAAAATAGATTAAGTGCTAAATAGGTTCATTTTTATTTCTTTTGAACGTAAAATAAAAACTATTTTCCATTAGAACATTCAGTCATTAAAACAAACATTTATGTTTCTGTTAAACTATTCAAATTCTATTACGCATATTTCGTATATTATAATTTTCCATTCTCTGCAAAAACACAACTCGAATATTTATAATAATGAAGAAAATAAAAAACTCACATACTCACGTACTCGCATAAAAATTCTGCCAATAACTGGCATTTTTTTTTTGACATTTATATTTATTTCACCCCGAACTGTATGAATTGTATGGTGAAATCAACGAAATAGTGAATTATGGACCATAAACACGCAACTTTTGAAAAACAAACAAAGAAACAGAACAGTTTTTCTTTTATTCTTTTTTTTGGGAAACAAGAAATGTTTTTTAAAGTTTATGCATCATTTTGTTGCTGTAAAGTTTCTGCTGTTGGTTTTCTGAAATATATTTATCACATACTACTCGTGGAATACGTTAAGTTTTATGAGTTCATCTTTACCATAAAAAAACGAGAACAGAATGGAATTTTAAATAATGAAATCCTGAGGAAACAGGATAGTTCTATACCACCAACGTAATAATACTTGAGTGTTTATCAACATGGTTGCCATTGCTGTGTATTTTCTATTACATTTGGTGCGAATTTCTTGTTCAATTTATGTCCTGCTCAAACGAGAGAGGATGATAATTCCCCAAATTGATGACCACTTTCTTGCTATTTTGGATTATAAGCAATCGCGCTTTATTAGTTCATTTATATATGAAATTTCTGCAAGGCTGCGAAGGTTTTAGATACCGGAAATTAATTGCCGTATAACCGAACTGGGCGTCTCTTGTTTTTTCCTGAGAAAAATAATGAAATGTTTAATACAGCTGAGATATTAAGAATGCCGACATAGAAGTTTTGGATCAGGAAGTTAGAAAGCAATTTCTGGAAGGTTTGACGCAGGTTGAGACCAAATAATGCAGAGTAAAGAGCAGCATTTGGAATTTCTTAATTCCTCATGAATATAGTGATGAGGAAACTGAAGTACTTTAGTCTTGAGCAGTATGCACGATTAGAGTAAATCTTTAAAGTGTTTCAATCATTTTCTTGCACTTTAAATAAAATGCCAACTTGATAATTTCGGCTCGCAAAGTTGGAAACCCATTTTGATTTCCCCTCCAAATGTGAGATGTAGACTTGAAAGCAACAGCTCCATTCGAACTAGTTGCGCTCACGTTCGAATCAAACCTTGCTTCTGATCCAATCAATTTACGTTGACGTTTTTCAGCTGACTTGTATTCAACAACTCCTTTTAGTTCAGAGGAGATGTTAGACACAAGTCTACTGAAATGTGAGTGCAAAAATACAATTGTGCTATGGACTGGCGATATAAAGACATGGCTAATTAAGCCAATTAAGCTTATATATTGAATATGATGACAATATTCAAGTTTTGGAGTAGAAAGTTAGAAATTTATTTCCAAAAGAAATGCCATGCGATTAGACTTTTTAGATGATTTGCTCTCCAACTCTGACATGATAGTTGAAAAGGCTCAGCGGAGCCGATATTAAAGGAAAATCAACTAAGCATTAATCTCTGCAGACTGCATTCGGCAGCTTTGCTTCTTGGTGTGACTGGGAGAGGATCTCTGATTTTACTAACTGCAGATTTTCAGTATTAACGCAAAATATTTGTGTCCTGTTCAAATCAGACTTTGATGGAGATATATAAATGACAAGATTAGGGAAGGCACCATACGAAAGCTTTAATTCCTATAAAAATGGTTGCAAATAAAAAAATCTGCTGGTCTTTATATAAACTTTTGGCGAATTGTACGATCGCCAAAAAATAATCATTTCATATCTGACTTAGTAGATGTATTTTTGTCGAGCTTGTTGTTAAGCATAGCAGAGCCCAAACGGAAGATGTTTAAAAAGACAACTAAACTTAAGCCAGATCGCCTGAAAATGGCTTCGGCTTACTTGCTATTTGTGATGAGCTGGTAGAGAGGAGAGGCTTGTACAAGTTCAAGAAGGCTGATTTTAGCAAATAATTGCTTTATGAGTTTGTTATAAAACACTATAAGCTGGTAAGGATCAGATATATGTGGTCCACTTCATTCAGTAAACCTTCCACAAACAGGCTTACAAGCTTATTAGTCAGTTTGCTTATTATGGAAGCCATATGGGGAAGTTCATATACATACGAAAGCTGTCGATGGGTCCTTTGTCGCTTTGCGTGACGTTTCTAGCTTTGACAGAAAAGCGTAAAGCAAAAGTTGTATGACATAGTAAAAACATTGACAGCAGCCACTCATTGTTTGTTTACCTATAAAAGCGGTTGGTAATTTTTACGTTCAACTATTTCTTATAAAAAAAAAATTAAAAATGTTATTGGAATTGGTTCTAATTGTGCTCTTAATGCAGGGAGCATTGAAGTTACTAGATAGAACTTCAGCGCTTCAAAGCACACAAAAAGTTGAGAGTTGCCTAACATTTCGCTTCGCGCTGCTTTAAAAGTACTTTATGTGACATGTTTCGTGTAAGTATGTACATTTCATCTGAGATGTTCAAGGGAATCTGTAACGCAACGCGAATCAAAAGTTCTATCTGACATGACCTTAACTGATGTGGCAACGCAGACTGCAAAAATCAAACCGCATGGGATCTAGTCAATGTCACAAGCTGCTCCAAGATTTTTGCGGAAACTTCCTATCGGCATAGATAGTAAATTATTTTTCACCGAAAAATGTCTTTCGTGGTCTTAGCATCCAGCCAGCATTTTTCAGAAAATAATTTTTAAGAAAAAACTCTCAAGAATAGCTTTTTGTCTACTCGTGTAATAATACAGGAGAAGTCATAAAATTAAAGTTTTCACTTAGTGCATCTAAATCAATTACAGCTTATGAAGTTATGAACTAAAAAAGAAACAAGAAATCCTTTTAGTTAATAATGTCTTTGACCTTGAATACATTAAATAATTCAAAAGAACTTTTAAAAATTTATTTTTCAATATGGCAATCCTGAATATGTCTTATGAAATGTTTTTGTTAATATTGGAACTGGACCAAGATGCTGTTGCAGTAAGATGATGGGGATTTTTTTTTTGAATTTTTTCTTCTTATAATAAATGTATATCACATGAAAAATTGCTTAAAGAAATGATAAATAATATATCGTAAGAAGAAAACATAAAAGTCTGTTATGGGGTTTTTTTTCTGTTTGCCAATACCGTATTGCCTGGCAAGAAGAGCACAAAAATATGAGTAATCGTAAACATTTGGAAAACACTGGGCTGCACTTTTAATGGCCACAAAGGCATCATATTTAGCAACAACAATAACAATGGCAAAGGAATGAGAAGGAATAAACACAAATACAAAATTTACACAAAAACAAAAACAAAGAAAAAATGAGCGTAAGAAAAGGGACTTGTTTGTTTAACACTTAAGTTTTACAAGACTTTGAGAACGCACAAAAACTACTTACTGTTTGCTTTTAATACCACTTTCAACTTAAAAGAAACAAATCATAATCTTTGGTTTCTCAGACGCCACATTGCTATGCATGTAGGGGTTTCATGGATTCAATTAAACTCTGCAAGGATGTGCTCGAAAAAAAAAATAATTTTCAAAATTAAAAAGATTTTTAGTCAAAAGTAATTCGGGTTGAAGTTCGTACCATTTTGATAAAATATATTTGGTTATGAGACAATTTCCCAAGCCACAAAGAAAAGTTTATTAACACTATGAAAATTACACAACTGCTCGCTGACCCCAAACTATACGATCAATTTTCAATATACACTAAATTAATGGACAAACAAAATTATTTTATTGTTACAATGCATTATTTGAACTATTTTGTGTTCAGAAACAAAATTAACAAATATGTTTTCAGATAAAATTAAAATAATTAGCAGAGAGGTCAAAAATACAAATTTTAATCGTTTTAAAAAATTCCGAATATTGTCATCATACTGTCATATTGTCATACACATTTCCGCCACTTTGCGGTCGCTTTTACGCGGGCAGTTAATGCAATACCCCTTCTTTTCTGTGAGCAGCGATGCCCCCTTACGATCCCACGACTTGATCACTGTTACAATTAAAACTTTGGCATAATCTGATGAAGCGAAAATATTCGAACCAAAATAAGTACTTTTTTATAAATACGAAAGTGCTTTGAACTAGAGATGTGCACCGCTCACGTAATAAGCGTGAATCACACATGATCGTGATTAGTTTTTGTTTAAATCACATAAGCGTGCATGAACGTGACTATAAGAAATGAAGCGTGAGTGAGCATGTAAGAGTCGATTTTTGCCGTGATTGTTCCATGATTTTTTACTTTATTGTAATTTTTCCATATAAGTTTTTAATTAATGTTTGTACGTAATTATTTGAATTGTTTAAGATTTATGTTGAAAGGAATTGTTTGGATCAAGTTCAAATCTGACTTAACCCATTTATTTTTTTAAATAAGACATTTCTTGATAAATTAAAATTATTTTTTTATTTTTGATTTTTTGATTCAGCTATTGGCCTACCGCGTTTTATGTAAATAAAAATGCAAGTTTTTATCCCATATTGTCCCGACGTTTCGTGAATTGTATGTTCAAGGATTTTTGTATATTTTATTAAAAAGAGAAAAACATCAACAAAGTTGCAATAATATAATATTTACAATTAATGACTTACAATATGAATAAACGTCACATAAATATTATTTAAAATTTTTTTTTTATATAAGATTGTTTATATTAATTTAATTGAATTACTAAATTTTATTTTTAAGGCACAAAATTTTTAATTTATTTTGAATCACATTTTTTTTTATTTTAACTTATTGCTATTATATAGTTCGCACTCAAATTATCGGTATCTTCTTTAATGTTTTTCTCTTTTTAATAAAATAGACAAAAATCCCTTGAAAACGTGAACATACAATTCACGAAACGTCGGGACAATATGGAATAAAAACTTGCATTTTTATTTACATAAAACGCGGTAGGCCAATAGCTGATTCAAAAAATCAAAAATAAAAAAGGAATTATACTTGGCCAATAATAATAACAACAACAAAATTATTTTTATTAAGTATTATTGAAACAATTTCTTCATCAGAAAAGTAAAACGGATCAGTAATAATAATAATAAACAAACATCCCTGAAGAAGTTGGAAAAACCCCAACGAAACGTAGGATGAACAATTAAATAAGTAGTTTTTATTTAATTATATTTTTCAAATGACCTTGAAAGCCTAAATTTTTGGAATAAAAACCAAATAAAACCAAAATCAATAATAATAATCTTTTCTTAGTTTTTTTTTGAATTATTTTATAGTTTTGTCGTGAGCGTGAGTTTTCCACTCACGTAAGAGTACATGGAAGTGAGCCTAAAATATAAGGTCGTGAGTGAAAAGTTACTCACGATCCCATCTCTGCTTCGAACCCAAGCGAGTAGTTAAGGTTTAACAAATATTAATGTTGTTTTCGGTGACCTCAACAGCGCGAATGAGTTTTCCAGCCATATTGAAGATGAATAATATCTTTTATTGGGATCGGTGATCCTCTGAAAGCAAAATGAGCTCTTACCACTTCGCCAGATGCCATGAGATGAGCCCTATTTCAGCTACAGTTCTAATTCATTGTTTCCCGCGGGATAATTTGCTCCTAAAAACTCTACTTGAAACCCCTACTCACTTCTAGCGTATGCATTCTTCGACTGTCTATTGATGAGAACTAATACACAAATTTGAAGAAAAGAAACAGCAGCCAAAAGCATCCAGCCTGCCAACATTCTTTCTGTCTGGCCTTAAACTTGGCAGTTGTGCTTGTGACCATTTGGTCATTGCGTATAAAAGTAGTTGGTTACTCGTATATGGATTGCGTTTCTACTTCTGCATATTAAAAAAAAATGTTATTCTTTAATATTGTGTTTTTTTGGCTGTTGTAGTAGTTGTTGTCGTTGTTAGTTTAGCCTGAGATTTATTGATGAGTTTTAGCCAAAGGGCGCCATTGGGGGCTGGTCACTGATCGCACCATGAAATTATTAAAATGTGACAGTTGAACGATTAAAT
This sequence comes from Gymnocheta viridis, assembly GCA_956483585.1. Lineage (NCBI taxonomy): Eukaryota > Metazoa > Arthropoda > Insecta > Diptera > Tachinidae > Gymnocheta > Gymnocheta viridis. The sequence goes on along the minus strand of OY101442.1, from coordinate 26,968,592 downwards.
GCAATCATTTTAAATGTTTAAACTCTTCAAATTTATGTTAAATGATTTATTAGCGTACGAATTTATGCTTGGTAAGGTGATAGAAAGGAGTAGAAGCTTGGAGAATTTTATTTAAATGTGATCTTCTATTAAGTAGATGAGCAATTCATTGCGAATATCAGTTGCGCTGAAAAACTTGATTTGTTTGGCAACAAGTGCTCGTAATCTTTAATGTGAATAATACTTCCTTCAGTTATGAGTGAATTTATCTGTTTTTATCGCGTTGTAAAAATTCTGCTTAAGATTGATAGCTGGTATTCTAAAAATTCTTCTTCCTGCAACTGCCTATCGTGCTGTACACCATTTTGCTATTAGAAGGATATGGTGACCGAATTATTAAAATGTTGGTTGTCAAAGATAAAAGGTAAGAATCATCGATGTTTAACAAGGATATATGATCTTCGAGATGACTTTTTTTGGAACCCTTGGAAAGGGTTTCGTATTAGCTTTGACTTAAACTCAATTCATGGAATGAGTATTATGCGGTGTTGCTAATCAAAAGAGCCCGTCGATAGTACAGTGAGAGATTTAAATGCTTTCTAACTCTTAAGCAAGCTCCAATTAACTGTAAGAAAGTAATAACATATCGTCGGTCACAGGTTAACAACTCTTAACTCGCAAAAAAATCGATTCGGGTTTTTGATGCCAAAAGATTGCGTTTGTCCTCCTGTATGTTAGTACGTTTCATTTATATTTTAAAAAAATTTCCTTCCCTACTTCTCCTACTAATTATGGTTTTTTTTTTTACTTCCAACACGGTTTATTGACGGAGTAATAACGCTTTTTTTTGTCGCCTTAAGAGTACAAAAAAACATGTTAAGAGTTGTCAACCTGTGACCGACGACATGAAATAATTAAACAGCAGAGAAGAGAACTTGTAAAAATTAATAGAAGTAATTGTTTTGTTCTAAAATATTAAGTAATGCGGTTAAATGGTTGATATTCCTAGATACTACTCGTAGTATCCACCGCGCTAATGGTAAAAATTAACAAAGAACGCTGATGAGATGGTATAGTGACCTTGAAATCGGCACTGATCCGTTCTGCTAGTCTGATGACTCAAAAGCTTCCATTAATACTTTCTTAATGAAAATAATCAAAAAATTGTTATCGAAAGTTTCTTAATAAAAATTAAATTAATAAGGAGAGATCTGCACTTAAGTCAGTTCAGCTAATTACATATAAATATTAAGAAAAAACCTCAAGTGATAACAATTTTTCTTTGACAATTTAAAAGTTTTTGCTAGAAAATTATTATCCAATTCATCCAAAAGAGAATTTTGCCAAACAACATGCCTCTTTACATTTGTCAGCTTTATTTTACAGTAATCCTTCAAAAAAATCTATTAAAATACTTAAAAAATAAGTCAACTAGATAAATAAAAGACTGAAGGGCTCTTGAAAACTTTGCATTTCAATAACTATTTAACTACTCACTCGTGCTTATAGTTTTTATTAAAATATCGTAATTGTACAGGAAGCATCAGTAGTAGTCAAGGGGTTTTCTTTTAAATAAAAAAAAAACGAAAAAAAAACAATGAAATCATAACAAAGCATTATTATATGAATGAAGTCATTTTTGAAAGAAACCAAAAAATTATTAATTTTATATGAGAACGTTATTTATTTTCTGAATAAAAAGAAAAGACATGAAAACAAAATAATGCAACACTTTGAACAAAGATAACAGTAGCACGAACTTCAAAAAAATTATAAAATTGTTTAAATAAAATAAAATTTCGGTAGCAACGACTAAATAATACCCTTCAAACAATAAGTTCGGCTGTTTTCTATTTTAAATTTACTTTACTTTTGATAAATTTCCGGTCTGCTACTATAATTTTGTTGAAATAAAAAAATATAAAATCAATAATCAGTAATAATATTTATTACTTTTTATATTTATTGGTCCTTCCTTAAGCCAGTTGCGCTTCTGTATTAGCTTCTCGCGATCTGCGTGATCAGCATCGAGTTCTATTGTTTAAAAAGAAAATCACTACAATCGGTTAAACAGTTTTGGTTTGTCTGCAGAATCACCAAGGTCTAGGCAGGACTCGAAACCCACGAAATTCACACTAATAGTCTAGCAAGATCTATTCTTTGCTGGAGTAAACTAGCAGTTGCACGAGTATATATCTTTTTATTTCCTTCAGCCAAAGGCTTTGTTCTGCTTACTCAGCCAAATATTTATATGTGGATGACGCACGAACAAATACTCTCCCACTTCCAGTGTTGGACTCGCCCTCAGCTTCCTGAGAGCCATCACAAAATTGTATGAACCAAGCAAATGGACACTAGGGTGAGCGATTATTCGACATTTTCCAGAAACCTGTTTTCGAATAGTTCGAATATTTGAATTTTGAAGCCGATTACGGTTTTTAGGAAAAACCGGTCAATCGTTTTTTTTTTGTGAAAAAATTAAAAAATAAAATTAACAGTTCATGTAAATACTATTAAATAATATAAAAATTAAAGGTTAAACATAAAAATTAACTTCATGTCGTCTCCTTAAATGCAAACGTATGTAACTGGACAAATTATCGAAATAGAGTTCTTGATCGATTATGATACGTCTTGTAAAACTACATGTTCACAGAAAATTTTAGACTCCTACGATTAAAAATATCTGGAAAATACCGCTTAAAAACCTACGAATTGTGTGTTTGTTTGTGTATATAATTTTTGTCAACCACGATTGCTCGTAAGTACGCCATTTTGTGTTTTCCTACATGTAAAAAGCTGTTCTGGCAATACTGTATGTTAATAAAATCAATAACATACTTTAGGGTTTAACATAACCTAGGCGATTCAAATACTTAAAAAACGAAAGACTTAAGAAACAAACTTAGTGTTAGGTATTTCTCGTTACGGAATTTCTTGATTCGGTCGCCGTGCTCAAAGCCCGCGATAAAAGCTATACAATAGCTTAAAAATATTCCTAAATATTTGCAATAAAAACCTCTTTACCACACGAAAAGTTTACTTTGCAAAGTCTTGGGTTTGTTGGTAAGAAGAGAAGGAAAATTTGGGGTGAGTAAAGTCTTTGATGTACTCGAAAGGTTAATTTGTTCTCCGTTCATCGTTAATAAGTAGTTGTTAATTGGATGCATGTTTGTTTGTTTGGTTTGCATGTTGATCTATCAAAAGAACTCCGAATTTGTCTAAGTAAACTAAGCATGTGGCGAAGTGCAACAAAGTTTGAAAGAAAATTTGAAAGTCTTTGTCAAAGTAACCTTTGCGTGTGGAAAAGGTGTAAAAGCAGTTTATACGAATTTTAAAATTTTTATTTCGTTTTGGAATCAATGACTCATGTTGGCATTGTTGCGATTTTAGCATTATCGAGGTTAGAATTAGTCTCTTGTTTTATAGTTCATCCTAGAAATTACTCGTAATGGTTTAGCTTCGTAGCCTTCTTTCTAGCATTTTTTTCATTGTGGGATAAATTATTTTTTATATTTTATATATTTTCTCTATTCGGACACATTTTTTTATTTTTTGAGTAATTTTTTCGGACTGGACTGGTAGAAAAACAAAAATTTTTTAATCCAAAGTGATTATTATTTTTGGCTAATGTTCGTAACATTTTTAGTCAAAAAGAATCGGACATGAGACAATATACCAAAGGAACAGGGGAAAATTTTAACATCAATTAATTTCAACTTACACGGCAGAACAGAAACAACTTTGTTTTTCGGGAGCCGCGTTCACTCTGCGACTGTTTAGGTAGCTCGGTTGAAAGTGATTTAAAATTTGTATTTATACAAGTTATGACTCGAAAAAGGATACGAGAGTTATTTGTATTGTATTATTATAGGTATTATTAGTTGTTTTTACAGCAAACACAACTTCACCACTATCAATATTCAAATTTTACCATCACTAATCAACGTTAAATTATCCCATTGTTACATGTTGGTTTATCTCATGTACCATTTTCCTTCTAACTTTTTGGATTTACTTAATACATACCTTTTTTGTTTGATTAATGCTTAAGTGCTATTGTATTGTTTGTTTTTCTGTTAACTAGTTGAGTTTTTTATTTATTTGATCAATTTTACCCAGTTATCTGACAGCAAACATTGCAAGGCTCAAGCCAGTAGCTAATTGTTTTTTGTTTAAAGTGATTATTTTTCGAACAAATTGGTTGTTGTTTCTGTTCTGCCGTTAAAATTTTCCCTTGTTCCCTTGGAATATTGTCTCATGTCCGATTCTTTCTGACTAAAAATGTTACGAACTTTAGCTAAAATAATAATCACTTTGGATTAAAAAAAACTACTAACAACAAATTTATTTGAAAAAAAAATCACTTTGAATAATAAAATTTTTTTTTTCACAAAATCATTTCTTTGTATATTTTAGAATTAATTGCGCGTATACTTCTTCGACATTGCATATTTTTTTATAATTAGATTGTATCCTATTTGTTTTTTATTGTGTGTTTAATTCTTCAATTAATATGCTGAAACGATAAAATTTTGAGTAGATATAGATTTTAGGAGGACAAAGCTGCTCCAAATATAAAATGTTGATCGCCGAAATGAGTTTTCTTACCAGAAATACAGTTGTGTATTCGCATTTGAACGTGCACGATGGTATAGAAAACACAAAATTTAAAAATTGTAAGTGAGGGTCTTTTTCACTTCCCGCTATTGGAACTTGCTCATTAAAACCAATTTTTTTGCGAATTTAATAAAAAAAATTGTACTACAATAGGTGATTTTGCAAAAAGTTCAAAATTGTTGAGCAACGTTGTTAATAAAATCTGAAACTAAAAACTTCGCAGCCATTTTTAACATCTTTTTTTAAAGGCAATTTAGCTTTTTCTAACCTTTTTTCAAAACTCAATTTATGGTTGGTTCTCTTTTCTCGAGCATCTGACGACACTGAGAACAGTTCGCACCCCTGTTCTATTTTTGTTAAAATAGTATATTCTTTTAATAAAGTAAACTTTATACTTTTATGTACATATACATATATTTTATCCACAAAAATATTTACGAATTGATTGTACTATTTACTTTTTTAAAAGGTCATTTTTCAGCTTTACATATAAATATTTTTTAATTGAATACGATTTGGAGCCTTTTCCGGCATACAAATACTTTGACGAATTTAATTCTTCAATGTAGGGCTAAAAAATTCATTAGATTTTATTTTTTAGCATTAAAAAAAGGACACGAGTATTATAGAAAATTTGAATCAATTGGCAGGAGAGGAAATGAATTATTTTATGAACTGAGTGAAGATTTTTTGGTTTCTAAACATTTTGTTTTTGTTCTGTTTTGTAAACGCCCCAGGTGAACTTTTACATGGTGGCTGGCAAAACACTGAAATGCTTTTTTAGCAACATCAATGGGGGGTTTGGCATTGATGACGATAATGATGAAGTTCAGCCACATCATGATGGAGATTTCCATGATGTTAATACGAGCGAGCGAACATTTGTGCTCGTTCTACTGGTAGCAGCAACAATTGCTCCGATGTTGTTACTATAGTAGTTATTGATGTTCAACATGAAGTCAACATTGTGTATGAGGGGTAATAGAAGTGTAACCGTTGTGGTGGCAACCAGAAATTCATTAGATTTTTTCTTCTTTTTCTTATTGTTGTTGTTATTCTTGTTATTTTTAAAATGTAATTATAGCTTCCAATAGTAATCACCCAACCAACCAACTGCATTGTTGTATATTTTTGTATTTTGTTTTTTTTTTTCATTTAGAATTATGAGCGCGAAAGTTTGTTGTGCGTCACATATGTTGAGATTTTTGAAAAGTTTTTGTTCAAAAATTTCAACAAAAAAATGGCGTTAACAATGAATAAGTTATTTTAATAAATTTCGTTAAAGAGGCGTAAAATTCTATTGGAGTATGTGTCCTGTGGTGTTAATAAAATATTATTAAATTTTAAAAATTCTGCTGCATTTTTGAAAATTCAGTTCAGTTCTGTCTGTTGTGCGCTTTTTTGTTGATGAGTTGATAAAAAGGTGTCTTAAATGTTTATGAAAAAAGTTATTAAACATAATTTAGTTTTTGAGGGAGCTGTTGTTCTGGTTACAAAGGCTTTTCACTCCATATTACGAATATTAAATGTATAGTAAAGTTAAAATAACATTTTTACAGTAACTCTTTTTAAAACTAAACATTTTCGTTATGCCATGTAATAATTACTGTTTTCAATAATTATGTCCTTCGAAGACCCTTTTATTATCAATTAATTTACAAATGCTTAGCAGCTGTTTCAAATGGAGAAACTAATTTATAAAGATAAAGGTGTAAATAAAATTATATGCTGGCTATCACTGGTTAAACGTACAAGAGTTTGAAGCAATTTTAAACGATAAATTTGTTAAATGTCCACAAAACTAAACCAGAAACTATTTGACTCATCTATGAAATAATAATAAAATAAGCCACTAATTTTAAGGTAAATATGACAATATTTTCTTTTTTACTACAAAACAAGGTTTGATGCTAAGGACACAAGGACGACAAAGTAAGACTGCTGAGCGGAACCAGACCACCGACTGATTTTCAAACGAAAAACTAAGATCCTTTTTAAATGTTTACACTGAAAGAAAATTAAAACGCTCCATTCGGCAGTACCGAATATTATTCAGCAGTGAAGTTGAAAAGAAAGAAATGTGTTTTAAAAAAATATTTTAGTTAACATAGTTTTTAAATGACGTTCATGACGCTTTATTTTTTAATAGGACTCAAGGCAGTAAGGATTGTTTTACAGCGGCTCCTTTAAAGTTGGTGATAGTTAGTCGTTCTTCAAGCTGGTAGAACAACTGCCATTGTAGAAGCACTATTTATATGCAAAAAATTAAACTTCTATTGGTCATGTTTCTGGTTGTACTAATTTGAAATGAAAGTTAAAACACTGAAACCGTTCTTTTCTCCGAGTGTGCTTTTGAATTGAAAACTATTAAGAATATTCTTTACAACTTTACAAATTCATTATCATAATGAGCCATCTAATACGAACGAAATGCCAAAGGATCCTTATAAAATTACAGATTTCTCCTCCCCTGGCCAATAACTCTTATAGAAAGTGTTAGATAAAAGGATATATTGAAGGAAATTTTAAAAGCATTAGCACGTGCTGCAGAAGACTTAAATGATGCTGGACCATAAAGGTTCTTTTCTTTCGTTCCTTTTTCACTTTAACTGTTGTTGCCATCGATAGCAAATAGTCAATATCTAAGGAAATGAAGTGTTAAATTTATTGACATCTCGTTTGTAAAAAGGTGACAAAATGCTTGCTGTTGTGTGTTGCTTCATGGTTTTTATCCCTGTCGTCATCTTTTACGTTTGTTTGCATCTACCATCAGACGTTAAGCATCATCTTTACATTTTGTCATGAGATATTTACGTTTTTCTTTTTTTTTGTATCTCTTCCTCTCTATTTGTTTTTCATAGGATTTTATTATTTCTGTATTTTTACCTTTGCTACATTCCTTGTGGCCTTTGCGTTTTATACTATTTATTTTTCATATGACGTTTTTGCTGGCACCCCCTGTTGTTGTTATTTGATTTCCTATCAATATGATTTCATGACCTTTAATACGAATAACAACGCAATAAAAATGGAAAATTTAATTTTGTGAAAATTTTGTGTTAAATGTGTTTGAACGAAAATTGCATTTTTATTTTGCTCGTTAAATTTTAGCACTTTTGATTTGAATTAAAATCTTGGATTTAAAACTTATTCTTTTTGTCAAAAGAAGCAAATATGCAAACAACTTTGTTTTTGCAATCATTTCATTTAAATTAAATTAATTTAATTAAAAAAGAAAGTAAGTCAGATTTGGCATGATATGGGAACGGAACAAATTGCATTGTTCCATACACAAAAACCACTCTTCACGAATTAGTAAGAATACACCGTAACGAATATATAAAAGATATTGATGTTGTTGAAGCGATTGAATCAAAACTCACCGCTGACACATAACAACGAAAATCCTACTTCTAGATTTTTGATGCACTCTAATTATAATTAAAGCAAAAGTTAAATTTTTGAAATAAAGGATATATGGATGATGGCAATATCCTACTTCCGATTGATGTGAGATTTTTCGCTGAGCTTATCTCAATTATTTTAGAAGAATATATTGATTTTTGTTAGATTCGGAATATAATTGCATATAAAATTTATTGTTTAAAATATACCATGTCATGTCCATACAACGCTTGATATAATAATTACCGCAGACCTATACAGTATATTTTTTTACGAAGTTACCAGTTTTTTTACATTCTGATGGAAGGAAAAATTTTCATTTTAAAATTAAGGATATATTGAAAGTAGACATTTACTTGCGACGATTGATGTAAGATTTGCCGCAGAGCTTATCATTACAATTCTAGAAACTGTTATAAGTTTTCGTTGCTTTTTCATAGTTGTTGTAGCTAAATTTTAATACTTAAAATATAAAATGTTAGAGAAATATACAACAGAGCTAAACAGCATAACTGTAGAAACAAAAAAAATAATTTTTTGGCACTCTAATAGTAATTGTAACTAAAATTTTATTTTTTAAATAAATGATATACGGAAGGTAAGCATGTATTTACATATATCGTCACCTAAAATGCAAAACAACGTATCATCAAAAATTAAAATTTGATTTTTTTATTGATTACGATTTACTACATCATATTACATACGAGTATGTGTGCAAAACTTCAAGCTTCTGTTAACAAAATCATAAAAGTTGTGACCCAAATTCAAAATAACTTATCATCAAGTGAATGGTTTTATTTAAAAAAAAACCTATTATCATTAGTGTTGTCAACTATTTACATCCAAAATATGCTGCTGTTCGCTCAAAATTCGCTAGAAAGTGCTAAAGAGCGTGAAAATATGATTTCAATATCTCAAACAGTTTCCATATTATACAGTTTTTTGTTTCTCCTGTAAACTTATGAAAAGTGATGTTACGTTATTTTGCATTTCATATAACGATATGTATGTCCCAGTAAATTTGTCACACAGCTTAACGATACGATTTTCGAAATAGTTACCGAATTTCTTTGCGTTCTGATAAATCAAATTAAATATGTTAAATAAATTACACAGGCCAACAAAATTAAATTTTGTATGTAAAGTCTAAGACTTCATATTTAAATACCCATTTAGTTAATTTTCATTTAAATTTAAGTTGTATATAAATACAGTTCCAGTTTTTCAGTGTTAAATTATTTTTTGTATTTAATTACGATAAAAATAGGGCAGCATCACGAAGTTCTCTCAATTTTTATCGAGCAACAGCTGTTGAACAAAATTAAAGAAAAATTTCTAATGTGGATTCTTTTTCAGGCTGAAAATAACATCAGTAATAGGTTGCTGCAAAGTTTTAAAAGTGTAAAGCAATTAAGAAAAAAGATATAATAGAATAATATTAATAAAATAAGTCCAAATTTCTCGCCAAAAGATGGCCGCAAATTTTTTGTTTTCTTTGTTGCGCGAATCAACAACAAGCTAGCAAAACCATATGTTTGTGCATGTATGTGTGCACAACTTAAATATGATTTATAACAGCAAGGTTGGTCCTTTAAATATGATTTAAGTTTCATTTAAGTTTGTACTGCAAAACTGAATTTCGTATATAAATAGAACTTAAAGATAAATAACATTCAAATACAAAGTCATAAACTGGCCAAAAGATTTCGTAGTCAATTTGTATACACTTAGTACTGAGCATCAATGCCAATAAAATACTTTTTTTCAATTGACTCTGTATCTCCAGGAAAAAGAGGATGCTTAATCACTTAAATTGGATATACTCCAGAACTACAATAGTTCTTTGATTAAATTAGAAAAAAAAACACAGAAGTATCGAATATCAAATAATCTTCAAATTACGCCTGCATTAATTTTTTTTAGAGTCTTATAATTTCGGAGATAGACAGAAAGTTTTATCAAAAAAATTAAAAAGAAATTTTTTTAAAAGACAATTTTATTCCTGTTATCACAAACTTGTTATGTTACAAATACAATGAGCCAAATTTATTCTGATTATAAATCAAATTAATTAATTTGAATAAAATATATATGAGAAGTGAGTGCTTATTATTGCTCCCACTGAAAGTTAAATTTAAGCAAAGCATAATAGTATAATATCAAGGATATATAATAATTTTCATTGCACTGAGATCATAATTGTAGCAAAAATTTAAAATTTAGAACAAGGGATATATGAGATGTGGGCTTGACAATGCACTGATTGATATGATATTTACTGTAGAGTTTAGTTTTAGGGTTTCGTTACATGCTGGTGGTATTTGTAGGAAAATCTAGTTTTTCAAATAAAGGACGCATGAGAGGTAGACATGTCATTGAAACGATTGATTTCACTTTCGTTACATTTTAATATTTGATAAAATTAAATTTTTTAAGTAAAGGATATATGGGGGCACACATGACCTTAGGAGATATTGAAACAAAATTTACTAAAGATCTTAAAGTATAGTTTTAGAAATATTTATAAATTTCCGCACAATTCTGATTACAATTTTGGCTGAAATTTTATTTTTTAAATAAAGGATATATGAGAGGTGGCCATGTTCTTAGCGGTACTGAAACAAAATTCGCCAAAAACCTTTATAGCACAGTTTTGGATATATATGCACATTTTTCTTATATTCTGATCATGATTTTGGGTAAAATTTTATTTTTTGAAATAAAGGATATATGGGAGGTAGGCAAGTACCTTCATTAATTTATATAAAATTGATAAATAAAGTTTAGCTAAAATTAAATTAAAAAAAGTTGATATGGGAGGTGGTAGGCTTAACAATGCAGCAATTGCTATGAAATTTATTGTAAAGCTTAGCATTAAAACTCTTGAAATACTTTCCGAAAGTTAAGTATGCATATATGAGAGGTAGCAATGCTTCTGTACAGATTTTCCTCAAACTAATAAAGCCCTGGGTGTCAATGATTTAGCTGCAGGTCATTGTAGACAATATTCTTAAACACTAAATCCTTCTTTACTGATGAACTATATATTTCGTATACACAAATCTTTTAAAAATTCCAAGCCCTTTTTGCACTTGTTAGTTTTCAAAATGACTTCCTAATAAAACAGTATATAAATATAAAAGTCTCAAATGATATCAGTCATATTTTTGCATAAAAGTTTGTAATAATTTAAATGAAAATATATTCAAAGAACTGCTACTACTTCCTTTAAAATTTTTTTATTTCACAGTGAAAAGAATTTATTAACTAATTTATTATATAAATTGCAGTCATTTATTACAATAATAACTACGACTTAGAAAACGCCAGCAAAAATTACCAACGAAATCTAAATTATTTATAATACAAATAAAATGAATTACGAAATCAATTTATCAGTGTTGTGCCAAAGTGTGTGTTTGTTAATCTGAAGCCTTCAACAAAGATGGCAAAATATTTATGCAGGACTTATATTTTCTACAAATAAATAAAAAAATATAGAAAAACAAACTTAAATTAGGGACACACACAAATAAAAAAAAAACAGGGGAACAAATAATAGACAACCCGCAGTTAATGACGAATTACTAAAAAACATGCAAGGATTTGCTGTAGTTTTTTACTACTGTGAATAAAAGTTTTTGTTTTCAAAAATACTTTTAGGCTGTTTGTGAGTAGCAGGCAGGATTTATTAAGACTTCTAAAGGCTACTTTCATGGTTATTTTTCACTCACACACTCTCGCCCGCCTGCAAGAAGGTGCTAAAATAGAACTTAAAAAACCAAGATAAGAATTATTAGCGTAACAAATTTGATTACTAGTTTTGAGTTAAATTTTGACAGTTTTTTCTTTATGGTAAATAAATTCACATTCGTAAATAATGGAAACTTAGTTAATTAACAAATACGAACTACGATGTAAATTAATATTATTTTTCTCTGCTAATTTCTTAATTCTTTTAAGATTAAGAAAATCATGAATAAACAAATAACCATCAGACAGCGAAAGAGCCATAAAAAAAAGATAAAAACATGTTACTTTCATCAAAACATCTAAAAAGTATCACACACGAGTATAAAAAGACAATTTCAAGGAAATATTTAATAATACTCGTGTAATTTACCAAAATTACCCTTAAACAATGAAAACAGCAAACAAATTTGCCACACACACATGCCTACTTGTTGTGGCGTTTTTTTTATATTTTCTTTCTTTGTATCTTTTGAATGTGGATGATAATAAATCCAATTATGACAATCATGGAAATGATGATAATGATAACGACAACAATAATTTTGCTCATGATGACAACGATGAGATTAATGCTGAGTGAGTTTGCTGCTGAGTGCTTAGCTGAGCTCCCCCTTTTTGCGTTTTACGAGAGCAAATAAAAAAAAACAGTAATTCAAAATCCCCATAATTGGTGCAATTTGTATAAAATATGTCATTTCATCAGAGACAATAACTTGAAATGAACAATTGCTTTTGATTAGATAAAATGGAAAACAGAACACTTAAATTAATTTACGTGCACATTTTTGTTTTTATTTTTTATTTTGATTCGTGTAGGACTGATGTAAAGACTGTAAATAAAGCAAATCAAAACATAGCGAGGAATTGAAATAAATTTGAACACAATTTCATTAAATTCATGAATTTATTGCTGTTGTAATTGAGCTGGGGGTCTTATAGAGTACAACATTTATAGGGGTCGCAAGAGATTAGGTCAAGTGGCATGGTAGATAAAGGGAGTTTAAGTGGTCTAGAAAGTCAATTAAGCCTTTGACATACTCACACACTTGCATATCCCATAATATGACATGAATTTGTGATTTGTTGCAAACATACATATTTTCATGAACATAGGTTAACAGGTTGCAAGTGAGAAAATAATAGAAAGAGTACCAAGCCCACTTGGGCCCAAAATTAATTACAATCCCTTTGTGTTTACCTGGCGAAAGAGGGAAAAATAAGACATAAGATAATGAAAGAAATTGAATAAGTGTTAGAAGTGGTGTAGTGGAGACCATAGTAGGGAAGTCAGTGAAGATGTAGAAAAGTGTGATGGCTAGAAGGAAGAGGGAAGAAGAGAGATGTAGATTCCGTGTAGGAGGGATCATATAGTCTACGACCAAGGGGGGAGTCAGCGGGAGAACCAACCGCTGCTCCCAAGGAAGGAACTGATGTTTTTGAGATTCGAACCCAACAGCTCCGAAAGGCTATTAAAACGTCTTTTGCCTAGGAAACGAAGGCGTTGGTCCTCCAGTGCAGGGCAGTGGCAGAGTAGGTAAGTTGTGCTCTATTCCTCCTCCTCGTCCTGACAGCTGAAGCAATAGTAGTTGTGAGGGATACACATTCTTTTAGCATGGGTGCAGTGCCCTGTGATTGTAACCACAAGGAACCGCAGGTGTGTTCTGGAACACTCGAAGAGTTGCTTTGTTCTAACTGTATCAATGCAAGGCCAGAGTGTTTTCGCTATAAGGCAGGTCGACTCAGTGTGCCATCTATTCTGGGGCCCCAGCATAAGGGCTATATCAATGTTTTTCCAGCAGGAAGAGAGTGGGATTCCGCAGAAGTTGTCAATGTCAACATCCCCAAGCGTGGTCCCACCCTTTGCCAGATCGTCCGCAAACATATTGCCTGCAGTGGTCCCATGACCCTTCACTCAGTTAAGGATGACCGTTGAACTACGCGCTACCTCATTAAGGACCGTGCGACATTACCGAACTAGGTTGGATGTTGAATACACACCTAAATATAACGGAATTTATTGCAGATTGACTGTCGGTTACAATATGGATACGTGTGTTCGTTATGCCATACAACTTTAGCCAATTTGCTGATCTTTTCATGCACATATGTACGAGGGCGGATTGATATTGAAGCTACCTAAGTAGGAAAACAACATTTTTTTTCAAAAACCATTTATTTCTCAACATAGTCTCCTTTTAGCTAAATACACTTAGTAAGACGGTATTCCAACTTTTTTATACCATCTGAATAATACGATTTCGGGAACCCCGAAATCTTTTTCCTGCGAGCCATTTTTTCAAGTTTGGAAACAGGAAAAAGTCACTAAAAGCTAAATCTGGACTATAAGGTGGATGATCGATCAACCAATTCGAAGTGTATTTCACGTAATTTTAGCATCGTATCTGTTGTGTGAACCGGCGCGTTGTCTTGAAAAAGAGCACTTTTTTCTTCTTTCAATGTGGTCGTTTTTTCTTGATTGCATCAATCAATTGTGATTTTGGATCCTTTTTCAAGATAATCAATGAGCAATACTCCGTGTGCATCCCAAAATACAGTGGCCATAACCTTGCCAGCCGATTTCGCTGTCTTCGCCTTCTTCGGAGCAATTCCACTAGCTTCCACCCATCGTTTCGATTGATTGTTGGTTTCAGGTGTATAGTGGTGGACCCACGTTTCATCAACAGTTATTAATCGACGCCAAAAATCAACAGGATTACGATTTATCATGTCCAAACGCCGCTGTAAAGGGCTCTGTCGAACTCGTTTTTGTTCGACACTGAGCAAACGCGGCACCCATCTTGCCGATAGCTTTTTCATATGCAAATGTTCATGCAAAATGTTGAACACACGTTCATATGATATGTTTACCATTTCAACAATCTCACGTAACTTGACTCGGCGATGATTAATAACGATAACATCTTTTGAGCTTGCTGTTGGTGGTATTGTTGCAGTGCTTGTTCGGCCGCGTTTAAATTCAGCAATCCAATATTTTACCATGTAATCTGACGGAGCAGAATCAGCTTTTCTTTTGTCTCTTTCGCCGTTTTCCCTTTCAAATAATAGTGTTTAATCACTGCACGAAATTCATTTTTCCAGTTTTCAAGAAACACCAAAGTTGCTTTCTTCAAACGACTACAACAAATAAACTAATCGATGAATTTGGGTGAAATTTTTACAGCTGACGTTTGACAGATTGTAATTCGTAAAACAAAAAGTTTTTGTGTTTGTGATGCCATCTAGCGCTAGGTAACTTCAATATAAATCCGCCCTCGTAGATATAAATTTATTAAAGATCCCTTCAGGTTAGGAGCTGTTGACCAAATATGAAGCGTTTTGTTTCCAATTTCGATTACATTTTTGGCCGGAATTTAACGATATGATCACAGATGACAGCGATTAGATCCGATGTAACGATCAAACAAAATTAGAAGGAGTCGTCAAAGATCTTTCATATTAAGAATGTAAATATGAAACATTTTATTGATGAAAATTATTTGGAAAAAAAATTGCAAAACAAGAACCTCTCATATATCATAAAAAATTCAAAATACCCCTTCAGCTAAATATAAATTAACTTCAAATTAACTGATTGTCTGTTGCTGACGGCTGTCAGCCTTAACCCGACTTCAAATCTAATTAGTTTTATTGCAAAAGTTTATGTTTTTTGCTTATTTGACACCATCAAATTTTAATATTATTCTTGCTGTAACTTGATGCTTTTAATTGTGCTTTTTAATGTCTAATTTCAAAGAGTGCAAATTATTAACCTTAATGAGTGTTATAATTTAATGTTATTCTATTAAACACTTTTTATGGTTAAAAATACACTTAACCTCAATGTTCTTAAATAAATGTTGAAAATTTTTTTATATTTATTTCATGCTTTTAATGTTGTCATTAATTCTGTGCTGTGCTTGCTTTATGGTTTTTTTTCTTTCTATATTATTTTCTTTTATCATTAAAAATTATTTATTAGTGAAAATATAACATTAATTATCCGGGTAAAAAGCCTTAAATTGTGCTTCTGTTATTTGTAAGATGCAGAAAAAGCCAGCAGAAATAAAAACTAATAAATTCATGAGTGTAAGTTTATGAGCAAATATACATTCACACATACATTCAAACATACATTCAAACATAGGGGAAGGAAGCCTCGAAAATTAAATGAAGGAAAATTTTTTACTAAGAAGTTTTCGTTACAAACAAATAAAAATTACATATAAAACATGGGAGGGCACCTGGAAAGAAATTTGATTGTTTTTCTTTATAGAAATTTGTTTGCTGTTTTTGTAAGTTATCTTGTCAGGATGTTTTTCTGGATTTTCTGTGATACGTTAGTACGGAATGGTGTGCTTTTCCTATTGCATTAAATTAACACCATCATGATGCTTGCGAGTGAGTTGGCTGACTGCAAAAGGTATGAATATTCATTATTTGCAAAATAAATTCTTGTTTAATTAATAATTAATTGTATGATGCTGAAATGAAATGTGAAAATATAAACTACAGCTTCTGTTTAATTTCCAAACAACTTTTGCTGGCTCTTTTTTTTAGTGGTCAGACTAAAGCATTGAAGGCACAAACACAACCAATGTTGAAAGCACAGCAAGTGCCAACAAAATGGTAACCAGGAAGACAAAAGATTCCATTTAATAGAAGAAAAATTCAATAAAACATTTATTTCATTATATAGTTGATTTTTTTAAATAAAATTTTAATTTGAATGCAATTAAATGAAGAAAGAAAATGTTAAAGTGAAATTTAGTAAAAAATCTAATAAAAATAATAAAATTGAAATTTTGGTTTAACGTTTTATGCTGAACAATAACTGGAATTTTGTAGGATATAAAAAAAAATCAGCTTAAATATTTACTGCTGTATTCATTAAAACAATATTTGGGTTTGAAATGTGTATTAAAGAAAATTGGTAGGAAATTTATTTTATTATTATTATTTCAAAGAAAATTTGTATGGAAAATTTTTCAAAAAATACATTTGAAATAAAAATGATTTTGCATGAATTCGTATACAAATAATATTAATTTGGATCTGATTTGTACTTTAAGGAGATTTTTTGTAAGAAAACTTTGTTTTAAAGTAGACTTGAAATACAAATTATTATTTTTTTAATACGGCAGTTAGGAGTTAATAAATGTGCACATTTTATAAAATTAATCCATTTTAATGTGACAAATATTGCATCCAAATTTTTCAAAGTAATTTTCATTAATTTCAAGATGTTTTTAAATTAAAGTAATAAAACAACGACAAAATCGACATCCAATCATTTATCTATTTTGTACCAAACAGGAAAAATATTATTTCTTATCTTTGAAACTTTTTTTATTTGCTATTCGTTAATAAAAATTAAATCCCACGACAATTGGCCTTCTAACAACTCGATATTTTATTGGATTTTAAAAAGGTCTTTGTTAATACACTCATCTATCGTATTTTCTTACAAAGACACATTAACGCTTTCCTAACCAAAACCTCCCCCTAAATTAATGATTTAAAATAATTAAATTCACAAAAAAAATATTTCGTATAAAACGCATAACCCAACATGGTTTTTGTCATGGATCTCGCCATGGATGCCAATATTTAATTGAATTAAAATTAAGCATGAGTAGCCAGACTCCTGGCACAACAGTTTAATTGCAAATACACAGACGCACCGCACCGACTCATATCAGAACACCCACATACGTACATACGAACCAAATTGTCAGTTAATAAAAAAAAGGCGGCAGAAATCTATAAAAGCGTAATTGCATTTGCAGAAGCAAAAGTAACAACATCGTCATCTTCAATGTTTTTATCATTGAAAGCATCACCCCCACCGGCTTCAATTACGAGTATGTTCGTATGTGTTATTTGGGAGGAGAAGGACTTGTTGGAATAATTTAATTTATATTGGCGTCTTTCTGTAGTCGTATCATTGATAATGTGATTATATTACGCCAAAGTGGCGACATTTTTGTATTCCTTTTATTTTTATTTTTTTTATTATTTATTTTACAACTTTATACGTGTTGTGTCATATTGGGAGGCCAATCAAATTGTTTGGGGTAGAAATTTTTAACAGATCATGCCACACACTCACTACAGAGAAAGTGGAAGAAAATGAAGGAGAAAAAAAATACAGTATACAGAGAGTATCCCGTTGCCAGGACATGGCAGGGTGCCACTGTTCTAAAGTGCAAAATTAAATATGAGAGTAATATATAGTACTTTTACTTTATCGTTTTTTTTTCTTCTTGTCACATGAAAATATGCTGCAAATGAAGCAGCTTACTTACTTAGTCGGTAATTTAAATGAAATTGTTCAACATGTGCCAGAGGTCGAAGGTCCAACGCATACTTACGAAAGACAGCAGAAAAAACCCCAGTAAGAAAATGTGTTGTCAACATATGACCTACGATATCCTTTTCGAAAAGTTTAACTCTCTGCTGCTGACGTCTGTATGAAGATTAATTTTAACCATACAACTGACGTGTGGTCTAGCAGACCTCACTTTTGAACTCTATTCCTATGTTGAAGTTCCTGGCTGGCTCCTTCTTTGCCTTATTCAGTTATAGCAGTAAATAGTTTTTAAGGTAAAAAATAAAGGACTCTTTTTCAGAGGTATGCTTTTTTATTTAGTTCATTAAAACTACAACAGCAATTTTCCCTTGAAAATGAATTTGAAGCACTTTTTCTCTTTAGCTTCGAAAACACGTATTAAATGAATTCAGTTTTGATTTTTAGTCGAATCATAATGTGGTGAGATCATTTATTAAAAATTTTAAATTTTAAATTTTCTTGGCAGTTTTCACTGAAGGACTAGAACACTGCAAACAAAAAGGCTTAAAACAACAGCATCAGCTGTGTTTTGTTTTCCTTTTTATTATTAGATTTCTAGCACTAATTTCCACAAGCTGAATTTTTCAATGTGTATAAGGAAAGAATTTTCTAAGAACTCAAGCATCATTCTCCGAGCTACATTTAACAAAAATGTTCCTCAAAACCTGATTCCAAATAAATTTCGTAGTTCTCAAATATAATTTGTTCTGGTTCGAAATTTGGATATTTTAACCAATCGTCATCGTTAAAATCTTTTGATTATTTTTCAATTTTCTCGATCCAATCACTGATGTTAAAAGTGCTGGCGGCAGTTCTTTTGAAGAAAGTCATTTTGTCTGATCTTACTGCCTGCAAAAATATACGTAATAATAGCAGTCGAAATTCAAATTTACTGTGGTAATAGATTAAAAAGAAAATGTATGCACGTTTTCTTTAATCTAGGAAAATTCTACTTCGACATAAATAATAAGGGTGTAGGTAGGACTATTTGACGATACTATTGACATGGTGGTCTGGTGGATACTTACACTGATGCTGATTTGTGTGTATGACAGACACTTTACCGTGCAAATGCACATGTGCGTTGACCATGAGCACTATTTTTATGCTAAGCAAAAGCTAAGGATCATAAATAGAAGGAGCGCGAAGAGATCGTAACTTTGCATTGTGCGACTCCGACGACATTTGCAGAAGGTTAAATATAATACGCACGGTGTTTTCAGGCGATTCAGTAAAATATAAAGCAAAACAGTGGAGAAATATTGCGTCCTACATGGAGTACAAAGAGAATATTATTCCCAAAAAAAAATTTTTCAATAAAAACACTTTTGATCAAAAACAAAATTTTTTAAAATTTTTGTATAGTGAAAAATCAGAATTTTAGTGGCTGAAGGAATATAAAATTTTTGCTAAAGTTAAATCCTTAACAAAACAATTAATTGAATATGCAGTTTGCGTAATTGAAATAGTATTTTAGTTTGTTCTGTGTGATAGATTTCTAGGCTGTTAATAATCTGGTGGGCAAAGGATCGGTTCCTGCAAAGACCCAGGGTTTTTCAAGCAAAAATGGATTAAGTTGTTTTAACAGAGAGAAAAATTGGAAGAAAGAATTGCAGTTAAAGTCAAAATGGAAGGGAGTTCTCCAAGATTCTTGATATATTTCAAACATCCACCAATCACCATGCGATGGAAATTTTACTGCAAACAAAGTCACATACAGGGTGGCGCAAAAAAATGCGATAATTTTCTTTTTATAAATCAAGTGCGTTCATTTATACAGTGCTAGCTCGCTAATCCAAAGGTATGTAATCCGAGTTATCCAGTAATCAGAATATGACGTATTACATACTCTATAGTCCAAATTGGTTGCAAGCTCGTTAAACCGAATTTTTATTTTTTTTCTACTTTTTTGTCTGTTTTTTGTTTTTATAAAACCATGTGTGGAATTTTAAAACTAACGGGAGAGACATTATTGGGATGCAGAGCCTTTTATGATTGATATTGTATGTATGTAACTATTTATAAGTACATATGTATGCTCTATGTCTTGTTGCAATTCTTCTATAAATTCTTGTTGGAAGCATATTCATTCTCAGAGGTGGCTTCAGATTATAACAACCCGATTTCATTGTTACAAGAAACAGAAGATTTTCGCACAATAACCAACTTATTTCACCGCAATAATGACGTGCGAATTTCTGAAGATGAAATCAAAAATTATGGTAAACAAAAAAAGCTTAAATTTTTTCTTTCTTGATTAATAAAAATAAATTAAATTAGTTTTGAAATCCTGGCTTGTGTTTTATTTTGGAATATACTGAATTATAATACATAATACCAGCACATCCAGTAATCCGAATATCTCGTTAATCCGAATCAGGGCCCACAAACATTAAAACCGATTAGCGAGCTGGCACTGTATTTAATAAATACTGGACTAAATTTAATTTAAATTGTTTATTTCGTATCATAACTATATTTTTATTAATTACTTGTTTCTATTTTAATTTGTTTCTAATTAATGTTTGTCGCGAGTATCGAACCAACGCTGCTAAAATCATAGCAAACTTGTAAACCAATGCCACAATACAATCTTCAATACCAATTGCAAAAACGAATCTTTGCGAGTGCATGAGAGAGTCGAGAGAGAGAGAGAGAGAAAGTTTCTTTTAAATAAATATCCGTCATTGAAGTTTTGTTTACATGACATAAGAACATTATTCTTATTTTTAAAAATTCAAGGATTGATGTTCTTAAGTTATTCCGCTTTCTGATTGATGTTTCAACTGCAATTTCGCCTTGTTCGTATTTAAAGTCTATTGCAACCTCTCCAAAAGTAAGCGGAAAAAAGAACTGAAATGTATTATGAGTTTTGTCATTCTGTCATTTAGCAACGCTGTATATTTTAATAATTTTTAGTTCAACCAGAAAGGGAAACTTGTCCCCAAAACTAAGCGCAACAATCTAGTTTACCTTTCCCTAAGGGCTTTAAAGTAGACATTCGCTAAAGGTAGCAAAAGTGAGTAATAAACTGACCTTAAGCAATTTGCCATTGTTACAACTTCCCTGTAAACAAATTTTATCTTTTTCAAATCAAATTTTAAAATAGTTTTTTAGCAGGTGAACTTCTAACTTATAAACAACTTGAGATATTTTATGTGATTTAAGGAGAATCATGATGGCTTGTTCTTCAAAGCTTGAACATTAAATCCGTTTAGCTCAAGAAACTTCAGAGTTATTAATCAAATTCTAAAATAGTTTTTTCTAACAGGTTGATTTCTACAAACTATTTTCGCTCGCCTAATAGCCCCACTTATTAGTCAAAACCAATTTTAAATAGTTTAGGGTGTGATATCTTCCTTACTACAGTATAACCTCGGTGAACGCAACCAATAGAAATTTTTGGCAGATGCGATAACTGAGTTGTTGCGCAAACCAAGTCACATATTTTTCTACTTAAAAGCTATTTTAAACCAATCTGGAATTTTATGAAAAAAACTAAGGTTAGCTTTTAATAATCGTATTTATTTGATTGAAATAGAAAATAAAAACGGAAACACAAAATATATATACAAATGTATGTTAATTTTTACTGATGGTTGTTATCGAGTTAAAGATTCATGTTTTTAAGGGAAAAAGTCTGAAATTTTCGACTGAGTTTTTGTGCTTGTCATATATTTTTGAACTGCAATTTCACGAATCTTTTGCAATACCATTATATCCTCCAAAGATTAGTTTTGAATTTATTTATCAAAAACCACACTAAAAAAAAAACAAAAAAATCCTTAATTGTTTTGCAAAGTTGCGTTAATTGAGGCTTTGTTTTTTGAAAAATTGAGTTTACAGAGTCACCAATGTCAAGAAATTGGGCGTTGCGTTAAGCGAGGGGTTGCGCATATCGAGGGTTGCGTTCAACGAGGCTACACTGTAATAGAATTAGCGTATTCTTAAAACCTTGAAAATTAAATACGTTTAGATCAAGGAACTTTTAAAAGCTTAAATAAAATCTTTAAAAATGAAAAGTAGTACAAATATACTTTTAGGCCGACTACCTTGACTACTGACTTGAAGCAAACCTCCGATTAGATTGGGTTTTCAAGGTCCTACTTCCACCCAGCAGTGAACGGTATACTCAAGAATCATTAATAATCGGTGATATTGGGTCTGGAGTACTTTCAGCGTGCCCTCTGATGAACGAAGTTCATTTCAGCCCGAAATATTGGCCATAAGAGATCTGAGCAGTTGGTTAATTGACTAGAAGTCTTATGAAAATCGGCGTTTCTGTCGATAGCCAAGCGGCACTTCTCTCAATAAGATCACATACTATATGTTCAGTCTAAGTTAGACAATGTAAGGATGTACTATCCAACTTCCATAGCAATTAACAGCAAGATGAAATAGCCAAGACCGGTTCCTACTCTGGACGCCTTCAATGCTGTACCATATGCAACGTCATTCGGTACTACCAGAAACAGTATTTTTAGAGACTTTTGTCAAAAAGTTGAATATAGATGCCGCAAGCTAATTGCCTGCAAAGTCACAAAGAAATTGTGACCTTACTATCGTGATAAGCACAACGAATTACTCATAAGTAAGAACCGAAAAGATATCTCGAGGCTCATCCTAGTATTCAAGAGATTCTGGACAATAAAAAGGCATGCTAGTAGGCTCGGACTTCCCTTTAGTGCGTTCTGTCTTAGCTGCTGAAAACGAGGTAGGACAGAGACTGTTTTACCCTTCTCTGCGAGTGCCCTGCCTTGAATGCTTCGAGACACAAATTTCTGGGCAAACGTATACTGAAGGAATTACCGGAGGTATCAGAAGTCGGTCTAGACGACTTGATAAGATACCTTAATGTGGCGGCGTGAGTCGAGTTTCATTTTTACAATAACTTAAATCCGGACATTCTCAGGTTGTTCTGATAAGGGAAGCTTTATTTTTTTTTTTAAAAACCAATTGATTCCAATTAAACTACTTAAACCAGCCAATTATAGCAACACATGAAAATCAGACAACTTCAAATGACTAAACTTCGCCATAAAAGTAAAAGATGGGGTGAAATTGCTTTTAACATATCGCTCAATTTTTGGTTTAATTAAACTTATAATAATTATCCGCCCTATGAAATCGTATCTATTGCTAACGCCAAGTTATAATAATTATGGCCCTGAGTAAAATGTAATCAAATTCCCCAAATAAATACCTTTATTTACATGTACATAATCCTTTATAAACTAATTAACATCGAGTTATATTCTTGTTATAAAAGTCCTTAAATTTTTCCCCTTTTCAATAGAATTTTTAATCAATTCCTTTATACATATGTTGACTTGAATACATTTTTGTTCATACATTCACCCACATTTTAAGTGCCAAATCATTGATTCGATTATTGTAATTTTTTTTTATTATTCCTTTTATTTTCATTTTGTGGCCCTTAAGGCAAATGTGTCATGTGGATTTGGTGAATGCGGTTAATAAATAAATAAATAAACCTGATGAATAACAACAGCCAAAACCGATGAAAATGAAAATAAAATAACTCAAGTAATTTTTTTTGTTTGTTAGACAAGAGGGCCACCCACCATTTGGCAGCGCCGTTTATTAAAAGAGTGTGAACAAGAGTAATAAGAAACCATTTAAAAGCATTAAGGACCAAGGAAAACACCCTTAAATAAACAAATAAAAAGCTTAACATAAAAATCCAGTGTAAAAGAAATGTAAACAACAACGTGTTGCCAATGATACACCCCCACAATGGTTTGTTTTGAGTGAACTTGCTGTTGTTTGGAGGGCTGTTAAGAATGTTATGGGGACAGTTGTGGAAATAATTTGAAATAATAACGTATAATAATCTTTTGCTTTGAAATGAAGTATCAAATTAACTTCAAGGATTATTGTTGAAAAGGAAAATAATATCAAATCTTTAGGAAAGATATTTGTTTAACACCAGTAAAGAAGGTGGAGCCTAAAACACCTTCTAAAAATGTATAGAAAAACTGAAGGACTGTATGGGTTTTATTGAAAAGGAGGAGACTAATGTCCGTAAACATGTATCTGCAGACAATGGTTTGGTCTGTTGTGTGCTCTTCATATATGGAACTCAAATTTAATATAAATCATAAGAACTGACTGATATAAATATTGTTCCTGAGTGTTATTTTTATTATTACCAATAAAATTTATCATATCTGGTAGTGTGTTGTCTGCAAAGTACTGAGATCTTATGTACGACTATGAGAAAGCTGAGCGATGTAAAGTATTATTATTTCTCCATATATATAAAATACATAAGAAAGCCGACTAAACAAATTGCAACAACTGGCCGGGAATCATGCTAAACAAAGTCTTATCGTTATAACCAAAAGGTTATCGGATGAACTAATGTCATCAAAAAAACAACAGGCTGGATTTCCCCCAACAAGTTGTGCATGGACCACATAAGCTCGTTCAGAGTAATCGTAGAGCAGTCAGCTGAATGGACGTCCCCCGTGTACCTTATCTTTATAGATTTCGAGAAGGCATTTGACACACCAAGGCTCATAATTTTATCTGGAATACTCCCGAATGAAAAGGGGTACCACTTAAATTCATCCAACTAATAAAAAGAATGTAGACCGGGGCAAGCTGCTGAATTCTACATGACAGCATGCTTAGTCGTAACATTGAGGTTGGCACTGGCGTTCGTCATGGGTTTTGGATGTCTCCACTGTTCTTCAATATAGTGTTGGATAGTGTAATGCACCAGGCAATTATTGGAAACTACGGGATTGTATGGAGGCTGAACGAATGGTAGGGGGACCTCGAATATGCAGACGATATATGCCTTCTCTCTCATATCCATATTGACGTGGTCGCACAACTAAGGCGTCTCCATCAGCATATTAGAGAAAGCAGGGGTAGAAATCCATATAAAAAACCAAGTTATGCAAATAAATTCTGGAATCTTGAATCCCTTTCTAATAAATAATGAAATAGTAGCAGAAGTTGAAACATTCTGTCGCCCCAGAGCTGTTATAAACCGAATTAGTGGGTCTAGTAAAGACATTGCAAACCGAATAAAAAAAGCCACACAATATTTTGACCAGCTTAGCAAACTATGGAATTCGTCTTCAATATCAAGCCGTGTTAAAATCAATATTTGATCGATCAGAGTTGTGATTTAATAAAACAAAGAAAAAAAACCACTGTGATATTATTTTAAGTTTTTAAATTAAATATATAAAAAAACCCCTGAAGATGTCAACAAACTTTTTACGAAACGTTGGGAGAAAGATGCAAAAAAAAATTTTTATTGACATAAAAATTATAGACCCAATTACCTTATTGGAAATAATTAAAAATACTCAAATCAACTGGTTGTGAATTTTGGAACGATGGCTCCCGAAACATTTGCAAGTTTTCCTAAATAAGTGTTTTCGAAGAGTTTTACGAGTCTTCTGGCCACGAAATATCTCAAACAAAAATCTGTGGCTGAAACACGTCAAATACCATTATGTGTACAAATACAGAGAAGAAAGTGGAAATGGATTGTACACACACTGCCGAAGCCACGGTTCGATCTTCCCAGGAATGCTATCGAATGGAACCCTCAAGGGAGTCGCAGAAGAGGCCGACCAGCATATATGTACATGCAGAAGGAAAATTGATAGAGGGACTAGAAAAATGTATAAAAGCTGAAGTGAAGTAAAAATTATTGCGATGAATAGATCTGAGCTGAGGCTTTATGCTCCTTATAGGATCGAAGGTAATATAGATATATATATATTACTTCATGAATCATGTGGTGTTATCCTGGTCATGCAAGTGAGTTGATGACATTGTTTTTGCTCTCCAGAGAAGGTTAGCTTACGATAGCCTTGTACGAAAAGAAAGAAAAAATTCCTCTTTCCAAATTTAAGTTGTTCCCTCTTACATTTAGTACGAATCATGCTTATAAACTTAAATATGAAAAACACAAAATTGCAATCGAATCAAGCAGAATTAATTACTAAATAAATTTTTGATGTGAAATAATAATATTAAATTAAGACTTTTCCTGGATTGAATATAAAGTATAAAAAGAAGAATAAATTAGCCAGTTCGAGCTTAATTCAAGCGAACAAATCTTACTGCAAGAAATGCAGGATTGATTTAATTTATAACTTAGATATATGATGGACGTGGCCTGGATGGGTTGTGAGAGGATTAGACTAGACTAAATAGTCTGCCATTATTTCTCCCATCCTCGTTGTGAATCCTATCTAGAGGCTTCCAATGTGTGCCTTAAATCAAGACTGTCTTTTTGGGACTAACGTTTTAATAATGACCAGGGCCCTGACCAATTAATTACCTTATTAGAAATAATTAAAAATACTCAAATTAACTCTGTTATATGGCTGTGAATTTTGGAACGATGGCTCCCGAAACATTAACACTTTGCAAGTTTTCGTAAATAAGTTTTAATAATGACCAGGGCATGTTTAAATATGCCAAAAAAAATTATTCAAATATGCATGCAAAATATTCCTAAAAGACTTTAAAATATGCACAAAAATATGCAACCGAAAAATGTTTATTACAAAGTATAATCATGTTTTTTTTTCCAATTAAAAGGATCTTTGATTGTCGCACAAAACGATCAAATATATTGAAAATATACGTTCAACATCAGTCGATGTAACTTTTTTTTAATATTGGTCAACATTGAAGGATTTTTCGATTAAAAATTGTGTTAAGTTTTTCCATAAATATTTTATTCTTAATATTTTAAAGTTCTCAGGACCATGAACAAATGCTTTGGTGGCATTCTAGAATTGGATTGTCTGGGGTTAGAATTATTTAGGCCTTAATCAAGCGTCTAAATCAGAGCTACAAGAGCCGAATTAGTTTTCTCGCTTGTATTTGTGAAATGCTTTACGATTCCTTATAAATTGAAGGAATTGTAAATGAGTTAGAATTGGCAAAAGAAACGAAGGTATTTGATTACAGAATTCAAGTAGGTATATTTTTGTGTATTTCCGATGTTTACTGTTCGCCAGTTTGAATTTAAGTGGCTCGCAATTGTTTTCTTAAATTATGCAGAACTTCGTGTTAAGTTAATTTTAGTACAAATTATAGAAAATATTTTCAAGCAGTTTAACAGAAAGTACTTCACAATGAGTTTAAGGTTTACTAATGTTGTTAGGAATTATGGTATAAAAATATTGTGTATAATAAATGCTTTTATGAAATAAAAATATCGGGTGTTTTTATAGAGTGATACAACTTTGAGTTGGCATCACTGCTTTATTTGACCACCCATTTAACAGCTGATAGTTGCTTTTCGTTTAGTTTGCTTTGACATTTCATTATGGATCGACTTACACCAAAGCAACGCGTGTAAATTGTGGGAATTTTTAATCAAAATAATGGTTCTATTCGTCAAACTTATCGTGCACTTCGTTCATTTTTTTTGGTTGAATGGGTATGTAAATAAACAGAATTGTCGAATATGGAGTGAGGAGAATCCACAAGCTTTTGTCGAAACACCATTACATCCACAGAAAATTACTGTTTGGTGCACTTTATGGGCTGGCGGAGCCATTGGCCCATATGTCTTCAAAAACGACGATGGTCAGAATGTTACTGTCAATGGTGAACGGTATAGGAACATGATTCGAAGTTTTTTCGTACCTCAATTAGCTGGCATTAGTCTTGCTGATATTTGGTTCCAACAGGACGGAGCCACATGCCACATAGCGGGCGCTACAATTGATTTACTCAAGGAAACTTTTGACGAAAAAATAATTTCACGAAATGGCCCAATTAATTGGCCCCCAAATCGTGTGATTTAACCCCATTCGATTATTTTCTTTGGGGTTATGTAAAGTCACTTGTGTACGTCGATAAACCACAAACAATTGAACACCCGGAAATCAACATTCGAAGAGTTATCGGCGAGATACGGCCGCAAATGCTGCGAAAAGTTTGTGAAAATTGGTGTTCCAAATTGCGCCTTGTGCGCGCCAGCCACATGTCCGAAATCATATTTAAACATTAATGTCATAAAATTTTCTATCCAATAAAGACCGTTTCATTGATATCAAAAATATATTACTAAGTTTTATTATGATTTAAACTTGTATCACTCTATAAAAAACACCCTTTATAAGTGTATCTTTAAGATACAAAAACTAAATTGTTTAAATTAAATGTAATTTAAATAACGACTTCTGTGACGGATAAATAAATTTTGGTTTAAAATTTTATTATATTGCGGAAAATACATTCAAAATTATCTTTAATGTATGCTAAATCTGTTTATGGCGATGAATTCTAAAGTAAAGCCTTTGCTTTACATATCGACTCTGCCTCATCGTCAGAAAGCTTCTTAAACGCTGCTTATTTCTATAAAAATGTCGCAATAATATATAACAGCCTTTAACAAAGAGCCCTCCTCCCAAATGGTGGTACAGGGCTTTGGGTGATTGGTCAAACTTGGGCACATAGAATACATTACATTGATACGAGAGGGCGTCTGGAAATTAATTAAGACAATAAGTTTATTTGGAAAAATACTACATAATTAAGAAAAACGGCTTTGAAATTTACAACAAGTGAGTTACCATTGCAAAATGTAAACGAACAAAATCTGCAATTCTATGCAATCCATGAGCCAGACATGTAACATGCAACATTTTCGGGGTAAATAATTTTTAATAATCGCATTGTCGAGACGATATATGGAGCTGCTTGAGTTATCACAAGCAATTTTTGTTGTTGCTGTTGTTTCCAATTTATGCAAGTTATATCAAAAATGCTTTTTTGGAGGAAAAACATAAAATACTTGCCCTGATAATGACTAAACACGCTTAACGAATCCATTCTTGAATTGAGCGTTCTGTACTTAGTTCAAGCAAATAGATAGATTATAGCAAATAGATAGATTATAGATCTCATCAAAAGTTCTGCGATGTCAGTCTTACTTTTAAGCATCTTAACTGTTTAATAACCAGTTCAAAGATGATATTGATCTCTCTTGGGCTTATTATCCTTAGCGTTCACATGATGAAAATTGTTTTTTATGCTTTGGCTTTCTGAGATTATACCCAGATATTTGCGACTTCCTTTAGCTTTAGTAAACTATGAGTTGGCATGAAAAGTCAACATCGACATCTACATCCTTGCTTGCAATAATTTTTATGTTTAGTTACTAGTGCACTAATTCAGTTTCAGAGTCGTCAGTTTCAGAGTCCCCAAACTACGTCTATAATTTGCTTTTAACCAACATAATTTCGCTGGGACTCTTATATACTTATTTTGTGGCGCTTTCAAAAGCCAACGGATCTTTAAAATTGAAGTGGTAGATGTTGCAAAATATTTGATTTGAATTTTGTAACGAACAAAATCATTGAATTAATTCATACTTAAATGGTTTGCTTTTTCAAAACTTTGCACTTCAAAAATGACAAACAAAGGTAAACCTTTTGTCAATGTCACCCCTTATTTAAGCGACATCAATATGTATGACGAGCATTTGTCATCAAAGAAATCAAACGGTCCTTGAAGAAATAATAGAAAAAAAAAAGAAACTCTGAAGTACTTTAAACATTCATTTGAGATCAATGAACAATTATACGAGTACAACTACATGAAATTAAACAAAAAAATAATGTACAAAATGAGGGATAACAAATGAAGAGAAAGAAAAAATTGCCTCGAGCTAAATAGTTCTTTAATTGTCAAAGGTTTTTTTACTCTTAACTTTTGTGCCAGTATTTGTTTCTTGTAGTTGTCGTGTTTAGCCAGCTCATTGTGTTAGGATTTTGATCTTTTGATACGATCACGAATGAACACGCAGTAAAATGTTGTGTTAAGTCAAAATGTCAAGAAAGTCAGTTAAATGCTCAGTCAGTCAGTCAGTCATTCTGTCGTTTGGTCTATCGCTTACAAAAAGAAAAAAAATACCACAAGATTTTGAATTTGAAATAAAACGGAAATTTGATATCTTCTCTTTCATAAAAAGGCAACCGGAAATGCAAAGAAATGGAATTATTACAAAAAAGAGAGACATTCAGAGAGCGTTTCAATACAAGCAACTTGGTCTTTTTATTACAAGGCATTTTGTATGTATTAAAATGGGAGTTGACCGCCCAACAGAAAATTATATTTTTGCCTTAAATCTAAAAGTTTTGCTTGTTTTACTCTATAATTATTTTGCAATTTTATGCATTTGCTATTGTTCTTGTTTCTTAAGAAGTTGAAAAGGCAAAGATGTAATTTGCTTTTTTCTTTTCATCAGCGTATTGTGCTGCTGCCGTAAAGTGTTTGTTTTTTCTTAGAGGGGTGTGCTAAATACTGTAAAAACAGCCCTTTCAAAAGGCTTTTTTGGCGCGGGACACTATTGTTTTCAAGATTTTCTCACGGTTTCTTTAAAAGCACTACCAGGCTTTGTTCCTGTTTTCTATTAAGATTTCTTGTTGTTTTTTTTTATTTCATATTTATTTTAAACTAACAAAAATAACCGTTTTTATTTAAAATTGTGCATTTTTTCTTTTGTTTGTGATGCATCTTATAAAAGATTGCTTATTTTACTTTTTGCCAAAATGCCTAAAATAGTTTTTTTTTTCTTTTTGTTGCTGTTCACTGATCGCAAAAAACGAAATGTAAAAGTGCACAATAATATAATATATATATATATGTATGTTATTTTTTCTTTTGGCAGGATATTGAAGAGTGTTCAAGTGGAAATTTTGATTGACCCTTTAACGGTATATTTATGAAAATATTTGATTTTGAACAACGTAAGAAACAAATGGGCAAACTTAAATGTTCACTTAGTTATTTGAAAAGAAATTACTCTTACACATTGTCTGAAAAGCTTTCAAAAGGCACTCATAACGTAAATGAAGTGTGAAAAAGTAAAAAAATTTTAAGGTTAATTTGGAAATAAAAACAGACATTCCCAAACTTCCATAATAAACACAAAATTTCTATCCATTTAAAATAAAAAGATTTTATAATTAGCTTATAAGAAATATTAAATGATTTTTCAATTCGATTTTTATATCCAGCTATCCATACATGTCACACATTCCGATCGGAATCTGTTTAATTCCGTACATAAGATTTAAATTTTTATTTTGCAACATCAAATAGTTTAACACCTTAAGGCGCCACTTGAATCTTTTGTTCACATATAAAGCTTTTTAATAACATGCCAATCTTATGAAAAAGTATTTATGCGTCACCCTTAGAAGTTTGATCGCTCATCTCATGCTTTTTATTTCAAGTTATATAATAGAAAAAATACGATATGGGTCTGAAACTCACGGTCTATCCAAAATAGCGCTGGCAAAGTATTGAGTAGTGGATATCGAGTATCAAGTATTTCCTTTTTTTGGTTACTCAATACTCAAAAGTAGTTACTCAATACTTTCAGAGTTGTATTTTTAAGCAAGTTGAGTGGCTAAAATAGCGGATAAAAATACATCACTGTATAAAAAGACAATTAAGTGTAAGATTCTGTAATCAAATCAAAACTAAATGATTTTTGTTTTGAGAACAATTAAATTATTTCTTAAGTTCTTGTTAACGTTAAATTAAAAGTTAACTTTACATTTATTTTTTATTTAAAAATAAAAGACATACAAAACCAATAATAGTTAAAGATCTATATTTAATTTTTGAAGAAACTACTTCAATTTTCAGATAAAAACTAAGCGTTACAAACTCAAAAAATCCGTTAAAAGTATCGAGTAGTATTGAGTAACAAAATGAAAAGTATTGAATATTATTGAGTAATGAAAAGTAGTAGAATTTGCCAGCACTAATCCAAAAGCAACGTACGACGACTGCAAGTTTTCACTAACCGTTGTTTACGAAGGATTATTCGATTTTTTTTACCTAACACAATAACTAACGCATCGTGGACGTCTAAAAACAACTCGGCGCATCGCAACCGTACGTGAGCTGACTACTGCAGGGTTTTCGTGGAACAAAGCATTAAGAATAGCCCAAGTCATTAATTGAGACCGTTTGCTCCCCAGCTGGAGAATAGCAGAACATCATATGAAAATACACACAATCATGGCGTCCGGCGAAATTCGTCATACCAGGCGAACTCTGCAACAGATTTATTTCTATTTCTTACGCCAGCAAACGGCAAACAAATCACTGCCGTGTTACCATGTTCGTTTTAAGTTTTGAAGTGTTTTGATAAATAAAGTTACCAGTTACTTTAACAATTGTTTTATTTTATATCATTTAAAATAAATATACAAAATGGATAACTACAAAAAATGTTTTCAGTTGTGGTTTTTATCAATGTTTAATTTTGTAAGTATAATTTTTTTTAATTGGGTCACACTATTCAACACAAACAGTAAACTACTTTATCAATTATAACAGCTGTTAGTTTTCGTCGTTATTGTGCGTCGCGTTGGGCGAAATACGTCGTTGTCTCAGTTGTGTTCCTGGCGTAAAATTAAATTAAAATAGTTGGTGCTTTTATGGAAATTGCTAAAATGTGCATAGGAACTAGCTATACCCCTTAATAATCAATTTCAATTTGTTTTTGATAAAACTGTTATTATTTTACTACATATATATGTAAAATATTAATTATGAGAAAAACTGCGATTAAAATTTAAAATATTAAAATGGTATTATTTACTAAAAATATTTAAACGAAGGGAAACATTTTCAAATAATATGATTAATAAGACTGTTTAGTTTTCAATGAAATCAGCAGTAGATGAGACCAAGAATATTGGCGAACTATGTACTGGGACAGTAAATTCATATGATTCTAATAGTTGTCTTTTAGTGTCTTCAAGGTCATGGTTGTACTCTTGTTTAAGGTTCAACTAACCGGCATGTTTAGTTTTAAACGAAGCACGCATTTTAATCTACTTATTGCATATTGCATATCAGATACATATCCTGTTTCAATTCTTCCAACAGGAACAAAATATATCTATGACTGTATTCTTGTTTATAGTCCTTCCTATTGGATGATGTTTGGCATTCGTTGGCTGCCAGCGCTATAACCACAACTACAATCTAAGTGGCGTTTACGATATGAGAGCCATGTTTATGTTTGCATAATATTTACAATTAGCGCTGTCAACTTAGTGGTTTTAGCACTATTTTTAGCACTTTCTTATAGTTTCGATTTGGAAAATTTTGGACTAAATGCTCGGTGCTTTTAACTTTAATAGTTAGTGCTTTTTATATTCGGTGATATTAAGTCTTCATTTATAATAGTCCAGAAATATTGCAAAGAAAAAACCTAAAATTTTTGTAAGTGTAAATTTTAATGCAACAATGAATGTTTGGCTATTATATTTATCACCCCTGTTCTACGTTTCGATTACGTTCCCGCATTCACTTACGCTCGAATCGAAAAATCGTATTCCGAAAAAAACCTAATCGAAAGAAAATGAAGAATAGAAGAATATATTTAAGAAAGCTGGCAGCTGCTTTGCTATCAAACATAGAAACGTACAGATAAATAAAAAATAAGCAATTTTGTAAACAATGTAATTGTTAAATTTAAAAAATTTAAATGTTGTGAAAAAAAAATATATAAAAAAATATATAAAATATGATAAATATATAAAAAAAATATTGTGGTAACTCTAATTAAATAAACACATTAGTTGAATGTGGAAAGTTAGAAAAAAGCCAGAATCTGAGTAAGCGTTACTTGTGGCCAAACTCTTCCAGGCTGAAGAATCCTGTAGCACCGGAGGTGATATTTATATTTTCTATACACCATTTGCAACTAAGCACCAAAATGCCTGCATTTATTTTTTGGGGGGCTTAAGATATCCACACGCAATATCATCACTTGTTGCCATTAAATTCGCCAGCTTTTCATATTGTTAAGTTTTTGTATTTTTCGTCTTGCAATAAATTTAATGAAGCTCCCAAATTTGAAAAAAAACAAAACTAATACAAAATTAGTTTACACAAACAAAAATCAAAGAACTTTTCTGTAGTAAACAAATGACTTGCATAAACGTAACTACGATCGTAATGCAGAATACATACAATCGAAAAAGAAATCGCAGTGATACGGGGAATGGAAAGTAGAATACCAAATTTGCGAAATGGAGAAAACTTCAAGTCGAATCGAAACACAGGGTACAAATTTTCGTAAAGGACAGTAATATTCAGGGTTCAGGGTTTTGTGTGATAAATTTCAATGTTATCGTCTTTATGTTCAAAACAGATAGTAATTCTAGATTGAACATAAAACCGATTACATTGAAATTCATCACACAAAAGTAAGAGTTTGTTGTCTTTTCAAATTCAATTCCGACTACATTGGATTCTGTGACAATCCTGATTGATTCGGACTTGATTAACGACACTATCGGGAAACCCCCGTTTCCGTAATCACAATATTTTATTTAATGTGATTACTTTTCGAAGAAATTGGTTATTAGTGGTTTTTGTTATTTTGGCTAAAGTTCGTAAGATTTTTAGTCAGAAAGAATTGGACACAAGACAATATTCCAAAGGCACAATAGAAAATTTTTAAGATCAATCAATTTTGACTTACACGGCAGAACAGAAACCACGTTGTTTTTCGGGAGCCGCTACACTCCCATCACCAGTGTTCATTTGTGTTTCCATATTTTTTAATTTTTTCTCATTCTTTAACTCTGCTGTAAAGTTATGAAACATGATGTTAGGCCCTTTAGCATTTTATAAGACGAAATATGACCAATTTCATAAGACGAAATATAACCAATAATTTTGCGAAAGTCATCACTTGAACAATTCTCTCATTAAATTGCAGTGCCCACAATGCAGACTATTGACTTCATTTTAACAAATTTTTAAGCTTCTCATATAAATTTTATGCTCAAGTTGAACGTCAGTCTGATTTACGGAAACCGCACTGATTTATTTTGAAACACATAAAAAAACTTGCAAATATTTTAATGCATGTTTGCCTAATTATAAACGCATTTTATAAATGCGTTAGTGGTTTTTTAATACAAATAAGTGAAACAAACAACCAATCAGACAAACAAATCAACCAATTAAATTGAATAAAAGTGGAAGTTGTTACACAAACGCAGTTAAGCTAAACGAACAGGTTAATAAATTACAAAATGTGTCACCATTAACGGACATGACAACCATAAAGGCCTTAAAAGCAATAACAACAACAACAACACAACACTAACAGAAGCAAAGAACAAATAATGCGCATGCGTAACATAAATAAATGTTCAAGTACGATAAATACTCGTAACTTACAGATCGATGTATAGATGGAAAAACAGGCAGACAGACAGACAGACAAAAAAATATTATAAAGGCCTACATGCATTTATATCAACTCACGTACTATGGACAGACAGTCAGACCGACTTATTATGTTGAACGCATTTCAGTTCACTCACTTAATGTGATACGAAGAAGCAATTTGTTAAACACAGGCTTTTATCGTGTTTTGGATTTTTTTTCAACTTGTTCTCGCCCAACAACTTCTTGTCTGCTTTTAATCAGGAATTAAATTTTCATTTTGTCAAAATAAAGTAGTATTTTAGATAAGAATTTCAAAAAAAGGTAGAGATGAAGGCCAGCTTAGAAAACGACTGCTAAATTTGTTAGAATTGTTAAGGAAAGCCAGTAATTTTAAAGATAACAGAACTAAATGAGCCATAAGTGTGGTGAGTCGAGATTTAATGAAACGAAATGTGTAAAGGAATGGGTAAACAATTGAAATAATAAGTGTATAAAATACAGAAATAATTGAATCAAGAAAGGGGCCACATGCCATAATGAAATGCATATATATATAGACTAGCTAAAAACCCTCAACAAACAAAAGTTTTTTAAATCTTTGAAAAAAGATATCGAGGCAATCTCGATTAATATAAATTTAATAATTAAATACTTTTAAGCTAATTATTTTAGAGAACAAGGTAAAAAGTTTATTTAATACTATCAAAAAATCATAAACTTTAGTTTTTACCAATTTGTTTTTGTTTTTAAAAAATATGTTTTTCATCAATGAAATTATTGCGAACTTTTTGATCGCATTGACAAATTTCTTCGATCGTTCGCTTCCAGACAACAAAACATTTATTAAGTTATTAACTATCTTTATTGAAAATGAAACAAAATATTTTCTGGGTGCAGCATACGCGATTTTCTCAATTCCACTTGACTGAGCTGTTCGCACTAAATGAGGGCTCACTGTACATATCCTCCTTTACTGCAACGTAGTCATATCTCAAAAAAACTTTATTTTTGAGTTAACAATGCAGAATTTTTATTCTATCGTTTTTCATCATGTGTAAAAAAATTCATACAAATATCTTGTTTACTCACGTCTTGAGGGTAGAATATTTTTTGTTTTTCCATTGAGCTGTGAGTAAATTAAAAACTTTAATCTCTTTTTCTGAAGATCGCTTTTTTGAGATATGACTACGTTGCAATAAAGGAGCGATATACTAATGTCTAATTAAAATCACACCAAAATTTCCTTTAAGATTTAACTCTTCACAAGCTCTGCTCATAAATAAGCGAATAAATGAATGTTTGATTGGAAAGATACATGTGATCACACGACACACTCACAAACGTTCCGTGAAAACGAAAAAAATAAATAAATAAAAACACATGCATGCAACTAAATGTGACAATGGCTGATACTTGATACTTTATATTTTGTGGCTTTAAGATGATAATGCGCCAAATGTGTTGGTGTTTGGTGTGTTTACGTTGTGGCACCTTTTGTTCATGCCACAAACAAAACCAGAACGTCAAAGATAACAGGCGTGTGAAAAAACACATTTCACTTAAAATATTTAACTTTTTATTTCACAAAAAAAAAACGAAACAGGCTTAAAAGCCATTTAAGATAAACTAAACGCTAGTGTTATCTTTAAAGCTCGTTTTAACCGGGGCTACTGTTTAATTGCTATATTTGAAATGCCATGAGAGCGAAAAGATGATCATAAAGGCGTAAACTATTAACAACAACAGCAACGGTAACACAAACCCTTGGAGCGATATAAGGGCTTTTTTATAACTTCATCAGCAGTATATTATTTAATATGAATGAACGAGTACGAGTACGAGTAGCATCAGGAAATTGAAGCAATTTCAAAGAGAGGTAAATTGTTGGTTATCATAAGTTCTTCTGGTTTCGTTATGGTACGTTTTCTTGTTAAAATGCAACTGTCCGCCTTTTAACGCGCTTCAAAATTATATGGTCAACGCCTACTTGAGGCTTTTTATTTAGCACTTTATTTTCAATTATTTATTATTTATTTACTTTTTGCGTTTTCCTGTTTATTTCGGTTTCTTTGGTTTGTGTTTGAAAACTAAAGGTTTCTGGATACTACAGAATTTTTGTATGTTGCCTGAAATTCTTTGAAATGCTCGTAATTTATGTTGAAATTCACTTAAAATGTTAAATAAAGCCTTAAGTAAACATCAATCATTTAATTAGTTAAACGGCCAAGTTATGTTGTTCAAGTCAGCAAGAACGTTAAATGAAGCTAAATGATGGGGCGTTGCCTCTATATAAATTCATATTGGAGTCCTATTTTAACGAGTACTCTTTCATCATCTTCTTGTTTATTTGTTATACACTTCAGTGCTGTTGGCGGGGAGAATATTGTTGGTACCTGCAAATTGTGGTCTTGTATAAAAACTTTGTAAGCAAAAGGGCTTAAAAATTAAGCTGATCTTGGTGGCTGAGGTGTTATCAATGTCGTTATGCGTATTTAATTTACGTATAAAATTACTGTAGTTATCTTATTGAATTTTTTTTTTGGATGTACATATTTCCAGCTTATATCCTTATATTCTAATATCTGGCATAAACAAAAATATAAAAAATTAAAAACAAATTATTCTGCATTAAAGTTATATTGTTCGATAGACAACAGCATAAGCCAAGCTAATTTTAAATATCTATTGAGATTTTTCTGTTATCGACACCAGCAAACGATTTAAAGTCGGAGGATTTTAAGTTAAAAATAAAAAACAATAACTTAAGATTTACATGTTTCAAGGAAATATTGGGACTTCCAATAAGAGGTTAAATTTTGACATGTAAAAATCGAGTATTTGTTAGCAAAATCATGGTGTGCTTATTTAAATATAAAGAGGAGGTTGTGCCATTAATAATGATAAACAATATCAGCCAAGTGGCCGCTACGGCTGCACTTGCAGAACCATAATCTTTTCATTAATTTTTCGCACATTCCGCCTGTAGAATCTCGGTAACGAGATGCCAATAGCACACAAGCGGTGCTATTGGCATAGACCTTATCTTTCATGTAGCCCCAAACAAAAAAAGTTTAAAGGTGTAAAATCACCAAGATGTCGGTGGTCAATTGTGATCGCATCTTCTAGAAATCACACGATCAGGAAACTTTTTACACAAAATGGTGGGGGTATCGTTAATTGTGTGAGACGTCTTGTTGAAAGTAAACGTCGTCCATATCTTCATCCCTCAATTCCGGCCATACAATATCATTGATCATCAACGAATTCCAAAGGTCGACGAGAAATGGACAAACCTGGAATTTTCTCAACACTGTGGACTTCAACAGAAATATTCTCAGTTCGATTCTTCGCATCACTAACTTATTACAACAGCCCAAAATTTGTCAACCCGTTTCACAATTGATGGCCGAGAACAGCGCTCAAAAAAGCCTTAGGTTTGCGAACTACGATCACGAAATTTTGATAATTTTTTTTAAATTAATTTTAATAATTTCAATGCGTTGCTGAAGCGTATACCGTTCCATTTTAATTATGAATGGCGTAGTTGTTACTTGTCATCTGTCAAGTTGTTACTGCTTGAGTCATGACAAGTGATAAAATGGCGGGTTATTGAAAACGAATCATCTTATGGGAACAAGCAGGACTTTGACAAAGTTCCATTTTTGGAGTATGAATTTGTAGCTTGGGCTTTTTATAGCAATGAGAACTTCAATTAAACTGCTCTCCCGTAATTATATTTTACTAGTGTATTTAGCGGCCGACTCAATCGACCGCATTCTAGAATTATTATTAAACATTTACGTAAATACATACGATAAAATACAAAAAATATTCTAAATAAACAACTTAAAACTCTATCTCATTTCTATCCAAATCGGGCAAACGCACATGCAAACTTTGTTTATTTATCAAGTTGAAGCTGATACATGCATGTGTAATAAGTTGCCTATGTTAGTAGCAACTTTAAACGCTTATAGCTCCCTAGATATCGAACCGATTGAAATAAAATTAAGATTGTGCAGGCCTATGTGAAAACCTGCTTAAAGGCATATAAATCTTTCCAAAATCGGTTTAGTATTACGGCCGTAAAAGGGATCTAAAAAAACGTATTTGCCTATTAATAATATAGAGAGATTCTTTTGAAGAACGCATCTTGTTCAATTTAACTCAAATAATTGCTAAAGTTTGATGTTATATAAAAAATGAGAGAAAAAAAGCTATTTTATGGGCTGTTTTCTTCTGTTTTCGCAAATATACCCTATTTTCTACCAGTTAGCCAAAAAAAACTTTTAAAATATTGTCACAGCGCGAGTTTTCTTCAAGTTTTACAAAGACTAAATCAAAAGTTTAACTCAAAAAGCAACAGGATATTTTTCTAATTTGACATTTTTTTTTAATTGTTTTTATTAATTTTTTTAAAGTAATTATTAATAACTTGTTTTTTAAATTTATCTCCTTGGTGATTCAGTAAATAAGTAATTGAATAAAAATAAAGTTTTTGTAAAAGGTTTATAAATTTTTGATTTATTGCTCCAAAGAAAATGCATTGTTTCCATGAAACAAAGAAATTTTAATGGATTTTTGCATTGCAGTGAAATCCTTCTTCTTTTTTTAATGCGTTTGTAACCAAAAACCGAACTTTGAAGTAATATTTTTTTGTACGCATTTCTATATCATCAAGTTACTGGAAAATGCAGCCCTGTAAAATGTTAAAGTACAAAAAGTACAACGTTGTCAAAAATAAAGGTTTTTTGTGCATTAATTTTGTTTTTATGAAATTAAATAAATAAATCACAAAAATTAAAATAGTTTATAGTCAATAAAAAGAAAGTTCGGTTTCTAGTTCTGAAAAAGCTACCAAAAGTTTAGTATTGAGTTTCGATTCAGACTGAACAATAGCATTTAGTCGGACACTACTATTTATACTACGTTATTTATTGCTCAAGGAAAATAATTCCAATTTATTTCAGCGATGAAAAATAATCTTATTCTTAAAAAATTTATAAATTTCTTTATATTAAAAAATAAAAGTTTAAACTTTTCTTAATTAATTATTTCGTGCTATTTTTTATATTTAACAAAAATAGACAAGCATCAGATAATATGCCAAACTTCAAAACAATCGGTTAATTCTTGCATTTGAAGGGTCAAGCTGAAGTTCGTATATATTATATGACAGGACCTTGTTGCGATTTCAATGATTGTTACTGTTAACGCTGCTGTTTTTATTTGTATTACCTTTATAGATTTTCAAAACCTTGTGCTGATGCAAGTAGCTGAAATAAGATATTTTGAATTTTCATGATATGTAGGAGCTTGGCGTGTTCTTGATAGAACATTTTCTAAAAATTAAATTTTTTTTAGTTAGTTAATTTTTCTTAGTTTTTTATGTCCCCATATCTCATTTTAAACTTGTGTGACAATTCCTTCTGTTTTTGTTCGATCGTTATAGGGGATCAAATCGACGTGTCAGAAATCTGAGTGCTCCTGATATCCAGATTCAACAGTCTCAGAATGAGACAAGATTCGAAAAAATTTAGTTGATATAAACGCCACACATCGTGAACAGAACGTGACATACGAAGCTCCCGAAGGCCATAAATCAGTAATCGGTCTAAATTAAATTAAGCGAAAACATCAATTTTTCTTTTGTGTCCAATATGTTTTACACTTCTCGCGAATAAAAGGCGAATATTATCCTCTTCAGTTTTTTGTTCGGTGAAAAGAAGAACTCCGAAAATATTAAGGGAGGGATTAATACACGGCTTTTTCTCAATTATTTTTTTAAGGCACTAAGTTGTCACAGCTGTTCTTTACACCTATTTCGGTACTCATGTGATTATCATTTCTAAATATAAGGAAATTATAGCTAAAATTCAGATTTTGAATTCATTAAATAAGGAGTAACTGAGCTCGAACAGAAAGTTTAAAATTGTACATCGGATACGCATTTAACTAAGGAAATAACCAATTTAATTAAGTCCAGAATTCAGATAACTTGAGGTAACACTTTAAACTCGAAACTGTTAAAGGGCACAATTTAATCGGTTTTACTCGACTATAAGTTGTCAGTTGTTTTGTTTGTTTTAGAGGATTTGAATTCCTTTAACCAAATCTACAGTCATTGCTTGATTAATTAATTAATGTTAAAATATTGACTGCAACCTCAAAAGGCATCTTTCTTATATTTGTTTCCATCAAACAAACATCTTTTTAAGCCAACAAATTGTTGTATTCTTTAAGACAACATCTTCTGGCATCAACCACTGTAACTTGTCTTCTTATTGTTCATTCTTTACATTATTTATCATTAAATATCTTTTGTATCATATGCACTCTATTCACATGAATTAACAAAAAATAAATAAATAAATAAAGGTTTTGCAGTTGCCTTTCTTTGAAACTCAAAATACACTTGGGCTTGAAACTGTTCGCACTTGTAACATTAATTTTTCATTAATTTGAAAAAGATTGATTTTTTTTTGCCTAAATTCATTGCTGGAGAAAATGAAAAATGTTTATTTTCATTTATTTTGTAAGCAAAACATTATTTCACTAAATGTTGATAATTTATTTAATTCTTTGTTTCACTTAAAAAATTCAATATAATATCAGAGTGAATTTGTTGTGGGAAAACACCTGTTGTGTTTTTATAACAATTTAATATTTTCCTAATTGTTTTATTTTTTAAGAGGCCGAATTCTGTGCACTTGATTCTGTTAATTCTGCTAAAAAGAAGATCATAATCGATTATCATTTTAACGATTGTTGGCTATAAGGCATGTTATGTTTTTGTCATTAATTATTTTTGAAAACAAGCGTTTTTTTTTTTGGATATATTCTTAATAAGATTGAGAACTTCCGAAAGGTTATTGCTGACATGTGGGATCTTATAATGAGAAATAAAAGTACATAAAAAAACTCCATTTAGTGAGAGAAAAAGCATGGCTGTGACAAACAGATAAGCGGAGTTCAGTGTTTGATGCGAATGTTCTTGCGAAAGTGGAAATACTAAATCCAATAGCTTTTTTCTGAAATCAATGAGAAGTTTTGGTTATTTTGTTGTTGGATTTCATAATTCACAATCTTTTGGTTTTGAAATTGCATATTTATGCAGTTGTAAACATTTTCCATCAATCGTGTAGTGTTTCCTGGCAGGATCGCCACGTAATGTTTCGAAAGTGGGCGATATATAAAATACTGCTTACCCGAGTGTATACCGGACCAATGAACGCCACTGGTATGTTTAAGCAAATTTATATGCCGATGCGTTTTAAGCAGTTGAATGCTTTCAAGAAAATATTACTGCCGATTTAAGGCTGACAAATGAATGTTCTTTATTTTGCAAATTCGTCCTTTTTAAACAACAGTAACGGGATTCTTAAAACTAAACTTATTCTAATTTGTTGGTGCGAATTCATTAATAATATTATTCATAAATTCTAGGAGTAGGAATTTGAGTGAGTTTAAATAGCTACAAATAAAGTGAGAGTAAAATAATAAAATAAATGGTTGATACTGTAAAAACGAAAATAGTGTATAGTACAATATAAAAGTATTCTACAAACGTGAACGTCCCAGTTGGTTCCGTTTGCAAAATACGAAATTCACACTGATGCAAGCCCATTTGCATAAGATTGTAAATGGGGACAATCTTTTGCGTTTGCATTTCTGCAAGACCATGTGCATCAAACATTGAATTTCGCTATAATAATTTTATTTGTTTATATTTGGTCACCAAATGGTAATCTTGTGAAATAATTTCATAGCAACCACACACAGAAAAAAAAACCAATGTAAAATCAACATGAAGAAATGTTGACATCAAGTCATTGTTAGTATGTGGAAAAATCCAATTGAATTTACTTTCAACATTGTTTTAAGTTAAATCAATGGTTGAAATTGTTAATTTAGTATTGAAATATGATGATTTAAAATAAATCACATTGAAATAACATTGTACATTTTCAATTTTACCTTTTACAGAGTTAAAATAACATCGATTATTTCTTAATTTTGTAAATTCCGTTTTTGTAGTATTAATTACAGCTTTTCATGTAAAATTAACATTGCCTATAGTTGAAACAAGATTAACTATTGTAATTTGAAATGCTAACAAACGTTGGCTTATGTTAAATATCAATATGTTAAAAAAGTTAAATCAATTTAAAAAAAAATTAAACATGTTGAAACAACGTGAATCATGTTTCATTCTATCGCAGCTTTACTACTTATC
Organism: Gymnocheta viridis; assembly: GCA_956483585.1. Classification (NCBI taxonomy): domain Eukaryota; kingdom Metazoa; phylum Arthropoda; class Insecta; order Diptera; family Tachinidae; genus Gymnocheta; species Gymnocheta viridis. Next base: position 26,925,018 of record OY101442.1, on the reverse strand, counting down.
AGAAGTGCAGTATTATAAATTTTAAGTGAATTAAATTCTTTATTATGTCTGCAGCTAACAATGGTAATATGAATTTCGAAAGGTTTGTGGAAAATTTAGCAAGCGGAGGAGAAAATATTAATCTTTTTAGTGACGAAATATTATAGTAAACATTCCGGTTCTTCAAAATACGACACAAGTCCACCTTTGCATGTTTTTCCAATTAATATTCGTAAAATATATATAAGAAGCAAATATTAGTAAAGCTAAATGTATTTCCTATATATATGTATGTATGTGTTTATAAATGAATAAAGATAAAAAATAATTAACTTTTTTTTACTAACTGCCTGTCCCATTGTTAAACAACATTTCCTTAATGTTATTGCAATATAGAAACTATGTTAAATTAACAAGTAATTTCCTGTAATTTTAACATCATTTCATGTTATTTCAATATGGCTGTAACATTAATTCTAAATGGCTTAATAGTTGATTCGACATAAATTTGTTTTGATTCAACATGTTGTTATAACTTTTCTTAACATTGTTTCAATAAGAATCTTAACGTTATTTTTACAAGTCAATCTCTTTGATTCAATTGGCATACAATGTCAATTTAACATGATTTCTAGTTGTTTTAAAAAGGATAACTACAACTTTTATTTTACTTTAATATCATGATAAATTAACATGAATCGCTTATGAAGGAAAATTGTTAACAAAACTAGTTGAATCAACTTTGTTTTAGTCGATTTTACAATGATTTTTCGGTTTGCAATAAGAAGTTATTATTTAACTGTTTGGCGAGTGTCAAGAGTTTTCACTTTTTTGCTTCTCTGTCTTCTAAATCTCATGTTTTGCCATTAAAATTGAAACTAAATCTTTTGAATAATCGTATAGATTATTTATACTATTTGTTTTTAAATTTAATTTTAATTAAAGTTGATAACAATAAATTCCCAGTTTAATGACCCCTATCAAATATTTGCGCCAAACCTAATTTACATCAATCTATTAACACACCTTAAACTTTTATTGTCTTACTTAACAATAAAAGTTTAACAAAATTTATTTCCAGAGCCTTTAGAAAAACACGCTTACAGAAAATAAATTTGACAAGTTTCGTAAAACATTTGAGAGTTTATGCGTTAAATTGATTGAAAGTGGTGTTTTTCAATATAAAATTATTTTAATCAAATCTATCTTCATATTGAGGTAAATAAATAGAATTTTCTTTTCTTAATAGTTTATAGGCAATTAAAAGAAAATGGTCAGAAGAAAGTCATAAATTTTGAATGGTATAAAACAATGAAGAAGAAAATTATAAATTATTTATCAGATGAAATAAATAAATTTACGACAAATGAAACAATAATTTTGGAGAACAAAAGAATGACCAATTTGAAAGTATTAATCTGTGAAGCGATAAGAGGAGATGGCGGTTTTACAATAAAAGAACGAGCTTGTTCAAATACGATCTTCTTGTTAAAATAAATTAAATCTTTTAATTGAAATTTTTTAGTTACTGCACAGCTACACTTAATCATTTATCAAATTCATAAGTTCTTATAATTTTTAAACACAAAAATAGCAAACAAATATGTATGTACATTAGGGGTATAACTTATTCCCATTTTTTGCAAATATCAAAATGGTCCTAGCATAGTCGAATAGTTCATTGAAAACTATTGAAAAACATGATATTAATTTTTCGCGGTTTTCGAAAAAGGTCACCCACAAAACGTGGTAAAGTTGGAAAATAATTTTTTTTATATTTTTATTTGTAGTTATACATTTATCCAAAAACTCATGCATATTTAATTTGCAATTCATGTCCTTTAACAATTAAAAAACTTTTTTACTTTTTTTTCTATTTATTAATGAAATATTTAAAAAATTTTTTATTAAATTTTTTTCTTTAGGGATATTTCTTTATAAACATTTGCACAGAAATGTGTTTATGTGGAAATTACCAACAACATTTACACAACATACAACTTTATCGAATGTGTTATGAGTTGAACAAATAATATGATGTCTCGGTTCACAATATGAAAGTTTTCTTTCAGAAATTTTTTGTTTCAATCACGTGAAGATGTATGAACGTGAACATAAAAAATTGAGGGTGAGTGAGCGTGCATGAATATATTTTAACCGTGATTTTTTTGATTTTACAATATTTTTGCATTTAGCTTCTTAATTTTTTTTTAATTTATTTACATATTTTTTTTCGTAAGTGCTTCATGAACATAAGTTTTCGTGATTATGACCAACTCTTTTACCACTCTCGTGAGCGTAAATAAACGTGAGCCTCAAATATAAGATCGAGCATGAACGTGGAAGAGTAAAATTTTTTTTATAGTCAGCATGCATGAGATTCAGTGAAAAGTTACTTATGATCTAATCTCTCTCTCTACACTATTTATCGCCGGCATACCCTGTAGTGTGAGTGCCCACCAAGTGCAGTTTGCGTAAAAGTCTTTCCACGGCGTTCTTCCTTGTGGGTAATGCCAGACTTCTCAATCACACACAATGGTACTCGCATTACTGCGATTTGAATTCGATTTAATTCAAGATTGGTTATTTCTTTTTTCTTACTAGATCGTGTTATTCTGCAACCGCCCTCGTACAGAGTTTACTAATTTGTATTTATTTTCTTTATTCACAGTAGGTGTCTCTTCTTTAAAAGGATATTCTTTGCTTATCTCTCTTGTTTTGTTACTTATTTAATCCTTTACTTTCTTTCCTCTATTGATTTCCATCTGACTCACTCCTTTAACTTCTTCGCTTTGTTGTAATTCTGTAATTAAACCTTAAAGAGGATTGTAGTATAATACTTGCCAAAAGATAAAGGATTTTCCGCTTATATATAAACTATTTTGCACACTTACCGGTGAATGTGGCCATTGTATCTGTTTGTGAAATTTCAATTGAGTTTTGTAGGCGTGTTAACAAAACAGTTGTTTGGGTTTTCTTTCATTCTTGTCTTGTATGTACAAGCATTTAGGTATCAACTTCAACAAGTTTTTAAATATTTTCAAATTAAATGAAAATAAGGCATTTTTTCATCTGGGTAGCTGCATTTTTTCCCTGTGTTGCTGTGAACAAAAGGATTGTTCGGTCCATGTGTCTACTGAATTCTCAAGCGGCAAAATTTTCTACTTAGAGAATTAACTTTTGCGGCTAATGGAGTAGAGATCAATATTGAAACCTTTTTTAAATTAATGTAAAAGCAGTATCTGATTTTTTCAGATCAAGCAGAGATTTTGATGAATTAGATAAATCTTTATACTACCCGCAATTTGAAACTATGCACTTCGTTAATGACAAAAAAAATATTACGTGACTCGTATTCTTTGTCGTATCCTAATGCGGTTAAATATTTTATGTGTGCTAATTTTAGAATCCACCTGCAAGGTGGAAAAAACAAACACATGAACGCTGATGCTGATGGTGTGACGACTATAGAAAACAGCACTGTTCCATTCTTTAATTTTGTTCTTAATAAAAATAGTTAACAACTTTTGGTTTGCATAAAAAATCAAGCCTTAAGCTCGAGTTAGATTTAATAACTTTGAACTAAACAACTACAAGAGAAATGCAGTTAAATAATTAAAAGAAGAAAAAAACTTAAAAAGTTTTCAAGTACATACTCGTATTTAAACTTAATTGAGATTCTCTCTAAACAAAACTTTTTCCCCCGATAAAGTTACACAAGAAGGAAATTATATAAACTTTTTTTTAGATAATTCTCACAGCTTTCCAAAGATTTCTTTGAGCTTAAGCTACATTTGTAATTTAATATTTTAACAATTTATTTCACAATCGAAAAATAATAATCCATGGCATTGACAAATATTAGTAATAATTTATTTTTATCATTTTGATTAAATCTGATCTAGCGGCATCTTTTTCGTTTGACCGAGAATAAAGCGACAAAGTTATCTGATTCTAAAAAAACACTCGCTTAAATATAAGAAAAAAAATCATATTTAAATAGAAACGAGACACAATTTTCACAGCGTCTAATATGAAAACACGGCGTCAGAGACAAACAATTAAAACCTTTAAAATAGTTGTTTGGAGACACATTTTAAAACAATTTATTTTACTACTTAAAGACTCAAACACTAAAACATCAGACCCAAAACTCAACAACAATGGAAACATAACATCTTATAATGACAAGACTTAAAGACGTCGCTAGTTGTAAGAGGGCTCTTAATGAACCAAACAGCACACAATGGGCCTTTCATTTAAAAAGAAGGCAGCAATGAAACAGTCAGAAAGAGACACATTAAATTCGAAATGAAAATTATTAAATTATAGATTTTTCATAAATGTTATGAGCAATTAATAATTGTTTTATCATTTAAGTTTTTACGTGGTTTTCTTGTTCATCTTTTTTCATTTCATTTCTTCTTATGGTCTTCAAAACGATAAAGATCTGATTACAAATTATGTGTTCGTTTGATAAATATTTAATGTGCATATTATTAATAATCTCCACAATATTTTAATAATATACAAAAAGAGGGGGGAAACATTTCTCAAAAAAGGTCACCAAAAGAAGAAACTAAAAAAAAAACCCTAAAACATTGTGTGTTAAAATATGTACGAGTCGCGCTTTAATAATTACGAAAACCTTTAGATTCTATACTATTTTATATGCAGGTTCATATTTGGATTTAAGGCTTAATAAATATTTATTTTTATTTCTTAAGCATCAATCAACATTTTTATTGAAATTAAAATTTAAAACTAAGAAAGTTGTGAAAATTTTTCAAAGTAAATTTATGCATCTCTCCAGCGAAAACGTAAAATTGTCTGACTGTAAAACAAACTAAATATATAAAAAATCTTTTTTATTTCTATATGCAGTTTGACAAACAAATAGATGTATCTGTCATGTCCAATGTTGTAGACCTGAATAAATTAACTTTTAATTTTTCATATCTGTCCCTATATATGCACGAAGTTATCGAAAAATTTTCTCAATACAAATGCATAATCCCCTTACGAGGACGAAAATCCCCAAACGCTTCTTTCAAGAAATAATTTTCCAACTCGATTTTGTACTAAAAAAAATTTCGGATCAAGTTTGAGTAACTTCGTGCACGTACGCGAATATTATCTGATAAGATCCTGAATCTTATTTTTATGTATCCTTTTTGATTTGCATAACTTCATTTTTGTTATATATTTTCCATCAGTTTTAGAAAAAAGTACTAAATTGTTCGGAATACTGTTGAAATTTCAACTCATTTTAAAATCAAAATTTCAGAAATATTTGAGACAAATAACAAATGAAAAATTCTGAGCTGAGAATATCAAAAATATTTTTAAAATTAATTTGTTATTATAAAGAGAAGCTTAATTTAGGTAATTTCTGGTGATTAAATATCTAAAATTGGTAATATGAGTTAAAGAAAACTGGCAGGTCTGCATCCGCAGCTGAGTCATCCAGTTGGGAAAATTTTATTGAAACATATTTCCTATTCGAATTAGCTTTTAATGAAGAAATAATGTGCGACTTGTTCATCAAGCATTTTTATCTATGAAAGAAGCTTCCTCTACTTAATTTGTATTTTTCGTTTTTCATATTATCAAGTGAAATCCTTTGAGGTATCCTGCTTAAACACAGGAAGTAACAAAAACTATTTTTAGTTTTAAAATTTTTTAATCGCACTTTTTACCAAAATTAATATTTTATGTATTTAGTTAAACTTAATAAAACTATTAAAACAATTTTTTTTATAAAAAACTTATTTGCGGTGAATAAATCGGTAAACAAGCACAAGAAGACCGGCCTGTTAAATTATTCGAAAGCGGTTATTTTTTTTAAGAGAAAAAAAAAACGGTAAAACTGTTTTCGGCCCGTTTATGGCTTCCGATTCATTAAGAAATCCTACACTGTCCATCACAAGTACTCTGATCACCGCAAAAACTTTCCCTACTGCCTAAAAAATGCAGGGTTGGTTTCCCACTGGGTTGCTTTCCCACTTTGATTTATTGGGTATTTTATTTAAAAAAAAACACTGAGACAACTAGGACAAGATTTCATCAAGGTTGATTCAGGGGGACCGCATTTTTAATAATTCATATAATGCAGTTCCAGAAGGAATATTAATCGGGAGAAGTAATCACTCACAGCAAAAGTTTTAAGTGGGTGGTGGGTATTGAGAAGTCAGAGACTCTTGATGTTCTTGGCGTGAAAATTAAATGTGATGTTCGATGGACTGATCATATTTTTCAAGTCTCAAAAGAAGCATTCAAGTGCCTCGGCTTTCCAAGACGGTGTAAGAGATACTTCACTCCATCTCATCGCCTTAATATTTACACCACCTATAACCGACCGAAAATGGAATACAACTCTCATGTATGGGCCGGTGCTTTAAAGTCTATTTTGAAGATACTCGACCGGGTACAGGAGAGGGCGAAGAAGCTCATCGGTGACAGTAGTGTAGCCAACTCTATTGACTTACTAGAGCTCTTATGAAATGAGGAGCTTGTTCCCGAAATCCGATCATTTTTGCAAACAAGACGTTCTTCGTTAATAGCGCATCCATTTGTGGTTGATATGACAGGGAATCGCACTAAGCATTGCAGGATAAAATTCGTTCCTTAGCTGAACAGTTCGTATGTGGAATAAACTCCATGCAGAGTTCTTTCCTATTGCTTTTAATTTGAGAAGGTTCAAGTCGAACGTCCACGAACAGTACTCCCTTTGTCCTCCTTCCCATAACCAATTTTAATAGTTTCAGCACAATGCATTCCATATATAGGGGTCATCCCGTGAGTCCTGGTCCAAGTTAAAAAAAATTTTAACTGATAAACTCCATGTCATACACTATCTAAGCAATTGGAAAATCGAGGAACACTATTTATCTGCGCCGAAATGCTGTATAACACACAAAGAAGGCTAACAGTTCCACAATTATTTAACGCGCACTTGAATCCAAATTAGTGGTGACACATAATTTTTCCCCCAAAACAATGTTGTGTTAAACAATGCTATTCCATTTTACAATATTTTTTAATGCAGTTATTTACTTGGAAAACTTAAGTTGGTACTAAACAGTTTCCAATAGAAAAAAGTCGATCTAGTGATTTATCATTAAAACCAACTCAAGCTTTCTCTTAAGTATTTCTTATAGAAAACGCACTACTTTCAAACATACTCGTACATATCACTTTCGTTTTCTTCATTCTTTTTATTTTACATACATAAACATTTTCCTTAATTGCAATAAATATAATCTTGATTAAAACCATCTACAACATAATTATTTATTAAAGAAGCTCCAATGTAAATTATAACTCATCAAATTGACCATTCACTGATCAATCTTTTAAATCAAAACATGGCAAAAAATAATCAAAACGAAATAATCTCACTCTTAAATGTTATAAAAGACAAAAAAAAAAGAAGAAGGAAAAAAAGTATTTAGAAACACAGGACAAGAAGTGCAATGTGCATCTGGTTTTGTTCTTCAGCAGGATACAAACTGATTGAAAAAAGCTTCAACACAATGATGACAACAACAGTCGCTGCAAAAGTTAAGAGAACAGTATGCACATAAACGTATTGATCATTATCTGTAGATTCCGTAGATGGCAGCCAGCACACAGACAGATGGGGCAGTGGTGTATGGACGAGCAGACATACTTGTAGAAGGATGGCAAACATTGGTGTCGATCATTTGGTAGACGTTTTTTATTTAAAGATTTTGTTAAGCCGATATACAAACAAAAAAAAACAAGACTTCTGCTTGTTAGAGAAACTGCAAAACAAATCTTTGAGTTTTTAATTTTGAATAAAAACTTGCTTACTTTTTCAAATGAGACATGCCAGGGAGTATTTAATTTTTCTTAATATTATGTTTTTTTCCAGTTCAAACCTTTTTTTATGTTAACAAAAATTTGATGGCGCTTTGATTTTATTTTTCTCTTAAAGATTTCGTTAATTTTTGTTTTTCTACGTTACCGGGTTTTCATGGCTTTTTTATGTTCACCAAGATTCTTTTAAGCGCCATCATTTATTATTCCGTCGCACGTTCTGCATGGCGTTTTATGTTCCAGCATTCTTATGGAGAGTGTTTTTTCTTTTCGTCGTTAAACATCTTTTCTGTTTCATTTTTGTTTTATTTATTTATTAGTTTCGTTTCTTTTTTTTCGTATTTATTTGAAAATTTATGTGATTTTTATGCGTAGACATAATTATGATCGTCTTAAAAACGTTATTAAATATATTGGGAAAAATTAAAAAAAAAAAACACTAATATGGGTGTGCAGTGACTTTGAAGTGCAGTATAAGTTTGTGTTGCAGGTTCTAAAGCAGTCTAAATTAAGTAAAAGGTCACCTTTCTTATTTACTCAATATTATTGAGATTGTAAAGCAAATGCTGGACTACCAATGGGTTTTTGGCGATTGTTTATTCAACTTCGAATCTTATTGATCAATATATGCTGCAAGCAAGCATGCCCATCAAATTACATCAATCGTTTTTAAGTACCTATCACTTGATATACAGTTGGTCATTATGTTGAGTAGACAAAATGCAATGACCATCATTTTTTACTTTTGGTGATTCCTTGATTTTGTTCACATGCCCGCAGACTTGCAACAATAATATGCAGCAAAAAGTAAAACAAAAATAAAAACTTTTTGGAAGTAGTATAATTTTTGTTTACACATGTATGAAAATAACACACGATCCCAGTAAAATATAAGACGACAGTGAAACAAATAACTTATTATACAAATTTGAATTAGCAGCATAAACACATTGGGTCGATTTACGCAATACAACACTTTTTGCTTTTCATAAACTTAGTTCGCGTATTGTGGTATACCTATTTTTTATTTGACTTAATTCGATTAGAACAGATCTCAGCTGGTGTTAGCATTGTAGTAGACAGCTCTTCAGGTTTATATTCAGGTAAGTAAGAAAGTCTTTGAAGGCCAAGTTTCAGAGAAATTAGAGAAAAAGTAAAAAAACCCATAAACAAGATATTGAAAAAATTAGCGAGTAATGTATATATTGTACTACATTATTCGCCGATGTCCTGTTAATGTGGTAAAGTAGCGTGTTTGACGGACGTAATAAATTATCTTTGAGTAGTTGACATAGTGTCCCCAAGTTGTTGCTGTAATTAACCAGGGATTGCATTCAAACTTAACTGTTTATAGTCGCCAGTCCCGAGCAATTTGGGGCTCAACTGGTAGTAGCTTCACTACGAGGTCTGACCGGAGGCTTAATTTCTGGTACCACGGGTGTCAGGAGTCCCAAGAACTTCGGTTCTTGCCTGGCAATGGTTGCCGCCCCTCGAGGAGCATCGTGGTGGCTGTGGCTTACACCCAAATCGCGGGTAAAGTGCAAGCTCGGTATGGAGTTGAATTGCGACCGGGTAACGAGACCCAAAGATCGGTAGGAGTTTTAGATAGGCTCCGCTTTTAACCAACCGGGAAGGCATGTCCAAATACGTGTCTTCGAAATGGTACTCATGTGTAGCATCCTGTTGCACAAGGGGGCGCTGGTGAACGCATTGTCTTCACCCGGTGTTAAGAGGACTGTGGAGTAGGACCATGTTGGTGGGCACCCACACAAATCTTAGACACATTGTTTAAAGTACTTCACAAGGATTTTCAATGTTTTTCAATCCAATAAAGTACTTATTTTTATTTGCTTTTAATTTTCCCGAGGTTCATTCAAGTAAAGTACAACCTCCGTCATCCGGACAGATATAGTTTCAGCTACTGCCCGGATTAGTGGATCGTACGGACTGCAGTTAAAATAAAATTTTAAACGCAATACATAAATGTACATACATATAATTTTTTTTAATACCGAAAAGAAAAATAAGAATTCATTTGTATATAATTTATTTACAAAAAAACATAAAGAAACATACTAAAAGTGACCAAAAATATTAATTTTGAAAAAAAATAATTTTTATGTAATTTGTCAGCTCTATTTTTATATTATTTTACAATAAAGTATCCTTATCTGTTGCTTTGGTTTGTTTAGCGCATAAAATATCTTTTCAAAATAGTTCGCCACACAAATTTTACTGAGGAAAAAGAACACTTTTCCAGACTATAGAGGAAAAATTTCTAAACTGTCCGAAAAATTTAAATGTCCGGTTTACTGGATAGTCTGAATTAACGAGTGTCCGGATTAGGTCGGTTGTACTGTAATTATAAATAAAAATCTGATACTTACTAAACTGAACTAAATTTTTGTCAATGTGATTCAGTGATAAAGGACTCACTTAAAAATTTTAAATTACTTGTTGGGGCTTAAGAAATTTATTTTCCAGGTGACAGAAATTTTTCACTCGCTCACAAAGTGTAAAAACGGAATCCTATTTTCTATTTTGTAAACCATGCATAACGGATAGACACATGTATGGACGCCATAACAACAAATAATAAAAATATGAAGTTATGTTTTTTTTAAGATATATATAAATAATATGGTACTAGTTTCCTATCAAATAAGTACAAAAGTTATTTACTTAGCGTCTAAATATCAATATCTACATTCTATATAATTAATGGTCAAACACGATTTTTTTAAGATCCCTTTAAACTCATCATTTTGAAGATATTTCTTCACAAATGTGCACAATCTATATATTGTTAAAATCAGTTCAGTATTTTGGGAGCTATAAGCATTTAAAGTTGCGACACTTATTACACATGCCTGTATCAGCTTTAAGTTGAAATATAAACAAAGCTTGCATATACCATTTGCTATTGCAAAGAAATGAGACAGAGCATTTTCTATACATACTTTGTTACCAAAAGAGAGGTAATAACTTATTACTTATTACTAATAAGTTTTAAGTTTTTTATTTATTTTTGTATTTTATCGTAAATATGTAAATGCTTAATATGCTAGAATATGGTCGATTGAGTCGGCTATAGGAAATACTTGTCTATATAAATATATAAATAGGCAAACAGAAACATTTTCTCATCTCTTTGTTAACCGATTTGTTTCTCTTTTTTTCTTTCTTTGATGGCTATTGAGGGCAGAGTTGCCGTTTTGGGTAGTTTCCTACCAAATTTGGTAGTTTTGAAATGAGTTGGTAGGTTGGTAGGTTGTGTCGTGAATTTGGTAGTTTTTTTCAATTTCAGTTTTAATTTTTTTTCACGCTAATCAGCTTTCATCCATGCATGATTTTTAATAATCAGCTTTCATCTACGATTGCTTTTATTAGATTGATACCGATAAAATTGTATCGCAGTGGAATTTACTAAGAGTTAGTGACCACAACTTGAATGATGAAATGGAGATTAATGTTTTTTGGGAAAATGTTGGCAAAATTAAAAATGGGCTTAATGAAAATATGTTTAGCGATCTAGTTAATTTTGTTTTCAATTTATTGTCTTAAGACTGATTCGCACTATATATGGTCAGCAAAAAGAGACTTTAAAAAATAAACCTTTTTCCAAATAAACACTTAAGATTTTTACTTTTACAAATGAAGTCTTATTTATTTTTTACTTAAAATTTTGTTTCTTTTACAAATGAATTGTTATTTATTTTTATAAAGATACATATTAACATTGTTATGTATAAACTTGTTTTGTTTTTTTTTAATAAATTTTATTTTTTTTTTAACTGCTTATTTTATTTTTTGGTAGGTAAACATGCCATTTGGTAGTTTTTGAAATTAAATTTGGTAGGAAAAAAAATTTTGAGTGGCAACCCTGATTGAGGGTTGTCCCTATCCAAACAAGTACGGAACCGTGCAATCGCGAGTCAGACCCGTACTTGAATAATCTTTTGGTGAATCTGTTTGGTGATTTTTTAGTGTGACGAAAAATTCTAAATGTCTAGGAGCATTCCCTCTAATATACGAGGGTAGTTTAATAAGCCCGTGTCTTTCTGGATAAAATGAAATTTTTTCGGCAAAAAAAGAATTTTACTGCTCAACATACTCTTCTTTAAGCTCGATATAAATACTAAATCAAGCATCTTTCTAGTTTCTTCATTCCCTCCAAATAATAAGATTTCTCAATAAAATTTGTAAACAGGAAATACTCGTAGTCACGAGGGGCTAAATTCAAATAAATATCAAGCGGGATGGCGTAGCAGTTCGTAAGTCAATTCATGGATTTTTGCCATAGTTATGCGGTGATCAATTCCGGCCTCCTCCCGTGGATAGCTTTTACATATCGAAATATTCTTGCAAATTATCAAGTTCTCGCTCGGTCGAAATGTCTACAGCCTCAGCCATTTCACGCACTTTAATTTTTCGATCGTCCAATACCATTTAAACGAATTTCATAGGTTTTTTTCAGGCGACCTTTTTAGAGGCGACCTGTGCGTTTCACATCATTTGTGCGGGTACGACCACAACGAAGCTAAGTAAACCACTTTTTCTTTTCAACATTTAAATTGGTGATGCAGAGTCCCAATATTAATTGTGAAGTCTTTCTTTGGTTTCCGTGATGGTTTTTCCCATTAAGAATAGTTTAATCTGCCCACAAAATTCGCTTTTTGTGTACTTTAAATCGCTGCCAAAAGCAAACTAATAGGCGCAACTTCCTAAAAATATTTCAGTAGTCTAGTAATAGATAACAGTTAACGTGACCAGTGTTGGGCTTAAAGTTGGTGCTTTGGAAATATAAAAAGTCAAGGAGTTATCAAACTGAACGCGTACCACTTTTTCACAAGAGAAATAAATAAAAGCCTTTTTGCCAATTGAACATATTAATTAAAGTAAAGATAATAAATAATAACTGCATAATCTAATCCTGATTGTCCTCTTTCGCAGCAAAATATAGTTTTATACAGAACAAAAAAATAATTTTTCAGTAATAAGTTCGCCGCTACCCAAAATCTATAAAATTGTACAACGAGTTATAACACTAAGTATTTGTCACCCTGTGCGCTTTCGTTCCCAAATAATCATGTGTGTAGGTACCATGAATATCTGCATGTATGTATGTGCACGTCTGTACGGATGGACTCCAATTCTTGGGCTCTCATTCTCATATGCATCGTCATAAATTATAAAATTTTATTTTGTGTTCAAAATTAATGACACCATTCGATTCTTTTCTTTTCTCTTCCCACTTCAACTCTTCTCCTGATCAATTTTAGAATCTTAAACGTTGTTAACTGGCTTTTCATTGTTGTTGCTGCTGCTGCTGCTGCTGGTGCTGTCGTTGTTGTTCTTGTTAGCTTTTGTTATTGCTCTTGTTGTTGTTTTCTTTTTCATGTAAGTAATTATTAGTTGTTGTTGTTCTTTTGTTATAATTTTTTTCTTCTTTTAGTCCGTTTCGTTATTTTGTTTGTGTCGTTATTATTAATGATCGTATTAAACTGGATTAGCCAGATCTAGATACTTGACTTTTGTTGGTTGGTCATTTATAGTTATGTATTGTTTTTGTTGTATTTTATATCTTGTTGAATTCATAATCATCGTCATCAATGTGTTCAACGTCATAGATTTTTTTTAGGATTTATTTAAAATAGGTACTTTAAGTATTTTTTGTTGGTATTTGTAACCATTTATAGCTGGTGATATATTTGAAACTACAATAATGACAGTACTAATAAAAAAATAGAAAAATTTATCTAAATAAATCACAAGAGAAAATTAAATGATTTTTATAGTGTTTTATAGTTATTGTATTATTTTATAAATGATTCTATTATTATTATGTTTTTATTATGAATGTTTTATGTCAATTTTATGGCTGCTTCATTAAATGATCCTTTTATTTGGGAAAATGTAACGCCCTGATTGACTAGAATGTCATCTATGATGAGGCCTAACTGCGGTCTTAAAGAATTGCCTCAAAGAGGAGGTCGAAGGTATTAAACAACGAACGAAGCATGCTGGTGTGGGAGGAAACAACACCACCTCAACAGCGTTCATAACCTTGCGTTTTTTATTTTTCTAGACTGGCTCTCACTGTGCCATCTATATATTTAACATAATTATTCAATGGGTACGAATACGAGAATTATTACTTCTTCATATTAATTTTCATAGTTTTCTTTTCAACTGGGCAGTATCAGCCCACGACATTTGAAGTAAATACTGGCTAAAAGCCACATGAAAAATTAAAAAAGTGTAAAAAAAGCCGATACTCTTTTCACCTTAAATGTGTAAAATAAGTTTAGATTCGTCTATGCTATTTTTTATCTGCTGCTTTGTTTCACAAACTCCCTCTCCTAATCGCCACCATGGCTGAAAAGATTACTATTCCTGAAGATACAATATCATTTCAGTAAATTTCTTATCTCTTGTACCAAGAAATGTCCCACTTCAATAAAACTAGCTTGATACAGAAAACATGCGTTCAAACGACAATTGTAACCTGATCTCTACCAGGAATACAACTAACAATTTTCAAATTATCAAACCGGAACGAAATTAAAATTTATAACCTGTTATTTTTTCTTAATGGACAAGAACGTATAAATTTCTGAACGAGGAAACAAAAGACAAAAAGGAAAAGGTAAAAGATACAAAAATGTGTCACCTCTCTGCAACACAACAGTCCATAAAATTAGGGATTCAAATTAAAAACAGAAACAATTTTAAAATTAAAAATATTCACACACACACACACGCACACATTCAGAAGTTTCTCTTACGATGAACATGAAAAATTAGTTAACAAGTAAAACAATTTAATTAAAAAAAGAAATACACAAAGGCTTTCAAACAAAAGTAGGAAAAAAACAGCATGTTTACCAAGAACTGGTTGTCAAGACACAAACACTCACACACACACACACACACAATCAACACTTTTGTTTCCAAGGATTTCACAACAAGACAGCAACATGAATTTTAAATTCACAGGTAGTTGAAGTTGTTGGCTGAATGAAGGTGGTTTCTAAGGCCAACCAAGTCAAAAAGTAAACACCTCCTGAATGTGACTTCACACTGTACACTCAATTAATTTTTATTTTATTTCGATTTTGTTGTTTCAATTTGAATTTGTTTACAATAAGTTCGAGAAAATTAAGCAGAAGTTCAAGTAATAAGGGGCAGTTAACAGCAGCATCACTTTGTACAGTAATTAAGTAGAAAATTTGTTTTCCGTAAAAAAAAGAACATGACAAAAACAATTAGATTTATTATTATTTATTACTCTTGTTGTTTCTCAAATTTCTTTCGAAATACAACAATAATTTATAACTTTAAGGATGATAAAGAAATATTGTTCTTTTTATGCAAAATACCCTTTTAAACCCACAATTAAACAGACAAAAGGATAAAATGATGCTTAATGTGAGATGGTGTTAGAAAAAAAGTGTTACAATTTGGACGAAATTTGTGTTACCAGAAAATTTACACATTAAATGAAAACTGATATTGCACAAGTACGAGTATTTTGGAAAATTAGTTTTTCCTGAGAATAAATCAAATCCCCATTTTATTGACTAAGCGAAGCACAGCGGACAAACAATTAAAAATTTATCATGTACACTAACACGCAACGATAAATCACAATCTATGTCATTGCAGCTAAATAAAAGTGACAACAATATCTTTAATGTGCGTAATGCATTCATGGATCATCCTATTTTGAAAAAAGAAAATCATTTTTTGGCGACAAAGTGTACGTCTTCAAAGTGTTATCATATAGTGAATCGGCCAAGCTATAAGAGTTATAATAAATAGATACAACTAAGTAGCCTGTTACTTGACATAGAAAACAAGACAATTTTGCAGTTTTGAAATAATAGGTGCAAGGACATGAATATCTCCCACACGTCCTTAGCTTTAAAAATAAATTTTTAGCTTTAATTATTATCAGAATGCAGAAAATCTTAAGAGATATCTCTTAAAATATTGTGATAAGTTTTATGATAAATTTTATTCCAGTCCGTGCAAGGACATGCCTACCTCCCATATATCATTATGTTTAAAAATTTAATTTTTTAAAAAATTATGATCACCGTACAGCGAAAATTGTTAACTATTTCTAGTGTGATGCTGCTAAGCCTAGTGTTGAATTTCATTTCAAACTCTTCCAGCACTGACTTAGTCCCACGTATCGTTTTTGTAAAAGTTTCTATGAAACCGTGCTGGAAAACAATCATAGTTGAAAATTGCCAATAAACTCGATGCTCACTAAATATTTATGAGCTCAAATTGACGCTTCATTTATATGTAAGCTAAACTAAACTATAAATATTTCTATTAAACTTAATTTTTTATTAAATCAGACCACTATTTTTAGAAGAAAACAGTCTTGCGAATAATGGAAAAGAAACTGGAAACTTATTTATTAGATTTTTTTTGTAATTCTTTTTTATTTCCTCATAACATCAATTACAATTCATTTTTGCAAGGATGATCTTCTGTCATCGTTTTATGCTAGAAATGTTATAAATTATTAATACACCAATAACACAGAGAATGAACTTTAAAATTAATACAGATAATTTAATTCAAAACTATAGACATTTAATTTATAAAAATAGAACAGAAAATTGATAAATTTGTATGATATTATAACAGATTTAAGTACTTTTGTATATTTACGTATTTCAATTTCAATTTTGATAAATTTTGTTGTTCATAAAATGTAAAATAATTTTTTATTTTGGCTAAAGTTCGTAACGCTTTTAGTCAGAAAGAATTGGACATGAGACAATATTACAAAGGAATGAGGGAAAATTTAACATTAATTAATTTCAACTTAACAATTGTTATTAACTATTTTATTGTTATTCCTGAAGAAGCTTTCCATAGAGAAAGCGAAATATCGGGAAAAATTCAGTTTTTATAGTGTTATTGTTGACCTTAAGATTGGAGAAGTTTTTCAATAAAATATTAATAAAAAAGAAAAAAGAAATCGAGGCAATTTCGATTAATAAATTTAAAAAATAATTAATAAAAAAGTTGAAAAATTAGAATAATTTTTTATAATTATTATATTTTTGATAACTTGCCATAATGTTGGCCATTGCAGGACCAGTGCGAAAGAACTTAACATAATTTTGATGTGAAATATAATCGGCCAAGTTTCTATCAATAAAATTGTATCGATGACATTTTGTCATTAAATTGATAGCGGCAATTCGTCATATCTCTGATATCGGTGTGACATTTCATTGATAACAGAATTGATGCTGATGACAACATGACCAACTGATATATGTACATTTGTTTGATATCGCAATAGTGAAGAGTTTCACGGAGTCAAAAACGAAGACAAATGTCTACTTCCATCAGCGATATGGCGGGTTGCGCGCATAGCTTATTTAATAATGTTCTTTTACGCATTAATTTTACATTATTATTATATATATATATATATATATATATATATATATATATATATATATATATATATATATCGTTGGTCTCAAGTAGAAAGGCCCGAACTCAAATAATTGTAACTTTACAGGAGAATACATAAAAGAAACTGTACAACTGCTTCGTAAAACTGCTTGAGAAAGTGTAATTTTTTACACTATTACAATAACATTTTGTGACGAGGTGTATTTGTGTAAAATGTATTGGAATCACGGAAAAACTAAATTTCGTAAATATTACGAGTTAGGGCCTTTCTACTTGAGACAATCGATATACACTTTCAGCAACGTTATTAACAATTCTGTCTGTCATACCAGGTGGTGATTAGTTAAACTTTTTTCGATCCACCTAGATAACATTATAAATTTTCAATAGCGTAAATAAAAACTTGAATGTAATTTCAAAAAGTTTGCATTTCATTAGTGCTTATGCCAAATCATCAGTACACCTTAAATCATATTCTTGAAAAGTTTCAAACCTCTTATTCCATAAAAAATCTCAAACATGCAACAAACAACATTTTTTGAAATTCTTTGAAATAAGATATCGAGACATGTCTCGAATAATAAATTTAATAAATAGTTAAATGTTATTATCATTAAATCAGGCTTGAGAAAGTCAAGCGGACATTTAATCCGAAATAAATAATTGGACCAATCTGAAAATAACTTTGTCTAAATAAAGCATAAAATTTAGAAATCGGTTTATATTGAGAGTATAAATATTGAAAATATTTTAAGTATTTGCGACGAGGCACAGTTATTTACTGAATGGCAACGTTAAGGATCGAAATGGGATGACGCCAATCCACACAATACTCCGCGATGCAGATCAATGGTAACCAAGTTCTTTCAGCCGTAATTGATCAATACGAACGTGAACTATATTTGATTACACGCGGAAGGCGCTAAGTGCCACACAGCACACGTCACAACGAAAATATGAGCG
This sequence comes from Gymnocheta viridis, assembly GCA_956483585.1. Classification (NCBI taxonomy): domain Eukaryota; kingdom Metazoa; phylum Arthropoda; class Insecta; order Diptera; family Tachinidae; genus Gymnocheta; species Gymnocheta viridis. The sequence continues at coordinate 26,906,781 of OY101442.1, read as the reverse complement.
TATCTGTATTTCTCGCCCACATAAAGTGAATTGGTTAGCAATATCATATTGTTTTACCCTGCTAGACTTTGCCTTGGGCGTTTTCTGAAGTCGCAGATCTGTGACAAGCCGCAGCCGATTGATGCCCTCATGGAAAATTTTATGCAATTTCACACATATATACATATGTATTTACATATATGTATGTATACATATTTGTAATTTTGCCAATGCTTTTACTCAATGAATTTACATCCATTCATTATATGAAGTCACATGCCCATACTTGTGTATGTATGTATGTACACACATATTTACATATGTATATTTAAGTCGATGCAAATTTTCAAAAGTGTTTTAAAATTCATATTCGCGTTTGTTTCTGTATATTGTATATTTCCCACATACGTACATATGTACGTGCATATGTATGTACATATATACATTTGTGTGCATACGTATGTATGCCTTAGAGGTGGGCACCGCTGGGCATCACTGCGTGATTACACGAGGTCAAGCATGATTCTGATATTTTTTTTGTTTCAATCACGTGAGCGTGTATGAATGTAAACATAAAAAATTGGCCGTGAGTGAGCTTGCATGAGTAAATTTTTATCGTGATTGTTGCGTAATTTTTTTTGCTTTATTGTAATATTTTTTAGTGAGTGTAACTATCTTTTCTTCCACTCACGTGAGCGTGTATGAAACGTGAGAAATGTTAGATCGTGCATGAGCATAAATTTTTTTTCGTGAGCGTGCATTGGCGTGAGTGAAAAGTTACGCACAATCACATTTCTATTATGTACATAAGTATACATTAGAGACCTGCACATGCATACTTTGAAACACTTCTGCAACTGATACTGAAAACACACAATTGAAAAGTATTTTTTTTTATTTGTGGACTCTCCAAAGTCTCATCTGTGTCCTAAAAATTTTATTTCAGTAGTGATTCTTTGTTGCGGAATGTTGCGAAAGTGTTTGAAACGAAACAAATGTTTAACACACATGTTTCAGTACGCTTGTGCAGGCCTCTAGTATTTATAAATGAATATTTTTAAGGTTATAGAAGAAAACAAGAAGAAAACTATAATTGCCTTCGTCCATAAATATAAACACGAAAATATTCACCATCAGTTGAAAAATTCAGGAATTTTCGAGGAAGAAGAGAAAAATATTCGTAAATATGATATTTGTCAGTCGCTTTTTAATTTCAAGTACAGTAGAGGCGGAAAAGTCAAACATTGATTGTCATTTAAGGTCGTTCAAATAATAGTTCAGTTCTATGGTGTCTCTTTGTTAAACTGCTAAGAAGGCATGTTTGTCCAACATCTTGACTTCATTAAACATAAACACAGGTAGATCAACATACATTTTTGCATGCTCTTTTGCTGTAATACTAATTCATCCAGCAATAGTCTCACTCACACAGAGGCCATAAATTATAAATTTGTATGATCGCAACACGCCTTTTTATTACACACACAGTCAAACACATTGAAGGTCAGTTTGTGAGACCCTGTGAACTGTTTGCCTTAAGGTTGGTGCAATTGTTGTATTGCAATTTTTCTTGGAAATAGAAAGCGGAAAAAGGATGCTTGGTCAGGACATAATATAAAATAATGTAAATCTTTATTTACGGTGCTTAAAAACGTTCTTCCACGCATATCCGCTGCTTTTGTTATTGATATTTTGTTAAAATCCCTTAAGAAATAATGTTGTTTGACCTTGTCAGGCCTTTGGACAAAAAATTTAATTATTTTTTTCTTCTTCTTTTTGAAATGTATGTCTTCGAAAACATTTCTGAGTGAAAACTGTATTGTTTTCAATAAAAATGTATGACAGCGAGATCTGTCAAATGTTTGGTCCATATTATTTTTTTGGAAATTCTATTTCTATTTTATTATTATTTAAAAAAAAACCTTGATATTTAATGCGTGAAATTTTGATTTGTGTGAAAAATTGTGATGACAAGAAAAAAAATAAGGTTTCTGTAAAAAGCTTTGCTCAATTGACTCTGTCTTAATGATTCAAGACTTTATATTTACAAACAAAATTAACCTAAATTTTCTTATTACATACACATTAGAGCAATAGAAAAACTTGAACTCAGCACTTCAAGGTCATCCATTGGCAACAGCATCTTTTTTTGCAAACAAAGTAAGTTTATTCAGATACATCATCTGTTTGTCAAACTCCATATAAAAAATATTAAACAGCATTTTTCTTACATGGAGTTTGCTAAATATTCGAAAGATTTTAGGACGTTTACGATTTTTTGTAGATATGCATGTACCAAAGTATATTTATTCAAGCGCGGTTGTCTCTACAACAACAACAACAGACATTTTTTTATTATATCTTTATCTCTTGTATTTCTCATCGCACATCAGTGTTGCCACCTTAGGTGTAATTACACATATCATGTGTAATTTTTATTTTCATGTGTAGCCCATGTGTAATTGGCGGCATGTGTAACTCATGTGTAATTTAAAATTTTGTCGTTTTTGAGCACTACTTTTTTATTGTGATGAGGGCAAGTGTCGATTGGCTGTGATATTTTAATTTATTTATGAACCCGTTTTGCGTATTTTTGCTTTAAATTTATTAAGTTTTTGTTTGTGATAGTCCTTTTTATACAAAACAAAACTGTGATATTTTTAAGGAGAATGATGTAGAATTGGCCTAAAGAAAATTATATATCTAAAAAAATAAAAATTCCCTGAAGAAGTTGGAAAATATCAACGATACGTCGGAATAATATGTAAAAAATAATATTTTATTAGATGACCTTGAAAGCCCAAGTATTGAAAATCATCATCATAAAAATTTTGCAATTACACCAAAAAAGGTCAAATATTTAATTTAACATTATTTTGCGAAAAAAAACATGTGTAATTCCTAATTTCATGTGTAATTTTGGCATGATGCATGTGTAATTTAACATTTCGTTGGTGGCAACACTGTCGCACATACAAATTTTGACAATTCAGGTGTGATCAATCAGCCAATCAGCTGACGAAGTGAGTGAACCTTATAATCAATATACCTTGGCTGCAACTTTCTACCTATTTCGTAATAATAATATTTTATATGCACTGAAAATAATCCATGCAAGATGCTAAGAAAAAACTTTCGCAGGTACTTGTACACTTTTCTTGGTTAGAGTTTTATTATTTTAGGAAAGTAACGAAAAATTTTCGTATATGAGTATTATTTTCTTTCTTAAAAATAAGATTTTAGATACAAAAAAATTCTTTTTTATTCTTTGCTATACAAGTATATTTGAGCAATAGCTCAAGGGGTAGAGCAGTTGTTTTGAAATTCAATGCACGTGACTTCGTTCCCCAACGGTGACAGTTTTTTAAACTTTTATTTTTTATAAACAAGAATTTCGTACATTTCGCATATTTTAAAAAAAAGTTTCGTGATATAACGAAACATGTCGTGCAAAGTACACCAGGTTTCTTTTATATGTTATATCGTTCTTTCGGTGCAGTGTTTAATACATACTAAAGGTTACACAAAAAAATATTTTTTTTTTGATATTCTGGGATGAAAATCTATTAATTTTAAAAAAAGGTGTATTATTGACAAACATAATATGTGGCAATCGGCCGAATTGAGCCATATCTATATTATTAATAGGCAAACACTTTTTTAGATCCATTTTGCGGCCGTAATTCTGAACCGATTTTGGAAATAATTTATATGTTTTTAATGGTTTTTTTTTTGCATAGATGTGCACAATCTTAATTTTATTTAAATCGGTTTAGTATTTTGGGAGTTATAAACGCTTAAAGTTGCTACCAACACATGCACACTTATTATTACACATGAATGTATTATCAGCTTCATGTTAAAAGAAACAAAGTGTGTTTGTCCATTTTGCTTTTGCATAGAAATTAAACAGAGTTTTTTCTATTCGTACTTTGGAAACAAAAGAGAGCTAAGTAAGAGAGTTTTATGTTGTTTATTTAGAATGTTTTGTATTTTATCGTATATATTTATGTAAAAGCTTAATATTTAATTACTATAATACGGTCGATTCGCGGTTGCACGCTGGATACACTAGTTTTATATGAAAAGCAATTAGATTTTTGCGTGATGTCTATAGAAATTTCAGTCAATCGTGGAAACTGGAAACGTTATACGATTATGATGTTTTAAAATTTGAAATAAGCCTTGATATTATGAGTCATCAAGCTTGTTTAATTTTTTTATAATTTCATAAGATTCATTCACTGGCCAGTTCATTTAATAAGATGGCAGCATTGCGTCAACAAGCAACCGGAGGCTTCAGCTTGTGCAATCAAACTCCAATTAAGGGGCCCATGCACGCGCAATCAAGTGTTGGTGCCAGTCGTTGGGTCCTGTATGGGCATTTGTTGTGATTGAACGGTTTGCTGTAGCGATGTCAAACAGAGTTTGATATTTTGCTGATGGCGACAGTTTGTGGTATTGTGTTTGGTGAATTTAGCTCAGTTGAGAAAAGTTTTCAGAGAGTAAATATCGGTATAAAACACATTTAATTGAACAAATTAAGAAAAAATAACAAAATATGTATTTTATAGTCTTTCTGAAACAAAACAAATCATTTCTAATACATTTTTAATAAAAATATACGCATTTACATTAATTTGTAGTTTCAAAACAATATCAATAATTAATGCAGTGCGCACTAGTTGCAACAACTCATCCGTACAACATTTTTAAAGAAATGAATATTGGCACCAGTATGTTTGTATGGTATGTGTCTCGAGCACGATTCATCACCACTTGTTGGTGCCAGTATGCTGGAGTTGTGTATGGTTTGCTTTAGTCGCAAAAAAGTAGATCAACCCCACTAGTAATATGAATTCGTTTTATTCCATTCCATCTCGAACTGATTGAGTTGGAGGCAAAGTTCATTCCAAGGCAGATCAGCAAGTTAGTAGAGATTGCACAGCTGATTTACCTTCTTTTTTTTTAAACAAACACAAACTGCGAAGCAATTTTGGCATGCCTGTAGAAACACCCACGGTCTAGGCAGGAACCGAACCTGCGACCACCAGACTAATAGCCTAGTACACTATCTAATAGTAGACGGGAGCTCCCCGTAGATGTCAATTGTGTAAAATTAAATTTCTGTTGATAATATATGCGCCTTATACGTATTCAAATATTATATATATGATATTTGACATTTTTTAAAAGATTCATCTGTGCTGACAGTGCCACCCAACAGTTTTGTTTACGTTTTGACAGATAGTCTGGTATTTTTACAACAAATTTTGTATTGTTGTAGAATCGCTACTACCTGGTTGATTTGCCTTCGATCATTCTCTGTTTAAGTTTTTGACAAATAAGTAAAATAACTAAAATCGACAAAAACTTTTTTATATCAAAAATTAGAAAACATTAAACAACAAACATTTAATTAATTTGTAAGAGTGTTAGAATGATGTACCTGACATCATTTCTTTATGATAGGAATATAAGCAGAACTATGAAATGTGAATTAAGAATATTCCTTTGTTCTTAGGAACACATTGTTTATTATATCTTGATGTTTGATATGCCAACGTAAACAAGGATACCTGTAGATCACTGAAAAATTTCAATAAGTACATATTTTTGACTTAAATCCATATTTTTTAACGGTTCGAGTTCAATAGGAATTTCTCCGAAAACTGTTTGAAACCTGAATACCTACAAAATTAGTTACCTAACGTTTGGAAATATTTTTAAAAATAAATTTATAAAATACTTGCATATTGGCTGCAGTTTAGAACACAAATGGATGCACAATGGGAAATTTTTAGCAAAAGTACTGGTATGTATTTATGAATTGTAAATACAATATCTACCTAAGTGCTTTTTTTGTTGTTTGTTTGTTTGATTGTTTTTTTTTTGTTTTTGGTTCTACTAGTACCTTTCTCTCTCTTTTATTGTAAAACAGTGCAACATAAAAGTGGCTAATCTTTGACTGAAATAAGCCTTAAGATTTTACACAGCGTGTGGCAAGTGCTTCTTGCTGTCGAATTGGCCAGAATTGTGTTGTTTTTTTGCTTGAAATTGCTTGCAGCGCTCGTGACACGCCTCACTTACAAATATAAACAATATTTTTCGTTTCGCTTTTATGTTTTTCTGCATTTTCTCTCTTGACTTTTGCACTTTTTTTCTTTTTTTGGTTTTTTGTATGTTTGAGTTTTGAAATAAATTTCATGTTTTTTTTTCTGTTTTCAATTATTGAAAATTGTTTGCAAAAATGTTGATGCCCGTTCGTTCGGTCGGTCTATCGTTCGATAAGTTGATAGTTGTTTACTTGCGTTACATTGTGGTACGTACCAAAACGCAACAGGCGTCAATAGCACATACAAATAAAAAAAAAGAACGAAATCAAATATGTATGTACATACATACTTTTAGTTTTCATTGTTGCTGTTGTTGGTTGTCGTTGCAGTTGTTGTTAGACTTGTAGACAATTTGACAGATTTGATTTGTATGGTCAATATAATTGAGTAGTTACTCGTACTGGATGGAGATTTCATGGTGCGTTTAAGAAAACTGCATCACACGGTGGGCAATTCTTTGTAAAGCGGATTTTGTTTGACACTTTTCGGGTGTGTAATTACAACAGCATGTGAGGCATACAACTTTATAAGCGAATACTATGGATAATTGGTAGAGGGATTAATAAAGAAACATTCGTTTCTCTTTAAAAGACAATGCACGCAATTTTTTTAAAAGTATTTTTAAACGCAATTTAGTTTTTTTAGTTCTTTGTTCGTTGTGTTAAAAGAAAAACTGATTTTAAGGATCAAAGTTTAATTGACCACTTAGACAATTGTTCAAATCTATTGGCGTAACTAGTAAGGATTCGGTGGTAGTCAAGACCTAAATTTTGGTTAGAAGAAACAATTTTATTCAAATTGTGATTTTTAAAACTTTTTGTGGTAACGGCTTATCAGAGGCGGAGTAGAAGAATTCGAGAGCAGTTTGGGTTAAAAATTATCAAAAATTCCGAGATCCTGTGGTGCATCCAAGTATTTCTAATCAAAGCACTGCAGTGAGATTTCAGCTCTGATTTGGCTGCGCCAAACTGTGGAAGAAAAAAATTACCCATCAGGAGAAGGCTGGTTATGTTGGCTTAAAAAGAAAGCAAAAAACAACAAATGGCTAAATTAAACTCTTGTGACTTTTAAAATATTGTGATTTGAAAGGTTTGCATTGTCACGCCCTTTCAAATAAAATATATGTATATATATATTTGTACTACTTCTTCTAGGCCGATTTTTATGATACTTTGGACTAATATTTAGGACAATACACTGAGTGGAATGTAGACTGTAATAAAATATATTTTCAGGCTATACTACTTAACTGATTTGTATGAAACTTTTTACAAATACTGAATTTCTGATCCAATTTAATATTATAAGTAGAAAAAAGCTCAGTGCCACGCCCATAGAAATAAAATATATGCTTCAAACGACTTCTACTTTACAGAAGTCTTGGTGCACATGTATTATGCAATTTCTTATAAAAATTAGTCCTATATGATGTTTTTGATCACGTTTTAATGTCATTTGGTTACTATAATTTAAGGACAAAATCTATTCTGATATGCTTTTTACAGTTGACAAAATTTAAAATTTTTCAAATAATTCTTCTCGATTTGGTTGCTTAATTTTTCTCAATCAGCCAACTTAAAATCTTTTCTTCACAAAAAAAAGAAGAACAATTACAATTCAAATAAATAAATAAAAAAATCTGCCAAATAATGTAAGAAAAATTCTTTAAAATAAAATAAATAACTCGACAACACGCTTAGATGCACAGCAGTGGGCCAATGTAAACATGCACGCCAGGAGGAGCATCATCAACACCAACTTACACAAACAAATTCCATATAAAAATAACAAGAACAATCTTCAAACTGGAGAAAAAAAGACCAAGAAATCTTTGCGCTAAAACCACATCAACCATCATCATCAAGCAGCAGCTTCTTATGCTTTGCGTTCTAGTAGGAATCCAAGAACCAAAAAGAAACTAAATTGCTTAAATTGAGTGACGTTTATAAATGCAACCAGAAGCCAAAAAATATTGTAATACCACTGATAAAATAGATGCAATATATACTTTTTTCAAATAAATATATTTTTTTAACGATAAAATATATGCAAGACCGCCATTCAGTAGAAGCGTTCGACCATGTAGTTACACGTTCTATGGTTTAATAGACATGCAGATGTTACAGCTACCGTTGATTGAGAGGATCGAGGAAACTGTAAAACAATAACAATATAAAACAGCAACAATGAAAATAAAAATGCAAATATGTTTAGAAATTAAAAAAAATTTATGAAGAATGGAGAGAAATCTAATCAAATTATTGTGATTGTTTATTTGAAAAGCTTTTGAAGGAAAACAGTTGAAAACACTTTAAATTTACGAATTTTTTTATTAACGCAACGTCTGAGAAGGGAGTGGTAGTGGGTGGTAGATGTAATAAATTCAATCGAGAAGTTCTTAATTGTATTTTTGCTATTGTGAAAGTGGCCATGTGCAGCGGGACCCATAAGATCTTTTATGCAGCCCTTGTTTTTGCTGCAACATGTGAAGGCTACAAATAATGCCTTGTAAATTACAAGTACCTTTCACACGGAGATACCGTCTATTTCCAGAAGTCCACTTTAGAAACATGATTCAATTATACCCCAAATTAATTTTTTTCAATTGTATATGAAACCAAAATTGTTTAAGGCAACAACGCCTTAGAAACAGCTATTATCTGAGACCGATAAACACCACCTTGTTATCCTCGAATTTGGAAAGCAACAACCTTACGGCCTTGGCCGTAGATATTATAATAATTCAATAATTTTCCAAAACTCCTGCAATTCTAAATTATTTCTCCGGCGAGAATGGTCAATTTTATGGTAAAGTTTTGGGGATTTATATCACTTTGGTGCCAAATTTAAAGGATCACAATTCTTAAGGGAAAACTTACATATAATAGATAATAGCTGCGTTTGAGGACCAACAAGTTTTTGTTGTTTGAAGAAAAAAATATTGACTGAACTTTCGTAACTCAGTTCTCAAACACGAGCCAATTAATAACATTCAATTACACTGTACAACAATTTCAAACTTAATTTTTTCCAAAATAACGGGGTTCCGACAATTGATTCTGGTAGAGACAAAAAAAACACATTCATGTGTCGGCGTTTTGAAAGTCCACACTGGAATTTTATTTTAGAGGTGGTTAAAGTTTCCTAGCTTTGGCCTGTTCTTGCGGCATATCAGTATATAAAGCAATGTTTTCTTTACATGTGAGGTGTATGTTATGTTATGTTTATCAATCTTATGGAAAAAATTTTTAAAGAACATATTAACCCTCTAACTCCGCTTCGTAACGGCATTTTTTGGCTTTATTCTAACAAATCGCAAAAAATACCCGGAAGGGCGACGAAAGGAAGGGCCACAAAACTTAACCATATTTTTCAGAACGAACCGGGATACAAAATTGAACACAAACACCAAAAACCCATCAAATGCAAGTATTTGAGTGTCAAACCTCGTCAGAGATGGGATAACGTACATACGTGAACAATAGCTAAATTAACCCAATCTACATTTTCAATAAAGTTTTTGAACATAAAAACACAGAAAGAAAAATGCTGTACTAAATTCAAGTATTTTCTACTTACTTTGAGTACGAGTCGCAATCAAAATAGCGTTCAAATAGCAATAAAATGTACTTTAATCAAGCCGCAAACGGACTTCCTTAGATAACACTGTGTGTAATTTTTTAAGTCATGGAATAATAACCATATACGAACACCACTACATGATAAAAGACCAAAAAAAGAAGATCTTCTTCAGAGAGTACGAACGATTTGCAAGATATGAGCCTGAGAAAATGATCAGTATTTTTCAAAAATGACACCGAGGCCCAAATCATTGGGTGCCCATAAAAAAAGTACATGACTTTGGGCAAAACTGGGAGACACGGGTCTTCTTTTTTGGTCTTTTATCACGTAGTGGTGTCCGTATATGGTTAATTTCTTCGTGTTGCACTGTGTAACCAATCCTGGAGTTTCTTAAAATTAGTACAAAATTCTTTAGCCACGTGAAAAATCTTGAATCAACTAAAAAATTTTTTTTTTTTTTTTTTTTTTGTTATTTTTTTTATTTGCAATCTATTTTACAAGAAATATTAAGCAAATTTTTTGAAAATTTACAATCACTTAAGTTGCTAAGTTCCATTAAACTAAGCATATATATACAAAAATATGTTTTTTTTTAAATATTTTTATACTAGTAATAATTTTATATATGTATACTTATAAATAAGTGTACATTGTACTTATGACTAGCTTCTAAAAGGCAAATCTAACACATGAAATCTTTTTAGTCTCCGCAACTCATCACTTTCATCTAGAAGGGTTATAGCCAATATATTACAGTGATTGCTAAGCCTATTTAGATATCTATCGCTTAACCTATTGATCTCTTCTTTAATTGTCGATATATTTAAGTCTCTATATAAGCAGTTGTTGGAAATGTACCAGGGAGCGCCAGACAGTAGTCTAAGTGTTTTGGATTGATACCTCTGAAGGATTTCAATATTTGAATTGCTAGTAGTTCCCCAAAGTTGAAGACCATACGTCCAGACTGGTTTTAAAATTGTCTTATACAATAAAACTTTATTTTCCAAGCTAAGTTCTGATTTTGTTCCTAGCAACCAAGACATTTTTTTTGTTTTAATATTTAAGTGTTCTCTCTTTGCTTTAACATGATCTTTCCACGTAAGTCTTCTATCTAAATGGAGACCCAAGTACTTAACTTTTTTGGACTTCGGTATAGGACTACCATTAAGATAAATCACGGGACAGTCGTCTTTTCTTAATGTGAATGTTACGTGAAGTGATTTTTCGGTATTTATTTTAATATTCCACATTTGTAGCCAAATTTCGAGGATATTCAGATGTCTTTGTAGTTTTGCAGAAGCTTCATATGGTGATTCATTTAAAGACAAAATAGCAGTGTCATCAGCATAGGTAGCTGTGGTTAAATTATCATCAGTTGGCATGTCAGAAGTAAAAATGGTGTACAGTAAAGGTCCTAGGACGCTACCTTGTGGGATACCAGATTGAATAGCACCAAACGAAGAATCGACGTCTTTCACATTTACAAAAAAGAATCTGTTTTTTAAGTACGACTTGAAAAGTAGGTAATAAGGAGCAGGAAGTAGTTGTTTTACTTTGTATAGTAATCCGAAGTGCCATACTCTATCAAAAGCCTGTGAGACGTCTAAAAAAACAGCTGAGCAATACATTTTTCTTTCCAATGCGTTAGTAATATGTTGCACTAGACGGTGACACTGCTCTGGAGTTCCGTGCCTATGCCTAAATCCAAATTGATGGTCTGGTATTATATTTTGTTTTTCCAATATTGGAAGTAACCTTTTTAAAAGTAGTCGCTCAAATATTTTGGAGAACAGTGGCAATAAACTAATTGGTCTGTAAGAATCAACCGAATTTTCATTTTTATTTGGCTTAAGAATCATTATAATTTTAGCGTATTTCCACTGAGAAGGATAGTAGTTCAATCGCAAAATTGCATTGAAAATTGTTGTGATGAAAATAAGGCACTTTTTTGGCAACAGTTTTGCAATCTCTCCGTCAATCAAATCGTACCCTGGAGATTTCATGTTATTTAATTTTTTTATTGTTGTTTTAACTTCAGATGGAGAAATACTGTTAATAGGCCAATCCATTTGACAAGGAACATCAAGAAAATCAGTGATTGCTTGCTCTTGCATAAAAGTACATAGATTAAATGGTGTGAATATTTCTTCCAGATTCCTTTTGAATTCATTTGCTTTACTTAAGTTCGACCTACACCATTCACCGGTTTGTGTTTTAATGGGAATATTTCTGTTAGTAGGACGTTTTAGGTATTTGGTTGCGTTCCACAGTTTATGTTCATTTTCCCCAGCAACATCTAGAGATCGTAAATAGTTCCCGATAGAGTCATTTTTTAATTCTTTTAGTCGTTTTTTTAAATAGTTTGACGCTCTATTCCAGTTTGCTTTATCGGTTGGACTTCTGCTGTTTTGATATATTCTTCGTAATCTTCGTTTATTTCTGATCAATTCTCTTATTTCAAAAGAGATTTTCACATTATTACCGGTTACATAGTCACTTTGCGGGGTTGATAGGTAAGCCGCTTCGTGTATGATGTTATTTAAATTTTCAATGGCGTCATCTATTTCGTAACCGTACTTTAGGGATATGTTTAAATTCAGTTTGTCTTCAACCATACTTTTGAAATAAAAAGGATCTGTTCTAGCACTAGAAAGTTTGAATTGTTTTGTTTTAGTTTGAAGAATTGTACTGTAGGTGACTATAATTGGGCTATGGTCTGAACTTAAGTCATTGGAGTCTAATATATCCAACAAGCTAGTGGGGATACCGTTAGTTATAATAAAATCTAGTAAATCTGGGACTTTTGCAACATCCGTTGGCCAATATGTTGGCCTGCCAGTAGACAATGGCGAGTAGTGACTTTTTATTATACATTTGTAAAGCTCTTTGCCTTTAGGATTAGCTAGCCGTGATCCCCACCAGGGATGTTTGGCGTTAAAATCTCCTCCAACAATGAATTTATTTCCAATGTTGTTGAAAAAGTTTTCATATTGTTCGCATTTAATACTGTGCCTTGGTGGTGAGTATATTGAAAAAATGATAAAAGTATTGTTGTTACACGAAATTTTTATTCCCGCAGCTTGAATGTAAGGTTTGATAATGGGATTTAGTTCCTCATAATTTATATTTGATTTGACTAAGATGACAGCACCTGCATGTGCCCTATTATCTGGGTGATTGGCAGCAATCGTATCGTAATTTTGAATTTTAAAATAAGATTTATCTGTGAAATGAGATTCGGAGATCAAAAAAATATCAATAAAATTGTTAATGAGAAATGCCTCGACTTCGTTTTTGTGGTTTATTAGACCGTTGGCATTCCATACTGCTAGCCTTAGATTTACTTGCATAATTTTGTTATTATTAAGTTCATCATGTTCATTAAATTTTCCATCATATTTTTAAGTTTTTCTAAGCGAGTGTTAAAGTTTGTGTTTGATGATTTGAGTGCATCTGAGTATGACACATTGAATTTGGTTTGTTGTGACGGGCTATTATTAAAGCCCTTAATTTGGGGGTATTGCGTTTGATTAAATATAAAGTTATTATTTCTGTGGTCGTTTGAATGTATTTTTTCTCTATTGGTACGTCTTGAAATGAGATCTTGATAAACTTGACAGCCTTTGTAATTAGCCGTGTGGTTACTAAGACAGTGCAAACAGCGAGGGGGAGAGTCAGGTTTTTTCGTACATTCAGTTGTAGAATGGTCCATTCCACATTTAACACATCTAAAAGGTCTTTTACAATAGCTTTTCGTATGGCCAAAAAGTTGGCAGCGATGGCATTGGACCAAGTCATTTGTTCTCCTTGGTGGCTCGATTTTAACAATAGCATTGTTAATTGATTTTACATCGTAAATAGTTTTATTATTTTCGCACGGATCAAGGTCTACAAAAAACATGGCTAGGGGTTCTTTTGTGATACGACTCTTAACATTAGTAACGGACCTAACTTGGTGCCCTAATAACAATAATTCAGCCTTAATGTCTTCTGTAGGTGTAGAATGGTGGAGTCCTTTGATAACAACCTTAAATGCCCTTTCTTGTTTTAACTGAAATGTGTTGTAACTAACATTTAAGCTATCAAAATACCTCACTATCTTCCTATGAATATCAATGGTTTTTACCATTAAACGAACCTCCTTATTCTTTAAGGACTTGTATTGGAAATCACGAATGGTTATAACAGAACTTATGTTTTTAATCATATTACTTATATTTTCTACATCAGGAATATAGATTGGTGGCGGTTTAGGTACACGATCTTCCTCTTCTTCTTCAGGTTCATTACAATCAAGGGCTGCAAACTTGTTTGAAGATGTGCTTGGTTGTTCGGTCAGATTAGCACGCTTTTGCACGTATAATTTAGGTGACTCATTTAACTTTCGTTTAGTTGGAACACTCTGCCAAGCTGTATCACTTTCGCTTTCACTGCTTTCATCATTTGCTATTTGATCACCAGCACTCATGCTGGCGGCAATGAATTACTCTATATTTTGTTTTTTTTTTTACTTGTTTTTAATTTTTATATTTTTTTTACTGAGGAATTTACTTTGTTTGTTAGTTTTTGTTTAAAAATTTGAATTTATTTCACTTTGTATTTTGTTGTTACACGAAAATATGCAATATTTTTTTTTCAGAATATTGTCTTTATAATGTTGTTGTTGTACTATGTAGTAAAAATGTTGTTGTTTTATTGTTTATTTTTATTTTTAAGTCACTGCACTTGCAATTTTAATTTTTAGCGCTTTGAATTTTGTTTTTGGAATTGTTTTTTTTTACTTGTTTTTAATTTTTATATTTTTTTTACTGAGGAATTTACTAATCCCTTTGTTTGTTTTTGTTTAAAAATTTGAATTTATTTCACTTTGTATTTTGTTGTTTCACGAAAATATGCAATATTTTTTTTTCAGAATATTGTCTTTATAATGTTGTTGTTGTACTATGTAGTAAAAATGTTGTTGTTTTATTGTTTATTTTTATTTTTAAGTCACTGCACTTGCAATTTTAATTTTTAGCGCATTGAATTTTGTTTTTGGAATTTTAAAAAATAACACATTTGTTTCGAAAAAAGCTTCTGTTTTTGCTGACGGTCAAACAAAGACTCAACTAAAAAATTAAATTGAGCACTTAATATTGCGTACTTAAATCTATCTTTGTGTACTTGGTTTTAGTAAATCTGGGATTACCGTACTTTTAACACCGCTTGGGATTGATTTAAGTACGGATGGATTGATTGTTTTTTTTAGTGTAGTTTTATATACCGATTCGCTGCAAAAGCAGCCTAAAGCTGGGAAACTTTAACCGCCACTTTTTTTAAGAGAAGTAACACTCAGGCAATTAGTATGCCTACCAACCAGTAGCTATGTAGCCTTCTTTGGGAAAAGGTGAGATGGTAAAAGTGAGAAAGCGAAATTTTTACAACTCTGATGTTGCGCGTTGTGTTAGTTTTTAGATCAGTATTGCAGCGCCTCTGATGTCAACAAGTAGGCGCATTAAATGTGTCCAGCTGTGCAGCCATTTTATTAATTATTTTACTTCGCCGGGGTTTTTGCTACAATACCGACAAAGGAGGGCGCTGTGATGTCCGCTAGCATACACTAGTATCAACTGCTGCCGGTACTCTTCAGTTACCAGTGATATGCCTTCGTCACTTAAACAGTCCAACTACAGCAAATACAATGGCATTCTAATGCACATCTAAAAAATGCTGGATGTTAAGACTTGCCTGAAGCTTTGCTCGAACCCACCTTCTTAGACATTATTTAATTTGTAGTCAACGCGCTAACTACTTCAGCCAACAGAACACTCAAAATAAAATTCCAATGTGAACTTTCAAAACGCCGGCGAAAATATATATTTTTTGTCTTCTCTAACAAAATCAACCTTCGAAACCCCTTTGCATTTTTTCCGGTTAAGAAAAAAAATCACCTGGCAACACCGTTTTGCGCACACAGTCAGGAGAAGTCTGCCACAATCCTTGGCATCGTTGATTTTTTTTTAAACTATTTTATAAATTTTAATATGTTGATATTTGCCATTTGATTTAATGAAAATTCTAAATGTTGCCAAAACTATATGTGTATACAAAAAACAAAACAAAAAAAATCCAACAGCAACAATAACGTGGGTCGGTCGCTTGCGCCTTAAACCATTTACATGTGCAGTTTATAGCCATTATATCTTAAACTTTTTTCTTAAAGTCATGTTTATGTTCATGAATTCATACATTTTTAATTTTTTTGCATTTCATTTCTTTCGCCAATGGGCCTGAATGAGTGTGAGAGAGAAAGAAAGAGTGAAAAGAAAATAACAGAATAAAATATAAATAAATTCATTCCATTCATTAGTTCATATTTTTAATAATTTTATGCCCATTAAATGTCATGACATGAGCACAAACAACCATCCTGTTTATTTAATGTTTGTTGCTTTTTTGCTGCTTTTCTTATTATTGTTGTTGCTGGTGTTGGAGGAAGTTTTTTATGTGCGTGTTTCTTTTACGGGCCATGCATAAAACAAACGAATGCATGTCTTTTTCTTGGGCTCAAATAAAGACTTGAAGGCGCTTGCTTGCATTTCAAAATGAAATATTTTATTGGAAAATAGTTCTTTAAAAACTTATGTATGTATGTACGTATGTATGTATATATTTTTAATTAAAACTTTATTTTAAGAATTTATGTTTTTCACAACAATTAAATGCAAATTTATGACTTTCGATCGTGCAAAGCATGTGAGTGAAAAATGATATGAATAATTATAATTCATTTTTGTGATAAAAGCCATTCCACCTATGGATAATAGTCTATCTATTCCTAAGTGTATGCCATTCCTAGTGATCGCTATGACTGTCGAAATCGCTCACTCAGAAATTTAGCTTACAGTCTGAAGTTCTAATTTTTGTGCAGTTGTAATTTTTGCAACTATTCTAAGTCTTTATGTTGCAAAATTTTGCCATAACTCCAATTCCTTGCAAAAATTACGAATTTAGTTTCGAGTTTGCAAATTAGCAAGTAAAACTGAATATTTTAAAATTATCATTTTAAAAAATAACAAAATTCCTGTTTTCGCTTATTTCTTTTCAGATTGATATTGAAATCGGTTCTTTTCTACACTTCGAAAAACTTTTAGCACATAAAATCGTATTTTCAAAAATATTAAAATTTTAAATTTCATTTGATTTCATAAAATTGAGGATTTTAGGGGCATTATTACAACTTGTCTTTAGTTAAAGGTAGGATTTTGTCTACCCGATTAATAGATTTACTTTATTACGACTTCCATTTTTTATTGCAATTATTATTAATAATAATAACGTTAAATGGATTAAAATTAATAAATAATGGTTTTATAATGCAAAGTCACTTATCGGCTCCACAAAATCCTGGCGGCATGTTACGGCATTCGATATCGAACGAAATATCCATACAAATTCAAAAAATTTTGTATGGGATTTCGTTTAATTTGGAATGCCGTAAATTGCCCCTGTGTTCAACTAACGCCAAGTTGTAATAATGGCCCTTTAAATCATTACTTAACAATTCGATATTAAGTTCAAACATATTTCAAACATAATTGGATGTCACAATGATTTTAATGAAATTAAGGTTTAAAATTTGTTATTCTATAAAATTTCAAATATTCTATATTTTAACTTCGAGCTTACAAATATATTTCAAGACACATTTCAGTTTTTCAGCTTAAGAAGGGTAGAAACTTGTATTAAGTTTTTTATTCCTTTATTTATTCCAGTTGGGAACATGGGACTTCTACAATAAAACTTTAGCTAATTCTATCATTACAAATTGGTTTAATTTCATCAAAAGATTTGTTTCTTAAATTAATTTAAAATTGTTCTAAGCCTTATTTTCTAACACGGCTATCGTAACGCTGTCAATAGGTTTACGGAGAGTATGTCCTATCCATCTCCATTTTTTTCTTGTTATTTGACGAACTATTAGTTCTTTCATTGTTAGCCTCTAGAGCTATGTTCTTGTGATTTTATTTTGCCAAAATATTCGATTATATTATTCGTAGAAACTTGTTTAAAAATACTTGGAGTCTTTGTGCTATTATAATGTTGTCATCAACCAAGTTTCGCTTCCTTAAAGCAGTGTAGATTTTACTCAAGCATTGAATATGCGGATTTTGTATTACATAGACGCTTTTAGAGTCCGTTCTAGCGCTGAAAAAAATACCTTAGTGATTTCGGACGGGACAGAATAACGTACCTTGGTTATGCTTTGTTAATGTCAGCTGCAATTATGAATTTATGCATCAATAAATTAATTATAGAAATATATTAAAATATATATATTAATTATTAAGTAAGAAAACAAAAAAAAATTGGTTGATTATTGAGTTCTTGTTACAACTTTGATATTGTTTAAACTTTTCATTTGTTTTAATGAAATATTCTCAGAAAGATTAGAAAAATCTAGAATATATGATAGAAGTAAACACAGGATGTATGACACGGTAGGAAAATCATTTAATAGAACTAAAGATGAGATACAGAAGTTGGATAGATCTAATGTAGTTTATCAGATACCATGCAGTGGAAATGCAAATGAGAGATGTAATACACTATATGTAGGTACAACAAAAATTAAATTGAAGACTAGAATAGCTGGTCACAAATAAGATCAGAGATATAGGAATATTAATTCACAAAAGACTGCGTTATCTTCTCATTGCTTCAATTCAGATCATTATCCAAACTTTAATAATATTTCAATTTTAAATACAGAACATAATTTTAAGCGTAGAAATGTTAAGGATCATAAATGTTCCCACAGATCAGAGGATGAATTTTAGGGCAGATACTGTAAATGTTGCACAGAGTTATAGATATTTATTATATATATAAAAACGGAAACAGGAAATAGAAAATACTATATCAGTTTTTTGTTTGTTTGTTTTTTTGGTTTTTTTAAAAGTTTTTCATTTCTTATTTTTACAATATTTGTTTTTTTTTCAAATTTTTAAATAATGTAAATCAAAATGAAAAAAAAATTTTATTTCCTGAAGAAGCCAATCAACGATATTGGCGAAATAACGATATAAAAAATATAAATAATATACGGCTTGAATAATCAGTTATAATGTTTCAATGAAAGTTTAATGTAATATCTCCAGTTGCCCTAAGAAATATTTGGGTAAAGTTCCCTGATGATCTGCATTAGCAACAGTGAAATGCGCATAGGAACAAGCTATACCTCTCAATAATCAATTTCAACTTGTTTTTAACAAAATTATTAATGTTTTACTAAATAAAATATAATTATATAGTAAAAATATATATAAAATATAAATTAAAATATTAATTTTGGGAAATAGTGCGAATAGAAAATTAAAATACTAAAATTTTAGCCTCTGGCCTCTAGCATGTTCCCAATTCATGGTTTTTCATTAAAAATATAACTTTCAGTATTATTTTTAACTTACAAAATCTTTTCGAGTTTTCGTCCAGTAAATACGAATTCAACAAAAAATATTATTCAGCATGAGCACTGCAATTAATAAATACTTAGAAGAAGACCAATTAAATAACTAATATGATTGTAACAAATATGATATAGAGGAACAAATATGATATCACATTTTTGGTTGCTCCGGTAATTACACTAACAATATTATTACAGTAACGGACTGTACGTTATTCAAGAAGTAATCCGTTCAGTCATTTTTAAATTGTAAGCAATTTAATTTTTAACTGAATCTAACATTAATTTAAAAAAATAAGGACATATTAATACGGATTTTCGGTTACATTCAATGTTGTCCGTTGTTTTCAAGTGCTGTTTTTTTTTCTTTGCTTGCTTTACACAAACAAAGGAAAAATCTTTTATTTTTACGGGCTTAAGTCAATTAATTTTTTAGCATTAAAAATTAAATGAACTTTTGGTTCAATTTTAATGAAAAATTAGTAGACCGGTTTGTAAGTGAACTTTCATATGTTTTTAGTTACAATTTCAGTTAATTTTACATACAGAATATTTTGAGTGTAGTTTCGCTTTATTCTTTTATTAATAATAATAATTAAAAAAAAATTTATATAATTACTAATTTCAAAGGTTAATCCAGATTAGTAACTTTCAATTAAACCAATATAGTTCTTAAAAATAACGTAAAATAGTTAAGTAAAATAGAATGTATTTTGCAGCTTCTGACAAAAAGAAGTTTTGAAAAATATTTTGTTAATCATGAAAAAAATATATTAAATATAATTACACAGAAAAAATAATATATTTTCGAAAAACTACGAAAACTCGTTGAAAATCACTTTTGCATGACAAAAATATTCTCTCACTGCATTTAAAACTTAACAATTATTCACGGCTTACAATGTGAATGCTAAACAGATTCATATTTTGCATGGCAAATGGCATTTTGTCAAATCGCATTTCACACACCTAAACACATTTTAAATGCCAAGAAAATTGAAAATGAATTTAACTGAAGCATATAAACACAGCGATACGTATATTCTCACTTTGTAAGCAAAAATATATGACTTATTAGTTTCTGAAACGGTTGGTTGGTCTTTCTTCTCTGCTCATGCAACGATTAAATATACTCATACCTGTTGCAAAAAAAAATTTCCTTTGTTAATCGTGAACAAAATTTGCTCATATTAATCCTCTGGCGCTAAATTTACTTAATTGTGTTTAAATTTTTAACATCGATTTCATTTTACTTATTTTCCACTTTTCCAGGAGAATATTAGCAACATTTTTAGAAATAAAAAAAGCTAAGAAAAAATCTTTTTGCAAAAAAAAAGAACTTAAAACAATTTTTACAATATTTTTTTTAACCCATGACTCGGAAGTTGCAAATATATGAGGAGTTGTAATTTTTACTTAATTTTGCAATTAATATGTTAATACAATCGCAAAAAGCCTTTGCGTTATATATAAAATCCTGTCAGCATTATAAAACTGTTTTGATAGTAGTGACCGTATTGTGTCAGATTGAGTCATTAAGTCAATTCATATTTTCTAATCACAAACTGCCAAAAAATAATACACACATTTAAATATTAAAAAAAATATATCCTATATACTTTTCCTATATGATTAAAAGAGATGTTCCAGCACCTTTACCACCACATTTTCTAAAGCAACAATATTCCTTAATATTTGCAACTAAAAGCAAAATTTGCAACATTTTGGCTTGCAGTAATATTTGTTAATTTTATCTTAATTATTTCGAACATAAAACATTATTTTTTAATGAGAAAATAAACGTCATGTTTAGATTTACAACCACACAGCACACTTTATGTTAACACACACATGCAGCCGTCTCATCCCAGCAAACACACAAGTTTGATCTCAAGTTTGGTCACAAGTTTGAACTCAAAATGATTTCACATTAAACTCTATCTCAAATAATAAGCGCTTCAAAATGATTTGAATGTAACTTGAGAAACATAGCATTCATAATATACACAGAAAAATACACAATGTGAAACAAGCGAAGAGAAGGTTGATTTTGCATTTTTCGTTAATAATTTTGCTTTGTAATCGTTTCATGTTAAATCAACGTGACTTTACGATAACTTGCAAACAACAGCAGCCCATTTCAATGTAACATGCGAGACTAATTGAAGAAAAGTATACCCCACATTAAAATAATGTGAAGAATGTTGTGGAATCAAAATTATTTCAGTTTGAAACAACATGAAATTCATTTAATATGCTAGTAATTATAATGTTGAGTTAATACGATTCAATGATTGATCTCAAACGAAATTCTTTTGAAATTAAAGCGATAGTTATATTAAAATAACACTAAATGTTTGTTGGTTCAAAATGATGCCCTTTATTAAATAACCTATAAAATATTTTGTAAATTTACTTTTCTATTTACTTTTTTATTTTAATATTTATTTTAATTACATGTGTACATTTGGTTCTAACGCCAAATTACCAGTAGACATTAAACCATATTTTTGAAAAGTTTTAAACCTCTTACCTTATGCAAAAACTTTTAAAATACCAATGAGAATTTCTTATACTTTTGTAATTATGAAATTCTAATTGAAATTCGTGGAATACTTATTAGCAATGTTGATTTAAAATGTAGAAATATTGTCTTTACACTATTCAATGTTGATTTTATCAAATCCAAAGTTAATTTAACGTAATATTTTTTTTATTTTACTACGAAGCTGAGGTGTGTACACAATATTATTTTAACTACGAAAAATGTTCAATCTACTATTTGTTAGTTCAAATTTAAAGTTTAAAACATTGAATCAATATGAATATATGTAAGCTTTCAACAAAGTCAATATTTTTGTAAAAAATTACATGACATGATATCAACATTGTTTAATTTTGTTTTTACATTGATGTTTTTTTTTGTGTACACATTTAACTTTATTCCTAAACGGAATGGGCTTATTCTCAAGCTCAAATGTATTTCAAATATGGATTTTACTAATCCAAAGTATTTAATTTAAAGCATGCATAACTTCGCCACGATAAATATTTAAATGTTAGCATTTCGAAAGTAACGTCAAATTAGCCCCTTGTTACACGTTGGTTATTCCCTCATGTACAATTTTTTCCCGCTCTTTGTTTTTTTACTAAAGACAAACGTTTTTGGTTTGATTAATACTTACGGACGTTTGCGTTTGTTTTTGATTTTAATTTATTTCAATGTAATTTATACTTCTGATATGTATTTAACTGGTGAAACGATAAGTAATTTAACTCCAATACTCTTACCGCGTCCTGCGATTTGTGTTAAAAATTTTTATATTCAATTTATTTTTGATTTTAACAATACTGACAAATATTTAATAAAAATTAACGCTCTATTAAGAAGAGTTCATTCCCTTTTAGAGAAACAGGCTCTTTGTTAACCATTTTTCTTACACTAACATTTGAGATCTCATAACTCATGAGACGCAGTACTCCTTTAAAAATTTCCAGCAATTTGCGAATAGTAATTGACATCAAATTGGGAAAGTTTCATTCACCAAACATTCATTCTTTAATTAATATAAATTTCAATCTGAAATCGATTTGAATCTCAAACTTCAGGTTATGAAAAAGATTTCAGAATAACGTTTAATATTAAATGATAAGACCGTAATATTTCAAATGCTCTACTTTGTGTTTGTTGGGATGTGTACGAATCTATTGTAGTTGTAGTGGTTAGTAGACCATATCACAAATCCATGCACACTCTCTTTCAGTCAGTCAATGGCTTAATGCGAAATAAAATTCAATCAGATTTTAAAAGTTGTTACTTTTATGAGTTTTTGTTTTTACATTCATTAGTTTCCAACATCTGTTTGTATATTTTTATTTTGAAATGTTATACAAATTTATTTGTTGTTTGTTTGTTCAACTTTAGGGTTTATTATTCATCTTTCTTTCCTTTTTCTATGAATGAGGGTTTGAAGTTAGTGAATGGTATTGTTTTGTATGTGTTTGTGTGTATTTCGTTTTCCACTTTGGGTGCTGGAGGTGTTAACAATTTTACAATTTTTCATCGATTAGTATCAAACTGTTTTTGTTACATAAATCCGATTTTAATTGAATTTGATGACTTTAGAATAATGCATTTTTTAAGTTCTCTTAAATTTCGTAAATATGAGAACTCTGGGAAAATTAGTAAAGAAAAGTTACTAAGAGAGAGTAGTTTAGTTAGTTACATTATTTAATAAAAGACACCTTAGGACTCCAAATCAAGATGATATTGTTTGAAATGTCCCAGATATTACAATGCAGGTATACCTCGTTTAACGGGGGGTTACGTTTCACGTGTTAATCAAAACCATATTAAGCTATACAAGAAACCAATACAAATAAAAGGGCTGCCTGCGTCCATCGATTTCCAAAAAAAAAAAACAATTTCAGCCATATATTTCATATATAATTTTAACTTTAAAAAATATGTATACATACATACATTTGTGCATTAAGACAAAAACATAACATTCAATTGTTGCAATTTAAAACTTAACAATTAAGGAAAATTTTAAAAATATTTCACGACTGTAAAAAAATTATGTACCACATAAACCAATAAAAAATGTATCATATTTAATTTTTTTTTTTTAAAGAATCTGTTATTTTTGTGCTCTCATTCGAAAGATTTCTATAAAGTTCTTTTAAATGTTGTTAGCCGTTAACAAGTTGGTTCAAGGTTACAAAAGTACACACATAAATGAAACCTTGTAAAAGCAAGTTTTTTCCGTGTTGACCAAGAATGTGTCACAATATATGAACCGTGTTATATTGAGGCCGTGTTCAAGGAAGCACGTGTTCAGCGAGGGCTAGCTGTAATTTGTCAATACATTATTTTTGGCATTCATTTCTTATACTCTTGCAGAATTGGGTTTCATAGGGGAGGGCAATATTTTATTATTTAATATTTTAACTTAAAGGCACTTTTAAATTTAATGCAGTTCTTTTTTCTAAAAAAATGTATTTTTTTTTAGCAAAAAAAAATTTTTATTCAAAGTTTTCTTAAGACAAAAATTTTGCTTCGTAAGTAATATTTATTAATAAACTCACTATTTCAAGAAATCGTTTTTCAAATTTGCAATTAAAAGTAGTAAAAATGCTGCACTTTTTGGTGAGAAAAGCAAATGCCATAATTAGTTATCAGACATACCATAAACTTTAGTAAAAATTAAAAAAAAATTAAATTAATGTGAAATTTCTAAGCGGTAAAGGCGACCACAAAAAAGTTTCATGTGAAAGTACATATCGTCATATGAATTTATGAAAGCCCTAAATTACATTGAAAAAAATTATGCGGCAGAATAAAAAAACTCTTTAATACCTATAAAAAATTAGTCATCATTTATCAAAATTTTTTCAGTTTAAGCTTATTTCTTATTGAGTAATTACAAAAATTTTTAAATTCAAAATTTTCCAGTGTTTTGATATGGTGCATCGTAATCAATCTAGAAGTTGATTTTGAATTTGTTATAACTTAAGGCTTTTTTGAAATCATATGACGATATATAATATGTAAACTATTTAAGTTTAAGGTTCTTTAAATAAATATGTTTATTATTTTCAATATTTCTTTAGGTATGTATCAGAGACGACAACTTTTTTTGTCAAAACAATTTTTTCGAAGTTCTGTTTTAATGTATGAGACTAACTATAAATGTATTTTGTTGTTGTTGACACTAATAAACCGTTTTAATTAATAATTGTGGAGGTTGATTTCAAAACTTGACTACTCCCCTTCTAGTCTTTTTGCACAATTCGAGGAAATAGTTTTTTTTAAGAATGCAACAATGTATTTAACGTGAGCTTTTGTTGCATTATTATAGACGACAGGGTTAATTATTCCTTGGTACATCATTCAAGAATAGCAATAATATATTTTAAACAATAAATTGAAAATTTTAAGTGGAATAATCAAGTTTTGACGTGGCTGATTGGAATAATAAAGTTTTGTTATATACTCTAGAAGAATAATCATGTTTTGATTCATGTTCTGCTGAAACTAATTGGGTATCAGAAATCTTATTTTGAATTAAAATAATCTTGAAAATTAATAAAACTAAAAACATTTTTATTTAATTATTATATGGATTAATGATATTTTGTTCGAGAAATGTATATTTTAAATGCGTTATGTCATTTTGAAGTAAAATATTCTACTTTTGACGAAATCAATCCTTTTATTCTTTTTTTCTGTTTTAATTGTAGAGTTCTTTCCAATTTTATTTTCGCAGAGTTTTCATTTCAATATTATCAAACAAACAAAAAAAAATAAATACCATTTTTATCGGAAGTGGAATAATCAAGTTGAAAAGAAACTTCTCAATTATAAGCCCTCAAAGCTTAAGGGTGGATTCACCTATTTGTTTCGGACAATATTTTCTTCTGTACAAAATTTTGTTGACTGAGAGTTTTCTGCAACACGATTCAATCACTCACTTAAAAAGTATGTTCCGGAATATCAAGGCTACCATATGATATATATAAATAAAAATCTGTGATGAATTGTGTAAAAAAAATTATAAGCGACAAGTGCTCCTGTTAATAGGTAATGAGCCAAATAAAGCGAAATTATTTTGAAGGAAAAAAACTTTAAAAGAATTGCTGTAAAATCGTATTTAAAATACTATTACGGGGCAACTCAGTTCAAGTTCAAGTCTGTAGAAAAATTAAAATTAAGCAATTCAAGTTGAGAGTTGTTTGAACAAAACCATTTTTCTTTCTCTCAACAATAGAAACATCAAACTACATATCGCTCATTTATTGCAACATAGTCATATCTAAAAAAACGCGTTCTTCAGAAAACGAGTTTACGGTTTTTAGCTTATTCAATGGAAAAATAAAAAAAATATTGGCCCCTCAAGAGGCGAGTAAACAAAATATTTATATGA
The DNA here is from genome assembly GCA_956483585.1 of Gymnocheta viridis. Lineage (NCBI taxonomy): Eukaryota > Metazoa > Arthropoda > Insecta > Diptera > Tachinidae > Gymnocheta > Gymnocheta viridis. Next base: position 26,880,727 of record OY101442.1, on the reverse strand, counting down.
ATTTTTCACAAAACGTGAAGAACGATACGATGAATAATTAACTCAAAAATCACGTTTTTGAGATATGACTACGTTGCAATAAAGCGATATGAAAAATAATTTGTTCGGACAAAAATTTTATGGGTGAATCCAGTTTAACTTTTCTAATAAGTTATAAATGCAATTGAGAAAAAATATTTTTTTTTCAGTTTTTAAAAATATCATGAAACATAAATGAATTTACAAAAACAAAAAACCCATCAAAAAATTTGTTTTAATATTAAAAATCTTTAATATTTCACATAACCTGTACAATCGTTAGGTTTTTGATCTTTCACAAGCTTTTAAACAGAAATTCAAACTCTTTCCACTACAAAACTTTCAGAATTTATGAGATTATGATTTTTATTAAACTTTCTTGTATTGCGATTATTTTGCACTTTATAAGAAAATTATTTGTTTAATAGACAATATCAAACGTGTTTGAAAGAATTGTTAAAACATCGAAATAAAAAATCGATCAAGGAGATGTTTAGGTATAATAGCCAGGCCCGGATCCAGAAAAGTGGGAGAACGATATCTCCCCAAACGAAAAATCTATAAAAACTCGTATGTGTTTTCATTGTATTGCATTGATTTGAAAATATTTGCTCTCACGCACAATTTACCCTCCCCCTCTCTCGCTACAGAAAATAAATAATTCAATGAGCGTGGTCATGCCTAATAATCAAATCATAAGATTCATAAAATTCTGTTAAATAGTTGAAAAATAGTATTTACTTGAAATGAGCATGACTGCCACTGCTCACTTTTATAGTCATAATATTGCAATAACGCTGAAGCTTAATGGGTGTGCAGAGTAATTGAATAGTAAAATGTTCTTTGAATGATCGTGGCCTTGCCCAGTTTTTCAAACATAATATTGTGTTTTCACAGAAAGTGAATATTACTAAAATGTTTCTTAAGAAGGAATAAAAAAACAATTCTATCAGGTCTGTTCTGAAAACCGCGTGGTTTCAAATCACCAACTGTTTTAAAATCTCGTAGACGATTTGATGCTGTTCTGCAAATCACGCGATTTTACGGTTTTCGGCGTGGTTTTAATTTTTCGAAAACACGAAAAAACAGCTGATTTTTTGTTTGTTTGTTTATATTGTTATTTTCTTAATTACAATAAAAAGTGAAAATTAAGTAAATAAAAATGCCGGGAGCTACTTTATTGGTAGTAATTGCTTTAAGGGAACAGCATTTAAGAAACGAGCGTGTAAAATTAAATTTTGTTTTAAATAAAGAACAGGAGATATAAATTCCATATATCTTACATGACATTTAACAACCGTGTCACTTTGGCAACCTCAGAAATATCTTCGAAAAAACTAACCAGCTGACTGCTAAGGAGAAAAAGTAAATCACGTACATGGGTAAACAAAGCAAAACAATTTTTTACAAAACATGCACTGTTCTCAGAAATTTTTTAATATTTATGTTTTTATGTATATAAAACCTAATTTTATTACAAAAATAAACAAAAAACACATCATTTTATATATATAATAAAATTTTTATTAAATTCTAAATGAAAAACATAGGAAAAATAATGAAGTGATATCAAAACGCCAGTCATTTAGCTCACCGGTTTAAAATCGCGTGATTTCAATATATTTTGTGCGCAGAACACCTTTTACGTGATTTGAAATCACTTTGACAAAAAGTGATTTTCAGAACACCCCTGTATATAAAAGAAGACCTTAAACTTAAGTAAGTTATTAACTAAAATACCAAAAATCTAGAATACATTTTTTACATTGCTTTATTTATCGAACTCAATATAGTATAAGAAAAAATTATATAAACGCCAAAATATGCAGGCAGTAAGACGTTTAAATCAAATATAAAATATTAACTGGGAAAAATATAAAAAAATGTATCAATTGTAAAAGTATTGATAGTGATCCCACTCCCTCATCCTTTTTGGACAGTCCTGATTTTTTTTAACTAACTGATAAAGCCTCCGCATCTGCTATCTATTTTTTCTATAAATTATAATAATTACAATTTATTATTCCATTTACTAATAGTTTTCTCACGCAAACTTTATGCTTTTCTTTTTCAGTCTGCCCATTTAACTTTACCGCCATTTACAAAAAACTCCTGTCAATGGATTTACAACAATATGTCGATAAATGTTGGAAATTAATTTTTTTTAAATAAACATTTATATCACAACTTTTTTTCAACCTTGGCGGAAACATAACAATAAGAAAAAAAAATTTAAATGCTTAATTGCACATTTCTTCTCAACATACTACGAGTACCAGATAAATTGTTTATACAATTGCAAAACCGCTAAGACAGAAAAAAAGTTCATGTAAAGCAAACGAGACCAACCGCAAATATTTATTAAACAGAGGCCAATAACTGTCAAGCGAACGACAGCTCTATTTTCTAGAAATGATCAAAGCAAGATGGCGGTATAAAGTAAAATTAAATGAAAATAGTTTAGCTACAATTATAGAAATAAATATTGCTCGGCAATAAATATTATGGATTAAAAATGCGTCTTAAGATTTTCAAAACTTTTCTTTTTGCATGACAAATGTTCTAAAGAAAAAAATTAAAAAAAATATAAGTTACATTTTCTATAATTATGTAATTATGTTGTTGTTCCTTTAAGCATAAAAGGATGCTCCATGCATAACCCAACTTCAAAAACCTGTCTTTTGAAATTTGCAACAACAATTTGAGAAAAAAAAATTGTTAAAATGAAAAGATTTCAAGTTTAGTGAAATTCATTTTAGAATTAAATTATGTGACTGCTCAGCAACTATTATACTTATTCACGTATGTATGTATGTACTCGTATTAAAAAAGCGCGGCGGATAAAACATATTTTTAAAAATTTTTTTATGGATCACTTTCTATTTTTTTGGTTTTTAAAATATTTTTTTCAGGAATTTTTGTTTTTCGAAGGATATCAAAGGATTAAATCTTATTATTGGACAAGCGGCTTTCGGTTTTTGTTTAGAAGGATACAAAAAATAATTAACAACATAACGCTGATTGTTCCTTTTCATGTGACGTCAGTATTGAAAAATTATTATATTAAAATATTTTTTGAAATATTAGTCCTCAGGCTGTTTGAAAACCTTAAACAAGAAAACCAGCACATGAAGCAAAAATCTATTAGCGCAGCAGAGTCTACCGTTTCGGGCTTATGTTCAAGAGCAAGGACTTTTCTTAAAATTTGTCGGCCTGTGTTTTATATATTTTTAAATTGGTATCGAAATAAAATATAGCCAAATTGAAGAAGTATTACTTTGAAAAATGTCAAACATTCTTAAGAACCACAAACACTGAAACTCCCGATCTTAAGTAAATTTCTTGTCGGAAAAAAAATCTTAAAAAAGAAAATTAAATTCTTACAAATCATTGTGGGTTCGAACCAAATTAAGCAAATTGTGAGTTCAATTTCTATTAAATATATAATCTAAATCGACCCATGCTATTGTGTTAGGACGAAATCTGAAAGTCAATAAAATTTTAACATCGAAATTAAAAAAATCTTAAAGTTTTTCAATTAACTGTTGAGTAGTACTACGTTTCCCATGTGAGGCTTACTTGCAATTAGTTTTTTCATCAAATCAACCTTGTTTTAATTAAATCTTATATTAATTTTCTTTTATGTACGTATGAATAAATTATATTTAGTCGACTTACATATCTCCTATTTGCAAGATTTCTTCAATTTGTGTATTTAAACCCAAAATCCATATTAAAGAAAACTTTTGATTAAAATTTATTTTAAATAACTGCATTTAACTTTGCAAAGCATGATAATTGGTTTTGTTTTTGTTTAAACTTCAACCCTAATCAAATTTTATTAAACAAAATAAATTAATAAATAATAAAAACAAAGTATGTAAATACAAAATCAATTTCAATTTGAAGAAAATAAATAAAATCTCTCATTACTAAATTATTTTCTCATAAATTAGGTAATGATACAAGCATTATATATATTATTTCCACAATTAAATTAATTGAATTAAAAGAAGAGTGGAAAGCAAACTATTTATTAAATACTTATAATGAACGTTAATAATTAATAAATTGTATGTTCATAAATTGAATATCATTTTTATTAATTTTTTTATAAAATATTAAAAATTCAACCAATGAAATGCTTCTCATAATCATTAAACAAAAGACATGCGTAACCACGCCTCCTGTTAAGTTTTGTATGGTAAACATATTTATCTTATTGTTTTTATTTATTTTGTTATGTGGGTGTTGCTTAAATATTTAACACTTTATAAACCGGTTTTTCTTTTGGCCACAATTTTCCACTTGATTTTCATGCAGTTAACAATAACCACCATTGTGAAAGTGCAACGGTAAACAAACTTCATATTTAATTTTGTATTAAGGGGAAATATTCTCTTCTCTGTCATACTAAGCAATATCAGTATTATTTGCAAAATTCACCACTGATCCAATTGGATTTATGGCTTAAAAAGCAGTAGTGCGTTCTTTTTTCTCATAAGTTGGATGCCTAAAAGGCAGCCATTTCGTAACTTACAATTTCTGTAGTTTGTCTCTTTTTGCTTTGTTTTATGAAATCCACCTCTTTACAATAAACTCACCTTGGTAAGAACAACAATTGGGTTTGCATACAATATAACTGTGCTGTTTACTCTTCTGTACTGGTGAAGTAAAAAAACGGAGTTTTTTTTTATAGATTACTATTGATTTCCCTTTTTAACGCATGCTGGTTTAAACTGTTGGCATGTCTTATTTTGAGTTAACATGCTGCAACACCTCGGTATGTGGCATACGACTACCCGCTGTACACCGTCGCACACATACAGTACGAAGTAATCGTTGTGTTTCTTCCACATTTGTTGGCTTTCGCGTTTCGTGTTTTTTTTTGGTACTACATACTACCAACTTCTCCGTTTCTCGATATAATAATCATAGCTGTTGTTGTTATTGTCGTCATCTTTTCATTAACACACACAAACAACAACAGCGTGTAGAAAAACCACCCGAGTGTTTTGTACACCCAGGGGTCGCTAAACAACATTCGAATGTGTTCACATCTTTGTTGAGTAAAATATTTCAGGAGTCAGTTCAGTCCTGCTGCGCATCTTGTAACGTTAAGTTTAGTCGAACGAGAACTGCTGCTTGCAACCAAATGCATGCTGGTTCCATACAGAACAAATACTTAACGCGTTTTCATACGGCAATCTTAAAACAAATTCGAATAATTTCTGAAGATTTTTCTCTTTTCCCATAAAAAAAATTAATTCAAACAAAAAGATGAAAACAAATTAACGGATTATTTAAACAACATCTTGCAAAAAATAACGAATTAATAAAGTTTTCATTTATAACATAAAAAGAAATTATATAAAATGAATTTCAATTTCTTAAAAGAAAGAATAAAGTGAAAAATTAGAAAAAAAAATGTTTTAATAAAAGTTCAAAACATAAAGTGTTATGTTCCTAATAAAGGAATTTGTTTGAAAAAAGTGCATTCAAAACAAAATAACAAAAATCTACAAGTTTGCAACAAAATACTTTTTAAGCCACAAAAAAAAAATAGCCAACAAAATGATGATGAACGCTTTTATTGACCCCACCACCACCAGTCAACATCATTTGGCTAATTATGGTATACGCATGTCGCCCAACAACATCAACCAACAAACGGAATTGATAGCTGCCCAACAGCAACAGCAACAACAACAGTTGCATCAACAACAACAGGCAGCTCAAGATGACAACCAACAGCAGGGCCAACAACATGTGGATACCAGTGGCTTAATGTCCTCAGCCATGTCATCGGGCATATCGTCCGATATGTCATCTCCTTCCTCGGCTTATCAAAATAGTGGTTACGCACCCTTCAACGCCCAATTGGGATCATATTCCTCGCGTGATTTCCTTTTAGGTCGTAGAACAGAACAGGATTATATGACCGCTTCTACGGCAGCCGCTCAAAGTGTAGGCCAATCACCTGCAGACTCAATGCTGTTTCCCACCTTCCCCGCCACCCATGCCAATCATCCTGATCTAACCGGTTCATTTGGCAATCATCCTTTCCATAGCCACCATCATGCCGCCGCTGCCCACCATCATCATTCGCATCAAATGCGTATGGGTATGCCCGATTACGCCCCCCATCCCTATGCCCATGCGCAACATCACACAAACTTCCCGTCGGTACATGCTGCCCATCATGCACAACACATGAGCATGCATCCCGCCGGCGCTGGCGCCTTTCTACGCTATATGCGCCATCAGCCAGCCACAGCTGCGTCGGCCATTAAACAAGAAATGCAATGCCTGTGGATAGATCCCGATCAACCAGGCGGTCCCAATAATCGTAAGACTTGCAATAAAATTTTTCACTCCATGCACGAAATTGTTACCCATTTAACGGTGGAACATGTTGGTGGACCCGAGTGCACCACTCATATTTGCTATTGGATTGGTTGCTCGCGTAGTGGACGTCCCTTTAAGGCCAAATATAAATTGGTCAATCACATACGCGTACATACCGGTGAGAAACCATTTGCATGCCCACATCCCGGATGTGGCAAAGTTTTTGCCCGCAGTGAAAATTTAAAAATCCACAAGAGAACTCATACAGGTAAATTTTTTCTTTTTTGCCTTTTCTATATTTTCACAAGAAAACGGAAGATCATAAAAGTTGTATTTATGCAAGGAATTTCCTACACACACCGCACATATCAGAGAGATTAAAGTTATTAAGCTGTAGGCGTTTGCACTGACTTTTGTGGTATTTTCCTTAGATTATATCGTTTTGCAAGAACACCTTGTCTTTGTCAACCACAAAGCAAGAATGCTACCTGTTTTGACTTTTAACAAATCTTTTATGACAAGTCAGACAGGCATAGCGACGGATGCAGTATTTTAAATCTACTAAATCCTAGAAAACAAGTCAACATTTTGAATGAAGACCATAAAGAACTTTCAGTTGGAAGCAAAGGGTTTGAAATTTCTTAATCCAAAAACAATTTCTAATACAAATTTTTGAACAGTTGAAGTCAAAAAGATCACAATGAATTGAGACATGGAAAACTGTAAAATGAATTTGGATTAAAGCATTTATTTGACTGAAAGTGGTCTTATATTTCTTTTTAAATAGTATAAAAAAATGTTTTTTATGTGCTTAAGTTTCGCGAAACCATTTTAAAAGTTTTTGTTGACTACAGAGCAGTCAATTTTGTAAACTTTTTTATTTCGATTTCCGTACAGCCCTAAAAAAATTACCGCTTTATAGGTAAAATTACCATATCATAAAGTCTTGTACAAAAAATAATAATATTTTATTATCAAAACAGGTTTATATTTTTAATTTAATATATGAACCTATTTATTGAAGAAACAACAAAAACTTAAAGAAACAAGTAAAGGCCTCTTTCGTTACCGTTTTGTGCCGTTCGTTTCTGTAGAAAATATTTTTAATTACTGTTTCTGTGTCTGAAATTTCGCATGTGGACGATATAATTATATGAATGAATTTTGTAAATGTTTGCAAAATGTTTTTACTTGACAAAAAAAATATATAAATCTTTAATAATTTGAATTGAAACAAAATATACTGACTTTTAAAAAAAATTTGTAATATTTAATTCCACTAAAAACTAAACATACAAACTCTTGGCTGTCACTTAACTTTGTAATCTATTTTCTACAGAATAGTCCGCAACAGAACAGAACGAAAAAGTAACAACAAACCGCACATACAGTTTTTCAATTGAACAGAAACAAAACATCTGATTCGTAACAGAACAGAAAATACAAACTAATTCTGCCTTAAGGATAATAAAATAAAGTAATTCAAGTTTGTACTTTCAGTAAAATCAATGCATACATTTTTTGTAATATTTAAATCTTCGTTACTCATTAATTTGGATTGGTTTTATAATTATGATATAGCAAAACAAAATACTTGTGACTGTCTATTTAAGTTTTAAAACTTAATTTGATTGCATTAATTTTTTACGATCAAATGCATTTTGATTAAAATATAGAAAATGTTTGTGATTAAATTTAATATTTATAACGTCATAAGCATTGACAAATGATTTTGCGCGCAGAATTCCTTCAAGAGTATCAGTATTTAACTTCTTTCTTATTTTGGTTTTGTTTAAATTTATTATTAAAAAAAATCGTTCAACAGTAGCCGAACCATGTGGCAAAGGAAATATATCAACCAAAAATTTTTTTAAAAACTGAAAACATTATGGAGTCCGTGTTTTTTTTTTTTGATCCAAAGTGATTATTATTTTGGCTAATGTTCGTAACATTTTTAGTCAGAAAGAATTGGACACGAAACAATATTCCAAAGTAACAAGAGAAAATTTCAACACTAATTAATTTCAACTTACACGGTAGAACAGAAACAACGTTGTTTTCGGGAGCCGCTACACTCCCATCATCAGTGTTCATGTGTGTTTCCATGTATCCGCCTCTATTTATTTATATTGAAGACGTTTTTATAAAACTGCAGAATGTCATTTTTATCAACATATTTTATTTGCCTTATAAGTCTAAATTCCTTGTCTATCTCGTGAAATTCATCAATTTAAATAGCTTCTGAGTAATGCAAAACTAAAGGAATTGTCGAGTTATTAGTATCGAACAATTCGGGAGTTTTTATATCCATTTTTTTTTTTAGATTGCCTTTGATTTGATTCAAAACGAAATCTTTTTTTATTTCTTGAGCGCTTCGTACATGAAATTTCTTGCAATCAGCCTTAAATTCAGCTAATTTGTGTGTTGAAATATCCCTACTTGAAAGACTTGCGATTACTTTACCGCCTAGATATATCTTGCCGTCTAAGTTCTAAGAGTCAATAAAATTTCTTACGATTGTTTTAAATACCAAAGATATTCGATTATACAAAATATGGATTTTAACCTTTTCAATTTGCATTTCTAAATTTAAATTTTTAAATAATGTCAACACAATCTCCAAAAATACCAAATACAAGTTGTTTAAGGGATCATTAAACCATTCAACTATCTTTAGAGAAATATATTTAATAATTTACAAAAGGTGTGCAGTTGACTTTTAATTTTTTGAATTGCTTCAATAAATGTATAAGGCGGCATAAGTAAGTGATACCAACATTTTTTCATACATTTATGGCAGAAATTTATAGAATTTAACTATAATTAGCGTTATTTTGCATAGTTGTAATGACACCGTACTTTTTATGATTTGTTTGTTGAGAAATATGTGTATCATGTGAAGACACATTGTGAAAGAAAACCCTTTCGGGGTCTATTACTTAAAACTTTTTAAAATTACCGTACAAATATAGAAATTGCCTGCCTATCGCTCGAATGTCTAAATTACCGTACAATACAGTAATTACCGTACGGTTATCATCACTGCTACAGAGCAATATCTCTTATTTTAGTCTCTTGGAATAGTTGAGTAATATATGAATCCTTTTTTATGAATTGAAAGATGAAAATTACATCCGTTATTTAGAAGTAAGTTTTGTATTTCTTTACATTTTGTTGTTTTTAACAGTAAATTTACTTTTAATCATAAATGTTAAGTAGTGATTAGTAATCGTAAAAAATAATAATTATTTTACTTTTATTTGAAAGTTTAAGTAATTGATTAAATTGCGATTATTTCCAGTTTCGCAGCATTACTAATTGACTACGATTAAAAACAATCTAAAAATACTTAGAATCACTTGAGATCACTACTCGTATCAAGTAAGCAAAAAGAAGAAGATATTAATTAAAATGATTCAATATAATAATTAGAATGCTTTCAACGATTATTTTTTATGTTTTTGATTAATTTCAATTCCATTTGATAAAAATGCGAACAAATTTGAAAATTGAATATAAAACAAAAATAACACAAACAATTACAACTTAAGTAATTCATAACAACTGAATGAGAACAGATACAAATAATTCTAGCACAAAAGTCTCGACTGCAAAACAGCCAAATCCGTGTACAAAGTTATATAAGAACCGATAAAGCTCAATCAGGTGGATAATATTCATTTGGTTTGGGCGTGGCACTGCCCACTTTGCATTGCCATGGACATCTAATGTGTCTGCAAAGTTTCATAAGAATCGTTTAAGTAGAAGTAGTTGAAAAAGAATTTGTATTTCATTTCGGTGTAGCACTGCCTATTTTCTGATCAAATTGTATTTCAACGACAACTAAATTTGTGTGCTAAGTTTAAAAAGTAACATTTATTTTGAAATGGGTGTGGTACTACCTACTTTCTTAATTATAACAAAATATTGCAGGGGGAACTTACAGTGTCTGCTAAGTTTCATAAATGTGAGTTAAGAAAAAATTATTGAAAAATAATATGGTTCCTTTATTGCAACGTTGTCATATCTAAAAAATAATCGTTCGTCAGAAAACTAGTTTACAGTTTTTAATTTACAATTACATCAACAGAAAAATAATAAAGTATTATCTTTTCAAGAGATGAGTAAACAAGATATTTGTATCAATTTTTTACACAATATAAAGAGCGAAATGATCACGTTTTTTGAGATATTACTATGTTGCAATAGAGGAGCCATATGTATTTACTTTTGTATGTGCGTGACACAGCCCACTTTACATCGGCACTAAAAAAAACCAAAGTCTTTTTAACAATGGCGGAGTTATGAAGAAACACACATTAAAAAATGGAAACGAATTAATAATCTTCTTCTTTTTTGGAATCGTTTTATAAATAAGGAATGTTTAAATATTTTAGCTTTCGGTCAATGTACCTATTATGACGATTAAAAAAACTAACTAAAATCATTCAATGTCATGTGAGCAAAAGGATCCACCCAAAAATTGAATTCAAAGAATTTAAGATATTTATTTTTTAGAAAAGGCTAAAAATTATTTTCTTAAAATATAAAAATATAGTAGTAAAAAAATTTATATGTATATAACAGGCCTAGTTTTGTAAATTTTTTTCTGCAATATGGATACCTACGTAATTAAAAAAAACGACAGCAAAAGATAAAAAGACAATTTAGGTTTAATTTGTAACATACTCTTTCTTAACTCAATGAATAAGTGATCTATAATTTTTTATTAGAAATATGTACATTGAAATCGAATTTTTCTTTCAACTCTGACAAGATTCTAATTTCTTCAACTGAAAGTATATTAAAATATCTCCAGTTTTCACAATGAAAATTGAAAAATATTCCCTGATTATCTGCGTTACCCCCAGCGAAATGCATTAATTTCAATGTATTTTTTAATAAAATAATATTAATATTAAATTTATTAATCGAGATTGCCTCGATATCGTTTTTCAAAGATTAATTATTTAATCTTTGAAAAAATAGTATTTTTCTATATTAGAAAAATATTAAATTGGAAAAAAGTAAGCTACAAATTAAAATTAAATGGTAATTCAGGGATTTAAAAAAAGCTCTGAAAAGAAAACCATTCATTCAGTTTTAATTCATTTCAATTAGTTTCTTTTTGAAAAAAAATGAATGTGAAAATAAGTATACAAAATAAAATAGCTGGAACAATAAAAATAAATATCTTAAGTACATTTTTAGAAAAGTAACAGACAATTTTATTTTATATTATAAACTCTGTGCAACATGGCCGATTATTAAGTACACAAAAATAATTGTTACCAAAAAACAATTTCAAACAAGCGTTTGTTTGAAATAAAATTGAGAAGCTGGCGAACAAAACCAGACTAGTCCCGTTAACTGATTTTTACAGGACAAGCAAATAACTGAACTACCTAGATAGAGACTAGCAAGGATTTCAAATCTGTTTAGTATGTTAGCAGCTATAAGCGTTTAAAGTTGCTACTAACACATGAACACTTATTACACATGCATGTATCAGCTTCAAGTTGAAAAATAAACAAAGTGTACATGTGTGTTTGTCCTATTTTTTTGAATAGAAATGAGACATAGGTTTTTCTATATGAACTTCGCAATAAGAAATAACTACATGGTTGAATAATACAGGTAGTGTCGACTACAGCAACACTGCTTTTACGTTCGAAGTTGTCAAAAAGCATAAAAGAAAAATTGCAAAATGGTTGCATTTTCTGTTCTACAAAGAATTTTGTTTGTTTTCCTTTTTTTGGCATTTCAAACAAATGTTAAAGTGTGCTTTTTTAGTAGTGTGGATGTGTGTTAGTAATACATAATTAAATTTTGACAGACCCGAACCCAAAAAAAAGTTTGTTAACGCTTCGACACTACCTGTATTATTCTACCATGAAAGAGCCCGTAAGTTTTAAGTTGTATATTTAGAATGTTTTTTGTTTCTGTATTTTATCGTATGTACATATTTATGTTTATTATTTAATTATAAAATTTTGCCGAATGCTTCGGCCATAGGAAATACTAGTTTTATATTATAATATTCCAACAAACTCCATATATTTTTTTAATACGAGTAATCTACGGTCTTAGTTACCACTTTGATAATTTTGAAAAATTTTCCAAGATTATAAATAAATCCTGTTCCGGGAACTCCCGCCTAGAGATTCCCGTTTTCCAAACCCAAACAGTAAGTGAAAGATATTTGCCTTCTTTCAGTTACATTTAAAATTTTGTTTGAATTTTAAAACTTCTGTGTAGGTCCGTATCTAAATAAAACTATTACTGATTCGTTGAATTTCTTTAATGAAAATAAAACAACACTAGTTTTTCGAGTAATGAACAAATAGCACAACGAAGAGTTCATTATGTGTAGTCTCTACTTAAGTGTAATTTTTGTTTTTTTCAGATATATAAAGTATTAATTTTTCATTGCGAGTTGTTAAGAATAATTCTCATAAAGAATGATTCATAAAATGTTACAAAAAAAGACAACAGAAATAAAATTAAGAAGAGCAACTCTTTTGAAAAAGACAAAAATTATTCTTAATTATTTGGTTTCTATTTTTTTCCGGAACGAACACATTTTTTAGAATACAATATTTGCCCGGTTTAATTATTTTTTAAAACAACTGCAGCTTTCCCAAAAAGTTTTCGTATAAAAATCGGCCTTTTAAAACTTTTTAGTTACAGGCAGACCACACAACCATTATACTTGTTCTGGAACTTAGAAAAAAATTGATAGCCTCCATTTTTAAAAATTCTGTATCCCTTCTTGGGCTAGTATTTATCTATTGTTCTAAAGATTTTTTTTATTACAAAATCATATATATAGCGGATATATGTAAGTCATAATATTTTTTTTAAATCTGTTACTTGCAAGCTCTTTCGATCAGTAATTTTTATTTTTTCTTTCGCTAACAATCTTTCAAATATGTTTTTTTAAATATATACGCATAAATATAAAGTAAATACCAAATGGAATTTCTTGTACGTTATTTATAAGGTTCTCAATAGAAAAAAAGGAATTATTGTTAATTTTAGAAAAATTCGAATTGAAATTATTTTTACTTTCTATTAATTTTTAAGTAAATGAGTTGTAGAGATATTGAATTATAACTCAGTAACAACTGCTTTTACTTTTAAGTATCTACTATAAAATTTCCTTATTGTTGCCTAAATAGATTATAAATAAAGAAATTAATAAAAAATAATTATTTCTAATAAAATGCGGATTTGAAAAAATTAAAATTCTTTTTTGAGCATATTTTTTTATATTTTAAGAGAATTTTTCCATTTTTTTTGAATTTTTTATGCGCATAAACGTGTTTACTTTAAGGTAGTGCGATACGACTTTTTTTATTTTATCGGGCACTCAATTCTCCATACTTTAATAATTTTATATTTATAACTCAATCCACTAGAAAATTTAAGCACAAAAAATGTGCTAAAATGAATCAAAAGCGTGAAGGTTACGAAGAAACGATATTTTTCTCTGCGATTTAAGATGGTCGGTGTGGATCACTTATGCATCACTGTGGTACGTAATATTTTGCATAATGATGCAATCCCTATTCATATACGTTATACAAAATTACGAAAAACTATACGTCAAGTAATGCGTACTGACAACTGCAGCACAAAATGAGAAAATTTACCTAAGATATTATTTTCTGACCATTTTATTTGTTATTTTCAATAGAAAATATAGAACAGGTTCAAAAGTGTGATTTTATGCTCTATTTAAGTTTAGGAAATACTGCATAATACGATTTTTTTCATTCGTAGATTTTATATATTAGTTTTTGTATTTCAAATTTAATAAAGAAAAATTTCGCTTCAAATATTATGGCTGTTTTTGGAAAATAACAAATTTACTTATAAAGAATAATAAAGGGTGTCCCAAAATTAACGCACGATTTTAAATATCCGCCATTTGTACAGTAAAGTGTTAGTAAGCATAACAAAAATAATTTGACAGTTGACTGTTAGGGTTTGTAAAAATTAAGCATTTAATTCAAATGTTGCGTTGATTTTGCAACACCCTTCATAATATGTTGTTGAATATTATAACAAATTAAATTTATTACAATTTTTATGCAATTACATAAGGCGCTTCTGATTTTTTTCAGTATGTTCACAATTTCGAAATTCAGTTGCAAGTTTTTAAGTAAAAATATAAAACTTTTAGGGTCGTATTCATAAAAAACAATTTGTATTTAAAATGTATTTTAAGTTATATTTTTCATATAAATTTTCCTTAAAATACATTTCAAACCTAAATTATTTTTTTTATGAATACGCCCGTTAGAGTTTAATTGTGTTATAAAGTTCTAGTTGAGTTTTTCATTTGCAAAGACGTTCAAATCAGTAACAAACAATTTATTTTGTAAATTCTAGTGATTGCAAATGGGAACTTTCCATATAAAACTCATGCATTTTTCAAGCGGGTTTGTAAGCGGGAATATTGCATCTCTCCCTTACGAACCCGTTTCTAAGTTTTGTCCACGCAATCACGCTTGATTCATGTTGAACATGCGAAAATCTCAACACGAATAAAACTCCAATTTAAACTCTAAGGGAAACAGCAACAAAAATTGTTTATTATAATGCAGTTTATAACTAATGGTATAACTAATACAATTTACAGTGGGTTAAAAAATTTTTATTAATGTATTTATAACAAATAGATCAGAAAAAGAATCTATATTTTTTTATTTTTCAAAATATTCCCTTCCTTTAGAGCATTAAACCGTAAACATTTCGGCGCTTTAGCATAAAGAAAAATTTTTAAACATGTTTGTAATCAAGTATGTTTAAGAAAAAAATATATAAAATGCGTTTATCATTGGAAAGTAATTAAAATGTTACCAAATTCTTTTAACGGCGGCTAAAATCATACGTAAACGAATTGAATTACAAGACATAAAACTAATAACTTAAGACATGATGATGGATTTATTTTCAAAGAGCAAAAAACAAAAAAAGAAAACAAAAAGAAAAATATTAAGAAAATCATATTTGGTTGGATATTGATTGTTAAACATTACAAAGCAAAAATTAAAAAAATAAATCAATAGCCAACAAATTATTTTTAACATGTTCTTGATTTAAAATTAAAAAAGCATACCTACATATGTATGTATGTATATTAGAAAATAAACAGATGTACATATATACATACATGTATTTACATACATATGTACATATTTACTTACATACACTTACATTTTGAATAAAGAAGCTTCCTAAACAACTTAATTTAAAAAAAAAACATGTTTTATTTTGGAAAAAATATACTCGTATATGTATTTAATTTATATATGAACTGCTATGGCTCATTTAATTTTTATTGTTCTTCAACAAAATAATTCAAGTGTATCAAGTGTTGGCAAACCCCGGTTCGTAAATCATAAACATGGAATCATAAAATTTAAATCAAAATTCAATCATCTTCAAGTGTTTTTTTTATTTTTGTTTGGTTGGCTTTTGCAGTGTTTTTTGGGGGGTTTATTTCGCCATTTTGTTTTTGTTTATTGGTTTTTATTTACTACGTTTTTTTTTCATTTATTTTAAACACTGTGATTTATAAATGTGTTTGTTGTTGTTTATTTACTTTCGTAAACATACACACACACAATGCCTTGCTATATACTTTTTTGACACTTACACGCTGTTATGACACGTGGCTAAACTTCCATTAATTGTTTTTATTTGATATTGAAAATATATACACACAAACAGTATCACACTGGGGCAAAATGATAATATTTTGGTAATAAATCAGCCATTTCTAAGGGGCTGGCCCAATAAATGTAAAATTTCACACAAACATTTTTAAAAAGTGTTTCAGTATATATTTCGAATATCAACTATTCAAATCACTTTGGGATTGTATTGTAGAAGCTTTAAGTGCTGTAAGTTTTTTTATTTCTCTTATACAAATTTGGGAATAGGTGCACAAAATTACACTTAGTGTATGCAAATGTAAAGAGCTTAAAGAGAAATATTCTTCGCAAGGAATCAAACAAAATTGATTAATTTTAGCAATAAATAAATATAAATATTTTCAATTAAAATTTCGCTTTTATGTTAAAACTAATGCCGTTTTCTTTTATAAAAAATTTAACATTTCTTTTAGTTTTCATCCGCAAATAGCTATTCAAAGTTTTCTTAAGGGTAAAATGTTGCCTCGCCAGTGATGATACAATAATTCTAATAAACTCACTATTTTAAAAAATCATTATATTGCAAATTTTCAATAAAAAAGGCAAAAAATGTTGCACTTTTTTAGAAACGAAAACGCTGTAATATATGAAGTATTTAATATATTAAAAAACAAAAAAAAAGAAGTAGTTCTGTAAACGTAAAATCCATAATTCCCAAAAAATGGAAGAAAAATTTAAAAATAGAAATTTATTATATTTTTTACTTTAAAGTTCATATTTGTGAAAACATATGTTAACACAAAAGGATTGTTTAAGGAGGTTTTTCTTTTTCAAGCCAAGCTTTGGGGTTTTAGAACAAATGGGCTAAGGTCAAAACTTTGCTGAAAGTCAGTTCGTAACCGAAGAGACCCGACGCTAACTAAAATTTTTAATTAAATAGATGAATATTCGTTCTTGAGATCATGTGTACTCAGATACCTTTTAGATAACTAAAATATTATAAGTTCTAAAAAATACTATTTTATTGCTTAAAAAAGTTAGCAATTCTCAACTTTAAAATTTTCAGTTTTTAAATTTGGTTTTTTGGCTGGCCAAAGAATAATTGTGCGCAATGGTTGAGAGATGGTTCCGATATGTTCAAAATATTGAGCCAAAGTTTTAACAAAATCAAGGAGTTTTAATTTTGAAATGAGTATAATGCACTAATTCCTTTATTCTTAGTCTTTAGTTAACTAAGGAAAGGGGTTTAGTTAACAACTTTTCATATAAATGTCATTCTTTAAACGGCCATCATTAGTTAACTAAAGGTTGTAAATTTGGACCTAAAGGAAAGGAAATAAGTGTAAACAATGTTTTTGTTAAATTTGTATCTAACATATTTAAAATTAAACTACAAAAGTTTAGTTTAAATAATGTAGAAATGATGTTATATTCTATTTCGTTTCAAGAACACTTAATAATAATTTAAAACAGAAGATTGGCTTATGTTATTAAGTGGTTTCGACTTTTTCGCCAAATACTTGACCTAAATGATCTTACCTTAAGTATTAATGATAAAGGCCATTTCTCTTTGTAATATAAGTATTAAAAAATTAAGAAAAATGCAACCTTGATATGATGAGTTTTTATAGTTTTTTTTTTGTGAAAATTTTCAAAGAAAATTGAACTTTTATTACAGAAATGACTTTAAGCAATGTAATGATAAATAGAAGCTAACGAAAAGTTACTAACGCCATTTATTATTTCAAATTCAATATAGAGAAAGTAATTACACTAGCAGAACGAAACAGTGCTGTTTTCAAAAACTCCGTTAAATAATTTGTACAAAAGAACCAAAAAATGTTAGCAAATTTTACAAACCCAAAGTGCTCTACTTTGAGACATTGTAGCACAGCTCCTTTTCACTCTCAACGGATAGCCTTCTAAACTTTAACTGAAATACACATGGGTAGCAAACCATATGCATGCAATTTTAATCGCGTTTTAGAAATGTCTGATTTATTTACAAAATATTTTGACTTTGCCCCACAGTGCATCCTGCAAGCAAGTGAGCTTTTTTCACAATTGCGGGAGTCTATTTTATCAAAGTCCTCAGTTTTTAACAATTGTTTAAAAGAGCTTCATTTTATTTGCAATGTTTTTTTTTTGTTATTATGACAAACTTTTCTGCTTTAATTTAAAGTTTCTGCTCTATTATTGTTTTTCTGTTTTAATTTGAACTTTATGAATTATTTATTTGTCAACAGCAATAAAATCCGTTTGTCTGGAAATTTTTAAAACTTTTCATGCTTTTTTTTAAGCTAATTTAATACATCTTTAATTTAATTTAAAAAACTACTTTTATTCGTTTTGTTATACATAAACACATTTTTATTTCAATTTAAATAGTCTTGTTATAAAGTTTGTTATTAAAATTCGACAAGATTTAATTTATTTTAATGATATGGTTTTAAAGTTTATTTATTTAAAAATTAAATTTATTTGAAAGTAATTTAAATAATAAATTATTTCTGGTTTTACGTAAAACCTGAATAAAATATTTTCATTTAAATAACTTTAATTAAATAATTAAAACAATTTTTTTTTTAACTGAGTTGAGGAAAATTTAATTATTTTATATAATCAGATGAAGATATGAAATTGGCATTATATGTAGTTCCGCTAAAAAATATTAATATTTTAAATAATGTGGTAAAAACAATTCTTACACCGCGTCGCGTCAATAATACTAAGGACATATTCAATTGAATTAATTTTAAGAAAACTTTAAGTATTTTAAACTTTAAAATTTTTTTTAAAAATTTTTAATTCATAAAAATAGTTGCTCAATTAAACAATTTAAATTAGATTTTATTGAGACTTCAAAAATTAGATCACAAAGCAGATGAACAAAAATAACATGATAAACTAAAAACTATGCAGTATTATTATATTAATAAATATTTAAGACATAATTTTTTCTGAAGAACACTACTTAGTTAAGCTTGACTGAGATATGAGATTTTACATCAATAGATAAACATAAAAATTATATTGCTCAAAAGTATAATAAAAGCTTACTTACAAGAACTGATTGACAGTCAATATGAGATCTTATGATAGAAATTAAAACTAAAACAACACATTTAAAGGAAAAGCTAAACTAAAAACAACTTATATCCCCTATTCGAATCCAGGATACCATGAGAATATAACCTTGGTAGAGAGTAATTACTTAAGATAAGTAAGGAATTGATGTCCTCTTTTAAAATTCCAACCGGTGAAATATATAACGTCGGTCACAGGTTGACAACTCTTAACTCGCAAAAAAATCGAATCGGGTTTTTGATGCCAAAAGATTGTGTTTGTCCTTCTGCATGTTACTACGTTTCATTTATATTTAAAAAAAATTTCCTTCCCTACTTCTCCTACTAATTTTGGTTTTTTATTTACTTCCAACACGCTTTAGTAAAGGAGTAATAACGTTTTTTTTTGTCTCCAGAAAAGTACAAAAAAACAAATTAAAAAAAGTCAACCTATGACCGACGATAAGCTGTTGTTCCAATCAAATCCCTCCCGCGAGTGAAGAACGCTTGTCATCAATCCGTTCTCCTGGTTTTCAAGATCGTTTATGAAATTGTTAAGCAAGACCAAACAATATGACGAAAGAGGTTTTACTTGAGCCTTTCCGTTAATTACTGTATTTGAAAATCTTTTGACTAAATTTTCAAAATTCGCGTTAACACAAAGTATCAAGCAGCTCCTTTCCAAAATCTCCAATTCCATCATTACGGTCGGAGAAATCGAAAACCATATGGAAAAACCATATAGTATCGCGGAACGGATGCATATTATGTAAAGTAAGAACTTAGGTCTTTGACTTAAGCGTCTGTAAGCAAGCAACCTCAAGAACATACCCTTGATCCGCGATTCCTTAGCCTTGGAAATTCGGCCATGTTCGTTAAACTTAAACAATTTATTTAATGTTATCCCAAGTTACTTTATCCGATCTTTAAATGGTATATTTGAACCATACAAAGAGAGATTCAATGTTTTACTTTGTCTAACAACATTACGAGGACCTTTACCAGAAGCGTTAAAACAAATGGCTGCAGATTTCTGTGTATAAATTCGAATGCCCCAGTCATTATAAAAGATATCGATTAGAAAAGATGGGATTTCCCCTTTCTTTAAGCTTTCACAGGATCCCTATCGTTCGCAAAAATAAATAAGTCATCTGCAAAAGGTTACTTTTCGATTCATTGCAAATATAAGGAAAATCATGAACGAGAATGTTATGTATATAACATTGGAACCAAAATAGCACCTTGCGACTCACCACAAAAAATGTTACCAAGATCCGATTTCGTGTCGTTTATTTCAATAAAAAAATTGTCTATCAATTAAACAAATTCTTAACTTTGAAATATTTCAAACCTCTTATCTTATACGAAAACTTTTAAATGAATAAAATAGATTCATATCGAATAATATAATTTGTTTGTTGAGATTTTAGAATATGTTTCAAAGCCTACTATAAATAATATTGTAATTCTCATTGAGTTTTTAAAAGTTTTTGTATAAGATAAGAGGCTTGAAACATTTCAAAAATATGGTTTAAGGTCCACTGATGATTTGGCATTAGCACCAATGAAATGCATGTATACAGACTAGCTATAAAAACCCCTCAAAAACAAAAATTTTTGAAAATCTTTGAAAGAAGTTATCGAGGCAATCTCGATTAATAAATTAAAAAAAAACAAATTTTCAACTTTAATTAAATTTTGTATATTTTTTATTTTCATTAGCTTAAAGTGATTTTGGTAAATTCATTTTGAGTTTTTTTTATTAAAGTTCGAAACCTTTTTCATGATTTTATATTTTACTTAAGAATTTATAGCTACAAAATTTAACTGTCATTTGCAGTTGTTTTCACTGGTTTTGTTAGGATGAGACAAAAAATTATTTCTTTTCATTGACAACATGTGCTGACGCCATATTTGTTTTTGTAAAAGCCTTTCATATGCAACAACGAAACACCACACAAACACACAGACAATAAAAATATGTAGGATGTAGTGTTTTTCGTTAAATTTCTTCTGTTTACTTCTGTTTCTGATGTTGTTGTTATTATTTCTGTTGTTCGCAGACTATTGCTCATACATATGCTCCAAAAAAAAAAAACACACACACAAACACACGGTTAAACTTACACTCCAAACAAGAAAACAACGGAGTTTTCAATAAGAGAGTGTACTGTAAAAATATTATCAGGAGTACCATAACAAGGTGTTGATGGTAAAACAATTATTTTTTACACATTCACATTATATGCACACAAACATACCCACATACATACATATAAACATGCATATGCATCTGTGTGTATTTATGCTAGGAAAATCCTTAACAAGGCTGTGTATTTATGTACAATAAACATGTTTCACATTGCATTTCAGAAAGTAACAACAGCCTCCTCCATTTGAACCAGAGCTAACAAAAACAACAAAAAAAAGTTGTTAAATTTAACTGAACTGTAAGTTTTAAATGAAGAGTCTACATTTAATAATATAACAAACAACAATATAGAATACAAAGCCTGTTTTATACACAACACAATGGCAAAATGTATGAGTAGAACGAAAGCAACAACTACAACAAAGTGCAATCAGTGGTCAAATGGGGCCAGCAATGACCATAAAAAATGGGCCACTAAAAACTTTTATATTTTGATTATGCTGTTGGAATAAATTTAATAATTTATTTTAACAAACATAAGGTAAATCTTTTTTCTAGCAGTAGCTACTCGTATTTTGCAGTTTCGTTTTTTTATAATACACCCATACACACATACATATGTATGTTTGAATATCCTTTCTTTTTCTCTTATTAACGCTCTCTCGCCCATTTATTAAGTAACCGCAGTTTTTGGTTTTTTATTACATTATTTTTTAAAACAATTATTGGTTTTTATTTGCCATTAAAAAAAGAAGGCGTTGTTATTATTGTTTTAATTTATAATTATGCAAATTGTTTTAAAACAATATCTTTTTGTTTTCATTAAAATGGAAATAAATTCACTAACAAACAATTTTATTATGGCCAGGACTATTTTAAGTGGTGAAAAAATCTTTTTAAAAATAAAAACATTTAAAGTCTTTCACAGAAATGTTTTTTTTTCAACTGCAATTAAATTTATACAATGCTTGCTGATTGGTGTTTTGCTTTCATTTAATTATAAAAATTTTGCCAATAAATTTCCGGAAATAATGGAGCAGGGTTTATAAATAAAGTAGTTATCAGTTATTAAGAAGGTCGTATTTTTAATGCTCATGAGGAATAAATAATATAAAATTTTGTGCTAAATAGTATTTTTTTATTAATGGTTGCTATTTATTTTTATAATTTAAAAGACCTTGTTGGGCCAACGTTGAAGTATGTGTTAAAGCTTGCCTTTGCTTAAGCTTTTGTGTGAAAAAGTCCAAAACTTTGATGCAGATGTGTGTTTTCATTTAAATTAAGTGCAGCTATTTAATTAAAATTAAGTTAAATTGTTTTAAAATAAATAAATTTCAACAAATTTTATTATATTTACGTAATTTACATAATTACTTTTATTCAAAAGTTTTTTAATGAGTCTAGAGTTTCTTCGGTTCGCTTAAGAAGAACAAAAAAATCTGATTGCACTGTGCAACAGCAATTTTGCAATACGAATACATCGATATATAAATTAGTCTACCGAACGAATGCAGTGCAATTGTGTTCTCAGTTTTTGTTTTTATTACTTTTTTTGTAAATTTTTTCTACATTTTCTAATGTTGCGCAATTCAAAATATTTTCTTAAAATGCATATTAATGTGTAATATTTTGTAGAAATATTGGCACCAAATGCAAGATAATAACCTCTAGAATATAAAATATATACATTTGGTTCGCCTGAAGAAAAAGTCTATGCAAATGTTCTTTGAAAAATATTTCCTTCCTTCCATACCTTTGAAAGCTTTCATTTAAATATGTCATATAAAAATATATTTTGCGGCTTTAAATGAATACTACAACAGTTACAAAACTTTTGATTTTATCTCACTTAGCCTGTAAAATATATTATACAATTTTCTTCGAATACTTTTTTTAAAATAAAAGTTGAAAATCTAAAAAAAATTTATTTGAGTAGGCTATAAAATAAATGTCCATTATACGATTTAAGGCGATTTTCAGATCAGAGTAATTCAACAATCATATGTTTAGTACAAAATATCGAAACAAAAAACTTTCGTGGATGAATATTTTTCTTTTTATTTTAATTTATGTTTAGGCGAACGAAAGGACAATGAATTATTTTATTTAAATTCCAAAAATCACCCTCTTTTATTTGCATCATTATTGGTATCAAATATTAAATGATCATATAAAGCAAATATTTTTAATTTCGTGGCCTTCAAAAATGTGAAATCCTTTAAAAAGAACAAACGAAATTGAATACACAGTCTTACTACACTGATTCTGTCAATTCAATATTTTTATCGAATTATCCTAGCTGAAGGAAAAACTTTTTTTTCACGGAGTTTGTTATAAAATGAATATGAAAAATTTTTGGAATTTTTGTATTTCTTATCAATAAGTAATTCCATTGAATAAATTGCTGATATTCTTAATAACAGGGATCTAGGATGTGAAAAAAGCAATCACTTAAACGCTGCTGAGTCGTGGTAGCGACCTCCGAAAACACCATCCTGGTTCCTTCTGTTCCAGTGTTCTCAGAATTAATTGTTTTTCCTGAATTCTTTTTCAAATGAAATAATTTAAATTATAAATTTGTATTTATGAGCTCAAGCCTAATTTAGTAATTTTCCATAAAATTTTTAGCTTAAATTATTGCGATTGTAATACAATAAATAACAAAAAACATGAATAAGTGGGCAAATGAACGTTGGCCATGACACAAGTTTAGTAGTGCGACAGAAAGAACACTGAAGGAGGTCGTACATGGAAACACAATTTGTATCGTAAAATAAAGGGACCTATTTAACATTTATTGCATAAAACGAGCTTAATGAAGAGTAGTTAAAAAATTTTCAATTTGTATGGCAAATGCTTAATTCAGTAGAAATTGATTCGCATTCTAGTATGAATTATTTCGTCTGTTCTGTAAGCGGAATCCAAAAAAATTTTCCGTTTTGAAAGAAATCGTCAGATATTGTTGTTCTCAAAGCCGAACTCGCATTAAATCGACTAAGTGGGCCTAATCGAAAGCAAATCGAAGGCCGTTTTTTAATAAAAATATATAAATATTAAAGGTGTGCATGAAACTTAATAATGATGATCATGAAACTTCATTTCATTTCTATTCAACATATTTAAGAGACAAGTGTAATAAAGTTTGTGCGTTCACTTATACAAGAGCGTACTAATATTTACATATGTGAAACAGAACATGTCTTGAATAAATATCAATAAAGTTCATGCAAAAACAATTACTTTTAAAGATCAGTGCTGCTAGTTGTAGGAAAAAGAAAAAACATTTAAGAAATACTTAGAACATACACAATGAACTAAATCGCCAAAAAAGGAAACGTAAAAAACTCTAAAATATGTTAAGTTTAAAAATGCAAATAGCAACCTAAAATACATATTGAATTTGTTTTACTATTAGTCTTCATAATACGTATAGTATTTATAAACATACGTACATATGTGTAAAAGTTAAAACCTGAAATGCAAACAATTACACATGGACAACGCAAGCAAAAGATTACATGTTTTCACAAAATTGGCAACACTGTTATTGCGTATTAATAAGAAAATATGAGATGAGAGCGAGAACTACGAAATAAAAGTCGTTTCAATTAAAAATCTATTTGTGTTAAGGAAGTGAAAGAAAATGTTCTCAATCATGGTATAAATAAATCAACAGTTTCTTTGGTGTTCTGATTATTATTCGAAATAGGGTTTTAGTCAATTTAAGTTCATTGATGAACACGTTCATGCAGCTCTTTATTAAATATGTACATTTTTATATGAATTTGTGCTAAAAAAATATATCTCAAAGAGGCTTTCAAAATTATTCTTATTTACCGCAAACATGATTCAAAAACAAATTGGATGAAATACATAAATTTTTAATTTTAATTATTATTTTTTCATTATTTTTCTTTAGCATCTACAAATTATTTGCTTTCACATGTGTTTTTTAAAGAATTTTTTACATTTAAAAATTGCATTAGTAATAAATACATATCTAATTTGAGAAAACGATGGATTTCGAATACTATTTTATGTGATAATAGTACTAGTAATTTCCTAAGAAATTTTTATATATAAATTAAATTTATTTTTTAACGTTTGAACTACTTTCTATAAAACGATTCGCAGGTGCTTTCGCTAATAAAAATTATTCTAAGAAACAAAATGTGTATATACTCCACAAAAGGTTATAGGATTGAAAGCACTAGTATTAGTTCTACAATAGAACTGTGATCAAGAACTTTGGTTAAACAATTTCATCTGCAGAACACATTCCATGAGTAGATTAAGAAAACATCTCAAGTACCAGATTTTAAAATCCTTAATTAATTTCTTTTCACAGTCGTTTGGTTGAGGTAACTTTTTTTATAGAACAAAATTAATGTTGTGTTGTCATAAAAATTACTCTGAATTCTCCTTTCAAAATTTTGAGATTCATACGCGTGTCTTCTAACAATACAGCAAAATGAAACAACATAACGTTTTTGGAGTCCGCTATACCTCAAATTTCTTTAATTTATAAATTTTTGAATAGTTGGTGGAATTTTCGATGTGGTAACATATTAACTTGATTATTCGCGTTTTCTTTTCTAAAAAAAGTGCAAAGTTTTGTGACCTTTTTATTGAAAATTCGCAATCTAATGGTTTTTTGAAATAGTAAGTTTATTAGAAGTTATTGTACCATCACTTACGAGGCAAAATTTTTGCCTTAATCCAACTTTGAATAGCATTTATTTTGATAAAAAGTAAAACATTTCTTTTTAGAAAAGAAAATGGCATAAGTTTACGCTACAATTGCCGGGTGGACCATAACACGAAATTTATTTACAAACTTTTTCAAACGAAAGTGCGCTCAAAAGAGTTCAACCTATTTATACATCAACCCCTTTTCGCATAATGATCGTATGCGACAAAGTAAAAACTTTACAGAAGAGCAATAAACTATTTTTGATTAACCATTTGTTACTATGATTTTTTATCGATTAATCGTGCTTAAAAGTCTATTATATTGAAGTTTATTTGCTTCGTAAAAGTAACTAATTAAACATTTTTTTAATAAAAGTAAAATGCGTTATTTTGGAAAATCAAATTTAACTTTTTATATTGATAAAATTATTAAAATGCATCTTTTTCAGAAAAAGAAAATTATTTTGATTTTAGTCATTCCAATTTAATTGTAAACAATGACAAGAACAAACAGGCTAAACATTGTTAAGTATTTCTATTATTCGTGAATTTAATCTTCGATTAATCAATTTCAGTATGAAGTTGACAGTGTATAATCGATTACAAATATCGTTTATCAAGCTTGGAAGCTTGCAGTCAATATTAATTTAATTACTAATTTTATTTGTGTATTTCATATTTTATATACTTTTTATTTACTTTTTTAATTTAATTTTTAGTTTCTTAAAACTATATAGTTTTATATTTAGTATATATTTATAGTTAAACCTGTTTGACTTGTCATTCTTTTTTATACAATTTAACTCTCATTACAACTAATCACCGGTTTGTCTTCATTTTACTCTATAATTTTACTAAAAAAAAGTTTTATTTTATGATAAAAAGAAAAACTAAATAAATAAACCATAAAAAAGCAATTTCATTTAACAAACTTCCCTACATATTATTTCTTTTTTCTGTTGCATTAAACAGCTTTTCTCTAGAGCTATTACACACTTTTCAAGGGTCATTAAAATGAAGTTTGCTATAAAAAAAAACTGCAGTGTGTAAAACATACAACTAATTATGTTTCAACTTGAAAGGGAAGTGGCCAAACTCCTCTTGATTTAATATAATCAACTCTGGTGCAAAATAGAGACAGAATAAAAAAAATCAAGCACGAAGAAAAGAAAACACTATCAAGTGAAAATTTAATTTATGATGCTTAAATTATGGAAAAAAAATTATTGAAACTCTTTAAAATTTTTATTTAAGGCTCTCAAAACTTTTTCTTGAATTTTTGCGCTTTTTAAGCCAATTTTCATGGTTAAATATTTATATACTCGTAAATATGTATGTACATACATATATTTGTTTGCTTGTTTGCTTGTTTGGGTTAAACATTTTGATTGATGACTTTATTTTGCTTTGTCAATTTTGTTTTGTGTTTTCTTATTTTCCAGAATTGTGTATTTGACATGCAAAATTGTTTGAAAATTCCTTAAATCTGAATAATTGTTAGCACAACTTGTTGTCTTGCTTAGTTTGGATTTCTTTAAGGTTGGAAATTTATTATTATCCTTCTTAGAATTTTTTTCTGTAAGAAATGCTAAGACAAAAGGCAGAAATTTCTTTTGTTTGATAGTGAAAATCATTTAACCTTTTTGCTTTAACAAAAAGTAAAAATCAATTTGTTACGCTGTTTGGATGAATCATTTATATTAACTAATTTTTATATTCCTCAGAAAAAGAGAAATTCGAAAAATGTTAATTATATTAACATTTTTGCTTAGTTTATTATTTTACAAAAACATTTAGGTTAAAGATTTTTTGTTTTTCAATATCAAAAATTAAACGTTAGAGTGCATTTTGTTCTCATTTTTTAAATTGAAGAAAAATATGATTATTGATTTTATTATCAAGAAATACTATGGAATTGAGAGAGTTCTAATTTTTATATATTTACTGTTTTATTTCGTTAATTTAAATTAATAGTTGACCAATTGCCTTTCAGAGAGCTCCAGGCTTTTAGCAACAATATTTTAAAACGAACAAATAAAATCTTACTGATTTTTTTGTATTTTATTAAACAATCTACAAATACTTTGTTGAAAAATAATTATAAATTCCAAACCAAAATATTTTCTGGACTTTTTTTTTAATTCTTAAATGTTTTTGTAATCAACAAAAAAAAATAATATATAAAAATATACAAATATTGATGAAGCAGTTGTAAAATTTAAATGTTTGAAATATTTTAAACTTCATATGTTTGCATAAAAAGCCTAAGAAAATAGGTGAGAATTATTTTACAAACTGTATGCGTTTTAATTGTTTTGGTAATTATTTACATGGTTTAATTTTATTTAAATACTATAAAATATAATTCGAATACAAATCTTTTAAATTGGCTTTTGTACAAAAAAGTAATGAATTTAAACAATACAAAAAGCTTACAATTTTTAGGAAGTTGTCAACTCTGATTGTGTTCTAAATAAAACGCAAATAAAAATATATTGATTAAAAATAAATTTTCATTCAAACAAACTGATGCATTTTTTTAATAAAATTTATATGCTGCCTGTTTTTAAAAGACTTTATTGTTGTCAAAGCAAAAATTAAATTCTACATGAATTTGAAAACTTCCTTCTAAAATTATGTAACTAATGTTTGATGTATATCTGTATATCAGTGATGTCATTTTGGTGCTTTTCGAGTATTTTTTGATGCTTTTTGCCGTTTCATACTTGCGAAATTTTGTTAAACACCCCTTTTTAAAAATCGGCTATTTACAGTGCTATCACAATTTCTCACAGTGTCTTTTGTGTTTTTTTGTACAACTGAGAAATATTGCATACTTCTATTAAGCGCAAATACTACTTTTTAAGCAACCATAGATTTTTGTCCGCTAAGGATGAAATAACATTAAGTTTGATGAATTTGTTTAAAACAAAAATTAGAATTTTTAAATTCAATAAATGCGCTACTGCATATTAAATGCGTTTTGAAATTTCAATATGCTTGCAATAGCAATTTTCAACTGCCTTTAAATATTTGTAGCAAAATAAATTCGAACGAATCATACCAAAAATCTCAATATTTTATTAATTGTGAATTTATTTTAATTATAATGTTAATAAATTCTACTATTCCATCTCAAGTCCTTTATTTATTTTAAAGCAAAAATTTAAAATTGTCACCCCTATTCTGAATTTCGATTCGAATCGAAATTTTCTCCGTTTTTCAAATTTGCTATTCTGCGTTCCGTTCCCGGTATCATTTTGATTTCTTTTTCGATTTTCTATATTCTGCATTACGATCGCAGATACGTTTTTAGTGCTCTGTTTACTGACGGAAAGTTTTCGATTTTTGTTTTTGTAGTTAAAAAAAGTGTATAATCAAATAAACTGTTAGTATAAAATGCTATAAAATTATTTTGTAATAAATTCTTAAATTTTTTATCAAATTTGAAAGCTTTATTTAATTTATTGCATGTCGAAAAACACAACACCTGAGCGATATGAAAGTCTGGAAAATTTAATGGCAACCAAGTATGGTATTGCGTGTGGATGTTAGAAGCATCCCAAGAAAGAAGTGCAGGTATTCTGGGACGAAGTTCCAAATGATGTATAGAAAATGAAAATATCGCCTCCGGCCCTGCAGGATTCTTCACACTGGAATAGTTTGGCCACAAATACCGCTTACTCATATTCTAGCTTTTTTCTTACTTTCCATATTTAACTGATGTGTTTTTTTTTAATTAAAGCTACCACAATATTTATTTTTTTTTTTAACTTTTTACAATTTAACAATTACAAGGTTTACAAAATTGCTTGTTTTTTGGGTTTCTTTCTCATACGTTTCATAGCAAAGCAGCTGGTTTAAACATACTCTTTCTTCTCTTCTTATTTTTCTTACTATTAAGTTTTTTTTTGAATACCATTTTTCGATGCGAACGTAACTGAATGCGGGAACGTAATCGAAATGCAGAATAGGAGTGTCTTTTTTTTATTATAAATTGCTTAATATTTTTTGGCATAAATAAAATTTTTAGAATTTTTTATGGCGTTTTTTTACCCTTTTTTGCACTTTTTAGAACAGCTAACAGTGCTTTTGTTCTTGCTAGAGATACCACCACTGATCTAGTTTACTACAGCAGTTCTTAAACATGGCGTGAATTGCTTTATAGGTAATAACCGTAACTAAACAAAAATTTTACTGAATAAGAACGAAGGAAAAGGTGCTTTTGACGCCAATTATATCAGTAAAAGACTTCCTATCTGGAGTGATTTTCTCCGAATCCACATTGGAAGAGTTGGGAAATAAAAAAATTTTCGACTTCCGGACTCCCGAAAATTTTGATCAGGAATCCTGGGAATTAAAATGTACTAAAAAATCTATATAGATTAGGAAATAATAAAAATCTTTAAACGCATTTTATACACGTGAATTTACCACGAGGAGGGTTTTTAATACTTCTGGAAATCACATATTGTTATCAAAACTAAAAACCGGTTGTTAGATAATTCGGTTGGGGCGTTATATTTTGCTCCTCAATGCCAAATTATCGAAAGCGAGATATTTTTCAAAACTTGTTTCATTATTACAATTTTTTTTGTTTAAAGTTGCCAAAAATTTAAGAATTCCTACGAGCTGTAGCAACATTTTATGAATATAAAAAGAAATCTTTTCAAATTCATAAAAATCATAATTACAATATGTCTGTACAGAAAGCACCAACAATTTATATTAATTAAAAAAAATATCAAAATAGCAACCAAATATTGCACCCAACAACAATTATCTAGTATACATATATAAATATATATTAAAATAATTCGAAACACCCTGTTGTAAGGATAACGACATCAGGGTGGGTTTTTTCTCCTTGGGGTGTGTTAAAAACGGTTTGTTATTGTTGCTATTAAATAATAATGCGTAACTAACATGCTTGTCTGTTATAAATGTCAAAACAGAGTGTATTTAGTTTTATTTCAATTTTTTTTTTGTAGCCTTACAAGCTCGTTGTAATTTCAAGGTATTAGAAAATAAATAAATTTGTATTATTTAAAAAAATAAAATGTTAATAATGATGGTGGGCTCTTTATTAGTTTCTTTTTTGAGGAAAGGGTTGTTTTTCCTTTATTTTTAGCCATTTTTATACTTCGATATTGTTATAGTTTTTAGGGGAGGATTTTCTAAAATGCCATCTCAGCACTACTGGTTCCCTGTAAAATTGTCAACATATTAAAGGATGACATATTTCTTGATTTTATTGTTGTTGCTTGTCTAGTTTATAAACTGTTGAAGCCAATGTTGCGTGGTTTGAGCCGATTAGTAGAAAAGGTATTAGAATTTAAAAATAAAAAAAGTATAATGTGAAACAAATAAGACCGGCTTATTTAAATTATGAGCAAAACAAAAACTATTTTTGAATAGAAACTGATAAATGAAAAGAGAAGGCGTTACTGTACCAGAAAAGGGGTTAAAGGAAGAAGGGATTAAAATTTTAACATATTTTCAAAAATAAGTTTTTAAATAATTAAACTAAAAAAAGTATTTGAAGTTTCTTTAAATATTTTTATGTTTTTACCTTTTTAAAATAAAAACATTGTGATTTGTTTTTCTTTTAACAAATATGCGTTCATTTATTTGCAAAAACATAAACACTGCTATAGTTATTTTTATCTTTATTAGGACCACTACTTATTCCATTTATTTATTAACACTCAAAGAGGAAACTATTTAATAACGAACGCTGTACTACCACTAAATGCAATTAAGATGTCTTACACTGAAACGGCGATGTTTTCTCCTTGTGACCTTCTTTGCAATTGAATATTCAAAGTCTTCGCCTGTGGGATTTTTATACTTAACATTAAAGAATTTAATTTGTAAAACGTTGCTAATTTTTGTATGGAGAAAAATTCAAATTACAAAAAATATAACATATAAAATTTTTCAACACTTGGTGAAGCGTTTTACAAAATAACTTTCTCCGTTATCTCATGCAATCTGCTAAGCTTTTATCAATGATTATTGAGGATTATGTATTTGAGAAAAAAATCTCAAACTTAAATTTAACCTATTTTTATTTTCAAAATTATACTCGTATATTGTAAATTTTTCTTCCACATTTATTTTCGGACATAGAAGCTGAAAAGCTAAAAGTTTCTTTTTAAATTTGAAGAAATGCTTACTATTTCACAAATACTTTTTTGGACTGACAATGCCATTTTCACTGAAAACTTTGAAAAGTAGAATTTTTTTCTTCTAAATATTAACTACCAGGCCCACAATGTCACACGCATGTATTTATTTTAAAACCTAAAATTTTGTTTTCGTTTTAAATGTAATTGTACGAAAGAACGAATACGTATGACATCGTGGGCTTGGCAGTAAAATTTATTTTTGTGGCTAAAAGTAATAAGTGCTTAAGTCGACACAAGCTCATTTTGATTTAACTATTTGTTCCTTTATAATATCCATCTTCAGAAGTAACCCTGGGCAAAGTTTCAATTATGTTGCACCATTTTTTCAAGAAGCTATAGTGTAACGAATTGCTTTTACCAACTTATAATCTCATATGGAATAACAGCTTAACTTAGCATATAATTTAGTATATTTCAAGTTGAACATATTAGTTATAGAAAGCAGAACAAATAATGTATTCCTAAATTAGAAGAAATGTATTTGGCAAATTTAATTACAATATGAAAAAATGTCTGAAAATTCAATTCAAAGTTAAAAGCGCTCTCTTCTACAAAACGGTAAAATATGACTTAAGCACTTTTTCTTTATCGCCGCAGATGCTTCAATGCTTCCAAAATAAACTATGCTAAGTCTGAAGAGTGAGTTTTTCCGGAGCAAGCAATCAACATTATACATTTTCGCTCAGATATATATATTGTTAAATAAGTTGCTTGATGAGTATCAAAATTTTATGAGGGCAGTTCGGTAGTTCTAGGACTTTTTAAATTAACAAAGCACCAACCTTAAAATACAATACTGATTCTTTTAACTGTTGACTGTTATCTATTACGAGACTACTGAGTATGCTGCGTTTATTAGTTTGCTTTTGAAAGTACACAACCTCGTTAATTTTAACAAAAATAAAAAAAAAATAATTTTGTGCACTTACGAAACATTATTTTTTACATAAAAATATCATCACCGGAACCAAAGAAAGATTTGATAATTGCTATTTGGACTCTGCACCACCAATTTAAATGGTGTTCGTACCAGCATAAATGATGTCAAATGTGCAGGGCACCCTCAAAAGCTCGTCATGCCAGAAAAAGCCGATAAAATCCATTGAAATGATATTGAACAATCGGAAAATGAAAGTGCGTGAGATGGATGAGGTGGTAGGCATTTCAAACGAGCGACTATATCACATTTTGCATGAATACTTGGAAATGAAAAAGCTTTGCTGCGCTTGCTCACACTGGATCATAAACGCAACCGTGTGACTACGGCATAAATCCATGAATTGGGCTACGAACCGCTAACCCATCCAGCACACTCTTTGGATTTAGCCCTTTGTTACTATTTCCTGTTTACGAATTTTAAGAAATGTCTGGCTGGTAAGAGATTTGGGTCAAGAGAAAATGTTGTCATTGAAAAAAGCGCCTATTTTTAGGGTCTTAAGAAATCTTATTATTTGATGGAAATGCCAAAAAAATAGAAAGGCGCTTGACTTAATGTAATGTAAAGAAGATTATGTTGATAAATTAAAAACGAAATCAAGAGTTTTTTGACGAAAAAATTTTGTTTTATCGCGGAATTATCAAACTGCCCTCGTATAACAGAGTGCAAAAATCAAGACCAAGCTAAAATTTCCTTACTCGACTTAGGATAGTTTATTAATATCCATCATATATTCAGTAACATTTTTGCATAGAAAAAAGATTCTACAAAATACATTTAATTAAGATGATTTTAATATTTTTGTTTTTTATAATTAGTATTTCCTAAAGAAGATCAACGAATGTTAATGAAATATTTATTAAATAATATATTTAATAAAACGGAATAGCAAAAGGGATTTATGCAATTGAAAAAAAATAAGTGACCTTTAGCGCAAACAAAAAATTAAATTTTAGGTCGAATTAAAGTTGTACATTATTTCAGGCTTTAGAATTGATATTCCTAGTTCGAAGCTTAGAAACTATTTTCGAAATTCTCTAACTCGCACGATTTACAGAACACACTCGTTTATTTGCCAAATATTGAAATAAATAAAAACTTGAAGGTTTTTTCTTAAAAAAAAAATATCTAAACAGTTTCTTTTTTTTACAAAAGAATGTTTTCACCAAAAATATTTCTACAAAATACCTTGAACTGTCATAATTTGAAAATTAATTTTTGCAAATTACTATTGGTTCTAAAAGTAACGCCCTTTGGCTACCTTTTCGCCTTTGAACATATTTAAGATTCTTGGCATTAAATATTTTGTTGAAAAAAAAATATATTAAGATTCCTAATAAAATTTTCTACCTTCAAAATTTAACGTTTTGCAAACTCCAAAAAGAGGGTATCACAATCAAAATCTGCTCCAAAAAAAGAAAAAAAAAAACTCAAGCTCAATATAAAACTAAAAAAAGAAACAGATCAGCTACAGACAAACCAAAAAATTAAACTGTCAACTTGTATAAATTCAAAGAAGTTGAAAAAATGGAAGAAACTTATATCATGCCACATAAGCCAAGAAATCCCTGACTAATCTTGTATGCAAAAAAAATAAAAAATTTAAAGTATGAACGTAAACGCACAAACGAAATGCTTTTAAGAGGCTTGAAACACCAACAAAAATTACTTAATTCATATACATATACACACATACATACATATGTACATACTTATCTACATTTTTGTTTTATTTTTAGAATTATATTTTCGACACAGATGTTTGTTTACAAAGTTTTCTTTGGCTTGAAAAAAAATCAAATAAAATCAACTAAGATTTTAACGCTAAAATCTTTGTGACATGTTAACATAATTTTATTTTATGTTTTGCATCTAACAAACACACCGAAACACATACATATTTGGCAACGCACTATTAATAATGACAACAATATTATTATTTTTTGATCTTATTTTTTACTTATTTAATTCTTACATTAACGCTTCAACGCCTTTAAGATTATTTTAACCCAAATAGTTTGCTGCCTTAACAAAAATAAGAACCGAAAATTTCTAAAACAAACTCAATTAATTAAATAAACAATTTAAGTTTGTGGTTGTACTCGTACGCTGATTTTGAATTTATTTACTTTTAAGCAGACTAATCAAACTTGACAGTTGTGACATAAAGAAAATTCCTAAATAGCAGACAGTTTTTAAAAGAAACAATTCTGTTCATTAAATTTTATTTTTATTTTATTTTTTTTTTCTTTAAACAATTTAAGTAGTTTCTGTTTGGAGTCGAATGTTTTGACAGTTTTAATTTCGGAAAATATTGAAAAAGGCTCAAATTACATTTTAATCATAGAAAAACAATAATAATACGGACGCGTTAAAAAGCAGCGGTGGCCTTAACGGTAGCAACAAGAAAAGTGTGACATTTTTTATGGCAATAAAAAAAATAATAAAATATCAATAGAAATTAGTTTTAAGGAAAAATGCGACAAAAGTTCGTTAAGTTCAATTTTAAACCTTCCGTAGTGAAAACACTGGGTTGTTGGAATATTACGACACAAACAAGGCGATGTTGGGGTTTGTTTCACTGTTTTATCAATACTACAACGAAATCCGCACATTTTGGCAAAACTCGTCCATGTTGGTTTCGATCTTCCAGCGATCCGCCCAAGCATTAAAGGGAAATTTTTGTTTTTGGCCGTGCATTTCATATATGGCTACCTGCAAAAGGCTTCCCTCTCGCCTCGCTACCATAACCCATTTTCCTGACACCGGCATAACGTATTGCATGGAATTAATTTATTAGATCTGGTCAGAAAAAAATAAGTATACAGTCAAACTTTCATCGTCTTACGGAGACCAAAGTCTCAAACTCAAAAGTTATAAAATTTTTTGTTTGCAAACATGTCGTCGTCCCAAAGTTATCTTCACGTATCTCCAAATAATTTTTCTTTGGGAAATTGAGTTTGAAGTTTCAACATTATATAAAAAAAATATATATTACATAATCCCGATTCGCACTACTTTCAGAGCTCAAGTTCAGGATCCTAGACCCGGTTCACACACGTCAGGTTTGACTCATGAGTCTTGTCTCATGTTTTTTAATTTTGTGCTACACGTGAAGATAACTTCGGGACGATAATGTGCGTATATTGAATGATGAATATGTATTTTCTATTTGAAACGGGCACTTACTGAAAATACGTCCATATAGAACTTAAGCTACAGTGAAGCAAAATATTCTGTAATTATTGACTAAAAATTAACTTTTTTTAATTTTCAATAAAAAATTTCTCTAATCTGTTCAAAGCCTTATACGCCTCCTTAGTTGCAGTGTCATTCGTTTGCAAATATAAATTCGATATTCGGAAAGAGTTTTCAATATAATTTCTGGAAGACTGATGAATAGTTTCTTTCAACGTATCCTTGCCATCACTCGCCCTTCCGCTTAAGATTGGATACCCCGAATAAAGAAATAGATTTCATAACAATGCATATCAATAAGGAAGGCGTGTGCAAAAGGCCAGTTGCTAAGTAAGCGAATCAATTCGAGTCATAAAATTGATACACTCTCAATATTATTACAGTAAGGGACTGTACGTTATTCAGGAAGTAATCCGTTCAGTCATTTTAAAAAGAATAAACATTTAAAATTATAAGCAATTTTATTTTTAACTGATTCTAACATTCATTCAAAAAACTAAGGACATATTAATACGGATGTTCGGTTACATTCAATATTGTCCGTTGTTTTCAAGTGGTGTTTTTTTTATTTGCTTGCTTTATTTGATTTGTTTGAGATTTCCTCTCCTACAAAAACAAAGGAAAAATCTTTTATTTTTACGGGCTTAAGTCAATTTATTTTTTTAGCATTAAAAATTAAATGAACTTTTGGTTCAATTTAAATGAAAAATGAGTAGACCGGTTTTTAAGTGAACTTTCATTTATTTTAAATTACAATTTCAGTTAATTTTACTTACAGAATATTTTGAGTTTATAAATATATATTTACGTTCGAGTTATGGAGACTTTCCATTCAGGGAAGTTCGAGTTACGGAAGGAGAATCGTACTCTCCTAGCGGTACTGCCAATCGAATTAATTCGCGTTAAAGAAATGCAAGTTATAGAAGTTCGAGTTATGGAACTTAGTTTTAAATATTTCTGAAATTTTGGTTTAAAATTATGAAATTTTTATGAAACTGTTTTGCGCAACTGACATAAAAAAAATCGGTATGAAGACTAAAAAGGGTAAAAGAAGAAAGAATAAATTGTCACAGAAATATGGGAAAGTCCCAGAAACAGTCCACCAACCAAAGTTGTTTGCAATTGATCGAAATTATTTTTTATCTTTTTTTTTAAAGAATATTACACTGGATATACAAAGAATTTTAAAAATAAAATAAATGTATTTCGATGATCAATAATGCACAAATTATCACCAAATCCTACCCCACCTCAAATCTTCTAATTTTATACCAAAAATTAAAAATGTTTAGGTTTTCATATCATTAATTTAGTGTTGATGAAGATGGCCCGGCCCGATCGAAAGCCATATTTTTATACATTGAATTCACTTAAATTTTAGTAAAAAAATTTTGTGTTTACTATTTTGGAAACATTGAAATTAGGTATGAAATTTCAGAATAGAAAAATGTAACGTGCGTCACATAGCGTGCGTCACAAAGAGTGCACGTCTTATGATAAAACACGACAAAATTTTTTGGCTGCAAATAAGTTTTTTTAGAATTCTCTTATATGACATTTACACTAAACCGAAATCTAGTTGATTACAATTGAAATCTTTATCAAAATATCTACCGTTTACACCGGGTTATTCGTGACATTTTTTAAGATTTCGTATCCATGTCAAAAACAGTTGATTGAAATTTTCATTTTGAAATGTCAAACTCAACACAAAATATTATCATTCAATTGCGAAACAGCTGGCGAGCACACCCTTCAAAGTTATGTTATTATTTTTCAGTACATATTACGAAAAACCACAGTTGCATCACTAAGTTCTACGAGATTTTGACAAAATCTAGTGACGAAGTAGATTTTGTTTTGTATGGGAAAACTAGTCATAGTCAACAAGATTTTGCTCGAAATCTCGTAAGTACTAGATTTTGGTCTGGTGTGAATGCCATATTATATTCATCTTTCGTTTGCGAACTAGATTTTGTGTACTTTATTATGCAAAATTCGCGAAAAAAAAACGAAAACACACTTTAACTTTCAAAGTTACTTCCGTTTTTTGTAGCGTGCGTCACAATTATTTCGCAACAAACACCTGTTAAAAATTATATTTTATGCCATTCGCAAGTACTTTTATATCCCACTAAACACCAGGCAGAAGGTACCTCTTTTAAAAGACCAAAAAATTTGTTTTTATTATTGTGAAAGCGCGTACGAATGCAGCGTTCGTTACGCAGGATTCACTCATATGTCACCTCCAAGAAACATCTCCGAAGGAGAAATCCGCCAAGCAGGAAACGCGCAGATGTTATTTCTCTTAACAATTAGTATTAACTTATTAGTTTCCTTTTCCAATATTATTAATTTACTTAATCAAACTTCAGGCAATAGTTTATTTAAATAAATTTAATTTTGATATTACATTTCACTTACGCGAATAATCAATAACATCTTTAAAGTTTATAAAAATAAAAGTGTATAATAAAAGTATAACAATATGAATTTCGTCCTAACAACAACACATATAAGCCTTTGTTAGATCATTTAATTGAACTTAAAGAAATATTCGAGTTTTTATAGCACAAGTAATTTGATATTATTGATACATATTTATTAATTTTTATTTTATTAACAAATAAACTCTCCTAACAACTACTGTTGGCGTATAAAAAATAAAATACAATGACATCATCATTGACCAATTTAACGTTTTCATAAGCCAGACAACAAGACCCCACCTTAAAATCAGACAACACATAAAAAATATGTTCGTATACCAATATTTTTTTATATTTATTATCAAACATCAAAAATCTTGTTAAAATTGACAAGCTATAAACATGTAAAAAATATATAAATCGAGATAAATTGTCAAAGATAGTAAAGAGTTAATATTGTAATACAAACAAACAAATAAACAATCAAAAAAATGAACTATCTTGATGACACTTTAATATGTTAGAAATCCTAGAAGCCTTCGGTATATACATACATACAACTTGACCTGTCATAAAAGTAACACAGATTAAAATCTTATCCTTAAGGATTCCAAATTCATTCATGAGTTTTGCTTTGTTTTATTTTATTGGTTTCGTTTGAAAAGAAATCCTCTAAATGTGTTTTGCTGAAAAATCCTTATCATCATCTGCTCTGTTTTTCTTTCGTGTTTTTGTTATTTTGCAAAATTATATTTAAAAGTTTCTTGATATACCGTCGGTATTTTTTAATACATAATAACAAAAATCATTCATACCTGCTTTGTTTGCAGGCAATTTTTTTTTCATTTCTTGGTTCCTTCTTTGTGCTCAAATCTATATTGTTTGTTTGCGTGTTTGTGTTGAGCTGGCTAATCTTTGTGTTTTTGTTCCTCTGCTTATTTTCTATTTTTTTTTCTTTTTGACATTCAATGCATATTTTGTTACCTTTTTTCTTATTATAATTTTACACACTTCATTTGCCTTAAGTAATGTATCTCGTTGACAATGAGGCTTAAAAACACTTCATAGACTTATTGTCTCTGTCAACGTTTTTCTTTATTTTCCTTTGGTCTTCGGTTTTCTTGTTTTGTTATAATACTTTTGCCTTTGACTGTTGTCATTATTGTTGTTGCTGCCGCTGTTGCCGCTGCTGCTACTGATGATAATGATGATACTCTCTACTTTAAATGTCATCTTAAATAACACTAATAAGTATAAATTCAGGCGACAATATGAAATATAATGAAATATCTATTATATCTCTGGGTATATCCTTACAGGAAGCAGGAGTGAATTTTTTATAGTTTGGAAATATAGAATTGCAAAGCAGTTTTAAATAGAATTTTATTTGTTTTAAAGTAAAAATTATTAAGCTGTCATAGTTAGCAAGCATAGAACCTCTCATTTGAGATATAATTCGAGGAATCTTATAGTTTTAGCTAATAAAGGGTATTCCAACAAGAGGTTTAATTTTGATGTAAAAAGAATTATGACTTTATTCATACATCTATATTAGGTTTAATGTTGGATTTATATAGGTGATAACCGATCTTAATGCACACATTAACTTTATTAATCGTTTATGAATATGGCTGTTAATGTTTTAACAGAAACAATCAGATGTTTATTTAGCTGTAAAGAGCAGGGTATGCCATTAGTAATGGAAAACATTATTAGCCATATGGATGCCACGGCTACGCTTGCAGAATCATATTCTTTTCATTAAATTTTCCACCACCAAGTCACACATTTGGGGCTAGATGTCGTCGATAACTTCACGAATTCCATCTTTTAGGTTTTGAATCGATGGTGCCATAGACCTTATGTTTCACGTAGCTCCAAAGAAAAAAATCTAAATTTCTTGCATCCGTGTTGAATCGTGATCGCCTCTTCGAGAAATCACAAGGTCAGAAAATTTTTCACCCCAAAAATAGCGTTGGCTACGTTACTTGTGTGGAACTTAGCAGCGTCTTGTTAAAAATAAACATCGCCCATATCAATATCTTCCTAGTTCGTCCATATCCAATCATTAATCAACATTCGATAGAACAATCCATGCATCGTAACAGTTGGATAGATCACAAACTTGTCCCAACAGCTCAACTTTTTTCACAAGTTTCGCAATTACTGG
This sequence comes from Gymnocheta viridis, assembly GCA_956483585.1. Classification (NCBI taxonomy): domain Eukaryota; kingdom Metazoa; phylum Arthropoda; class Insecta; order Diptera; family Tachinidae; genus Gymnocheta; species Gymnocheta viridis. The sequence goes on along the minus strand of OY101442.1, from coordinate 26,839,862 downwards.
CTGATAAGATGGGTGCTTCACGACGACCCAAAAATGCTGCAGTTTTGTGCACTGCGACCGCGAAACTTTCATCATTTTTGTAATGAATTTTAATAAATTCAATGCCCTGTTGAAGTAAATATGGCACTATTTTTATTAATGACGTAGATTTTACTTGAGATCAGTCAAGCGGTTCCATGTTTAAGCGAGCTATTAAAAATGGAGCGTCTTATTGGAAAACCTTGTATTTGAAATAATGAATTTGAAAATTTCACGCTTAAATCCTACAAGACGCAATGGTAGACTGGTGATTTTTTTACGTTTCTTAATGATTATAATAATTAGAAAATCTATTTGACTACTTGCTGGAGGAACATGTGTACGTTTTGGGTGTTGCAACACACCTCAGCAGCACCCGACTCCTGTACTTGAGCAGACTTTATACGTTCATGTTACGAATCAATACAGTTCAACTAAAAATATTAACATTCGTAACTTTTTTTGTTGACACTTTGGAATTATCGAGTATTTTTTCAAGGCGAAAAACTATAAAATTTTGTAATTTCCAATTCATTTCCTTTACTTGAAGGATAACATTATGAATTTAATGTTTGGATGAGAAGGGAAAGCCACGGCTGATACAATCCTCACGTAATCTGGAGCAAGAGCGAATCCAGCCTTCATTCAGTTCAATTCAAAGTATATTGAGCGATAAGTTTTTGAAAATGTATAATGGGTGCTCTTCCTGCTTACGAAAATAATTGCATAACATAGTTCTAATTATTCTCTCACATGTGACAACTATTTAGACAATTAAGGATGGAAAATAGTATAAAACAATTGCTTTTGAAGGATATTGTTTAGCTCAAGCTCAAATCTGACTTTACCAATCTTGTTTGTTTATACAAATAAAACCAAATGAGCATAAACGGAAAATAGCTTGATCTAAGCAGCCAATGGCGCTGGAAAAAGCCAGAGGGATATATGGCGTAATTAAGCATCAGAGATGGGACATTTGCACTAACCGAAATTGATTTAACTTGTAAAAATGCATGCAAGTACTTTTGGTATTCTAATTTGTTAAATAATACGTTTAAATAGTTGATATTCCTAGTGACTAGTATCCAAGCAAAAAACGCTGATGAGATGGTGTAGCGTCCTCGCAAGCAGCACTAATCGCTTGTGCTAGTCTGATGACTACAAGTTTTTCAAGATTACTCTCTTAACTCTGTTCATCATTTTATGCGAAATGCTGTTGAAAGTCCATATAAAAAAATCCATGCGAAATAAATGGAAAATAATATGTCCAACTACAGAATGTTTCTGGGAACATATTTTTCAACTGCGAAATAATGTAAGGATCATTTCTTTCGTACGGAATTGTAAACAACAGCTGATCTGAATTTACTTGGCATTGTTGATTTAATTTTATTTTGTTGCGCACAAATAATTACAATAATGGAAAATTGTGTAAATATGTTTAATATAAAATGAAGCTAAGGGCTTTTTGCAGAACATGTGTCTGCAAAGAGCCCCTCCGCAGCCGCTGCAATTTGCATTAATTGATACGTTGCAGCACAAGTTTCTAATATTATTTGTTGTCCATTTATTTTCACTTTATTTTTTTTAAATTAAACACATGATTTTTGTTTACATAAGAAAAACAATGTTGGGCACTTCAAGTCTATAAAACCGATAAATTTTTTCTAAATCGTGCTATTGTCACCACTGAATCAGAGCGTTGAGCATCGCGTTAGCAACAGGGAACATATCTAAAATACATTTTAAGAAAACAATTTTACTCTGAATGCGTAACGTGCTGCTAATGCGCTACTCAACGCTCTAATTTAGGCATGGGTGTTAATAGAAAAGAAATTGCCAAATTCAGATTTGTGCTTGAGCCAAACAATACCATTCAATTTACACATGAGCAGTTCAACTAATTACGTATAAATATAGTTTTGTTTTAAATTTAGTCCTTAAAAACTTTGAATTCCTCTAAAAATGAAATCAGATCACGAAATAAAAACCTGTAAATGCAATTAATTCTACTTAATTCAAGGTTTCAGGCCGATATAATCTTTTTAGGCCGTGTTAAGAGATTTTTACTGAGTTTTTCTACGAGCTGGATCTTTTGGGCAAATGGTTTTAAGATTTTCTCCTTTAGCAAGATTTTTGATTTACGCAATTAGCTACGTAACAGCACTAGGAAAACAATTACAACAATACAAGAACAACAGACATTTTTGTTTGTGTAGTTTCATTGCGTATGTCAAAAACCTAATCCATAAAACAAAGAAAACAGATACAGAAAAAAAAGTAAAAAAATACTTTTTTGTATGTATTTTGACATTCGCAACGAATAGTCGGCTGCTGTAATGCTATCACCTGGTTAAATACGCCTTGGATTTAAGTAAACAACATTTTCAATATTTTATTTCACTACGCAACGCTTGAAAAATTAACCTATAAATATAATTTTTAGCCGTAACAGAAGTATATTAAGGTAATAATTTTAATTTAATGAAAACCCCATTTATGTACATACAAATTATATTACGAGTACATTTTCTTAACATGTGTACTAGTTTAGTTGAGCATTTCGGCCCGACACAAAAATATTAAGCAATTGCAGCAAACATAAAATAAAACACACGCTAAAAACCAGCCTACCTTTTTTGCATTCACGTTAGAAAACAAGTTAAAACGTGTTTAACATAATTAAGAGAACAACAAAGAAAAGAAACTTGAGATGAGAAAAAAATTTGGCAACAATATGAAACAGGAAAATAATAAACATTAAATGGTGATGGCCAGTAAAATGGTTTAAAAATTTAAATATATTTTTTTATAACAATCTGTTCACTAATTACCTATTTTCAAAAAAAAAAAATCTATCCCTTATTTTGAAAATTCTATTACCCTAAACAATTTTTAATACTTTTGTTACACATCTCAATACGAGTATCTATCAGCACTCTATTAAACTGTTTTTAAATTATTCATGTGTAAAATTTGATATCTTTGTTTTTATTTTGCGTTGTTTCTTTTCCTTTTCAATAAACACCCTACATTTTTTTGTTTGTTAATAAGGGAAGAAGAGCAGCAGCATTGAAAGCATTGAAACCCTCCTAAAATAAAAGTGAAAAATCATAAAACCACAAAATATTGCAGCTAAAATATTATGAAAGAGGCTGGTAGCACATAAATATTGAATCTGCCACACACCACTTTAGTAAAAATGCCAACAAAAAAAGACTACGGCGAAAAAACTGACCCCAATTGTCAATTATTTACGTATCACTTGACAGGACTTTTGAACAGACACATCATCATACCATAAATCTTGAGTGTAAACATCATATTTTAACGGTTTTCCTCTCTCATTGTGCAAAAAAGGACCAACAAAAAAAGTAAAGTTAGAATAATACTCGTATTATTTGGCTACAAAACTACCCCGGCATAAAATTTTGCATGTGTGTAATAAATTACAAGATTTAGGCTTAATGTAAATTATTTACAATATTTTAAAAAGTTTATTTTATATTCCGAAAAAAAATTAAGAAAAAAAATAAAAAAATTGGCAATTCCTTGAGAAGTGTGTGAATACTGTCCTATTGAAATGATTGTAACAAAATGCCGCCTCAGTGGGGTATAAAACCACAAGTGCTCTCTCTCTCTCCGCACTCACCACCGCCTTCGTTTGAAGGGCTAAATAAGGACTTATTTTAGTGTACTTTCACCTAGAAAGTGTTAAGTGAAGGTACAAATTAACAAGAAAAATTATTAACCGACATCAAAAAATGTCAGTTACCTCAGAATTCCGCCATTTATTTGAATTTTTTATTTGAAAGTGCTTTCTGTCAGTTTAATTTTTTCCCTTTTTTCCCAAAATTGATTAATTAAAAAGTGCGAATAAAAATTTAAAACATTAAAATTTTAGCAATTCCCGTAAAAATCGCCAATAATTTTTTTTATTTTCCATTGTTTAATTTTCTATTTCTTAAAAAAAACAAATTATTACCCAGTTAATTGTTTGTTTGAGTTCTATTTCGGATACAATTGCTATTGACAATCCACCAAAAGAAAGACGTGAAAAAGGAGTTAAGATATGACCCAACAAAAAGACATGCAAAAAAGGTGGTTAACCATGGGTTGTATGAATTTTAAAATTAGAGTGTCCTTGCGGGGTCATTTGTTCACATTGAAATAAACTGCTCGTCATTGAAACTAGCGCTGATGATTCCACTACGTTTTTTCATGTAAATGAAAATTAAAAGAAATACATTTCTGTTAGCTGGGATACGATTACGCTCTCTTCGCAATTTCTTTTTCCCCGCAATTTTTTATTTGCCAGGAAAGCGGGAAATTTTTTTGAATATCCCGGGATCCCGCTCCATGAAATAATAAAAATTAAATTTGCTTTGCATTAACAAAAATTGTATTAGAAAGTTTGAAACACTTAAGCCCGTGATACACTATCATACACAGTCGTACGATTCGTTCACTGGAAAATATGACAGAATTCTGTCCCACTTTTAAAAATAGCATTGAATTTGCCTCAATATCACACAAAAAAGATGCAAACACATACATGTGTATTTTTGACTCAATTGGTTTATAATTTTTTGATTTTTTGCGCCTAAATAGTTGAAGATTTATAAAACAAATCGTTTTAATTTCGTTTTGCTTTCATTGCAAGTTAATTTCTTAAAAAGTTTCATCTCTGATGGCATTCTATCATTTTATGGAAATTTTCATAATTATATGCAAGTCGGACAGACTTGTCAAAAAATCTGGGCACACACATACACTATACTTTTTGAACACACACGACTTTTTTGGCAGATCGCACGACCTTTTCCTTTAATAATACATTAATATGTTAATTTAAACTGGGTATTACCACAGGAACTTTATTTTTTTTTAGTTTTTAGTTTTTAAATTCCTTAAAGGTTATTTCCAACACGGAAAACGTGTATTTTTGTTATATGAGATCAAAGTAAACTTACAGAAGCATGAGTACAAGTCAAATCAAATGAAATGAAAGTGTTTGCAGTTTTTTAAAAACTGGTAAAAGCAACTGTTTTCTTAACATAAAGTTGTCAACTATTTTTCTTACTATTTGGCACACATACCAATATAGAAGCAGCTATTTTCTATTTGCTATTTTTTTATTACTTCCCGTGATCCCGCTTGAAAATTCCCGAGAAAGCGGGAAATCTTTAGATTAAAACTCTAGTTATAAACAACTCAGCCAATTTTTACTTTGTTTTATTAAAAACTAAAACTTGTTTTATTGTACTTACTCCTGGAAAATATGTCTATGTTATTCCTTAATTCCTTATTTGCATGCCTTTTTTTATAATTTTAAAGGAACAACTGCTTAAGAAATCATGAAACCTCTATTTCATTTTAAACGCATTCATTTATTTTGAGTAAATAAAAGTTTTAAGTTTTATATTTGCATTTTTTTCCAATTCATAAATTTTTTAAAAAGCCCAGTTAAAAAAAATTGTATAAAAATTATTAGTGTCTTAACAAAACCACTTTTTCAGACAGAACCCGAATTTCGGTGGATTTTTCAAAACGAACTCGAAGCCGTACTTTTTTTAATTGAATATTATTTAATATTGTTTTAATTTCCCTGAAGAAGCTTTCCATAGAGAAAACAAAACATTGGAACAAATAAAGTTGTTATATTGTTATCTGTTCACCTCAAGCTTGTAGAAATTTTTTTCAAAAAAATATTATTAAAGTGAAGCTTCGTCAAGAGTTGTTGTGTATTTAACTGTAGCAGCTTGTATTTTCTGTACTTCATTTTATGCTTGAGCGTAATTGTACTTGGTCGTATTTGGCTTTATGTGTCTTTAGCTTACTACATTTAACTATTCACAATTGCATCCTTCTAAATTAATACACTTGTTGTTCCTTGCTGCGGCACAGCTAAATATAGTACTAATCGATTATGGCCGTGTGGCTGGATTGCTGAGCACAATAAATGAAATTAAATTAAATTAAATTGAAAAGTCGAAAAATTAAAATAATGTTTTTCAAATATTGTGATTTTTAAAATTTAACAAAACCAAAATTAACGCACACAAAAACCTTTTAGTTTGACAACGTTGTACAGGGTTTCTTTTTTGCATATGTTTGATATGAGCAAAGAACCGGCCGCTCTCCTAAAATTATATTTTATGGTAGACAAAAAACCTTCATGTAGAGCAGTGGCTTTCAACCTTTTTGAAGCCGCGACCCCAAAATGATTTTAAAAAAATCTGGCGACCCCTTAACGTTTCCGCTCTCAAAGTTTGAAAATATTGCTATAAAAAAGAGAAAAAAATTCAATGAAAATAAAGCAAAAATATGAGACTGCTTTGTTATTCATTAAGCAGAAATCTTTGTTTACACATCAGTATGATGCAATGCATACTCGTATATAAAAAAAATATCTCTGATGTGCGCGTTAAATTTAGTATTTGCAATTAATTGTCGCTAATTTTCACTTGGCTGTGAACAACAAACAATTACAATAAAATTAATAAATGGATAAGTTTCTTAAAAGACCTGTGGAACTGTCTACCTCAGGTGCTATTTTCCAAAAGAGCTGCTAGAAGATAATGGTGATTGCTGAGTATTAAATCCATTCATAACTAATTGCGTTGAGTTCGCCGATCTTGTCAATAATTGTAAAGAACATTTATTTATTTTAAAATAAATTCTACACTTTGTGTAAAGCTTTTTCACGAATGGTGAACATTAAAAAAAGGAATAAACTAAATTTAGAAAATGATTTCATTGTTTGCGTGTCACAATTGTAACCACGTTTTTCGCACTTAATTAAAAATAAGCAAGCCCAGCCTTCGCATTAATATACATAAGTACTTTTATGTTTCTGAATAAAAAAAATTTAACAAAAAAATCAATGTATTTTACTTAGATCAGATCGCGAACCTCCGGGGGGTCTCGACCCATCGGTTGAAAACCACTGATGTAGAGAATGAAAAAACACAACTTTTTCATAGAAACATAAGAAATTTGATAAATTTAAGTTTCAGAAATGCTTTACAAATATTTTTAATCACATTTTGTATAAATTACAAAATAATTCAGCAAAGTTTTTTGTAAAAAAATCGACCATATTCTAGCTATAATTAATTAAATATTTAGCATTGACATAAACAAATTTCTTCCCGAATAAAACAACACGGTAATGAACTAGTACATTCATACGTGATTCTCATCTCATTCAAATCTGATCTTTTTTTCTTTTTCCACTTCACTTATTTGAAGAGAAAAAATCTTGTTACTCATATACAAACTGTTTTTTGTTAAACACGAACCGCAAATCCATTTCCGCTTGTCCGCAGGATCTAGGCAGGAATCGAAAATGCGACTCCCAGACTAATAGTCTAGTACTCCATCTACTAGTCATTGCTTATGTTTTTACTTGAACCAACACTTACATAAGTGAATGTTCGTGAGTATTTTTAGCATTTTTAATGGTGTCAGCTTTAGGAGCCTTTTATTCCTTTAATACTGAACCGATTTAAATAATATATATCCGGGTCGCTAAAGCTCAATAATGTCTACCATTTGGTAAAATAATGAAGAAAATCGGTTGGCAAACAAAGGAGAAAAAAGGATCCGAAAATTTATATTTGCCTATTTATTTAATAGATTTATTTCAGAGATTAAGGCAATATTTTATTTAATAAATTACACATAAGATATATATATTTATTTATTTGATTAGTAAATTTATTATAAGAGACCTGTCGATGTATCTTTTAAAGAAAAGGTTTTAAAGAAAATATGAGAGATTCATATCGAATATAGTTTGTTTGTTGGGGTTTTTGAATAAGTTTCAAAGCCTACTATGCTTATACTTTTGTAATTTTTGAAGTTCTCATTGGTTTTTTAGAAGTTTATGTATAAGGTAAGAGGCTTGTAACATTTCAAAAATATGAGTTAAGGTCTACTGATGATTTGGCATTAGCGCCAATGAAATGCATGTATGTATATAGACTAGCTAAAAATCCCTCAACAAGCAAAATCTTTAGAAATTTATTTGTTTGAAATTTCTGGTTCAATATAAAATTTTTTTGTCAATATACTTTTTACTTCACTTAAATTGTTGTGAACTTTTTTTATTTAAAATAGTTTTTGTAGGTACACTTGAAATTCAGTTTTTCTGCTTTTGATTTCCGAGTCTGTCTAGACGTCTCTCCATTTTTTTCATCACACTGTTTCGGAGTTGGTTTTTTGTTGCAAAATTATTTTTACATCTTAAATTTATTTTTTATTAATTTTTCTATAAATCAATTTTTTACATATTATTTTGTAATGTCTCAAAATTTGATAAAACAAAGGCAAAGCGCATTTAAGATAAAATAGCTTTTGTTGCATTTTCGCAACGGTGCATTGCACAACTTTGATCGTAAAAGATAATGGATTTTCAATAAAAAATTTATAGATAGAAAATAAGAAAATATTTAACGGTTTAATGGTGTGTTTTTAAATCAAAAAAATTAACCTGAAGACAATCTATTAAATATACAAACACACTTTGAGTTTATCAATATATTACTAATGGCTTTGGATAACCGTTTGATGAATAAACTTTTATTTTACGATTTTTTTTAAATCGAAAATAATAATTATTTTTGATCTTTAATGTATTTCTCAAAAATAACAATTATTTATCATTTTTATTTTCTTGGGTTTCATTCAATTAACAATTATTTATAATATTCATTTTACTGAGTTTTAATTAACTGTTTTGAGAAAAAAAACTCATTTAGTAATTTATGTTTTCTGATTTAAAAATAGAAACTGTTCGATGAATTTTATTTCTTTCAAACAACAAATAATAATCACTAAAAAAGTTGTATCCTTTTTATTCTTTATGTCAAGAAATATGCATAAGTCTTTTGCTTTCTTCTGGCCATTATTGGATAAATAATAATAATAATATTAGATTTTGAGGTGTCAATTACATTTTGAAATAATTTACTAAGAGCCAAAGATCGTGGAAAGTTTGATTTGTGGAGCTGAATCTTTTGGACATTTGGCTACAATTAGTATGCAAAATGGTTCCGGCAAATTTCCGGAACAGGTTCATTGTAAAACAATCTCTCTTTTTACGAACACTTGCGTAAATTGTTGGACACATTTTAAAAAAAGAGCTGGCATTTAATCAACCTACTATTTTATATAAGGGTTTGGCTTTTCCGGCTTAATTCTATAGTAAGAAAAAAACGTACCCAGAAAGATATAAACACTTAAATCGTTTTTTATTTAAACTGTCATTAACAACAACAATGAACAAAAAAACTGCATCACTCTTTTAGAGTGTGTGTGTGCTGCTGCTACTGTTGTCTGCCAGCAGCATTGTTGCCAAAACAATAAAATATTAAAAAAAAATAATATTTCAAATGCCAAAAATGACAAATATATAAATATTTTTGTATTGTTGTATTTCATTTCATTTTATTTCGTTTTCATTCATTTGTTCTTTTATTTCTGTCGTTGTTGTGTTGTGTGGAAGGGGAGGTATTTATATTTCTTACCCCGTATTAATTTCAAATTGCGCATCTCTTTTGTATTTAAATCTTTGTGTGTTGACACTTGAATTGTAGGATTTACCAAAAAGGAAATAAATTAATAATGATTTATGGTTGCGTTGATATTTAGGGATGTACTCGTGCATTTCTTTTTTTCAATATAAATTTATACCAAAACTTTATTTTGTTCGTATTTCATTCAAATAATCGATTTCTGTTTAAAACAATTAATAATTATAATGCACGTTATTAAACTCTTTTTGTTTAATGTTAAATTTGGTTAACAAAAAACGTTGTTTCTTTAAATAAAAAATATTTCATTATGACTCATTTGTTGGCTTTTTTCCTGCATTGGCTTTATTATTGATGCATTATTATAAGAAATTTGACATTTAGGAATAATTTTTGATTAACTGAAAAAAAGGTTAATAAAAAACTTAAAAATTGTTCTGTTTCTGTTTGAGGAGAACATCCCTTATATGCTTAATTTTAAAGTCTTTATTTAAGCTGCAATCGTGATCGACATGCATCTTTAATTGTTTCCAGAATCATGCTCTGAAACTTTGTTTTATTAATCATAAATATCTTCCATGATATCATTGCAAAATAAAAGTAATATACAACTTTCTAGTTCTACAACAAATTTTTAAAGTTTTTTAATTTAATTTTGTGTTGTTGTAAAAAATAATAACAATAAATATTTTTGAAGGAGTTTGATACATTAATCAATTTGGACAATAAAGATGCGTTATAATAACTTTGTAATTGAATATAGCGTATACGCACAGGATTCCATAGTCTCTATATAACAGAAAATGGAAAATTTAAATAAATTTCACCCAAGTTTTTTGATATTAAGCCGATAATATGACATATCACAAGTCGTTGGATATGTAAACATGTGTGCTTTATATTAAACATATTTATATTTACTTACTACCAAAAACAATATTAGAGGTCTAGCTAAAAAAAATACAAATTAGATATTTAACTTTTTTTTAATCTCGAAAAGTAAAATTTTTATAATAAATTGATAAAGCTTATTTTTTCTATTCACAAACAAAGTAGACCGAGTGATATCAAAACTTTCTAGTGTTGGAGTGGCTGGCTGCACATTTTGGTGTTTCAAATTGCGATAGAATCGAAAAAAATATTTTTCTTAGAAATTTGTTTTTTTGGAAAACTGGATATACATATAACGTTTTGCTGCTGCCATCGACATTTAAAATACATTAAATTTTTTTAAATTAAAAATTATTGTTGTTTATTTAGTAAATAATAGGGGGAACAAAGTCGGAAATATTAATTTAATACAATACCAATTATAATATAAAATTAGTATTCAATAAAACGCTTCAAGAAATGTTAATATTTTATAGAATCCCTCTGTCTACATTTTTGGAAGTAAAACAATTTGCTTGACATTAGGCGCCCTCATAGACCATTGAAAACTGTGCTAGACTATTCATCTTAGGATCCCAGGCAGGCAAGGCAGAAAAAACTCGTTTAAAAAAAAGCACTTTTAAAAAAACGTGTTTATTTCAATTGTAAAGAAAAATCGAATTACTTTGTATGACATTTGTTTTCTTTTACCTATAAATTTGGAGTATCGTTCAAGAACTTATTAATGACAATTATGATAAAGTTTGTGTAGGTACAACAAAAAATAAACTTAAAACTAAACATCATCACAAAAAATCAGCATTACCATTACATTCCCGTAATTCACATCACTATCCGGACTTTAATAATGTATCTATTTTGAACTCAGAAAATAAGTATAAACATCGTTATATGTTAGAGAGTTACAGATAATTAACGTACCGTCAGATTTAAGAATTAACTTTAGAGCTGATACTGACATTGATTATTTTTTTCGACTAGATGAATTGAGATATTTAAAAATAGCTGAGATTTATTATTTTGAGACTTGCTGACATTAAGGAAATATGTTTTGAACAACCTTTTTTAAGCCATTATGAAAGACGGTTGTGAAAAACAAAGTTAAGGCCAAAGAAGAATGTTTCAAGATTCTAATTCAAAGTACAGTAGTTTTCAGATTTAACGATCCTATTTGTTGTCAGACCTGTTCGTTAAAGCGAATTGTTCGTTATATCCAGTACTAAATTAAAAACTAATACCGTCGTCTATTTGATTCATAACTATATGGGCCATTATTACAACTTGCTGTTGTCTAACCGATAAATAGCTTTGAATTATTACAACTTCCTTTTTTATTGTTATTATTATTTATAATAATAATATGAAATGGATAAAAAATGAAGGTTTTATAATGCAAAACCATTTATCAGTCCGATAAAATCCTGCCTTAATATATTATTAATATTATAGAATGTAATTTAAAATAAATATTTTTAAAAAATATCTATAAGGAAAAGAATAATTCATAACAAATTATAGTACAAAAATAATTTATTTACAAAATTGGATTAAAACAGTATGCTTATTGAAATGGATATCTTTTTTTATTACATCTTCTTGAAGCTCTCTCAAAAGCATTGAATTTATGCCACTAACATTGTTTCGCTGAGCCCATTTAATCCAAATTTCGAAGTGCTTAATGACATCTTCGTGTTTTATTTTGGGCTCTAGAATTTCAGTTTCACCAAGCTCTTCATCATTTTTGTTTTGTACATCGTTTTGTGATACATTTCTTCGTTAAACCAAGTACGAAATAAAATTTTAATTCGTAATATAAATTGCCGCAATGCACCAATTATCGTCCTAGTTTATGTGCCAATCGAGTGATTTTACAATTTATTGTCCCCTACGGCAATCGAGAACAATATTGTGCTCAAATGCAACTCTTTTGCGGCAATCGTGTGAACGATTGATATGTGTACAACCATGCGTCAATATAAATGTTAAAAATGTACCAATATTTATTGTCTTCTCATGGGGCAATCAAAGTATCCAATACGCGTCAATTTATTTAATTAGTTTAATTTTTTGTGCGTGCCAATTGTTTTGTGTACCATAAATTTAAACTAGTTTGCATGAATTTTTTTTCGCTTTGACATAGAATTAATAAAAAAAACATTTTAAATTTATTTTTCATTTTTTTAGTTAAATTTATTAAGTGTAAAATAAATCTCGAAGATTGTATTTATTTTACTATAATAAGCAGTGAGTGATTAATTATAATTTACATCAATATGCTGAAGAAAAAAATTTGCACGTAAAACAAAACAAACTAAAATCTACCATAACAGCTGTTTGTTGGTGTTGCCGCAAGTTAGAACAATCATATGACTGGGCAGCGGCAATTATTGTCACAAATTCATTCTTCGCCAATCTGCAGCAATCAAATTTTTATAAAATGAGGCAATCATGTGACTGCAGTATATTTAATTGGGACAATATTATTATTGTGCACCAATTCAGCATAATGAAAGTTGGGCCTGATTGGTGTATTTGCGGCAGTCGTGTGATCCTACTTTTAGTTGAAATAAAATATTGGGTGTTCGTTAAATGCTATGTTCATTAAATCGAATGATTGTTAAATCGGAATACTATCGTATAAACTTAATATATTTTAGTTGATAATTGAGAGAGTAAAGAGTTTAGAAATCAATTAATTCAGATGCAGATGGGAATACTAAATACCCAGATGAATAACAAACCAATAGGAAATAAAATTTAAAAAACTTAATAACTATTCATTAGGATTTTTTGTTTAATGGAATTAATTCATAACTTTAAATTTATTTACGAATTACATTACAATACGTCCGCAAAAAGTGCAGAAAGTTCGATAACAATATATTTAGCCATTTTGACTCTTTGAAATTTATGTACATGCGAAACAGATATGTTTTCATAATATGTACGAGTATGTAGATTGTGAACAAAGAAATATATTTGCTCAGCTCCCTTATTAATAGAAGGGATAAATATCTCCTTTGGGTATTAAAACTATAAGATATAAGTTTAAAAAGCAAGCACCAATTTGAAAACTAATTTTTTCATTAATAAGAAAAATTCATTAAAATCTCGGTCGTTATTTGTAAAAGTAAAGATCTATTTTACGACCCGAGTTCGTCAATTTTGTCACTAGGCGGTCATGTGTTGCAACAAGGTGGACAAGATTTTCATGTTCTTAAATCTGCCGTCATTGGCTTTAATTTTTGTATGTCTCATTTTGTAAACGAATAATGTGTTTAGAAGTTAAAGATTTATTAGGCCCCACTGTGTGTTTCTGAGCTGGTACATTCTTCGAAAAAGATCGATGCATCATATCTAATAGCTACTGCCTTAAAAAACCATTTTAGCTTTTCTCTATAATAAATATTATCACTACATTAATTTGAAACAGATTTTCTTCCAAATATTAAAGGAGTGTACAAGGATGCACTAAATGTTGAATGACTTATATGTAGTGTGTGCTAAATTTTATGAAATTGCTGTTGGTATTTTGTCATATAGTTTTTGGCATTGAAAGAATATCAACCAGGATTCAGCATTTACAATACATAGTACACCTTGCAAATTCTTTCATTTCATAAGTATTTTTGTAGTTTATAAGATTGTATTTATTTTTAGCCCTTTTGCAATTTTTATTTGTAGGTATTTGTTGATAACTGAAAAGTTTTAAAAATTTTCTAATGGATATTTTAACAGATGATTATTTCTTTATGTTTAAACACTTTCTTTTACTACTTTAAATAGATATATTTTTGAATTATATTGAATTTTTGTGTACTGAAAGTTTTTTTATTGAAGAATTTGAAATGAATGAATTACCAACATTCCTATTTAAATTTAATTACTAAGAATTTTTCCAACTCTGACTGTATAACAGTCGTGGTGAATTACATTTTCTGTCTTGTAATCATTATGTTTCTTGTAAGCGATAGCGCCAAATTATTGCAAAAATTTTCAAGTCATTTGATTCATGGTATAACCTCCACGTTCGTAAGACCTATCTCTCTTGGTTCCCCAAATACATATGTATTTATACATACATAACCACTGAATTCCATAAAATGTAAGTTAATTTTCCATTGAAACCATTGCTTGCATTTTTCTTTTATTCAGTTGAAGATCTAGGAATCCCCTCCTATCCTAAGCTCCACATACATCCCGTTTGTGGTGAGTATTGTCCCAGATTCCCATAAATTCCACTAGAGATTTTAAGCCTCTTGGAACTTCCCACAAAATTGGTATTACCCCAAAACTCCAATTTTGTTCACTTTATTTTAATAAGAAAAGTTTTGATGAATATTCTTCCTGCATACTTATCTTAATCTTAAGACATTTTTTACATATCCATTTGTTATTTTTATAAAACATAAGAAATAAATAAATAAATATGTGCTTTAAATATTTGTGCTAACAAAAATATATGTATGTATGTATGTACTTATGTATCGATGTATGTAAGTATGTCTTTACATTGAAAAGATTTACCAACTAAGTGTATATGTACATAGTACATATGTATGTAGTATGTTTGTAACAAAAATCGTTCTTTGATGATACGATTACACAGAATGAAATTCGTTTACATTTGTTTTTGACAGGCTTAAATATTTTCTTTATTACATACACAAACGTATGTTTTTTTAACAAAAAATAACACCCTTAAAACCTAAAATTACATAGCCACCCACACAAACATGTGAAAATATACACCAAAATGTAATTTCCCCCAAGAAGTAAAAAAATTACGCCCTATTTTCAATGCCAACAACTACCCAAACTCCCTGCCAACAACAATAACATGTACACACACTTATGGACGCATACATATTCTTCTACTATATTTGAATTCTGTTCAATAAATTATTGTTACTCTGTCTCTCTTTCTCTGCTCATTTAATACGAATAACGGTTTAGTGTTGCCATTTTTGATGTTGTTGTTGCTGTTAAATCTCTAATATGTTTATTATGCAAAATATAGTAAATATTTTCATATTTTTTTTTGTTAATTTTATTTAAAGAAAAGAAAAAATAATTTAATAAAAAATCCTTTTAAAGCCATTTTAGAGGATTTCTTTTAAAAATATAATGCGAATATTATGTAAAATTGGAAAAAAAGGGAATAAGGCGTAATAGCTAAAAACAACAACATAAGCCTACCATTTTAGATTTTTTTATTTATTTATTTTTTTGTTATCTTTGTTGAATGGGGCGCATTGTCATGTTGCTTAGAATGGGTGTGATTTACATAAAATTGAGTTTCTTTCCCTAAACAAACTTGGCGTTTTTTTTATACGGAGTTTATTCAAACAATTTAAATGATTTGTTTAAGACCTTTAAATATTTTGATTATATATATATATTTTTTTATTTCATAAACTTTTAATGCAGGGAGAAAAATTGTAATAGAAACGTGCGTAAAAAAGATTGCAGGAATTGCAAAATAAAAAAACTGTTAAGCATGCTATTGACAGCTTTTTAAATGGTAAAAGAAATTGAATTATATGTATAAATAAAAAAGAATGAATAATTTGTTTTAAAGTTTAACTGGAAATTTAAATTGAGTAAAGCTAAAATGTTTATGTTTATAGGTATAATTAAAGGATTGTTTTAAAATCACTTAAAACGAGCTTTTGAGGTTAGTGATACTAATTTTAGAAATTAAATTTGATTCATGGCCAAGATTTTGATGGACAAGATTTTTGATATAGGTTGCGACATATTTTTTATATAAAAATTTTTAATAATTTTTCAAAAAGTATTATTTGTTGAGGGTTTTGAAAAAAGACATCGAGAGCTGTTTTGAATAATATATTTAATAGTTAATAATTATTTTTTTTACGTATATGAATTTCTTTAAATTTACCTTTGTTTGCCGACACGTGAGGACGCTGGCTCAAGTTACTTATGATAAAAAAAAAACTTGGCAAAAAATTAGTTTGAAGTGTTTTAAGAAAATAGTTTTCAAAATACTGTGTTTTAAAACTATGTTTGTGAAATGAATATTTGTAGGGTTGAAATGCGAAGAAGCTGAACATTTGTGCAGCTTTCTGATAGTAATCACGCCTTGAATATTTTTTTAAATTTAAATTAGTAGGTATGTGAGGGATGCATATCCTTGCGCCGATTTCCCTTAAATTGTAAAATTTTCTCAATTTCATGGTTTGAACTATTAGTAAGTTGTAAGGCTTTAATTCAGTTGTAAGACTATCCAAGTGCCCCAATCTCCGTGGATATTCTGACAAGCAGCTTTACGAGAAGTTCTCGGTGTCTAGTAAAAGCTGAAAATTCTAGAGTTTCAGGAAAACTTGAGAGCAGTGAATGATCTTCGAGCTAGATCGATGTTATTACATTCAGTAGAGGGCACTGAACACGCAGAAGTAGTTATCTACTCGATACTTGCTGAGTTATATTTTTACATCTAAATCAAATGAAAATTTAAGTTCATTCAGAAGTTTCGAATACAATTCGATCTAGATCTGTAAAAGTATCAACATGAAAAGTATTGAGTAATTGCCTGGAATAAAATTTTATATATTCTAAATTTTGTTTGTTTTTCATACAAATCACATAAAGTATGAAAGTCAAAGCAATGCCTTGCAATGGCTAAACTTATATGCGTTTGTTCAGTGAAGAGTTGGTTTCATACCATTAAAAATAAAATTTGATTTTCATTTTTATATTAATTTAACATTCGGAATGTGTTTCAGATAAATAGCTTTTAATGTATAAAAATTCACTTCGAAAGTATTTGGTAATTATAATAATTAAGTATCTGCAAAAATTACAAATACTCGATACTCGATAGTCATTACACAATATTTTGCAGCCATTATTGCTTATTATTTTTGTAACTTTAACTGAATATTCATCTATTGAAAAGCTTTCACAATCAACTTTTGCTAACTTTGTGGAAAAAATAGGGTTTTCTAAATTACATATTTATAAAATGAAGAAAACAAATTGAATTTGACAGATTGTTAACTCAATTTATTTACTTCATTTTATTTATTATTTGTTTGGTCTTGTTTAATTAAAATTTAATTTGTTTTGAATTTATGGGTTTTATTGCTGTTGCCTGCATCTTCTCTCTTTTTTTTAAATACTAAATACAAATTTAAAGTGTCTGCTGAGCTGTTATTTTTATAACAATGACATGCCAAATGTCATTTCAAAAAAGACTCATAAATTATTTTGAAGTTTTTTCTCTTTCTGTCTTTCATATAAAATACTTCTGCTATGAGTGTTGGTGTTGTTGTTTAATAAGAAAAAAATAAAAGACTGCTCCATGTTATTGTTTTCATTTTTTGACTTTCATAAAGTATCAACTTAAATGGCGTTAAAAATGAATTTGCCGGGCCCTTGTAAAATAAACTATAATTAATTATTATAAAAAGACAAAAAAAACGAAAAATGTTTTTATTGCAATAATAACAGGCTGAAGGATATTACGTTATAACAACAAACATTTAACTTGACAGTGATTAAATGCATGTGTAATTAAATAAAAATTAAAATAGATGAATTTCCCAAAATTAACATAAAAAGTTTCTTTGACATTAATGAAAACTTACTTTGCTATTAATCTATACACCGTAATGTTTTCTTTTTGTAAACGTCGCAAAAGGCGTGAAGTTTTCAAAGGTTTAAATAACAAGCTTTTATGCTTCTTATTTGGCGCTTTTTTGCTGTCATTCTTCATTTTTTGTATAAAATTGTTGGGTAAATAATGACATTATCTACCCAATAATACCAAGTAATCCGCTTTAAACTTGAAAATGTCATTAAAAAAACATTATTGAATAACTGAGAGTGTGAAAATAAACAAAATGAATTGTTAATCCCCAAGTGTTGAAAAAAATATAAATAACTTTAAGCTTTGCATTAAACAAATATATGAAAAACACCAAAAAAATAACAAACTTAAGCAAAACGAATTTAAAAATGTGATATTAGATTTAAAATAAAAATTTCGAAATAGTAAAAATGCTTTTAACAAAATTTCATTTTCCCATTTTATGGTTCTCTTGAGCCTTTTATAAATATTCAATTTTTCTATTTTTAATTTATTTAGTTTTCAAAGGATTTCATTTCAAATTTTTATTTATTTTTTTAATCGTTTTAATTTTATGATATAATATTTTCCTAGAAATTTGTCGCTTACTTTTATTTTTAACATATCAAAATTAAATATCTTTTTAATAATAAGAACAACATTTTTTTCTCATAATTTTTATAAGTGTAACACCTTCATTTTATTATTTTAAATCATTAAATTTGTTCACTTTAATCGATAAATTATTGCCTTATTTATGTATGTATGTACGTGCGTGTGTATTTACATTTTATATGAAATAATCCTTAAACCTTTGACCTTTTTACACAGGTGTTATTAAAACAACCCACATTTAAGATCAAAAATGTAGATTTTCTCTGCTTTTCTCTTACTCTTACTCTCTCTCTGCCTTTGACCACGAACAAAAGGCCTGTTTCAGCTCGATTTTTAATAATTTATGGTTATTTTATTGAATTCTTTTGTTTAAACTACAACGAAAATACAAAAAGACAGTTTATTGTTACGTTATTTAATATTTTGTATGGTGTAGTAATGCTCACCTTTTTCGTTTATTAATATTTTTTTGTTATTATTTTTAATTGGCTATAAAAATATCAAGTTTTTTTAGTTTATAGATCTGTACTGAACACATAAATTTTGTCATTTTGTAGTTTAAGAGAAGAAGAGCAGCATTGAATTCATCAAAAGTAAAGAAAACAATTGAAAGTGAATTAATAAAAGTCGGTAGACTTTTATTTATTTATTTAAGGAACATGTTTAAAGTTTAACACAGTCCTTTTTTCAAACATGAGGGTTGGTTAGAAGATTGCTGTACGATATATATCGATATATGTACATTCGTTTACCGAACAAGAAAATATGTAAGTATTGTGTCTTACAAAAGAGGATAGCCAAATTGAAAAGGTTATTTTTAAATTGACATAAGCCCTTTCAGCAAAAATATCATGTTAATTATTTTAGTTATAAAAATTTTAAGTGATTTTTTTTAGTAAATAACATATTAAAGATATCAAATACAATATGTTATTAAAAGTTTACTTTAACATAACTTAAATGTTATTCATAAACGACTAATAACGTTAGAGTAGGTTTATTGCACAATTTTGTTTATGAAAAGCAATTTTAGTGCGCGCATTAACTTTGTCAATCGTTTATGAATGCGGCCGCCAATAATTAAAATGGCTGACGTGATATTTGAGATTAATTGACTTATGACACTTCTAAAATAACTGGCCCATATATAAACCGTTTCGAGATCCACCTTAGTGCAAGACTAGCAAAAAGCCCCGTTTCAAAAATTCCTTACGTTGTTTTTCTCTTTTTTCCTCTTTGTCTAAATACCGGAGATGGAAAATTTAGCTTATTGTACTTTTTTGCGTAACACGTTTTTCACTACGACCGCATCCATTTGTGGTCGATTGGCCAGTGAATCGTACCAGGCATAAAACATTCGTTTTTTGGTGCCACAGTTCGTATGTGGAATAAACTCCCCGCTGAAGTCTTTCCTATTGCTTTCAATTTGGGAAGATTCAAATCGACACTACTCCCTCTATCCTTCTTCCCATAACCTATTTTTCTACTTCCATCACAATGCGTTGCATATGTAGGGATCATCCCCTGAGTAATGGTCCTAACAAAAAAAATTAATAGGTATTAATTTAATCATTTTCGTTATATATAAAAATATGGTTGTCTTTATCCGATTTGAAAAAAGGAGGTATTATTCATTTGTCTGTATTTTTTAAATGTTTGTATACACATAATTCTATCATTTGTGAACAGACATTTAATATTTTTTTCGAAAGTCGGACGCAATATTGATTATCGCATAACTCCACTACTTATGGACCGTTTTAAAAATATTTACCAGAATGTGTTTGAATCTTTCCTGAAAAGAGACACTTAATATTTTTTCCCGAAAGCCGGACGCAATATTGATTATCGCAAAACTCCGCTATTAATGAGGCGATTTAAAAATAATTTTCACAAAGTATTTCAGTCTTCCCTGGGAGTAAATTATAGACTGGAAATGTATGATATCGGATTTTAAGCCCACCCATAATCGCGTCCGTTTTGTTATCTGTTTCTTTGTTCTTTGTATTGAAGTCGCTTTTTTTGATAAACAATCTTCTAGAAATTTATTAATAGAAGTGTGTTTTGGATAGGAATTCAATTTTGCACTTAAATTATTTTTCTCTTTTATGAAGTAAAATAATTAATTCATAAAATTTGTAAAATTTCTTTAGCAACACAATAGAAATGGATAATGTTTTATTCTACTTGGGAGAGGAATTAAAATTTTTTCTAATCCCCTGAAAATTTGCCTGGCAACAATGTACTACAGCATTGACAATAGTTTTCATGAGAAAACTAAGCACTAAACTTTCACTACTGTAACCTATTTGATTCCTCGGCGGCAGCAATGTCCTAAAAATGTAAAGACAAACATCAACAAACAGGTCATTCCAAATTTTTTATAATTTCCTTGTGAAATGGGCTTTTTTAGCCCCATTAAAAATATTCTAGCTACGCCGGCTCAAAAATGTATACAGCAAGTGGGAACATTTAAGCTACATATTCATTTTAGATTCAAAAATGAAATAAGAAATTTTAAAGTCCTGTTAAAAGGAAACCGGATGACGAAATGAAACGGCGAAAACGCCGTTTTATTCCATAAAGTAGCTAATTTTAATGTTATAGTACTCCTGTCATGTACAATATGTTGTGGCGGATAGTGTAATATGAAATTGTTTAATATTAAGAATTCGTTTGTTTTAATTTCCACTGGAAATTTCGTATCTTGTATATGTGTCATTTTCAGTTCTAGTTTTTTTTTATACCTGTTTTATGTTGCTGCGCATTTCATTGTGTACTCGTATTTAAAAGGGGCGCCATTGTGACTTTAACACTTTAAAAACATTAATCATTTTGAGATTGCTCTTGGCATCATTCACACATTCACATTTCTAACTTTAACGGACATTTTTAAAGCGTTTGAGAGCAAATTTATGACTGCACTAATAATAAAAGACAAAAATTTGTATTTCAGTGGCAGCTAGTGAATAGTTTAGATTTTATAATTTAAAACTTTAAATGTTGTGCTTTATCATACAAGTCATTTCTTTCTTTTTGTGTCATTTAAGGTGAAAAACCTTTCAAATGTGAACATGAAGGCTGTGATCGCCGCTTCGCCAATTCCTCGGATCGTAAGAAACATTCTCATGTTCATACCTCGGATAAACCTTATAATTGTCGTATTAATGGCTGTGATAAATCCTATACTCATCCCTCTTCGTTGCGTAAACATATGAAGGTAAGTTGCAATATTTGCTAAATATTTCATTATTTAAGATCCATAAATAAATATAAATTTGTAATTTAAATAACAAAAGCCAAAAGGCAAATGTTAAAAAGATTTACGTTTGTATTTATTGCTTTTCATATTGTCAATCCGTTTTGATTAAAGGTTCATGGCAACATTGAAGAAAAATCTCCCTCGCATGGCTATGACAGCGAGGGCGAAGAGTCCTCTTCATCGAGTATAGTGACAGGTGGTGCCCAAACGCCACCTTCAGCCCGCTTAACAAGTGATAATTCATCGGGTAATGGTAACATGAATAAATCCTCGCCTCACTCGATCAAATCCGAACCGAATGGAAACCCTTCGTTGCATAGTGTACATTTGGGAGCTTCGTCCAGCGGCAGCAGTAGTACGGCCAGTAGTGGCCATCACACTCAACAGCATAATGTAAGCAGCCATAATCACCAACAACAACAGCAGCAGCAACAACAATTACACAACCATCATCCACACCATCAGCATCAACACAATCCCCATCAACAGAACTCTGCCAAATCTCCTGCTTTACAATTAATGGCCTCGCCAGCCTATTTGCCTCCACCGTTGGGACCACCACCCTCGCTGGCAGCAGCCGGCAGTCATCATCATACCCATCATCATCACCAAGGTATGTCTGCTGCAGCAGCTGCATCCTCAGCGGGGGCCAGTAATCCTGCTTCTATGCTAGTAGCAGGTCATCATCATCCCAACCATCATTTGTTGTATCATCCTGCAGCCCAACATCATGCGCCAACAGATTGGTATCATACCGGGGCCCCAGCAGCTGGTGCCGATGCAATGAACCCCTTAAACCATTTTGGACACCATCATCACCATCATCATTTAATGCATCCGGGAGCTGCTACAGCTTACTAAATATAGCTTAGGCCAATTTATTGTTGAATTACTCTTAATTTTTTAGGAAAAATTTAAGTTTTCGTTAAAAAAAAATCTAGATATATAAAAGGATATTACAAATTCTACTACAACTGTGTGCTTAATCATTACGATTTCTCTTCTCCCTCTCTCTCTCTCTCACTCTCTTTCTAACACTCTACCAATCTTCCACTTTAGTATCTCAGAGATAATTTTAAATTGCAGTTAACATCCATTTTTGTCCAACTATCATCACTCTGTCGTTTTCTTTTCACCACACATTTGCTTTGTTTTCCCCCATAAAATCGTTTCCTATTAAGTTTAATTGTAAATTAAAGCCAAATATTTCTTTACAAAATCATAACACCCATCAGAAATCATTTAAATAAAAAATTTAATTGATTATTAACTTAAATCATAATAATTATTATTATGTGAAAAAACCTTTATTAAATACCTGAAAATAAAATTTAAAAAATAATTCATAATATTTAAAATTAAGTTTTTCATATTGTGTAAATAGCTGCGCCCTCCCCTCCCTCTTCCGAAAACAATTAAATATATTTTTTTAATTTATGCCTCATAACTCTGTAACATATTTTCATCATTTTTTTTTACATACATAAATAACGAAGAATATTATATATTATTGTTTAAATCTTTTTAAATAATGAAACATAAAACTGCTTATTAGTACAAAAGAAAAAAAAATTGAAAAAAAATTTGGAAAAAATACTTTCTAAATTACAAAAAAAAAATATTAAAAAAATACGTAAAATCTCGGCCTTAGTTTTAAATAATAAAAAAAACTGTAATATTGCTGTTTTCTCACTCATTCTCATTATTGCCAACCCCACCCCGCATCCATCTCCTACAAGAAGTACGCAATAAAATAAGAAAAAAAATTAAAGAAATATATTTAACAATTATTAAACAAAATAAAAAAAATAATAAAATTGTATTTTTATTTCTGAAACAAAAAAAGGATCATATTTAGAATCTTCAGTTAACTAATGATGCTGGTTTACAGAGCTGGATTTACGCCTAGGCTCGTGAGGCCCGGGCCTAGGGCGGCATAGTTTAAAGGGCGCCAAAATTTAAAGCTAAAATAATGTAAGTACAATTCAAATTCGAAAATTAATTTGGCAAAGTTTTGCTTTAAACGAATACGAAATTTCTATTAAATTATATATGTTAAGTAATTCAATTGTTGTTCAATTGTATACTTTTTAATTAGTAAGTCGACTTAGATGGTTCTCGATTTTGACCACAGACTTAATAAAAAAATAGAATAATATTCTCAAAAAGCTTGTGTACCTAATTTTTTATTTGCATTTTTGAAACCATTTATATCGCCAGGTACAAAATTTAATTTTAAAATACGAATGCGTAGTTCTCACAAGTTCAATCAAATCTCAAAACTGAATGTTTAATAAAATTTTGATCACCTTAAAAAAATGGGACTACGGAAAGATAGAATGATAGAATTTTGGCGTTAAAGAACGCATTTGAATAATTAAAGTAGCTTAATATATAATTTTAAAAAGTCTTAATTTATATATGAAACAAAAAAAAATAAAATAAGACTGATATGAATCTGCTTTGAAATGGCCAAAAGATTGAAATAATTATAAGCAAATTAGAAAAAAACATATATTTTATTTCCGAAAACGTGCTCAAATTAAAAGATCGGTCCATTATCTATAATGTTGTTAAGAAAAAGGAAAAATAACTCATGTTTTATGAAAAATACCCGTGATAGCGTTATTCTTCCGGCAATGGGTTTGCTATTCATTTTTATTTTAAACTTTAATCAAGAGGATCAAAATAATATATTAAACATATTTTTTTCCTGCACACTGGCGATTAAATTAACAATTATAAAATTTTGTTTGTTTGTTGTACAATCTTAGCGGTAATAAAATTTTGATTCACAATTCATGTAGAAGTCATTACATATAAAATTTAAACTTTTTTTAATTTGTATGTAAATTTCCATACGAAAAATTTGAAAAATTGCAATATAATTGGCGTATCAAAAACAACATATCATTAATTTGACCACGAGATTCGTTAGTATAATTTCGTTAAGTTTTTTTTACAACAGATATTTCATCATCAATAATTCACAGTTCATTGGTATACTGAAAGCACAGTATTGACATATTAAAAATTAACAATAATATAAAAAAGGTTGCAATTCAAACAATTCAAAACTAGATGTAACTAGGAATTTGTTTCATGAGGAAAGGTTTTTCTCGAGAAAAAAATTTCTCCTATTAATTCAAACTCCCTTCTGTGAGGGAATTTTTTTAGGGAAAATCCAAAACTTAAACATATTTAGAATAACTACTTTTTAGATTTTTTTTCTCCCTTTTACAGGGTTTATAAAAACGAACTAAAAAGTAAAATGAGGGAATTTTTATTCATAAAAGGAACGAGGGAAAAATTTCATGAAGAATTTCTGTTTATAATTGGGCTGTTTATGTATTTACGATAACTTCCGTAAAGTAATTCTAAACAGTATCTAAATTAATAAAAATTAATACACGATAATTCAAGTTTTTAAAAAATCTATGTTTTTTTGATAATCACTAACATATAATCTAAAAGGGCGGCATATTAAAGAGTGCCTAGGGAGGAATCAGGGCTAAATCCGCCACTGCTGGTTTAACTAACGGATTTTCATATAAACGTCATTGGTTAGCTAAAGGCTGTTTTCATCTTTTGTCGAGGGAATGTCCAAAATGTTTACATTTACATCAAATAACTCTTACAAAAAAAAAACACCAAAATAGACACATGGAAAAAAAGACCAGAGAGAGACGAACAGGGGGACTGACATGTAGACGAACAGGCCAAAACATCAAAAAATAAGTCAAATAAAAATCAAGCAAGGGAACCCGCATTTTTAATAAGATGTCTCATAATTTAAGCAAGATGATACTATGACAGTTTTATTGCTGCAGTCAGAGTTCCCAGTTTGTTTCTAAGCATTATCCCCAAATTTTCCGGTTCTCATTGCCAAAAATCCCCTTTATATTGATTTTCTTTACAATAAAAATATCCTTTTTATACTAGCAGCTTCGAATTGTTCAATTGTCATTTGTTTAAAATATTTCTGAACTTTTGATCCAAAATTATTATATTTCGGCACAATTCCGGGTAATTTAGTTGTCATTTCCAAACCTGATACATTAAAATATTCAGTGGGAAGACTAAGAATAGTATAGAAAAATAGGAATTTGCAGAAATATGTCATGCGCAAGAGATGCCCAAATTTCGCGTCCCCAAACACGACAGACAATCACCGATTTGGTGACCAATCCCCTAAATTTGGAACGCTGTCCGCAAATCTGTTTGTCACTTCAAGCCCGTATTGTGTAACTTCACCTGTGCGGTTGGTAAAACTTGAGCCGTACGTAGAGCAGTAAAGCAACTCATTCTCCTTGTTGAACAGTACTTCACAAACAGTGGCATTTTGTCTGCTAATTTCGTACAAAAAATACCCTCGGAATAATTTTTGAACTTCCTCAAATGTAAAGAAAATAATGGAAAAATTTAGGAGAATAAACTGGATATCCGGTCAAATAATAACATCAAAAAAGTACGTGACAGTGCAGGTGCCAATTTGGGAACATCGATGTGACCTTAAACACAAGAATTGTTCATAGTTGCGAAACGGTACCGGAGTTTTTTTCCCCTAAATTATATGATATTGATGTGAACGACATGTGGGATAGATTCGGAAATGCAGCAACTCTATGAGTATCATGATGATGAAAATACTGAGAATGCAAACTGTTTAAATATTTATTTCAGAGTTGTAAACAGCGTTCACTAACACAAAAATGATATCGAATATTCGTTAATGAATTAGGCTTGGATCGAGTTCGTTTGGTAGCTCGTTTTTGACACGATCTTTAAACTAGATATATGGGTTTGATTGTAGTTTTAAGTCTAAAATGAACTGCTAAACGAGTTCGATCGAAATCTACTATGATAAGATAAGATCTCTGATGCTCATATGTAGACTACTTGTATCGAATGATTCATTTTAGACTCAAACCTTTGCTCCAGTCCATAGAGATCACTTCAAATTAATGGTTACATATTATGTGACACCAATGACACTCTATTCAAAGCAGGTGGTGTCTAAGCAATACTGATAAAATCATTTCGGTGCAAGGCTTGACCACTTTGTGTCACCCCTAAAGATAAGAGAAAGGGGATGGGCTTAAAATGTGAGTTAAAAAGTATATTAGAGTTTCAAGTTTTAGCGATAGAGGTCAACGAAGCGAAATTAAATATAATACAAATTAATAGTTGGACGCTGTTCCTAAAAACGAAGTTGAATTCATTTAGGTGGAGACATTTTTTTGTTTAAGGAGAAGTAACACTCAGGCAATTAATATGTCTACCGACCAGTAGATTTTGCGAAAGCGATAGTGAGAGAGGACAGATGGTGAAAATCGAAAGATTAATTGTTTTACAACTCTGATATGGTTGATACTTAGCAGCGAAGGCTTGGTGACCTAAGTAGTACATCTGTCGTTCAGCCACCAGTATCGGAGAGAAGCACAAGAAAATAAATATCATCAGCTGTTTCGCGTCGTTTTCGTAGCTTCTAAAATAGTAATATGACATTCTTCTTTCTCATGCCCTTGACGCAATTGCAAGAATTCGCAAAATAATTATTCCAAAATTTATTTGCTATATCGAAACGACAATATCGTTGAACAACTTGTTCTTGTGGAATATTAAAAGATGCTGAGTGAACCCACAATCATATGAAGGTGAAAGTTATATTAGTCTCCCTCCCTCCCAAATTGATATACATAGAATAAAAATTAAAGGCATTTCAATCCATTTAAGTCCATCTCCGCCAGAAGCAACGACGACTTAAGTACATCTATCGTTAAGTCTCCAGTGTCGGACAGAGATCCAAGAGGAAAAAAATTGTGAAAGTCAGATATCTCATCATAAAATTCCAGGATTTCGGCCTAATCTGATGTGATTGCAGCTTTGTTGGTGATAAAAATTCAGATAATCCTGCCGATTATTTTTAGTCGGTTTGTGTAATTTTTTAGCCCACAATCTCGGCATAAAATGTGCTATATTTTTCTGAAAGATATATTGACTCCAAGCTCCCCAAAGCAGGCGCCACCTACAATCCCTTTTGCGATTTAAGGACCGCCTGCGCGAGCATCGAAATGTTCAATGAAGAGGGTAGTTAGGCTTTCCTTCTGATTACGAATCTTACAAAGTAGAGCAATTTCAGCTTCTAGGAAAGAGGGAAGTCAACGGGTTCGTCCAGATTCTTCCAAAATATGCTGTCATAATGCCGTCATTTGTGATTGTAGCTGCGTGCAACCGCGCAACAGTAACTGAAGCGAGATTTCTGGTTAGTAGATTCATCATTCAGATTAACTTGAAACAACAAGATTCTACGTTGAAAACCTTCATCAAAACTTTTAGTTTTTAAAAAGCTTTTCCTATACGAAATTTCCCCAACGAAAATCCCCAAACATGTTGGTCATTACAATGGAAGAAAAAATATGAAATTGTCATGTGTGCAATTGGGCAAATTAATTAGTCTTTCTTTATGAAATCCCTTTTTGAATTATTGTGCACTTTTCAACAGCTAATATAAATTTACTTCTCCAACTACTTCTTGTACTAAATGCAAAGATTCTTCGTCACACCAACAATGACATCCTTGTGACTTGCGTTGCTCTTTTTAATGGCGTTTTCTTTTCTAAAAAAAAGTGCAACATTTTATGCCCTTTTTATTGAAAAGTTGCAATATAACGTTTTTTTTTTAAATTGTGAGTTTATTAGAATTATTGTGTCATCACTGGCGAGGCAAGATTTTTGTCTTAAAAAAACTTTTAATAGCAATTTTTTTGATAAAAATTAAGAGAAATGTTACATTTTTTTAGAAAAGAGAACGGCATAAGACTTTTTCTCTTGATTCTGTTATAAAGTGACAGCGGCAGGAAAATAGATCATATACAATTAATAGAGATGATCTTCTTACTTAAAAAATCTTTGTTTAGAAGAAAACAATACCAAGAAGATTGTCGTAAATTTTTTAAACTACAAAAACGAGCATTTTATGTCGTTAATATTTCAGCGATTGTTGATTTTCATGCGTTTTTGAACAAAAATTTTTTTAATAACACACTTTTTGGAATTTATTTCCAAAAAAACACGATTTGAAAAAATATATCTACCTTTTTTAAATAAAGAAAAAATCTGCCCGATTCCTTCTATCCTACTATTTTATTTCCGAATGAAAACCAATAGCCTTCTTTGGAAGTCAAACAATATTTAATTACATAAAAAATAAGGTCTAACGAGCCAGCGAGGAGCGCAGAAATTTTAAGGCCTTTCGATTTGTTTCCCTGGGTGAGAACGCTGTCAGCTTCTCGAAAGAAGCAGATTGTTTTTGTGTTTTTATTATGTGTATAAAAATTGTACTTTTCCGGAAATTTGTGATGGTGTATGTATGTTAGTCATGTTAAGCTTTTAGTTTTTAAATTAGCCAAAAACTACCAAATTTAAGTCATCATTTTATTATTACATATTTGAAAATTTACTTTTAAATCAATATTTGTTTGTCATGGTTTGAAATGTTAACGTTTCATTGCTAATTGATGTTTTGGTTTTTAGTGATTGAATTCTTTTTATTTGAATTTCGTTTTTTTTTTTTGTTTAAAGTGTCATTAATATTGAAATTAGGTGATTTAATGAGTTTGTTAACATTTAAAAATGTGTTAAATAAAAAACAACAAGTTTTCTATGTTTTTTGTTTCTGTACAGTTTGATCGAAAGAAAAAGGAATAGATTTCAATTTGGTAAATTAATTAGCGCATAAATTTGAGATAAAAATGTTTGCTGAAATAAAAAAAAATCGATAGATATCGATAGATGTTATCAAGTTTTTAAATGAGGTAATTTAAGCTCAGTTTTGTATAAAAAATAGTAAATTGTTTAAGTTTTATCAAATTTAGCTGTCATTTTGTGACACATTTTCTTAACATATTTCGGCATTGGGAGAAGGGCTTTCGACGCTCACACAAATGAGCAATATTACACTTCGCAAAATGTTCCTGTGTTAACGGACATTACGAACAAGGTACGAGATTTTTCCATACGCAGATATTTACAGCATTAGGAATTTCTGTCTTGACTTATCGTAGAAGTTAATATCTTTGCGATCAAGTAAGACTGTATGTGTGTGCGTAAATTGAAACTAGACCATTCCAATTGTCAACGTCTTTAATAAGACATCCTCAAAGATGGGTACAAGGCGTAGAATACATAGTGATGGCAGTCCCATACAATTATCGACATCTTTCTCATACAAATAGCTGTGATGTCACACAAGACTACAAGAGCGAGAATGTCGTTAAATGTCAGCAACGACAACAAGAGCAACTATGTCGTGAGCGACTACATAAGGGATAATATCATCGATTTTATTGCGAAAGGAACAAAATAAATCAACTCATCATTCCAGAATGCATTTGCCAAACTCAATACTTTTAATTTAAATTTATTTTGTTTAGTTGATCAATTCTCAGCAACATATGAGGTGCAGCCGGAACAAGTCGTTAATGACATTTTCCTACAAATATCACATAAAAGGAGCACGAATACGAGAGAGACAATGTTGCCCAGTTTGTCGTCAACGAAGAAGAAAAATAAATTCATCATTCTAGAACGGATATGGCAAACTCAAAATTCTTATTTAAAACCTTTTTCATGCTGATTCTAGAATACGGACCGCAGCAATAGCACCACCTAAAATATCAAGGACGCAAATTCAACACACTCGTTTTATTAATTGAAAACAAAACTTAAGACATTATCGCTTATCTTGTCATAAACAAAGTTTCATACATAAGACAACATACAAGACATTGTCGCGGAAAATGTTTAACAGAAAATGATATAAATGTTTGATAGAAAACAAACTTTAAGACATACTTGCTAGCATTGTCCACAAAAGTGTTTCAAATGCAAGACTTTTTCGCTCATACTGTCGTGAACGACAATTTTCTTTAAAATGTCGCTTAGAAAACCCAGTTGACAGGGGACAAGTCGGACTAGAATTGTTGACGACAATGTCGTCAGCGGCAATCTGGCCAACTGGAAAGCTACATCATTAACAACAGCGTACAGTTAATATACATTTATGTACGTTTATTTGGTTAAAGACAAAACTTAAAACATTGTCCCTCATTTTGTCATAAGTAAGACAAAAGGGGTGCTGTTGGCTGAAGTAGTTAGCGCGTTGACTGCAAAGCAAATAATTTCTAAGAACGTGGGTTCGAGCCCAGCTTCAGACAAGTCATAACATCCAGCATTTTTCAGATGTGCATTAGAGTATGCCATTGTATTTGTTGTTGTCGGAGTGTTTAAGTGATGAAGGCATAGCACACTGGTCACTGAACATTTCTGGCAGCAATTGATAATGGTGTATGCAAGTGTCTGTATGTACATCACAGCGCCCTCCTTCGTCGGTATTGTAGCAAAAATCGCCGGCGAAGTAAAATAATGAATAAAATGGCTACAACAGCTTAAAAACACATTTAATGCGCCTACTTGACATCAAAGGCGCTGCAACACTGATCTAAAAAACTAACACAGCGCGCAATATCAGAGTTGTAAAAAAAAAAATTAAGCTTTCTCTCTTTCACCATCTGTCCTCTCTCACTATCCCTTTCCCAAAGAAGGTAACACACCTACGGGTTGGTAGGCATACTAATTGCCTGAGTGTTACTTCTCTTAAAAAAAAAAAAAAAAAAAAAAAAAAAAAACCTAAAAGATTGTCACTCACATTGCCCTCAACAAAGTTTGTTTAAAGACAAAACGCGTGACACTGTCGCTCAGGTTGCGGAGAACGGCGATATAGTTTGAACAGTTGATTAGAAAATCTAATAGATAGACGAAAGAAGCTCGATGGAATATCATAAAAAATTGCACTGGGCTTACTGAGCTCACATATTAAACAGCTTATGACATTTTTATGTTAAATCGAAGCGGTTAAATAAGCAAAAGAATCACAGAGTGACTGCTACTAAATATTGCTAATATTATGTAATATTTTTACCACTGGTGTTTTCTTCCTGGAAATCGAGAGAAAAGTTACTCAATAACACAACTCCACTTTAAATAGTATTGTTTATTTAATTTTAATAAAAATGTTCTTCATCCTTAAAAAATATTTTCAAATGAAAATCAAGATTAACAGCAAAAAAATCTTGTCCCTCGAAAATGACATAAAAAAGCAAATATTACATAAAAGATTTACACATCAAATAAATACGTTCGATATTTTCCTTAATAATTTTGTTGCTAATAGAATATTTATTAATTAAGTTTTAAGTTGATTTTTCAATATATTTGAAAAAACTCTTGCAAATAATTTTTCATTTATAAAGTGAATCTATTTAGAAACTCGTCTATTTTATTAATCATTATTTTTTTTTTAAATTAGACATTCAAAATGCTTCTGCATAAATTATATATTCAAAAAGTTTAAGTATTTTATAATTTCTTAACAATAAATTTCTTCGGGAATCCAATTTACAAACAAAATAAACTTAAAAAAATGATAGCTTAATTAAAATGTATTATAGTGAAAAGTTATTAATGGAAAAAAAATAATTGATTGTGAATGAAAATTTTATTGGAGGAAAAAAAATAAAATTATGGTTTCTGTATTTGCAAATTTGCCAAATTGATACAAAGATCGTTTATAATGCTGCTGTTTGTTTATTAATTTTTAATTTATGTTTTAATTTTTTTTTTGTATTAAATTTATTGAAATAATTTATAAATGAAAAATGTAATTAAGCTTATTTGTTTTCAAGTTGGTAAAAAAATACTCAAAACACTTTAAGAACAAGGGGAACTTACTAATGGAAAACTGAAAAGAAAAACATAAAATATCAATCTCCTTCAGAAACAACAATAAATATTTTATTTTGATGGAAAGTTTCATAATCTTGAATACATCACATCTTCTTGGAGCCAACGTAGTATAATTTTTAACAACATAACATCTTCCCAGTTTGAAGGCTTTGTGTGGCATATGGTACGCTCCCTCTCCTCATCACTGAAATTTTCAACAAGGTCACGTACTTTGCGCAGCTTTTATTAAAATTAATGGTTGTAATTAAGCACTTTTCGGGGGAGCTGCCATGCCCTCTGATTTTTTCACATTTTTATTCTGTTCGTGTCCTTGATAACAAATTCGTTGACACAAATTGCATGAATGTTGCTCTTAGAGTTCTTTAGACGGCTGGAATCAGTATTTGTTTAATGGGGCATGTCAGCTCTCTTTTCCATAAAAATAACTTGAAAAGCCCCTTTTATAAATTTTTAAATTCTTAAATTTTTTAGATTAATAGAAAATAGACGCCTATTTCAAACTTTTTACAAGAAAATTACAATTTCCGAACAATGTCTGAAGTAGTTTAATTAAAAGAAAACTAAAATGGCGGTGCGAGATAAGATTCTAGGAAATTAGGCTCCAAAGTGAAAAACGAATACATATGTTTACATGCCTGTTCGAAGCCCGGTTAGGTTGGTTGGGTGGTTGGTTGATTTACGTGGCTGCCCTTTTTATGTAGGCATTCAAGTAGAATCTAGATGATTGTATTTTGAAAAGCCCACTCCACTCGTCGATGAATATCTATGAAGAACCGTTTCTAAATATTCGAATACGGTGATTAGTAGTAGATCCAACCCGTTACATTAAAATATCTGATAAGGTCACTCAGCCTAATCTCTGATAATTCTGAAAGTTCATCTAGTACATGACTGCCTAAAAACTTGTATTTCGAGAGATGCAAAGCTGGACATTCGCAAAGAAAGTGGAAGATTGTCTCTCCTTTGCTTTCTTCTGGACAACTTCGGCAAAACTGATTACTGGACATGCCTAGTCTACAAGCATGTCTGCCGACCGTCCTGTGCCCCGTCTTGACACCAAAGAGCCTCGAGATGTGACAAACACTCGCTCCAATCAAGGAATAAAGAGGCTACGTTTCGTTTTTCATTTTTCTAAAATATTTCATAGACTAAAACCAAAATTTTATTTGATGAATTGGAGAAAAATCCAGCGATTATGTATCGTTTGCATTAGTTAAACTTTTTCTTTAAATCTAGTTATTATTTTTAAACAAATCATTTAAGAAATCAACGCAGAAATTTTTTTTAAGAAATTAAAAAAGAAGAAAATATAAACAGTTCATTTGATTTTGTTAAAAAATATTGGCTACACATTTACTTTCAATTTGGAAAAGCTTCTAAGTCAATAATATGTTTTTTTTAAATACAAAAATTAGTTTTTATTTCTCAATTATATTATTGTGAAACTTTTGTTTGAATTTAAAAATTCCTCTGTAGGTACGCATCAACAAAATATTTGCAAGTTCCTTAAATTTCTTTACTGAAAGTGAAATTTAATTTTTTCCTGTGAACACAACACTAAGAATTTTGTTCGTTGAACTTAGAAATCATTTAAATCGGTTCGCACTATAATCTCCGAAAGATTTGTCGTACTGTCGGTTGTATACTTTGAGGCCTTGTAGAGGCTACGCTGAGCTAAAATAGGGTTCTCTAAATCAATCAGGAAGGCTATGATGTATGATCTCTGCTATAAACCATGAATCTTTCCAAATAAATCCAACAAGTAGCTTAGAAGTTTTGTATTTATTATAACTTCTATATATTTCACGACATATTGGGTTAATAAAAACAATTCTTAACAATTTTTGGCAATTATCTAGTAGCAGACTTTCTCCCTGAAAAATAGCAGAAAAAACGCAAGCAAATAATCATAATCTGTTCAAATAAATAACGCTGATAACAAAAAAAAAATACAAGTAACAAATTTGAAATCATTTGGAGAAAATACCGAACGAAACGAAGTGCTGGCTGTTTATAAAATAAAAAATAGTTTCAAACGATTTATGTTTTTTTAATTAACCTCACAATTTGTTACGTTACTCATATACTCACATACAAATAAACGAACATAAATATACAAATAGTCAGCTACATAGATACATTCATACATATATTCATAACGATACGCAGATATGGATAAAACTTAGTTTACCTTTAGCTGATAATTTGCTTTATTTCCATAGAAAATCGAAAGAGTATGAGCAACACACAATTCACACTTTATTTTGATTTCAACCGTAGAGAAAAAAAAACTCATTTAGTTTTAATTTTTGTATCTATTGATGTTGTTTCAATGTGTGCATTTGTATCTACTAGTAGTTTATATGAGATTGGTTTTGTTATTTGTTTCTAGTAAAACTTCTACATGTTGGAAAGGTGTGGTGTGGGGTCATCTTATAAATGCGTAACGAATCAGAAGAGCTTACATTTTATAATTTTTTTTCTTTCGTTTAAGTTTTTCTCTTTCTGATTCTGTATTTCTGTTTTTTTTTGGGTTTTTTCTTAGAGGGAATATTTTTGATTATTTTCTTCTAGTATTCATTCGCTTCTTTTATCAAATGCTTATAACCAGCAAATTTTGATTTATTGTAAAAAATTATTTGAGTTTAATAGTTTTTTCGGTTGTTAAAATTTTTGTTTTTATTTGTCTATTCGCCACTTCTTTTTGTCATGCAGGTATTTATTTGACTTTGGATTTGAAAGTTTTGATTACCCTACGTTTACGAATAAAATTAGATGCTTTTAAATGGGTCACAAATTTTGATAAATAAATTTACGATGGTTGAGCAATTGACTTACAGTCTATTATTTTGTTATTTTAATTTTATCTTTATTAAACTGACAATTTTCGTTTCGCAGTTTAGATTGAAAACAACCAGAAAATATCAAAATTGGTCTTTGGTTGCACATAAATTGGTGAATGAAAATTTTAATTTTACCTCCAAAAATAGACAGTTCAGAGTTTTGAATAGAAATGCCATTTACTAAATTTAGTTTCAGTATGTCGTTAGTTGAAATGTAAAACTATGTAACTAGCAAAGACATCGGGGGGCTTTCAATATTAAAAATATGTAAAAAAATAATTGAACGTATTTTCATTATTAAGAAGGAGCGTAAAAAGAGCTTTTGTTGAGGTTCCTGCTACACTTCTTTATTATTCTTAGTAAACGCAAAGGGAACAACTTTTATGCAAAAGCAGCCAGGCTCTTTGCAGGATACGAACCAGCCACCTGCAGACTATTAGTCAAGTAAACTATTTGTTAGTTAGTAGAGTATCTAATTGTTGCTATGGAAAGATACAGATCATTGGCAGACTGACAACCAGTAGAACCTTTGTAAAAGGTTGCTGTTCGAATGCTTTCGTTAGAGAATACTAAAAAGGAAAAATTATTACATATATTTATTTTTACGTTTAATTTATGCAAATAGTATTATTTTAAATAATTTATATTGAAATATTTTTATTCGAATAGTTTTATTGCACTAGTTTTTATAGTATTCGATTTGCTTTATTCCAAAAATTATTGTTCGATCACGTAACTTCGGAACAATAAATTTTATTTGAACTATTTCATTTAAATACTTTTAATTAATTTAATTTTATTGGCGCAATATGAATATGATTTTGTCGAAGTAAATTTTATTCGATTAACTTTGTTCAAATAATTTTTAATCGATTACTTAACTTTACTCAAATAATTTCATTTGAATTATTTAATTTGATGAGTTTAAATTTATTGGCTTTTTTCACGCAATAATTATGAGTATAATTAACTTTGTTCAAATAATTTTTATTCGATTATTTAAGTAATTTTTATTTTAATTATTTCATTTAAATATTTTATTTTATTTTTTTCGCTTAAAAGTCATGAGTATGGCTTTCTTGATATAATTTTTATTTGATTAACTTTATTAAAATAATTTTTATTTGATCACTTAACTCAGCTCAGGGAATTTTTTTTGAATTATTTCATTCGAATAATTTATTTAATCTTATTCGAATAACTTTATCAAATTAGTTACTATCTAGAAAATTTTAATCAAATCATTACAAGTCAAATATATATTTTTTTAAAAATTTTATTATGTAATTTAATGTGATTATTTTTCAAAGAATTTTGTTGTTAGTGGTTTTTTAATCCAAAGTGATTATTATTTTTGGCTAAAGTTCGTAACATTTTTTAGTCAGAAAGAAAAAGACATGAGACAATATTCGAAAGCAACAAGGGGAAATTTTAACATCAATTAATTTCAACTTACACGGCAGAACAGAAACAACGTTGTTTTTCGGGAGCCGCTACACTCCCATAATCAGTGTCCATGTGTGTTTCCATGTATCCGCCACGGTTTAGGTGATTCGGTTGAATGTGATTTCAAATTTGTATTTATACAAATAATGTCTAGAAAAAGCATACGAGAGTTATTTGTATTATTAGTTGTTTTTACAGTAAACACTGCTTTACCACTATCAATATTCAAATTTTACCATCACTAATTAACGTTAAATTAACCCATTGTTACACGTTGGTTTTATTTATTATATAAAGTTTTACTTCAAAAACATTTTTTTATAACTTTGTTTAATTAATTTATAAATAATATGAAATGATTTGTGTTCGAACCCAGAAAACAAAACTAAAAAATACTTATATTCGATTTATGTTTTTCAAATATTTTTTAATGCCTTTTTAAATGTGTTTCATTTCAATAACTTTATTTATATAATCTTTATTTACATACTAAACTATTGCTCAAATGATTTTCATGCGAAATACTTCATTGGAATACTTTTTATTCAATTAATTTTTTTCGCACAATTATTATGGGAATCATTTCATTTGGGTAATTTTTATTCGAACAACTCCGAGTACTTTGTATGGTAAAAATGTTATTCGAATAATAATTATTCAAGTATTTTTTATTTGAATATTTTTTTTTAAGTTTTATTCAATAAATTTTGTTTGAATAACTTTTTTTAATAATTTTTTTAATTTTTAATAATTGAATCTGAAACAGAAAATTTTAAATAATTTTTATTTGATACACTTTCATTCCAAGAACTTTATTTAAAATATTTTTTGTGATATATTTTTTAATAATTTTTTTTATTATTAACGACTTTCATTCAAATATCTTGTTATTTGTATACATTTTTATTCGAACACTAAACTTTACTCAAATAATATATATTCGAATTATTTCAATCGAATAATTTTTATTGCGACAATTTTATCTAAAAAGTTTCTTCAAATAAATGTTAAACGGATGGATAATTTCTTTGATAGGAATAATTTGATCTGAGCTGATTTAATTAATAAAATTTATTGGAATAATTATTATTAAAATATTTTTTATTGGAACAATTATTATTCAAATATTTTTCATTCGAATAATGTTGTTAGAATAAGTTTTGTACAAATAATTTCATTCGAATATTTTTTTTCAATGAATTTGTTTAAATATTTTAAAAGAAAGAGGATCCCGAAAATTTCAATATTCTTTTTCGAAAAGTTGTTATTATAATAATGTAATTTAATGCAAACAATTTCTTTTGAATATAAAAAAATTTCACAATAAATTCTGAGCTACGTAACAAATTTTCAAGCCCCTCCATTTCAATTTGTGAATAGTCTTGAAGATTCTTTTTTTGATAATACAAGATACAAATTGGAACAAAAAACAAAAAAAAAACCTTCCTGTAGGAATATTAATAGCAGGATATTGTTTTTTAATGTGACAAATAATTTAATGTACCGACCATAGTAAGAAAATTATTCAGTCAACGGAGGTCAGCAGACTTAAATCTATGGTTAGAATCGAACTCACCGCATATAGACTGGCAAATAGTATAATAACTACTAGATATTCAAACAACTTTTTATTTAAACTATTCTCTAAAAATTTCTGCTCCTGTGATTTTTTATGCTCATGCTCCCTTAAAGGAAAACAAATTTGTGAAAGCCGTGCTTGATCGCACACGACTCACGTCCATTATGCCTCACTTAATTCATGTTAAAGACTTATGATTTTCGTAGGGCATTTGTAAAGTCTGCTTGCATCACCCATTCACAAATTATCTGCGCCAATACCGACCGCTATCTATAAATTTTTTACCATTTGAAGTAAAAAATTCCATAAGAAAATCTAAAAATCTGTAGTAACTTTGATAAGCATCGATTATATTCATTCGTTCAGTGTTAAAAAAAAAGCAAACGAAAAAAATAAACAGAAATGTACTCAATTAAATGTAACGTTTTCGTTTCAAACACGCAATTGTAATGTTTTATTATTAATTTTTCATGTTGCTGGTTGGTGTTGTTGTGTATATTTCCTACAAAGATTTTGTAGATTAATTTGGTCAGATATGAATGAAAATATAGGAAAAAAATTAAACCTCAATGAAGTATAAAAAAAAGATGGCACACGTTGATTTTAGTTTCAAGATAAAAGTATCGTTTTCTTAAAGAAATAACAGTTGCGATAGACCAAAGAAATAATCTGCGATAATGCCAATAATGATGTTTTCGTTAACAAGTAGCTGTTTGTCATGGAATGTTTTGCCTCAAAATGAGATTTCTATCAACTTCAGATGGCTAGAATACGGTAGAAGTTTAACCGTGTAATTGGAGAGGAATTAATGAAGTAAGTTTTATAAATCTTAGTAAAAACAAGATATTTTCTTATACTAAATAATTCAGAAATCATTAAAAAGTACATTTTTGATTTTAATAAAGAGTATCCTATTATTGCAACTTCAATCCGTCAATGTTTTCCTCAGTTTGTTTTTATATTACAAATATGTACATACATGAGTTTAAGATCGTGTTTGAATGGTTTGACAACTCAACGATTTATTTTGAAAAGCCAGTAATGATTCTGTTTTATACAAAATCGTAAAATAAAAACAAACCCAAATGATTTCAATTAAATTTAAAACTAAAAATCAATTACCACAAATCGTATGTAAAAAGTTTTCATCTGAAACAAACACAAAACAATTGGTTGCAAGTTGCAACACACTCAGACGACAGGACTTACATACGTACGAGTATGAGTAGTTGCACACTGCAAGTCTTTTGATTAGGGAAAAATTAGGAATAACTTTATTACGAGTAGGGAGTAGTACATTAAGAGCAAACAGATTATTTTAATAGTGAAAACTTAAGTTCAGTAGTTGTGGAATCATTCGCCCCTTTTTCTAGTTGTCAACACTAACATCACGTCAATACAATACCCAAAAATTTGGGCTTGTCTACTTGCTCTAGCGAACAATTTTGTGCTACTGACGATCTGTTTCTGTTCTCTAAGGTCTAGAAAATAACATGAGCCTTCTAATAGTAGTAAGTTGGTTTTTGATTACGGGTACGCAGCCCCAATTTTTTGGTATTGTATTGAGGTGACGTCGATGTTGACAACTGAAATAAGGGTGTATAATTCAAAAACTACCGAACTTAAGTTTTAACTATTAAAATAATATCTTTGCTTTGAACTGAGAACTTTGTCTTAATAGCTTTGACGGATCAGTTTGTACCAGTCGAGAATATATTTTACCTACTCTTAATACGCAGAGTGTAGCCCATTAATTTAAACGACTTATTTGTTCACAATAATATCATTTCAATTCTATTTTTTTTCTGTTTCTTTTTTTCTTGTAATCATATCATTACAAAATTGTCTATATTTGTTCTCCTTTTTTCGAAATTTAAATTGTTTGTGTGTGCACGCTTGAATGTTAAAGATTGTTTTAACAACTATTACTCGTATGCACGTATGAGTGTCTATGAATTTGTATTCATTTATTTATTTATTGTATATTTTAACCATATTTGTCTTAACTTAATTTTTTCTCAGTCTTGCAGTCAATTTTGTTTTCAATATGATGGCATCCATGCTGATTGCAATGTAGCGTTAATTCGATTGCATTGGCTGAGTGATTTACGATTTTAAGCTAAATTGTTGAAAATTTGTGTGGCACAAATGACTATTTTCTGCTCGGTGTGTTAAGGTTTTTTTGGTTTTACTTTTTGGGAAATTTATTTTAAGTATCGCTTTAGTTATCAAACAAATTAGATTCGATGTCATTAATTTTATTTAAAGTAAAATTAAAACAAATTTGTTTATATTAATAAGACGTAAAAATTTTCCAAATGCTAGACAAACTGACTCATTTATTTATTTATTTTTTGGATTTTGGACAGAAACATTTTTCCCCATATCCATATGAATGAAGGAATGGCATATAAGAGTCCTTGTTCTTTTTTACTTATTTCTTTTATTAATTCGATCAGAACTTGAACTAGAGAGCTTGAGCTAAAAAAAATACATCAATGAAAAAAAGA
The DNA here is from genome assembly GCA_956483585.1 of Gymnocheta viridis. Lineage (NCBI taxonomy): Eukaryota > Metazoa > Arthropoda > Insecta > Diptera > Tachinidae > Gymnocheta > Gymnocheta viridis. Next base: position 26,798,759 of record OY101442.1, on the reverse strand, counting down.
TAGAGAGTTTTCTGTAGTCTTTTAGGGTATTTGATTTGAATAAAAAAAACGATCAGTAATTTCTTCAACAGAGCACTTTAATGTTCTTAATTAGAATGAATGCTTAAAAAATATTTGTTACATATAAAGTAAATGTTTGGAAGTCAAAAAAGACCACTTGTGAATTATAAGAGAAATAAATATTGATAAAGGCAAATTCCTACGTAACCGATACGGTGTTTAAAGAAATGAATTAGTTGACAAATTATAGTATAAAAATAGAATTTATTAATAGCGTTTTAATTGCGACTTAACAGAGCTTTTATACATTGAAAATGGCACGGAGCTTATTCCATATGCGATCTGTACGAACAAAAAATAATTATTCCTGTTATACGTTTCATGATTCACAGATCGATCGATCGAGCACAGACGCATGACCACTAAATGAAAAGTATATGGCTGATATCATTGTATCAAATTCCATTATAATAACGATATAACAATGAAATGTACGTATGTACGTATATCCCAAATTAAGTCGATAATACAGAGAATAAACCGAGTAGGACAACACCTACTGTCATCGAAGATCATATTCTGTCTCTCCTTCACACGGTCGTGTAGCTTCGAAATAACCTATGCTGCACTGGCCCATGCAAGACAGTCTTACTTAGTTTTCAGTCGGCATAAATAGTTATTCAGAAGATCAGATGATATAGAAAAGTATCACTTATTTTTATCAGAGCCTTTTAAGTTTACCCTTGAATCCGTTCCACAATTTCATTTGCATTTATGTTAGACACATATTATTTAATATAATATACGAGTAATATCGTATCTATGCATGAATATAAATTAGCATAAATGCATTTACAATATTTTTATTTTAAGCCACAAAAATAAATTTATGATCACTGTAGATTAATATTGACAAACTGTTGCCATACAACGACACATTTAACGAGTTTGAATTATAAACAAATCATAGCAAAGCGTAGAGATGAAAGTATGGGCGCAAAAGTACTTTTTAAAGTGCATTTTATAACAAAAAGAAATCATGCAGGCTTGCCATTTTGGCACTTTTAGTGCTAGATCTAAATTATTTTTTCTGAGTTAGCACTAAGAGTTAAAATAAATGCTAAATGCTAGCAACTTAATACTCTGTCTTATTTCTAAGGAAAAGTAAATTGGACAAAACACATGCACACTTTGTTTATTTATCAAGTGTAATAAGTGTGCATGAGTTAGTGGCAACTTTAAACGCTTATAGCTTCCGAAATATCAAACCGATTTAAATAAAATTGAGATTGTGCACATCCATGTAAATAACCATTTAAAAATATATAAATCTTAACAACATCGGTTCAGTATCACGGCCGTTAAATGGATCTAAAAAAACGCGTTTGCCTATTAATAATATAGATTTTTATCACAAATGTTTTCCAAGACATCTGTAGGTATTTGGGATCCAAAGATATTTTCCCTGTGGCAGTTGTAAGTGGGGCACTCATCGAAAATGTGAGGAACATTAAGTGGTTTGTTACAGTCCGAGCATCTCGGGGTAGGGGTTTTTTCCAATAAGTGTTTGCGGGAGAATTTGCAGTGTCCAATTCTGAGTCGAACTATTACAGATGCTGCTTTTCCAGAATAGGTTTTTGGAAAGATGGTTTTGGTTCCTGATGGGTTAATTACTTTGTAGTTGTGGTTATTGTAGAGCTTTCAAACTTGTTAGATGGCCTAGTGCAGTGTTTAGAATATCACGCTCTTCCCAGGTTGAGAACATCAGTAATGGTCGGCGTTTTGCTTCGGTAGCAGCTGAATCGGCATGTTCGTTTCCAGTTATTCGAACGTGGGAGGAACCTACATTACTTTAGTTTTGTCGGATTTTATTATATTTCGTTGTCGGTTTGTCTATTAATGGGGAAATTAATGGGGAATCGTTGTTGGGTTTTTGCAGTCCTTTGATTGATGAGGCGCTGTCAGTGCCGATTATGCATTTAAGTTCCGAGTTTTAAACATATAATTAAAAAAAATTTAGCAAAACTTCCAATTTTTTACAACATCAATAATTAACTGCCTGGCCCAAAACGAAATTTGAGGAATTTCTTATGTTTTAAATGTAATTTCACAAAATAACGATAACGTTCGACATCGTGGGCCATGCAGTAAATCTAAGAAAAGTTTAAAGCTTTTTATTATTTTTTTTAAGAATAAAATATTTTCATGGGATCTGAGATGGTTGCAGAAATTTTAGAAAAAAATAGTGCGCTGATAGTTATCAAAGCTTAAAATTTTTCCAAAGAATTTTTCATAATAGATGCATGGTGCTTAGTGGGATATGGAAGGCTCAGAGCTGAAGTGAACCAAGTCATAAAATATTGAAAATTTCAAAACTAGTGCGAAATTCTCCGCAAAGTTTAGCTCTATTTAGTTCTGTAAAGGACAAAGTAAAAAAGTGTTTCGTTCCTAAGATAACGGTAAAAAAGCCCAAGTCAATGACCCTCATTTTATTTTTTAAAAATGATCCGTCATTTATTTTTTTTTAATATTTTTTGGAAAACTTTGCAAACGCAGTTTTTGAAATTTATATCATTAAAGAATTTTGAAAATAAACTTTAAACTTGCTTTTAGTATAAATGAAATATTCATTCTAGAAATTAATGGCAGTTCATTTACTGAAAATCAAAATATCTTCGAATTGTATTTTTGTGACTTGGTTCACTTCAGCTATGAGCCCTCCATGTAAATGTTCTTTCGAATGGCATAAAAATTATTTTTTAGCAGGTATTTTTTGCGAAATAGTTGATCACAAAGTTATGTGGCGAACGCCACAAAAAAAAAACGAAAATATTTTTGAAAGTTAAAGTGTGTTTTTAGCGAATCTTGCGTAATAAAGCTCACAAAATCTAGTCCCTAAAAGAAAGATGAATATGAGAGTATTATAAAATAAATTATTTGCAGCCAAACAATTTTGTCGTTTTTTATCAACAGACGTGAACTCTTTGTGACGCACGCTACGTTACGCACGTTACATTTTTCTATTCTATTTACTATTCTTAAATTTCATACTTAATTTCAATGTTTCCAAAATCGCATACACAAAATTTTTTTACTAAAATTTAAGTGAATTCAATGTATAAGAAATAAAGGGTGGTTAAATTGTAAGGGCCGATGTTGAATGTGAACCACACCTAAACGCCAAGTTTTTTTCCGAATTTTATTTGACATTTCTCTATTTCAGACTTACTCAATTTGAACCATGGAGAGATACACAATCCAAGAACGTGTTAAAGTTATCCAGACTTATTATGAAAATGGGCGTTCAAATCAAAATGCATATCGTGCACTTCGTAATTTTTTTGGTCAATTTAATCGTCCAAATGTGCGTACAATCGCAAAAATCGTGGAAAAATTCGAGCAAACCGGGTCTGTAGAAGATGTGAGAACACCAGTGCATGCTCGTACAGCTCGTACTGCAGAAAATATTGCTGCTGTTCGCGATAGTGTGGCTGAAGAGCCGTCCACCTCAACTCGTCGTCGTTCCCAACAATTGCACCTCTCAAGCTCGTCGTTGATGAACATTATTGGAGATATGGATGTGGACGATATGTGGTTTCAACAGGACGGTGCCACCTGCCACACAGCTAACGAAACAATGGCTCTTTTGTTTGACAAATTCAATGGCCGTGTTATCTCACGTGTTGGCGATGTCAATTGGCCGCCAAGATCATGTGATTTGACACCGTTGGACTTTTTTCTTTGGGGTTATTTGAAAGAAAAGGTGTACGTCGATAAGCCAGCAACAATTCAAGACCTAAAGGATCAGATAATTCGGCACATTAACGGCATAGAACCTCAATTATGCCTCAGCGTCATCGAAAATTTGGACCATCGGATGGAGGTGTGCCGCCGAGGTCGCGGCGCCCATTTGGCCGATATTTTGTTCCATACATAATTGAGTAATACCAATACATCATAATAAAATAAAATTACAATAATTTCCTAAATAGTTTGTGTTTTATTCAAAATTAACATCGGCCCTTGAAATTTAACCACCCTTTATAACTTTCGATCGGGCCGGGCCATCTTCATTAACACTAAAGTAATGATATGAAAGCCTAAAAATTTTTAATTTAGTAATAATTTGTGCATTAATGATCATCGAAATACATTTATTTTGTTTATAAAATTATATATTTGGTCTAATATTCCTTTAAAAAAAAGATATAAATAGGTTGGATATATTTCAAAAAATGTTGGTTTGGTGGACTATTTCTGGGACTTGCCCATATAAAGTTACAATTGATAAAAAAACATTTGATTACTTAAGAAAAATTATATGCAAATTTCAAGCTTTAAAAAATTTTTAATTGCGATTTCCACAACTCTGACAATAACTTGACTACGAAGTTCATATGAAAAGCACTCATTTCCTTGTGCAACTTCCATGCAAATAAAAAAATATATAAAATTTAGTAATTGAAAAATTATAAATTGACAAATAGCACTCAATTAGTTAGGACAAGTTTTAGTAAAAATTTGATTTTATATAATGCACGTGGTTTTTAAATTTAATGCTGCAGGCTCCACCGTTTTTCCTGAAAATCTCTTTATTTGAAAAGTTGAAACCGCTCATTAAGATGATATTGGATTACATTTCGTAATGCCATTTAACATTTTCTTGCTTAATTAGCCTCAAGACAATAGGCGTATTTATACGAATGTAGAGGTGCCCCCTGCAATTTTTTATACGTCACTGTATAGTTTTCCATGCAGAGAAAAAATAAAAATATTTGAGGATAATATTCAGTAAAAAATTTAAAAAGAACCTGACTGTACAATTTAGAAATTCCAGTGGTACAATTTGTTATTTTTGAATTGTCATCACTGCTTGAAATTGCTGAAAATTGTGTTAGCATTTTGTTTCCATTAAACTCTCCATTTGCTACAACTCAATGGCAAATGCAACCAAATACCACAAATAAATAATTAAATAAATGAATTTATGGTTATTTAGTTTAGATTTAATTTTTTTTAGTTGGCTTTTATACGGGTATACGACATACATGCACATGAACATACTACATATTTAAACGTGTACATATATAATTTACAAACACAGTTTTTGTTGCAACAGCAATTGTTTATTTTTTAAATACCTGTACAAGCAGAGCAAGTTTTTTTTTTGAATTTTTTTTTGCTAAATACTCAACACATTTAACAGTTTCTAATGGTTTTTGTGGTTTAGTTTAACTAATTAATACGAGTAAAAATTATAGTTAATTATAAACAAATTATAAACAATTTATAAAGTATTTTTTTCATTTTGCTTGCAAAGTAGATTGGAACAAGTTTTTTACATAAACGTTTTTAGTGGTGCTGGTGTGCCCTGGTGACGACTCCTTTAAGTCTGGCACGATTTGTATGAAAAAAGAAAACACAACAAAAAAAAAAAAAGAAATTTGCAGCAAAAAGTTTTGTTTTTCCCAAGAAATTTAGCAGCAGAAGAAACAACAAAAAAACTCCCCAACGAAAGTACTCGTTGTGCATTATTGCAAGTTGCTGGCGGTTGTGTGAAGTCAGTTGTGTGTACATTTTGTCAAACATCAAGTATTTGCCAAGTATGCTAAAATGTTTTACTCCTCCAACAAAAAGCCTTGAGGTTATAATGTTGGCCATATATTGTCAGGATTATTTTGAATTGTATTGGTTGTGCAACACTCATTATGTGTGTGTGTGTGTGTCGATGGTATTCCTTCTTCCTACAGCTTGTATGCAATTGAAATTTTGTGTTGAAGTAGTAATTTTTCATTTTTTTTTGTTAACGTTGAGTTAAAAAGAAAAACTTTTTTAATATGATTTTATATAGTATGTAAGCCTTGAGATCTTATTTGTTTAACATCTGGGAATGATTGTTGTATTTTTAACAACTAAAACTGTGTAGGTAAAAAATTCACAAAAACTATATTATCAAACAATTCATTCATGCATTCATTCTATCCAATTGGTAATCCTGTCTCTGTTTCCACTTTATCTACAGAGTAATGTGAACTAAATTTTATTTAAAATATAAAAGAAGTGAACTAAAGGATAAACTTCATAAGTGCATGCAAATTTTTCTTTAACAAATCTGTTTAACAATCGAGTTGACAGGTAGAAAAGGTGACATATCATACAGGATTTTGTTTTAATGCGTACATGGTGGCAATAAAGAGTTACACAAACTCAAAATTACTCTGTAACTTCAGAAAGATGTAAAAAGTAAAATTAGCTTTGTAAATGAGATTATAAAAAATGGTAAAAGAAAATGATAAATTTGTATCTTGAATTGTGTGCCGCTGTCCTCAAAAAATATTTTAATTTGGAAACATTAAATTATTTTTTTAATTAAAAACGTCTTTGTCCTCAACAAATTTTCTAACATACAATTTATTTTTATTTGCATTTAACAACGCTATAGAAATACTATTTTTTTATTTTGGGCCAGCTGTGTCTCTTCCTCTATACGGGCCTTTTATCACATTTTATGAATGCCCCTAATTTTTATAAACTGCATCTTATACATGTCGTATGTGCATTTAATATTCGTGAATTATGATCAGTTGTTCAAGTTATGAGTTTAACTGAAAACTGAAGCATACAAAAAAAACTAAAAAGAAAATTTATGGTATTCGTAGTGCTTCGACCACCACCACTTTTGATTGTATGATGCATTGCAAATGAAATCAACCACTTTTTTGGGGAACAAATTCTCGCAGAAACAACTCTACTCATGGGATTCGTTTTTGCGTCCTTTTTGCATTGTTTTTTTTTTTGTATATTTGAAATACTAAAATGAAACTAAAATTTAAATAAATGCATGTATATTCGTTTGTTTGGAAACTAATCTGCATGTGCAGACAGTTGTGAAATTGTATTTTACCTTAAATGCAGCATCATTATATTGAGCAATCATTTACTACGGCAGAACTTAAAGTAATGACTTCGTGTTCTGTGAAAATAATTTTTCTAAATAAAAATTTTTAGTGCAAGAGATTGGAAATAATAATCTTGATGAATTATGAATGTACAAGAGTTTAAGAAACTTTTTTAGGAAACACAAAAAACATAAAACATGTTGCTGTTGGTCTTTGCGGAGCTCACAAACATTTGAGGGGAGCTTGAATTTTTCCAATTTGTTTTAGGTTCATCAAAGCAGATAAGAAACGGAAGCTCTTATGTAAGCACCTTCTACTTTACCTTACAATTGAAACGTTTTTATACTAAAATAAGCCACATTATTTACTTCGATTGTAGCACTCGCTTAAGGCTGCAGTTGAAATTGCAAAAGCTTTCAAATCGATAGTAAAAAATACATGCAAAATACATGCATGCCCCTTCCAATCAGGTTAAAAGTATTGCCTTCTAAACTAAGGACGGAGAAAGTTCACACATGATCAGGCAAGACCGTGATTGTAAATTCCCTAACATCACTTAAGCGTGTGTTAGCGTTCCTGAGTGGAAGTTTTGAGTAATTGTTTCATGATTTGAAATTAAAAAATAAACAAATCCAAAATTTTGAAATAAAAACAAAATTAAATTAGATTAAAGCTTAATAAATAAAGTTTTTGATACATTTTAAAATCAAGGATACATAAATAGTTTCGATAATTAGATTTTTTCACGAATATTTCATGAGCAACAGTTTCCGCGATCGGGAAATATTATGATTTAAATTTTTATACATTAAAATGTTACATGTTCATGAGCGAGCGTAATTTTGAACCCAAAGTCACTCACAGCTCACAGTCACATTTCAAATACAAAACTGCTCACTTGTAATCAGTTATATAATTAATAAAGTTAATGTATGCATTAAACCCGGTTTTCCCAAATAAAAATTCCATATTAAACCTACTTTAACTTTCTTAATCGTTTGTGAATAAGGCCATTAATATTAAGCTTATGCAACTTAAACCCCTTTCACACTATAATACTTTGTATTAAGACTTGTCAAAAACTGTAATAATACGTGCAAGTGTGATAGTGTGAAGGCGAACAAGTTATTAAAATTACAAATAATACGATAATAAATTTCAAATACCACAAGACTTTGCCATTTTTAAAAATTTTTCTAAGCCAAAAGATTTTTCATATGATCAGGTTTAAATTTTCATAAAAGCAAACAGTCGGGTGTTTCGCCGCCAATAGCGTGCCGTCTCTGATGTTTTTTTTTGTCATACAAAGGCTCAAAATTAGGAATGTGTATCACACCATGTCTCAAAATTAATGAAATTTTGTGTTATTTAATATTGTACTTTGATATATAGTATATACTTTAACTGCTAAACATTTTAAAAGGCCAGCACGTTCGCCGGCTACATGGAACTGCTCAGCCGCCGCATATTTTCTACTAATATTTTTCATTTTACTTGAGATCTGATAGTGTGAAAACAAAATGTAATGGTACGTTAGATTTTTTGACAGATGCAACAAATCTCTTTAGATTTCTTTCACACAAAATGTGTGAAAGGCCCTTTAATTCATATGAAAATAACATTGAATTTATTTTAAAAAAATCTTTGAAGAAAGATATTGAGGCAATCTCGATTAATAAATTTAAAAAATATTGAATTAAATTCATTTTATAACTTCCTTAAGAATTAACTTATCTAATGATAAACAATTAATTAAAAGTTTAATTGAATATATTATGCCAGGCAATCAAACTTTTGCTTAGACATTTATTACGTAAAAATGAATGTAATAATATTAATTTTCTCACAATATAATTTTGGTATTCACACGGTGTCCTATCTTGTCATATTGTCATAATGTCTTATTATTTTATGACGTCTTAAAAAAATTGTTGTTGTGCTTCAAACAAAAAAGTGTTTTTTTATCAGCTGAATTAAATTTAAAATAGCACACTAAATTACAAGGGGTTGTTCACAGCAGTCATATATTTTCGTGTTATTATTTTAAGACATGTGACTTTATGACGACCGTGCGAATACCCCAAATAATTTGCTGTCATAGACCCAAGAAATAAAACAAAGAAAAATTCAATGTTAGGTTTAAAAGTTAAAAAAAATATTCTTTTAATTAGACATACAAAAGGAGAGAAACTTATAGTTTCAATTCTTTAACAGCCCTGCCAATGAGTCACTACGAATTGTTCGCACAGGCGAATGCGATATATTCCTTTATGTTTGAACTTTATTTATTTTCCTGGACAAATCCCACAATCCCAAGAAGGTGTAGATCGAAGAAGAGAAAAAAGGTTTTCTTGCGGTATTGTGTTGTTCCTATTTGTGTTGCAGTATGATTTCCATGCTAACTTGTCATATTTTTATACCACCATTCTTAACACTCCATTGTCTTGTTGTTTTTGTAAATGTTTTTCTGTATGGATGTATAGACTGGTTTCGGAAAGGAACCATCATTCCAACTAAATAAATATGTATGTGTATGTGTGAGCTCGTACATATTAAGAGCTACAAGAAGTACCAGCTAATGTGGCAATCATGCTGCATGAAGCTAAGTTGGATGCGGCACATACTGTATATGATTATGTACGCATGAGTATGTAAAGGCCCAGCGAAATCGGGGTAATTACTTCTTTTGAGAACAACATACTATTCCACATAAACTACATACCGTCTGCATTACTTTACAGTAGTTGTATAACTAGTTACTAGTAAATAAGCAAGTCAAATAATCTGTGGATGGCGCCGTAATAGAGTATGCGATTATCATACGGGTGTTTCGCCGTTCAACCCCTGCCAAAGGAAGATGTTTTCTAAATGTGTGTGTGTGTGCTCATGAAAACGGGCACGTAACGAAATATTTCTGCAATGGACAAGTGAGTAACACACACACTTGACACTAAACACAATAATTTCTTCAAAAGCATGAGTTCAATACTGACAACAGACATTTAATTTTTATTGTGTTTTGTGTATTTTTCAATCATTAAGAAAGTATTACCAATTTCAATTTGTTATTTGTAATCTGAGGTGTGGTTATTTGTAAAACGACAACGTAGAAGTAGTAAAAAGTATGTACTTTATATGAGTGTTAACATTTTGACTCATTACTTTGCCATCAAAGATTTTGCTGGGTATGGATCTGTATAAGTATGATTATATGAGAACTTATCTTTTCCTTATTTGTCAGTTTTTGAACTGTTAGTTTAGTTGTCGTTGTTGTTTGGTCTTGTTGCTGTTGTTGCTGTTAACCATTTGCCGTGACACTGATTGTACAAAGTGTAGCAGGTTGTAGTGTTGTTAAAATTGTTGTTATTTTCTGTTGTTGGTCTTTAGCTGGATTGTGTCTGGCTTTATGTTTTGCTTGAATTTGAATCTTAACTTTGCCTTGCTATGACTGTTTGTATGTCTGTCTGACTGTCTGTCTGTCGTCTATGTGTTGCTTTCGTTATTCTCAGATTTTCTCTTCAAAGTTGTCTTGAGCTTATTTTTGCTAATGCTTGCTAAAGGACCATCAACATACGATCATGAATTTTTCAAACTAAAATATGCAAACGAAAAATACTGGAATAAAAATTTAAATTCAACAAATTAGTTTTCAATGACAGTTGTATGAATTATGAGTTTTGAGAATACATTTTGTTGAGAATACACTTTGTTGAGCTTAGATTATTGGTGTGGAAGGAAACATTCTGTGGAACATGATTAGGTAAGGTTCACTGCTTTTAATTACTAGAAAAATATTCCTTATTAATTTTGCAAAAAAAAAATGCTTCAAACCAAACTTAATACTAAATAAATTATGTTAATCAAAATACATACATGAATTTAATCAAGTGGGATCGTTTCTACACAACAAAAACAACAGGAGTTCTGTTTTTGATAATTTTCCTGAATTGTCAATTCAAATAACAATCAAGGCGAATTCATTTTGCAGGTGGTGCTGAAAGCAGAAATTTCTTTATGTTTTCGATATATTTTTTTTTGGTAATATGGTGCACTAAGGAAAGAAATATATTTTTTTTGCTAAGAGATGTTGGGTAGTTCATGAACGAACTAGTTCAATTGAACTACTTACACAAGTGAACGAAGGGAGCTTTTCATAACAGTGAGCTCTTTCAGCTCCTTAGTTCATGTTTCTCTACAATCATATTTCCTTTCTGTTATTGTTTCTTTTAATTTCCTATTTTCTTTTTCGCTCACTGTTACTGCAGACATATTACATTTTGTAACATAATGCCTGATGTATTCCGCATATTTGCATCAATTTATTCAAAGTATCGAATCCCATACAAATATTTCCTTTTGTGTCTTATTTGACAGTTCTAAGAGACAAGCGTTGATAGAGAAATCCGTTGTCAACCTTTCTGTCATATTGTCATATACTTTTGTATGTATGTATATCACAGAAACTCATTTTAATTTTTTCTAATTTAATTTTTTACATAAAACAATATTTTTTTAAATTTATTAATCGAAATTGCCTCGACATCTTCTTTCAAAGATTTTCAAAAAAAGTTTTTATAAAACAATATGAGCAGTTTTATACTAATTAAACAATATTTACCGACACAATATTTATGTTAATACTTTTGTTTAGTTGTTGCCGATGTTCGTACATAATACTTTTGTCGCTTTTCTTTACAAATGTCAAAAATACTAATTTAATAAGCTCACTTCTTTTATCTTCGTATACTATTGAACTAACTGAACTAAAAGAGTGTCCTAGTTCAGTAAAGTGAGCTGAGCTGAAAAGAGCGCTCACTGAAAAGAGCTGAAAAGCACAACTTTAGTTGGCTGTGATATTAACACCAGCTGTAAAATGAATTCGCCTTGATATCAATCATATTCTTTAAATTTTTTTCCTAGGCGAATTTTTACCAGGTGAACTCGAAAGCGCAGCTGTTTATTGTTAAAATATGCTTTTTGGTAAATTTTCCTGATTTCAAGTTAGTCTTGAACAGTTTGATTTGACATTCCAGAATCATATTTGCCAAGGCAATTCTCTTGGCGACTATCTGTATGAATTCGCCTTGATTTTCAGTTATTGAAAACTTTCTCACAGCATATAAAATTTTGTTTTAATTGTGAAAAAAATTCGATCAGCTACTAATCAAGGCAAATTCATAACAGGTAGACTCGCCTCAATTCGCTTTGAAAAATACCTGCTTTCTTTGTCAAAATCAACGTCAAACACTATATATAAATCAAACATAAACAAATTTTGACAAACAAAACAGATCAAAATGCAAGGAGATGCAAGGAGCAAAAAATAATCAGCTGAGCTTGCGAGACCTCCTGATATGAATTCGCCTTGCTACTAATCAAGGCGCATTACACAGGTGACATCATTACGGCAGCTGATTTCTTTGTCTTGCTTATGTTTTCTACTTTGAATGTCAAAAAAGGTGCATTTATATTTTTCTGTATTTGTTTTCTGCAGATATTTTTGACAGAATCGATATAAAAAATGCCTGTTGTTCTTGTATAGTTGTAATTGTTGTACTAATAATTTCACCTGATTAATACGTCTTACTACTAATCAGCAGGTGAATTCATATAAATCATTATAATTCTCAAATGCATTTAGTATGTGTCTTGATTTATATAAGAAAACGTATTGCTGTCAATTTTTGCATTGAGATGATGAAACAACGACAAATAACATATCAAATGAAATAAATATTTTATTTATATGACTTATGCTCTTCTCGCAACAAAAATGTTTGAATCATTTCAAATTAAGGTATTTAATTATCCACAACATCCATCACAGCCATTAAGGAGCCCCGAAACTTTGTATAGATTCCCCTAAAATGAAAAACCACACACATTGTCTGTGATTATCAGCAACAAAACAATAAAAATAATTTATGTAATTTAGCCAGTATCTGTATCTAAAATATGTGAGCATTTATTTTGTACATGAATCTGTGGCAGCAACCGCCGCAGCAACATCAACCAGAACTGTATCTGAAGTGCAACAGAAAATGGCCATTAGTGTCATTAGCACCCAATTATGCTGTAAGCATTTGTTTTGCTAAGTTCCTTTTTTTTACTCTTTCAATTTTGAAAAGAGAATATAACAAATAAAATGCCTCAAGTGTTTTAAAAAAAATGTTTTTTTTTGGGCAGTCTGCTTGTCTGCCGTTGAAACAAAACTAACACGTTGCCACATCATCATCACACTTATGTGGAAAATAAAAGAAGCAAGAATTTTTTGGCTCGTGTTGTATTTTAAGATTTCTTTCTTTGAGAATTTAATTTCTTTTGTAGTTGCCATTCAATAAAAGGGGGCGTTTTACTGGAGGGCGCTTTTACCAACTTAATTTCCAAAATGCTTCAGAGGATTCTTTAGCCAAGACAAGCTTCACTCTGATGGTAAATGTTTTATAACCATTGAGTAAATAGAAGATTTTGGTTAATATGAAAAATGTTACTGGGTTGGGTAGAGTTGTTTAGTTTTTAATGATAAATAATGCCAAATTTGAAATGTATATTTTTTTCATAATTTTATTGGGCTGGCAGAAGAAATTCAGTTCACCTTGTCCACCTTTGTAACGTTGCTTGGACAGAAGAATATCATCACTGGCATTAAGTTTGTGTCTAAGCTGTCTTGCTCGTTCGTGCTCCTACTCAGCTTATCTGTTTTAATTTCATGACTTTAATGGATGACAGTCGAAGCAGAAATTAAAAAGAACCACATCTTAAGAGTTACAGTAATAATGAGAACACGCATAGAGCTGAAACTTGTTACAGTTGTTCGGAATAAATGGTTTGGTAATAGTCCTTATAGATTCCATATCTTCTGGGGTACCTATTCAAGGCCAATAACATTCCTTTTTTTCTGTTTTTTCTACTGATATTTTAAAATTTTAATAAAAAAAAAAGTAAAGGTACGGTCGCATTTGCCAAATATTTGTCGAAAAAAAACGTGACCAACAGACACTCTAAATTTGCCTTTTCTTTAATTCTAATACTTTTTTAAATATGAGTTCGAATTTATTAAAAATAATATAAAAATAGCATTTTGCAGCACAATTGACTTCATTTTATGATTCAAAAACCAAGTTAAATCACACTAACCCTGGGCAAATGTTTGCAAAGTGTGACTTAAGACAAAATGCAAAGATATGCAAAGGTATGATCGAAATCATGGTAAAAAAAATCTTATTCAGAATAATATTTGTTTTTTCTTGTTTTTTTCTCCTGAACGAAAAAGTGATATTATAAAAAATATATTAAAAATAATTAAGACAATTTGCAAAGTTAAGCAAAAAACTGGTGGATCTGCTACAACATTAATAGTCCTTAAATCTTCAGATTTAGTGTGGGTTAATATGAAAACAAGGATAGATCATCATTGAGTATGAAAGATGCAACCACTTTACTAGACATCTGCGAGGATTTCTATTATTTACCACGTATTGTTTAAGAAATACTTGTTTATTTTTATTCTATAATGAAGTTCAATACCTCTAATTCAGTTTCCGTACGCGATAGATATAGTATCCACATAAAATGCCGGCATTTCCTTCACAAACAAATTAAATATGAAGTAAAATAAAATAATATATTTATAAAAAACAATAGTTTTCTATTCTATTCTATTTAGAATAAGAAATCACAAAATTCTTAAAACTTTAAAATATATAAAAATTAATTTTTAATCAGTATCACTTTGTGATCACCGCATTCGCTTACGATAGACAGGTCCTTTATCGCTAGAAAAAATTCCAAACCACACTCAATTGGTGGTGAAGGTTCAGAGATTTAGTAGTCACAAATTCCCTTATAAATTGTTGTCTTTCAGTTTGATAAGACTGTTATGTAATTCACAATAATTACCTATTAATAATTTCGCGGCTATTTCTTCATTAGGATCATGCTTGCGAAAATTATTGCCCAATTTAGCTGCCATTTGAAGTCCTTCTTTAACTATGAATGAAGTGAAAGTAGGAATCTCTACGAGATCCTCGTAAAGTTCCTTGGTATCGGGTGTCTCAAACGCAAAACAAATGATTTCATCATCGCTAACTGCAGACGATAAATCATCAAAACCTTCTCCTCTAACATCATGAGCTATTGTTATGATGTTGGAATACTCCAACGTGTTAAAAGGCACTCCACAGCTATTTTTAACGCAAACTGGCTTAATTGCTCTCTAACATGTTCAACGTTGATTCTTTTAATTGTGATATCGCTAATCCAACATGTTAGACGCAGTCCATAATGGAAAATTCCTTCCGCTCATTTTCCACAATTTTAGACCGCGTATAATTAAATCAAATCGCATAAAAACAATATGAAATATTTGTCTTGAATCGTGTCAAATCAAAATCGCTTAAAAATAGAATTGCGTGTAATTGACAAGTGTAAAATAAATTGATACTTATATCGTAACTAATACAAATAAATTTGCTTATTTCGTAATTTTTAGTGTTAAAAAAACTTCTATTTAGTTTTTTAAAACTAATTCTTTTAGAGTTCTGCTTAAAACTTTTTATTTGCTGCTAAATGTTGTACATTTGATTGTTGTTTTAAGGTGTAGATATAACATGTTTACTCCAGTTGTTGTTGTTGCTTTCTTTATTGCAATTGCCTTAGTTGTTGTTGCAATTCTTGTTCGCCGATGTTGTTGGTTTGATTACAGAGGGACTGCTGAGTTAATTGCCACTTGTTGGTTTTTTTAAGTAACTGCCAACTGATGCCACAACATCACAACAAACAAGCAACAAAAATTAATACAAAAAATATATGAACTACAACAAAAACAACCAGCTGGCGAGTGTAATGCAGCAAAAGAAATTAATTTGTAGTTGCCACAGCAGTGCAACTACAACAAACATACGAACCAACAGCACGATTTGATCAGATTATAATAAGATGTTGATTTGTTGTAGAACTTTTATTTAATACATTTTTTGATTTCACCCATTTTGGCTGTTATTGTATTTTCTATTCTTTTTAATTTAATTTTATTTAATTTATTTTTTGTTTATTTTGCTGTAATTTATTATTATGTTTAATTTTTATTAATATGTTGCCTCAATAAATTGCTTTAATTTGAAGTCTACCCAGTTGGAAATCTCAATGTCTTCAAAAATGTTTATGATCGGAATGTAGCGGTCAAAGGTGAGCGGAGATATGATTGCTAAACTTTGTGTGGCTGAAATGAAACGCATTAACGTTGCTTGAGATCGATATCAAGAAAACTGATAGGTAAAAGGCTACGCTTACCTCTCATGCGTCCTTAATTTTTGAAATTGAATTTAATAACATTATAATAGGAATACAGTAAAAAATTAATAAGTATTACTAAAATTATGCTGTTAGATTTTGTCATAAATTTAATTTACAACGCTGCAAGGACGTGCTTACTTCAAATATATCCTTAAATGAAAAACTTAAATTTTAGCTACAATAATGATCAAAACGCAGCAAAATCGAATAACTGTTTCAAGAGTCATCCACGCAAAAAATTCTATTTTTATGTCTCCTTGAAGACTTTAAATGTTTTCTGAGAGTAATGAAATTTAACATGTACGAGTGGGTACTTTAGCAAAGAAATTTTTTAAAAAAGTTTTTTTCTAAATGCCCTTTTGAAGATACACTTTGCATTATCAGGTTAGCGGCAGCCTTTAAATATTATCTGAACTGATAGAGCTGAAGGCTTACAATTTTTATCCAGTACACAGAAAGAAAAACGCCGTACTAAATTCAAGTATCTTCTACTTACTTTAATTACGAGTCGTACTCAAAATTTTGAGTACAAATAACAATAAAATGTATTTTAATCATGTCGAAAACGAGATTACTTTAGATGATTAATCCTGGAGTTTCTTAAAATGAGCACAAAGTTTTTTAATCATGTGAAAAATCTTAAATCAACTAAAAAATTCCTAAATTTAATTGAGAACTTACTTGAGTCCGTACTTAAATCAAACTTTCTGTACTTGATTTAAATAAATCTGAGATTAGCGTACTTTTAACACCCCTTGAGATTGATTTAAGTACAGAGGGATTGATTTTCCTTTTGAGTTATTGATTCTCTTTAAAATGAAATGAAAATGGCTGCTGTGGAATTGAAGATAATATTTTAATTATTTTTTTTTGAAAAACTATATATTAAAAAATAATTGAAAAATTGATCAACAGGATAGTGCCAGCTCCCATTAGTATTAAGTTATTGCGATATTCAAATTTTTAATATACATAATTTTTAATTGTGTTCATTTTACAAAGTGTTTTATATAGAAAATCACTTCTGCTCTTCATTTTTTGTTTAAAGATTTATGAAATCGCTTTGTACAGCCCCCACGGTTCACAAATTAAAAAAGAATTTGCTTAATTTTATTAAACTTCAATATTTGTTTTTATAGCAATAAATTTTAGCCGAAAATTTAATAAATTTGCTTATTTATTTTAAATTTATTAAATTGAGATAAAAATCTTCAAAATCTGGCAATTATTTTGAAGTAAAAAGAACAATAATTGAAAAATGTATGTTTGTGGCCAAAAACGCCAATTCACCTTTTTCCATAATATAAATAAATAGAAAAAAAATAAATACGGGAAACAAAGAGTTGAAGAAATACACAATTTCCAATTGAAATTGAAAAAAAAAACCGCGCAGTATTTTTGAAATCATTTAAAGTTAAAAAGAAGGAAGTAAGAAGAACTTCAAAGAGAAGTAGGTATTCAAGTTTGCTTTATCATAGATGTTCGAAGGACAGAGAAAACACTTCACATAGAAATATTTGCTTAAAATACATAAAGCATCCTTTGCCAGGAGCCAATAATCGTGGATATTTAAACATAAGCGTTAAGTTTTTACTGCGGAATTTAGTATAATAATCACTTCGGATTAAATACAAAGAATTTATTTAATCAACTACAATTAAAATTAATAATTTGTTCCTAATTAGTTGTGTTCGAATAATTGTATTCGAATATAATCTAATTGGATTTTTTCAATTTAACAATTCTGAGCGAAAAAGTAATTTTGATATATTTTTTTAATACTCCAGTATTTTTCGAACGAATAACATTATCCGAAATATTTCATTTGATTAATTTATTTAAAAATACATTTAAATTTTTGATTCAAATAATTTTCATTTGTTTAAGTTTATTCGGATTCTGAATTTTAATATTTTTTTAACGTTATTTTTATTAAAATTATTCTTATCTGAATAATTCTCATTCGTACAATTTCCTTCAAATTTATTTTATTATATATTTATTGAAATTAGTTATATCCGAATGGTTTTTTTCAAGCAATTTAAGTCGGATAATTATTATTAAAAAAGCATTTAATCGAACAACTTTTATTTGATACAATTTTTGCAAAGAAATATTTGAGAATTTTTATTCTTTAAATGTTATTCGTATATCCAAATCATTTCATCCGAATAACCTTATTCGATTATTTCATTTGACTTTTATTTGAATATTTTTAATTCGAATAATTTTATTCTAATTTTATGATTTCTTTAAAAAAAATTATGAAAGTAATTCCTATTCGAATTGTTTTATTTCAGTAGTTTTATTTTACTAATTTAATGCGAATATCTTTTATTCGAATAATTTTATTTAAATAATTTTTATTGGAATTTATAATTCTCATCGTACAATTTGATTCACATTTCATTTATTTTATATTTATTGAAATCAGTTTTATCCGAATAGTTTTTATTCAAGTAATTTCATCCGAATAATTATTATTAAAATAATTTTACTCAAATAACTTTTAGTCGAGCAGGTTGATGAGAAATAGTGCACTCGAATAATAGTATTAGAATAGCATTTAATCGAATAATTTTTATTGAAATAATTTTTGAAAAAAATATTTTTTTAATATTTTATTTGTATGTCTAAATAATTTCATCCGAGTAACCTTATTCGAATAATTTCGTTTGGCTTTTATTCGAACAATTTTCATTCGAATAATTTCACTCAAATTATATACATAATTTCATTAAAAATATGTATTGAAATAATTTCTATTCGAATTGTTTTATTGCAGTAGTTTTTATTGTAATAATTTTATGCAAATACCTTTTATTCGAATAATTTTTTTGAAATAATTTTTATTAGAATTTATAATCTCATATAATATATTTTTATTCTAAAAGTTTTGTTATAACAACTTTCAATCGAATAAGTTTTATTTGCATAAATTGATTCGAAGAGGTTATATTTGCAAAATTTTATTCGAATTGGTTTTATGTGAATAACTTTAATCGGAATAATATTTTTTAATAATATGATTTCAATAATATTTTTCAAATTATTACTTTGGAAGAATTTTCATACAAATAATGTTTTTCGATGAATAATTTTATTCGAGCAATATCATTCGTTTCACTTTATTCGAGCAGTTTTAATTCCTTATTTGATCAATATTGTTCGAATAATTTTTATTGCAATACATTTTTTTTCACAAATTTATTACAATGAATGTTTCAATAACTTATTGGACACATTTTCTTGCTCTCTTTCGTTCAGTGCTTTTAGTGCAGGGTGCGTTAAAGAACTTCATTCGTATATTTGAAATTTTTACTGGAAATGGTGTTTGCTAAATCATATTTTTAGACAAATAGCGAACAAAACAAAACAAAAATATAAACGACCTAAACAAAAACTCTGCACTTAAATTTGAACGAATTATTTTATAATTTGTAGCATTTAAAATATATGAGACACGAATTGCAATTGCAATTGAATTGACTTGACCAAATGCATACAAAAAGACAACAACAAAAAAGTACAACAATGAAAATTCGATTCGATTTGCAATGAATTTGAATGAATACTCGTTGTTTTATTTATAATAATAAAAAAAACTATGATGGAGGAACAAACCATTATAACAGCAACAACAACAGAAAATTCACTTGCTAGGCCTGAGAATCTAAAATCCAAATGTGGCACAAAACTTATTTGGACTCAGACACACTCTCCACTCGTGTTGTGGAGTGTTGCCGGTGAGTATTCACACATGCAGCGTTGGATACAAACAAACAGCAAGTATCTTATGCTGTTGGCAGTAGGAGCAGCAGCAGCAGCGGCAACAATACCTCTGGTCCAGGCTGTAGCTGCAGCAGTAACAATAATAAACAGGCAACATATTTGCTACAAAATAACCACGACTTGCATGAATTATGAGCTTTAGCTTTGAAAATGTATCTACAAAATATCCATAGAAACACATGCGATCATGTGTGTGTTTTTGTATTTAATTGTATATGTATATGTATTCAAAATATATACCACAAGTAGTGATGGAATTTATAACTATAAAAATATGATTTAAATGCTATTGATTTGAAAGAGGTTTTATTTATTTTTATTTTAAATTTCCTATGAAATCCAAATGTTAAAGGTGAATAAGTTCATGTGTTTCGTATCACATGGAATATATGAAAATTTGCACTCATACGAGTGCTTGGATAATCAGTCATATTTGATTGTACAAAAGTGCATTCATAACAACTATTGTAAATGATGTGTTGTGGAAGAAAGAAATCGCATATTCATATTTTACTGATCGTAAATATGTCTTGAAATTTTTCTCGAGCTTCCAGTTTTATTTGTTTATAATTGAACGAAATGAGATACGAATTTAAACTAAATAATTTAAGTTGTGTTTAATATTGATTCACTTACAAGGGAATACTTTTTAATAAATGAAACTAAATATAAATACTGATTAGGAGCACGTCTACTAATGAAATAGTATAAAAAGTACAACTTTAAAACTAAACTTTATTAAATTCTGAAGAAAACGTGGCAAAAATGTTTTAAATTAACGAAGTTTCGACTTCTTGAGTTTCGTAATTCAATTGAGTTTTAAGATAATTGAACTTAAAATTTGGCAAGTTGGCATTGTTTTTAAAGCAGTGAAATAAACTATCTGAAATCAAAACAAACAAAAAAATAAAATTTTATCATTTATCAACTGCGGATAATCAAATATACAGAGTCATTTTAATGATATTGTTTGTTTGTGGAATGTAGAACTGAATGCTATCGGACGCCTCATATGTTACGGTTAATGGTACATTCCGTAGATATGCGGAGTAGCTGCATTTTAGCTGTCGCGAATAGTCAGCGGCTACAAGGAGAGAGTTTTCTCCAAGAGTTTTCTCGAATCCCCATTAAATTCCAATTCGCCAGTGATTCTTGTAGCAACGTGGCGGGTCATTGGCGCCACCAACACACTGTGCTAAATAACCTAAATGCATGCTAACGAAGATTAACAAAATCTCAGAGGCATTATGCTCCTTTTAGGAGCCAAAGGATCCAAATATATATGTATATTAGGGTAGACCAATTTGTAAGGACAAAAATTTTTTGATATTAAGCCACCGATTTTTCGATAGTTATTGGCATGAGGAAAAAATTGCCGCTATGACATATCAAAAAAATTATTTTCGAATCGCCCAAATTTCAATTTTTAAATTTGTCTCAACTTTTTTTTTATTGATTTTTATTCTTATATATTTTTTCGACCTTTTTTTTAAATGAATCTAATTTTTCTCGAGCTATAGGTAAATTTTTTATAAAAAAAAACGTTTATAAAATTTTATTAGGTAACAGATATTTCGCAACATCCTTGTGTGGCTTCTGCAGGGAAATATTTCGAAAATATCGGTTAACTAATAAAATTTTATAAACGTTTTTTTTTTTAAATTTACCTATAGTTTGAGAAAAATTAGATTTATTGATTTTTAGTAGGAAATAAAAAAAATCAACTGATTTACTTTATTTTTAAATATTACCACACAGTACATACAAACATACATTAGCACATACTGTACAATATGACATAAGAGGGTGTGAGAATAAAAATATGACTGAGAGAACTGTGCATATAGAACCCCATCAAGAAAAGAGTACTCTGTGTGCAACCTCGGAAAGATAATATTAATAAAAGAAATAAATCCGAGATTTTGAGATTTGTTGCCAGCTTTTGGTGTCGAAAACCCTAAGCATGACATTTTTACCTAAACTCATGCTTTTTGCTGTACTGAAAATTTATATCAGGATAAGGTCCTTTTTGTCATGTGATATTGATATGTGATATTTTATTTTATTTTTGATTATTTTTGCAATAATTTTTCAATTATGTATTTTATGTTGTACGTTATCATCTCGCTGAAATTGAAGTGCAAATTATTTTAAAAATATGAAATATATTAAAATAAAATTATCCCTGAAGATGTTGGAAAATCCCAACGAAACGTCCGATCTATAAATGAAATAAAATTGTCTTTTATTTGTATTTAATTTCAAGTTAATAACCTCAGAAGCCTGCGTAGAATTATTTTCTTAAGAAACAACATCTTTCTGCTTTGGCATTTGCTTAAAGTACGATAATAATATTTAAAGGCTTTGAATTTCTTGACATTTTGCCAAACTCTTGGCCCAAAATTTAGAATTTTTTTCAACAGCTATTTTACTTTTTTTAAATCTCATTTTAGTTTTAAAAATAAATATGAAAAATAATGAATAACAATAAAAATTCAATAAACCACGAGCGAAAAAGTTTAAATGTTATTATAATGATATACATTTCAATACCTTCCAAGGTATTAAAGTAAAAATTGCATTGACGTTATGAATTCTTTTTGCCGGTATTGAAACAAAAAGTAAATAAAATCTGAAAAATTATTTTAAAAACTGCCATAAAAAATGATAACTCCAAACTTCATCGCCTTAGGTGCGGAACCTTTTTTGACGATTGTGTGAAAGAAAAAATGCCATTATTCTAATTTTTCCATGGACTATTAAGCTCTATATGTCAAATTTTCATATTAAAAAAAAATGTCAAAGTTTTGACCCTATTGTACATGTGGTATGAGACCGAAGATGATTATGTCAATCAACGAAATGATTGTTAGGGCGATCATTACATAAATAGATTTTACGATAAGCTGGAGCTTCACACTAAATTCAAGGCAACGTCGGATGAAGATAGTCCTAAAGTAAAACCAAGAGCTCTGAGAAGTTTTGAGGACCGATGCAAAACCGAAAATTAAATTGAAGCGGATGTTTTTGAGCACAACTCGAGATTTCTCGAGGTGCCACTGCAGGTTAATGAATATTGTGCTGGACTATTATTGTTGGGGTCGCAGGTGAGCCAAAGGGAAAATGTATGCAGCAATGAAGGTGTGTGAGGTATTTGCAAAAAAAAATTTTTCTTCTGAGAATAACCAAGTATCTATGTATGTACGCCATGTGGTGACGTCTTGCAATAACTCAACGCGTTTTAGCAGCCTTGCATACATCCAAAAAGTAAAATTTTGAATGATAATGCGAAAAGAGGATGGAGAGAGTAATGCCTGTGCACATTCAAACTACGAACACTCGGCTAAAGAGTAAATTTCATCAAAAATGGATGGACCACAAATTAATGTGCCCTTAATGAAGAAGGAGCTGGCATTTCGTTTTTTTTAAAGAAAAAACAAAAACTGCTTAAACTTTTTTGGCTTGGTTGAAGAAACACCCAGAGTCTTGCGAGGAATCGAACCTGCGACACTCAGACTAATGGGCTAACGTACAGTCAACTAGTCTATAGTAAGGAGATCAGATGTAGTGAAAATCCAAAGCACTTACATAATTGTTTTGAGACTTTAAAAATGTGTATAATCCATTGAACACCAAACTGGATTTCCAAGCCAAGCCAATCAATAGCTTTTGATTCCTTAATAATAAATATATTCATGGAAATCCCTAGAATGGGATTTTTCGGGAATTTACAAAGATTTTCAATCCAGAAATCCCGGGAAATTAGTGAGATTATTTGTCAGAATTCAATTAACTATCGTTTATAGCTTTTTCTGCAAAACCTTCTAACTGAAACATTAAAATCGTTTGATTTTCACATATTTTAAAACCAAAATGACTGCATATCTTTCTGAAACCTAAATTGCATATGTGAGAGCTAAACTGCGTCGAAAATCGGTAGGTAAAGTTGGAAAATAGCTAAAATAAAATTTTTAAAATTTTCACAATCCCAACAAACTTTTCCTTAACAAAAAAATTATAATAATTAATATCCTTCAAATATTCGAAAAATGATGAAGAGCTAAAAGAAAACAAACCGCAAGAAACCTTCTTGAAACTTTCAACAGGAGCCTGTGTGTCTGGCATTACCTTAAAGGATATAAATCACTTCATAGTGAAATCTTATTATGTAAAGTAAAAAAAAAATTATAAGAGTCTTGTTAATAAATAATGCTTCAAGTGTTTAACACTTCTAAATGCAATAACAAACGCAAACAAATAGTCGTATTGATATATGCAGCATTATGTTGCACAAACACAAATTCTAATGCACAAAGAAAACATCATTTGTGTTCAACATTTGTATTTGTTTTTTATTTGTTGTTGTTTATAAATGAAACATAATTAGCTGCTGAAGATGATCATGTTCAAATATGTTATGGCGTTGCTTATGTATTGTACACTCTTGTGGATGCTGCTCCTGGTATTTCATCGACTTTTAAGTGTCAAGTGCTTGTGGTTTCAAAGTGCCAGATATTCTGTAGTCGTATCTTATTTTTATTTGTGGCATATTAGTACGCTGAAGAGTTTTCGTGTTTCGTATTACTTGTGGCTGCAACCACAAAAACTATCCATATATTTTTAACACATACTTAATATGCCACATCTTTTATGAAATAGAAAAACAAAAATATTTTTTATATTCTTATTCTTATCCTACTTAATTCTATTCATGTACCTCTTTGTACATACAGCGTACTACTAGTACGTGCCACATTTGAAATATGAATTCATTTGTAGCATTTGAAACACATTTTATGCTAATGGATCTTTTATCTAATTCAAAAAAATAAAAAATAGGAAAAAACTGTAAGTACAAGTACTTCCAAAAAATATGTGTATGATTATTGAGTTCCACGTGCGATACGTAACAAAATAGCAACCAATTGCTAAAATATTTGGCGTTTTTAGTCCTAATTTATCTGCCAGCATTGAGGGCAGAGTATTTATTTTGCTCCTCTTAGGCACCATTCTTTCTTTGCATGCATCAGAGTAACAAAAATATTGTCGCAGCAAATTTGTTTTTCTTTTTGTGTATAATTTTTTTATAGAGTAATTCCAGGTCGCTATTGCCACATTTGTTTCCCAAGTAGCTCGTGCCGCAGCAGACTTTTTGGTATTTTCCAATGTTTCCTTCGCTCTCCACTACCAGCAATCACAGTTGTTGTTTTTAGTGTTGTCTGTTGCACCTCAACGTTATTGCATTCCAACGATGCGTAATTGTTATCTAAACATTTGTAATGGATTAATTTTCTAGATTTTGGAAATTGTGTATTTTTATCTTCTAATTCTTTTAATTTGTAGCATTATTATTAGGCATTGTTGTTCTTGTTTCACTTGCTTTTGTTTTTGTTTAACTTAAAATTACTTTATATAAATAATCTTCTTAATAATGAAGTGTTTGGTAAAATGTTTATAATTTACGATGTTTTTTTGTTTTGTTTTTCTAATAGAAATATTTTAAAAGTTTGTTTGTAGTCTTAAGGGAATATGGTTTGTTTAATAAAAATAATTTTTAGACTCTATTTCATTTATAATTTATCTTGATTTAAATTAGAATATAAAAAAAAACTTGCTAAAAATTTTCGATTCGAACGCCTAATTAATGAAATTTTTTATGATTTTCAGCTATTTAT
Source organism: Gymnocheta viridis (assembly GCA_956483585.1). Lineage (NCBI taxonomy): Eukaryota > Metazoa > Arthropoda > Insecta > Diptera > Tachinidae > Gymnocheta > Gymnocheta viridis. Next base: position 26,773,099 of record OY101442.1, on the reverse strand, counting down.
GTATTCGTATTCATTTCGAAAATGGTCGTTATTTTTTAAATTTTGTGGAAAATATTTAGAAACATATTTCCAAATCGTAAAAGATTAATTCAAAATATTTATATATAAAGTTAGAATAATAATTAAACTTTTGTTTGGAAATTAAAATATTTTTCCAAGCCTGCATACACATTTTCATAAGCTCAACATGTATGAAATTTATTTAAAATCCCAAAATTCTAAGAATAGACTTAAACAGAATTTCAAAGTTATTTTGTTAATATAAAATAGCTAGAAGAAGAGGTTAAAACACTTCGCCCACAAACATTTTTTTTAACATCAAATATTCTCTTCTTTACGATTATTTCATTTCCAAACAAAACTAAACATTCTAATAATTCGAGGGAGGGGGAAAAAAGTTGTTGTTTGTTAATCCTATTAAAGCGTACAAAAGATTTGAAATGTCTCTTCCAAAAATTCATAATCATAAACCCATATTTTGAGTTTGAACAAAGTCTACATAAGAAATGCCAAATATAATTTTGCAAAATGTACAATATGTTTGGTTGTTCTTCGTTTTTTTTTTCTTCCTTTTTGCTTGCCAAGAAATATACCAAGAAACAGAAATTTATAAATGTGAAATAACTATACTCGTATGAACGAATAAAATCGCAAAGAAAAAAAAAGAAGAAATAAACAGCATAAAAACAATTTCAAATCGATAATAATCACACGAAGAATATTCATTCGTAGAATTAAAAAGACCTTGCAACAAAAATCCAAACTTTAAAACTTCGAAAACAGAAACAATAATAACAACAACAACAACACCATCAACATCTACAACAAAAGTTACTTTGAAGTATTAACTAGTGCTGCTAAATTTGTTCGGATATTCAATATTTGAGTTGGCAAAACTGAATTATTAACAAATAGTTTTAATGCAAAAAAAGGACTTTCCGTTCGTTTTGAAAATGTTTGACGAAAAAATAATAGCGCAACACTGGTCCTTATGCCAACTCAACTGTATACCTTGAAGCATATTTTTAAAAGCTTGCAATCCCAGAATGTTTATTGCATTAATTATTAATTAAAAAACCAATTAAAAAATTAATTTAAAAAAAAACTAAAAAACTAAACGGTTTTCACATATACAAGCAAAACTTATGTACTTACTGGGGTATTCAATCCGCTAATTGATTATTTACTAGCCGATCAACTGTTGGTTTAATTTAAAATGGGCTATTTGCTATTAGATCAGTCAATTTGGCGCGATTAACCGATTAACCAATTAAACAAAACTTTATATAGATGGAAACACACATGAACAATGATGATGGGAGTGTAGCGGCTCCCGAAAAACAACGTAGTTCTGTCGTGTAAGTTGAAATTAATTAGTGTTAAAATTTTCCTTGTTTCTTTGGAATATTGTCTCATGTCCAATTCTTTCTGACTAAAAACGTTACGAACATTAGTCAAAAAATAATAATCACTTTGGATTTAAAACTACTAAACAACCAATTTGTTCGAAAAATATTCACTTTAAATAAAAAACTTTATATTTTTCGTAGTATTTGATTAGTTTATTTACGAGTAGATAAGTGCTTAATTAAATCTTAAGAAATTAAACGAAACTGTTAGAAGTTTTAGAACTTTAAAAAATCAAAAAAGGACCCCCCCATATGGCATAATGAAAGGTTGGATATGTTTAGAAAAAAAAACTAGAAAAGGGACTGAGAAACAAGATACAGTGAACTCGCGATAGCGCGAACTAATTTTTACCGTTCACATTTTCGAGTTTTTTCACGTTATCGACTACTCAAATTTAAAACAAAATATTAGCCTATTTAATATAAAAAATGATATGTTATTAAGTAAAAATGTTGAGCACTATTTCAAATTAATTATTTTATTAATTTTTAATAACAAAAAATAAAATGCAATATATTCAGTTCACTTTGCATTCGATTAATAACAAAAAAAATTAAAGTAAAAGATACAAGAAATTCATATTTAATTAACAAAAACAACAGAAAATAAACTAAAACTAATAGGAACATATTTTTGGTTGGTTAATTAAGAATCAGTTAAATAAAGTTTAAAGGAGAAAATCAGTATATTTTTTTTTGTTGGTAAGTTTCCTGTTTTGTCATCTTTAAAAGAGATTTTTCTTTAAGGTTTCTCAGAACTCTAATGTCACTATGGTCTAACATCTCGTTATCAGTCCATATTAAAGCCTTATCCAAAGCTTCTACAGCTTCCTTGGATTTAATTGTAACTTCTAGCTGGAATATAATCGAATCATCATCATCGTCGGTATCATCCTGAATTTTAATAATTTTCCTCAGGATTTCAATCTTTGACCGTGAAATGAAGTATAAATTTGTTTTTGTTGTTTTTTTCTGATTTCAAACTGGTTAAAAGTTTTTTTTTTCAATATGATATCTTTAAATATCTATGAATTTATGATACGATCGTATATATAAATAGAATACATTTTTTTGAACAAAAAGTCTAATTTAATTGCTAATAATTAAGCTAAACTCTATTTATTTTTAATGTGCAAACTCATTATTGACAGACTGTACATAAACAAAAAAAAACTTTTAAACATAAGTAACAAACAAATAACCTCTAATTCGGGGATTTCCCAATTTAAAAACAGATTGAAAAACAAATAATGAAAATGTGCACATTTTAGAGCTTTCAGATTTTGTTCACGTTTTAGAATACTCTATGGAAAAATAAATTTGTTCACGTTTCTGGGACGTTCACACTTTCGATTGTTCTCGTTTTCGCGAGCTCTCTGTATTCTCTATTGTGGATCGATTTCTGGAAGACCTTCGATGGAAATGGAAAGGATTTTATTTGAATTAAATCTCATTAAAACTAAAAAAATCCAATTGCTTACAACCTCAACCTTTGAACAAAATTATTTTTCTAAAGCAGGGTACTCTGTTCATCATTTCATGCGAACTGCTGTCAAAAGTCCATATAAAAAAAATGCATGCGAAAGAATTGCAAAATAAGATGGCCGAAGTTGTACTCTGTTCATCTTGTGGAAACATACGAAATGTTTCTGGCAGCATTATTTTTTCAAACACAACATGTTCCTGGCAACATATTTTTCAACTGCGAAATAATGTAAGCACCACTTATTTCGTGCGAAATTGCAAACAACAGCTGAAGATACATATTTCTTGGCGCTGTGGTTTTAATTTTAAGTTTGCTGCGAGAAATAGTGGAAAATAATGTAAATATAATATAAAATGAAGGTTAGTGATTTTTGCAAAACGTGTGTCTGCAAAGAGCACCTCCGCAGCAGCTGCGATTTGCATTAATTGATACATTGCAGTACAAGCTCCTAAAATTATATTGTTGTCCATTTGTTTTAATTTTTTTTTAAATAAACACATTTTTTTGTTTTCATAAGAAAAACAATGTTGCTCATTTCAAGGCAATAAAACCGATAAATTTGTTATAAATCGTGGTATTGTCACCACTGATCAGTTGTCAAAATTTTCAAACGAAATAATCAATGATGCTCAACATTTTTCGCAAATTCGAACAGAGTACTAAGCTTAAAGGCAGAATTAAGGCATAATTAGATGTACTTTCTGTTCTGTTACGAATCAGCTGTTTTGTTTCTGTTCAATTGAAAAACTGTATGTGTGGTTTCTTGTTACTTTTTCGTTCTGTTCTGTTGCAAACTATTCTGTAGAAAATAGAATACAACATTAAGTGACAGCCAAGAGTTTGTATGTTTAGTTTTTTGTGGAATTAAATATAACAAATTTTTTTTAAAAGCCAGTATATTTTGTTTCAATTCAAATTATTAAAGATTTATATATTTTTGTTAAATAAAAAACATTTTGCAAACATTTACAAAATTCATTCCTATTATTACATCGTCGACATCCGAAAGTTTAGACACAGACAAAGTAAGTAAGAAATATTTTCTACCGAAAAAATGGCGCAGAACTGCGACGAAAAGTAAAAACTTTACAGTATGAAACTAATTTATAACAAAAACATCGTAAGTACTTGTTTTTTTTTGTAAATGCATATTTATGAATTAATTTTTTTGCTTGATTTATTTCAAGAATTGTTGTTTGCTATTATGTTATGATTTGTGAAAAATTTGTATTGATCCACGATTGACTCATTATTAAACTATTAAGTCAAAGCCCAACTAATTAATCGAGCGACTAAAATAGAAACTCGTTTAATTGAGTAGCCTAATATTTATATACAATTAATATGTAATAATTTGAAATTAAAATCTTTGAATTTGAAAGTCTCCTAAAATAATAGTAAATTCATTTAAAATAAACGTTGATTCAATTAAATTATTAATTGAAAAAAATAAATTACTAAGCAAATCTTAAATTGGAAATAATGGGACAATAATAAAAATAAATTCTATGTAATGCATGTAAATGCAGGAGTTTTAGTTGTTGTTTGATGGAAAGCAATGAGAACACAGAGCCACAGGAAAGACTTTCCGCAGACACAGAGCAATAATAATGAAATAAAAATTACAACAGCAAAGACAACTTAATTTAATATTTAATAAGTTTTTAATATGGAATCTTTGAAACACCGATTACTCGGCGCTAAACGAGTTTAATCTCAAAGCAAAAGGTAACTGAAAACTCAAACAATCAAAACAAAAAAAAAACAGTATTTGTTATTGTTATTTATAATTTTAAATTTATGGCAACAATACAACAAATCTACGAATAGATGTTTGTTTGTTTGCTGATTTGTATTATTTTTTATTATTTTTCAATATTCTTTTTTTTTTTTGTTTGTCTTTTATTTTTTAATCTTCACAAAAGGACACAAAAATGTACTCGCTTAACGTACCTTCATGTTTAATGTGAAAAAGGAGGGCAAAAGCATGGCACATGCAGCACAATTGGGGAAACATGGAAACAATCTTTTGGCTGGCAGTCGTGTGTGAATGTTTAAATCGCGCTAAAAGAAAACACCAACCAGCCAACAAAACAACGACAACAACACATACATACATATGTATGTTGCTTTTGCCATGGTCTAAAACACTTTGTCAAAAATATTAACAACAAACACAAAACTCCAACAGCATTATCAACAACAAGAGAGTAAAAAGCACATACATACGAGTACATACATACATACATATTTATCCATCCAACATTTATAAGATTTTAAGCAAAGCTTGCATATGGTGGGCCATATAACACCAACAACAATTGGGCAACCCCAAGTTCAATTCACCTTTAAACAAAAGAAAAAATTATATTGAAAAAATTGTAAAGAAACTTATGTAGCGACAGCGACAGCGTAGATTAAAATACCCTACAAAGTAAAGCAAGGCGTGATAAATTCATCAGGAATTGATGCGGGAAACCTTTAAATAAGCGTTGAATCAGATTACGCTTATTCGCGAATGTGGATTGAACTATGACGCGGTTTTAAACCCTTCGCTCACACAAATTTATAACGTGGATTTTCTTAAAGATTTTTTGAAGTAACTGGCTACGTTTAGATTAACTTGCCAAATTGCAGATGGTCCTAAATAAGATCGCTACAGAGCAATTTACTAAAATAAACGGCGTCCCAGAATCAGCGCAAGATTTTAAATTTTCGGCCATTTGTGCAGTAAAGTGTTAGCAACCCTAAAAAACGCAATTTGACAGCTGACATTTTAGGGCTTGTAAAAATGAAGCGTTACACATAATAACAACATGCTTTCATTTCATTGATAATCTCAAAAATAATAGAAAAATATTAGAACTTTGTTTTCTATTAAATTAAAATTTTGCATTAATTTTTTATTAACTTTTCGGGTAATCCCTTACAGCTCACAGCTTCCAGAATCACGCAAGTATAATGGTAAGAGCCATTCGACAGACTGCTTGACAATGGCTCGTATGTTGTTTATTTGATCAACGCATGATTTCTTCGGCCTAAATCCAGCTTGCTCTCTTCTTAAGGCCTCATTAGTTTTAACTTTTCCTTTCCGTTCTGTGCCGTTCTTTTCTGTAGAAAATATTTCTTACTTACTTGTTCTGTGCCTGAACTTTCGAATATGGACGATATAATTATAGGAATGAATTTTGTAAACGTTTGCAAAATGTTTTTTATTTGACAAAAATATATAATTTAAATTAAAATTAAATATTCTGACTTTTAAAACAAAATTTTTAATATTTCACACCACAAAAAACTAGTATATACAAACTCTTGGCTGTCACTTAACGTTGTATTCTATTTTCTGCAGAATAGACCGCAACAGAACAGAACGAAAAAGTAACAACAAACCGCACATACAGTTTTTCAATTGAACAGAAACAAAGCAGCTGATTCGTAACAGAACAGAACGTACAAACTAATTCTGCCTTTAGTTCTTCTTAGCAATGCATAACATGACAGACTAAAAACTGGTCATTCGAAACGATTTTTAAAAATTATGATTTTTCGAATTATTCGAAAACCGACTTTTGAAGATGTAGGATAATTCTATTGTGTACGCAGAGCTTCCTTTGTATTTTTTAATTCGTCCTAGTGCCTTTCACTTTTTTTAACAATTATGCCACATAATATTAAACTAAAACATAGTTGATAGGAAGAAGATACTAAATCGCTATATAACCAATAATTGTGGACAACTTTGGATAGTGAATCCCACTACTGGTGATCATATTTGCCTTGTATTATGTCCGATGTTTAACATCGTATGGAATTACCTATAAATAATTAATTATATTCTAAGCTCTGTTACCTCTTATTGTAGGGTATTATTCACATCAGCTACGTACTTCGCTTCATCAATAAAAAAAATCATTGCAGCTGATTCAACTTTGAAATTTAGCATATTTTTCTGTTACTCTAAAAGCAAATATTTTGCAGTATTTTTTCCCTACTTCTACTCCTTTTTCAATATTTACCACATTAAGATTATTCGTACTTACGAGCAAACCAAAAAATAAAAATAAAAAATATATTTCCAGGGAAGTGGTTCATGCCAATGTCTTATCAATGAACAAGATCAATATGCACGATATCAATATTTGCTGGGATAGATGCTGTTTAAAGAAAAAATAAACACAAATAACAAATAAAACATATTTAACTAAATTGTAATAAAAACCAAAAAAAAAGATTTAAAAAAAATACAATACGAGTACCAGCTTAAAGGAAATTATGCCTTCTTTTGGATATACAAAAGACACCCACTCGTATATTTAAAATGTTAATATAATTATTAATATTAAACTTATTCGTGTGACACAAAAATTGGCGATATTTTGAAAATATTTAATATTTGCTTGTAGACAAACTGTTTTCTAGCTGCACTTGAATAAGTAATTTTAATTAGTTTGAAGTGCGTTGCTGCTTCAATTTTCTCTATTACGTTTACAAATGTATTTTGTTTGTATTGAAAAATTGTATTCAAAAATTACATGGAAGTTTTAGTTAAGTCGATGAAAGCACAATACGAGAACCGACTGCATCATACATATATCCATCATAAAATCGTTTTCTAGGCAAGAGACGCTTTAATAGCCTTTCGGAGCTGTCAGGGTCGAATCTCAAAAACATCAGTTCCTTCACTGGTAGCAGCGGTTGGTTCTCTCGCTGACTCCCCGCCCCCGCTGGTCGTAGACTACACGATCCCTCCTACACGGAATCTATATCTATCTTCTTCCCTTTTACTTTTAGCCCTCACACTCTCTAAATCTTCACTCACTGACTTCCCTACTCTGCTCTTCTCTACACCATTTCTAACACTTTACTCAATTTCTTTCATTATCTTATGTCTCATTTTTCCCTCTTTCCTCAGGTAAACACAAAGGGATCATAATTACTTTGCACCCAAGTGGACTGGTACTCTTTTTCTTATTTCTTCACTGGCAACCTGTTAACCTAACCTATACTATTGTTATTTATATGTATATTCGGAGCGGAAATTTCCGGGATCCCAAGAAATTTTATTTTATTTCTCGATTTCTCGGTAAATGTAAAAGACCGGGAAAAAATATTTTAGTTAAAAAACCAAAATAAGTCTGAACTTCCAGACAGCATGATGTATTCATCACTAATGGCTTAACCACAACGATGATGAGGGTCTTTTTGACTGCCTTTCCACGGTCAAAATTTACTTTGACAAAGTTTTTTCAATGTTTTTTTAAACTTTGTTTTGCTTCTACACACGCAAAGTTTACTTTGAAAAATTTTGCGTTCGTTTGTTGGATAAACATGCAAACCAAACACGCACATGCACCCAAATACAAGCAGAAAGCAACTTTGCGAGTACAGCAAAGTGTGTACTCAGCCCCTTTCTTCTTTCCCGTATCACCATCAAACGCAAGACTTTGCAAATTACACTTTAACCGTGGAAATGCAGTCTTTGCACCGGCATAATTTCGTCACATCATGTTGCTTTGATTTACCATAAATTTTTCATACGGTCAAATCACCTCAATGCACTTCATTTATTTTTTAAATCATGTCGTAATTATATAAATTTTCGAGCTCGTTTTATCTAAGTAACCCTCCGTTGCTTTTGAACTGTACAAGCTCCATCTCAGGGCCATCCATCAATAATGATTCACAACTTCGCGAAATGACAATAATGAGAACTTTATTAATTCGAAATGTCACACTTTAAATAAAAACATCTATTACAACTGCTGCGCACACCTTATAATATAAGTTCAATAATTTTACTACGAAAATCCAAACACCAAATTACTTTCAAGACGGTGAAGATACTGCAAAGTAATTTACTTAAATCTCGCTGATTTCAAGGCACTGCAAACGTAGCATAACTAAAAACGCGTAAGAACTGCTAGAAATGAAATATAAAAACTATTTTTGATTTCAATTTATTTAAATTAGAATTATTTAAATTTTCATTGGAAAAAACCTATAAATAGCAACAAAAAAATATTTACTACATCAAGAAATTCATTTGGAAAAAAAAAACAAATAAATAAATAAATTCTTTATTATTTTAATAAAACTTTTCAGAACAACACAAACATAAGGTCCATAATAAAAGCAACTATTTTTAAGACCCACATCCGTTTCCGCTTTAAAACAAACTTTCTATTGAATAAAATAAATGCATCCTTATGACACAATATAAAAGCGACACAAGAAAGCTGTTCAAAAATAAACACACACCAAAAAAAAACTAGAGAAAAAGAACTACAAAAGAATATTAAAGAATATATTTCTATTTGTGTATTTTGAAGACAGCAATCGGGATAAAATGCCTGCGACACTTTTTCTTTTTCTTTTTTGTTTCATTTTCAGTTTGCTGCGACATAAAATGAAATTGAAAAAAGAAGGAATCGTAAGAAATATTGCTGCAGTAGATTTTTCTTTTTTTCCTTTTTTAGTTGCAAAAGGTTTTTTTCTTGTCATATAACAATAATGACAGCAATGATGTCCTTTTCTTGCGCTTTGCAACAAACGTACAAATAAATAGTAAAACAACAACAACGGGTACAATTACAAAATGTATGTTTTCTATGAAGCAACATCACTTCCTATTTCCTGTTGAAAATGGCAATCCAACATCTTTTTGCTGACATTTACACTGTAAAACAGAATACGACCGAGACGAAAACATTGGAACTCATACTAAACAATATATTCTTTTAACGTCTTTTTATTGCTCTCCAAACTACTTTAAAAGACCAAAATCAGTTAACAAAAAAAATTTTACCAAAAACCAGATGAAGATGGCAAAAGCGATACCATTTCGTAAATGATTTAATGACGTCGAAAATTTATTGCGCGTAAAAGGAAAAAAACAGAATTCCAAGAAATAGTGTGAAACAGAGAAATTGAGAAAATACTAAAGCTGTATCCTTGAAAAATTATATGAATTGAAAATTGAATGGAGTAAATATATCGAAATGCTGAAGAATTTAAAAGCGTGTAGTATTTTAAGCTCTTTGCAATCGAAAATTTTGAGTTTTTAGCCATACTTGCTTCCTATGAGACATTTGAATTTATTGACCGTAGGTTTCTTTGAGCCGCTAGAAAGCATACTAGATAGAGAGATAATGCTCTTCTAACGTACTAGAGACAATGCTCTTATAATAGGCATCAAAATGGCATATATTGCTCCTTTATTGCATCGAAGTCATCTCTGAGAAAGTCATATCTAAAACTCGTATCAGAAAACGGGTTTAAAGTTTTTATTTTACTCACAAAAATATTATCACATCAAGAGACAACTAATGAGATATTGGCATACGTTTTTTTTTGCACAAAACCAAGATAGACGATATGACGATACGACGAATATTTCTGAAAATTTTAAATCAAAAATTACATTTTTAGAGTTATGACTACGTTGCAATTAAGAAGCGATACACAAGTTTAGCTCACTTGGGGTCGAAAAAAAACGAATACTTTGTGATACTTTTCAAAGCTAAAGAAGAGGGAAATATTTTTTTAAGAATAATAAATATTCAAAGGAAAGCATAAATAGTAGAAGAAGGTGAAACTACTACTGCAACTCATACTTTTGAGAAGACACGGATAAAGTTATTTTGCAATTGGTCAAACAAGTTTATCCCTGAGCAACGGATCACATGACGACGACTCGAGGCTGATGCAGATCGTAACAATTTTAAAAATTTAACGCAAAAAGAGGAAAATAAATCAATAGTATTATTTATTCTAATTATTTAGGTACTTTAATAATAAGAAAGCGTAATAAGTTATTAGTCGATTGGTACCAGAAACCTGCATCTTTGGGTAGAATAATTAACTATTATTCAAAACATCCTAAAAGAGTTATTATTAATAAGAACAAAAAATTTCATAGATAGAGTACTGAATAATGGTGGGAGAATTAGAAATATATTAGAGGATAATAACTCCCCTAATCAAATGATTAATAAATTGATTAGACAAAACAAAAGACAGAGGATAAATAGTACGACCACTAGAAATGAATCTAAAATTTATAAGTCTTTGACTTATGTATGTACCGATAATTTCTGAACGACTGGAGAATTATAAAATTTATCGTTTTAATGATTATAGGATAGCTCATAAGCAGGGACAGGGTTTTCATGCAATAAAAAGAGGTGTTTTATGCGCCTAAAATATGCCATAAAAAACGCAAAATATGCATTAAAAAGAAAAAAAAATGCACAATTTTTATTTATATAAAAAAATACAAAACTTAACATTTTAATTCAGTCTCATTGGATATGTAGCAAGTTTGACTTGTCAAATTTCATTGCAATAAGGTATGTACTAACTGGGCAGATTTTGTTGTTGCAGACTCGACACCACCTAGTACATGGATTCGTTTTGTACTCGGTCTTGAGTTGAAATTTAAAGCCGTTAAAAACACATACACAAGCAAAAGTGACGATGAAATATTAAAAACTAAATTTATTTATAAACTTGTAATTCTGCCTGCGTATGGATTGAATAATTCCAGACTAAATTCAAAGTCGTATTGTTACGCAAAAATCATCAACTGTAAAAATTTTCGTCTTAAAATCGTAGAAATCATAATTTATTTTAAGTCGGATAGCTGAGCACTTGTATAGTATTTATCTTAGGCTTCGTCTAGACAAGACAAAATATTATAAAGACAAACTTCATAAAAATAAGAAAATATTAATAATTGAAAAAAACTATTTTTTTCTTTTTAATTCGAATTTTTATCAAAATATGACATAAAAATATGCATTTATTGCAAAAATATGAAAAAATATGCATTTTCATTAAAATATGCAAAAATATGCTCTAACAAATCGATGAAATTTTTAAGCAAATTCACTGTTTCGAAAAGCTATTTTGGTTTTACAATTATCAGGCTTATGAAAAAAACATGCATTTGCATGAAACCCCTGTCCCTGCTCATAAGACATATAATACATTAGGAAGTTTATTCAGTAAGATAAAGGATAATACGAAAATATTAGACAGATTTAATGTAGTTTACAAAATACAATGTAAGGGAAATAATAACGGAGTCATTATATAGATACCACTAAAAATAAACTTAAAACTAGATTAGCCGGACATAAATCTGATCAGAAATACAAATACAGATCAACTCCGAAAACTGCATTAACACCACTTTGTGAAATGTTTCACCATACAGCAGAATTTGGAAATACAAAAGTTTTGAACACAGAAACTAACTACAAACGTCGTTTCATGCTGGAAACGTTACAATTTATTAGTACACCAAAAGAACAAAAAATTAACTTTAAAATGGATACAGGAAATGTAGCTCAAAATTATAGACATTTTATTTATAAGAATAGAATAGCAAATTGAAAAACTTTCATTATATTGTAATAGATTTAAGTAGTTTTACATTTTTGTCTAATACATTTCCCAATTTAAAAAATTTTTATTTTTAATAATTTTTTTATTGTTTTGCTAAAACAACAATTATTATTGTTAATTTAATTTAAATATATATATTCCTGAAGAAGCTTTTCATTGAGAAAGCGAAGTATTGGATTAATCAAATAAATTATATTTATATTGTTGACCTGAAGCTTGAAGAAGTTATTTAATAAAATAGTATTTTATAATTGTTTTAAAAATATATTTCGTACTTCTCAAAAAAAAATATATAAGAAAATAATTTCTAAAATTAATATTTTGTAGTTAAGACTATTTTTATATGTTGACCTCATAAAGACTCCGGGGCCAACTGTGGCCACATTTTAAAAATATTTTACTAAGAGATTTTTATTGATATAGTAATTGGTTTTACAGATTTTAATTCATGATAATAAAATGTTTAGTGACATAACGTCGTCTCGAAGTCATCTTCACGTATATCACAAAATCAAAAAAAAAAATTATATGACACCGCTTCATCTAAAAACTCAAGACTTGACGAGTGTGAACCGGGTTTAAGATTCTGAACTTGTGTTCCAGAAGTAGTGCAAGTAATACTGAAATTTTATACTGAATTTCCCAAAGAATAAGCACTTTAGTAATTTTCGAGATTCGGGATTATATCGAAAATATTATATAAGATGGACTGATTCCGATTTAGATAAGTAAGACCACATATTTTTATTAAAAAAGTAATATTAGAAGATTTTAATTATCAGCGGAACGGATCATTGCTGATTACGAAGTCGCTACATCATTTCATCTCATCGAATTTCTTTATTGAATTTACCACTTAACGCGGTTGATACTAGTAAGTAGGAATATCAACCGCTTAACCGAATTAGAATAGGATTAGGAAGGCAATTTCTTATATGTATTCATTTTACACGACAAATCAACCTCGGCTAGTTATAGTTTTTTGACAGCCTTCTTGCGATATGTCCCACTGTACCATGTATGGATGGTGGGGCCGCCGAGAAAAGGAATCGATCAACCTGAAAATGTGGCAGGAAACAGCTACGTGAGCGCAAGTCCGAAAGGTGTTCAAAATGCTTCAGAGGGAAGCTTCTTAAATGGACAATCTTCTTCTGATTTTCATCTCAAAAGCTGGTACATGCAATATAAGACCTGGTTTCACTTGACCTGCTTTTCAAATCTGCAATCTTCGGCATGATTATCATGCGAAAAATAAAGAATGATTTTCAAATAATAATCACATTAGTAATTAAAGGATTATAAAGCTTTCAAATTGTTAACAGATTACTTTTTCAAATAATTTATAAGAAAAATACTCAAATTCATAATCAGTTATTAATTGTTGGCAAATTTAAAACTAACACGGAGATCCTTTAAAACAAAAAGTAATCTCATTTTCAAACACAATCTCTCGAGATAAACAAAAAAATAAAGAAAAATTTAAATAAATGTTTGTATCTGCAAATAATCAAAATCAGTACAAATCACAAAGATGAAGATGATGCAGTATCTTTAACAGCAGCAACAACAACAACAGCAACAACAACAATAAAACAAGAACAAGGATACAAATGGACAAATGAAGAATGTTCACAAAAAATCGTATTTGTGTTTGAATGTATGACCATGATTATGATGAGGAGTATGATACTCGCATTGCTTCATAGTAATTTAATATTTTGTGGCGCCACCATAACTATAAAAAAATGCACAAATACAACATAAAGCAAAATACAACAACAACTACTACAACAACAAAATCAGCAAGTAAAAATTCGTACGACAAAAATTAAATGACTTTAGTTCAACCATTCATTATGACAACACGCACAAGATGTGGTCTCGAATTGTTGTTTTTGTCTCCCGAATCTGTTGTTGTTTTTTGTTAAGTTTTATTTGCAGTTGGTCAAATCGGTCACAAGATGCTGCGGCTGATGATGAAGAGGCTGCTGATCAGTATCCCCATCGTCATCATCATCAGCAACAGCAGCAGCAGCTCATTTTTTATCTACAACAACAGGAGTAGCAACAAACAAATATTCAATATTTTTTTCTCTTCTACTTGATATAAAATGCATTTGTTACGTTTATTTGTAGTGTTCGTTAAAGAAAATTAGAGGGTATATAAGTTTTGTTATATACTTTGGAACATACTGAAGAAGTTGCTTGGTGAAGAGCTCTAAGTCCAAGAATTTGTGTGGCCCATGACTTGGGTGTCGCCAAGAGGTATGTAGGATTCGAAAACAAGCCACAAAATTATTTGTTGGATTTTCAATATATAGACTTCGTAGGAACCGAAATATGTGTCCCTCCTTGCACTGGTGAAATATTAAGGAGCTATTGTTAATGGTGCAATGGTGGTGATCTTGTGGATGCGGTTGAAGTTGGCATCCTTGATTCAGAGATTATGACAGATTTAAAAATATTTCTATAGAAAATTCAATATTAACTGACTACTAGGAAAATGCATTTTGCATCATCCTGCTTGCCAGAAATAGTCTAAATAGGGCTTAATATTTTGTACGCCGAATTAGATTTTTAAGTCTACGATATAATATGATTTGATTATTTCAAATGCCTTTCGGACGCCTACTGAAAAAATTACCCCTGTTTGCGTCATTACAGATTGTACTGCTGTTGTTGTTAACTTTCAGGTTAACAGCAGCAAAAGTGTATTGAAATCAGGGAACCGTAGAACCTGAATTCCAAGGACTCGTCAATTTTATTTCCACCAGGGCCGCGATGATAATAATTTGTCTCATAAGCAAGGTAGATCCCAAAACAATTCGTCGCTGCCCAATATTAAATTCTAACTTCAGTTTATTTTTCAACAAAAAAAAAAAAAAACAAAACACAATTTGGAATAAAAACTTATTGGTTTGTCTGTAGTGAAATGTCTGTCTGTCTGTATGTCTGCCGTGTTAAGAAAAAAAAATTCTACACACTTTTTATTTGTCATATTCTACCCTCATTCAATTTTATTTGCGATCATTCTTGTGCGATAACTTTGTTAAAAACGTGCACTTCTAACCTCAGAGCGTATGATTTCTTATTTTATTTAAGAATTTTAACAAAATTCCAAATAATTGATATAAAAAGCAAAAAGAAACAACCGAACAACACAATTTATTGAAATTGAAAACATTTCAAAAACTTGCTTTTAATACGCGTGACGAAAAAATTCTTTTACCATGTTTGTTTGCAAAATCTAAAAAAAAAAAACAAATGAAAGTGTATTTAAAAAACTGGACGGCAAGAACATTAAGATGAGATATTGCAAATACATTTAAATTGCTAACAAAATAAGAATAAACAAAATAACATGTGAAATTAAGTCCTTTTGATTAGAAAAAGTCCACTAGTACAAAAAGTTGTACAATTTGACCGGCTTCTCGTGAAATATAATCACTTATTTTTCATATCGATATCTTTTATTCAAATAGTGCTCTCTAGAAACACACAATTTATTTAGGAGGGCAACAAATCGTTGTGATCTTTCATTACTAAAGTTTCGCACAATCAATCTTCTAATAATACAAATCTTTATAAAATAAGCGTCAATATTTTATAATATTAATTGTATAAAAATTTAATAATGAAAGTAAGAGAATGAAACAAATTTATGCCTTCCTAGAAAATATGCATGTTTGTAGATAGAACCAGTGATGGATAATTTGATACGATCGTATTTTTTTGATACCATTTGCTATTGAAATTACTATGTTACTCCGCTGCCTAATTTGCTACTGTCAGTTTTTCCAATAGAGCTTCCCAGTACATCTTCGTGTCAATAGTACGGTCGAGAAAGTATTTGAAAAAAATTGCAATATCTTAAAATTCTGCTTAAGTTTGTTTGTACAGGTCGCCACTACATAACCAGCAAACACAAGAGTTCGATGACAATTTGAGATTGTTTCGAAATCAAACTGTTTTCATTTTAAAATGATTAAACTGTAATTTGAGAAACAATTGAAAGACTAAAAATAAAATTTTCAAAATTTGTATGAAAATCAAAAAAAAAACGTTTGGTGCTTTTGATTCAAACTTTTAAAAATAAATTATGTTAGCGTTTGTAAATCAAAACTGAATTTTTAAAAGTATTTTTCCTTAACTTATGCCGTTTTCTATTCTAAGAAAAATGTAACATTTCTTTTGATTATTATCAGAAAAAAGTGAAATTCAAAGTTTTCTTAGATGAAAATATTGCCTCGTAAGTGATGATGCAATAATTTCTAATAAACTTATTATTTAAAAAAATTATTATATTGCTCATTTTCAATAAAAAGGGGAAAAAGTTTTGCATTTTTTTATAGAAAAGAAAAAGCCATTAGAATTTTTATTAATGTTCAGCGAAGGCCAAAAGCTTAAGATCCTTGTATAATTACACTTGATATCAAATTAACACCCATTTGTATTCAAATTTTAGTCTTAAGCCGCTGTCTAGGTTTGAAAAAGGATTGCGAATAACTTTTTGTACCAAATTATCATATTTGAAATTGTTTTACTTTGTGTGTTAGTAGGCAGAACGTCACGTAAACAAAATTTCAGCTGCAATTTATCTGCATATTATTTCAGTTAAAAAACGAAACAATTAAAAAAATCATATTACAAATATTTGAAAAAAAAACGTCAAAAATTTACTATTTAAATTTCCTTTGACACCCAAGAAACATTTCTTTTTCCATCACTGGATTAGTGCTGGCAAATTGTACTGGTTTTCATTACTAAATAATATTAAATACTTTTCATTTGGGTACTCAATACTATTCGATACTTTTAACGGACTTTTTGAATTTGTAACGCATAGTTTGTATCTGCAAATTGAAAAACTACTATTGGTTTTGTATGTCTTGTATTATTAAATAAAAAATAAATGTAAAGCTAACTTTTAATTTAACGTTAACAACAACTTAGGAAATAATTTAATTGTTCTCAAAAAAAATTATTTAGTTTTGATTTGATTGAAGAATCTTACACCTAGTTGTCTTTTTATACAGTGATGTATTTTTATCCACTATTTTAGCCACTCAACTTGCTTAAAAATGCAACTCTGAAAGTATCGAGTAACTACTTTTGAGTATTGAGTAACCAAAAAAAGGAAATACTTGATACTCGGTACCCACTACTTAATACTTTGCCAGCACTAAACTGGATAGAACTATTCAAATATAAAACAAGACACATCAACAAGGTAGTAGAGATAGCTAAGCTGATTAAGTTAACTACTCGTAGATGTCAATTGTGTAAAAAAACTTGTGTTGATAATATACTCATATATGATGTTTGACATATTCTTAGAGATTCATCTGTGTTGACAGTACCTTCCGGGCTTCAATATGTTTTGACAATTACTCAGATATTTTTACAACAATTTTTTATTGTTGTAGAATCGCTACTACCTGGTAGGTTTGCCTTGACATAAGCCATCGACATAAAATAATTACCGCTAACATAGAGTCAACAGCTGACATAATACTTGATATTTTTCTATCAAGAAATGTCAAAATCAATCGCATAATAATAATAACGTCATATTAATTATTATGAGAGCGTTGTTACAATAAATCTTCTCACAACAATCTTATGATATGAAATGTCACAAAACTTACATGTACGTGGGAATATATAAGTGAATGTGTATGTGCTTATATAAATAACTAAAATTGTGTTTTTTATTTTTTAAAAGAATTTTTAAGTTATTTCTTAAAAAATATTGTTAAACAAATTGGCTAATTTCGGAGATATGGTACATATTTACTCAATGAGCAATTGCATAAAATTAAATATTATAACAAAAGTAAAAATATGTATGTTTTTCTCTTATATGACATGAAAATAAATGTTGATAATTTAGTTTTACTATTCTGCCGACGTTCTCTCTCATGCTATATGAGAGTTAATCACAGTTGTGTGCGCTATGTTAAGTAAAGAAGCTTTTGACCAGGCTCCTTCAAAAATCGAAATAAAGGACCTAACTCATGGTCCTTTATTATTATTTCAGTTAAAAAAGGAAGCAATTAAAAAAATCATATTACAAATATTTGAAAAAAAAAAACCTCAAAAATTTACTATTTAAATTTCCTTTGACACCCAAGAAACATTTCTTTTTCCATCACTGGATTAGTGCTGGCACATTCTACTACTTTTCATTACTCAATAATATTCAATACTTTCATTTACTACTACTCAATACTACTCGATACTTTTAACGGACTTTTTGAATTTGTAACGCATAGTTTGTATCTGCAAATTGAAGTAGTTTCTTCAAAAATTAAAAATAGATCTTCAACTATTAATGGTTTTGTATGTCTTTTATTATTAAATAAAAAATAAATGTAAAGCTAACTTTAACAACAACTTAAGAAATAATTTAATTGTTCTCAAAAAAAATTATTTAGTTTTTATTTGATTGAAGAATCTTACACCTAGTTGTTTTTTTTATACAGTGATGTATTTTTATCCACTATTTTAGCCACTCAACTTGCTTAAAAATGCAACTCTGAAAGTATCGAGTAACTACTTTTGAGTATTGAGTAACCAAAAAAAGGAAATACTTGATACTCGGTACCCACTACTCAATACTTTGCCAGCACTAAACTGGATAGAACTATTCAAATATAAAACAAGACACATCAACAAGGTAGTAGAGATAGCTAAGCTGATTAAGTTAACTACTCGTAGATGTCAATTGTGTAAAAAAACTTGTGTTGATAATATACTCATATATGATGTTTGACATATTCTTAGAGATTCATCTGTGTTGACAGTACCTTCCGGGCTTCAATATGTTTTGACAATTACTCAGATATTTTTACAACAATTTTTTATTGTTGTAGAATCGCTACTACCTGGTAGGTTTGCCTTGACATAAGCCATCGACATAAAATAATTACCGCTAACATAGAGTCAACAGCTGACATAATACTTGATATTTTTCTATCAAGAAATGTCAAAATCAATCGCATAATAATAATAACGTCATATTAATTATTATGAGAGCGTTGTTACAATAAATCTTCTCACAACAATCTTATGATATGAAATGTCACAAAACTTACATGTACGTGGGAATATATAAGTGAATGTGTATGTGCTTATATAAATAACTAAAATTGTGTTTTTTATTTTTTAAAAGAATTTTTAAGTTTTTTCTTAAAAAATATTGTTAAACAAATTGGCTAATTTCGGAGATATGGTACATATTTACTCAATGAGCAATTGCACAAAATGAAATATTATAACAAGAGTAAAAATATGTTTTTCTCTTATATGACATGAAAATAAATGTTGATAATTTAGTTTTACTATTCTGCCGACGTTCTCTCTCATGCTATATGAGAGTTAATCACAGTTGTGTGCGCTATGTTAAGTAAAGAAGCTTTTGACCAGGCTCCTTCAAAAATCAAAATAAAGGACCATGAGTTAAAACGGTGTTAATTTCTTACAAGTGCAATAAACTAAAACCCAACATATGTTACATACGTATGTACTCGTTGTATTTCAATTGGAACATTTCGGAAACATCTGATTTAGAAATAAATGAAATGCCACATTCCCACACTTTATAATAAAACTATTTTAAACAATAACACAATAGATTAAAGTGAACGACGAAATATGACTATCAAACAATTACATTACAATATTATTTACTCTGTCAAGCATATTTGCAACGATTCCAACATTCATTTAAATGAGTATGTGTGCACGAGTGTGCAGAAAAACCACCACCCAGCCAGCACCCATAAAATTAAATTTTTAAGATCATTATTAAATAACAACCACCGTTTTGCCATTGCAACCATCGTCAGCATAATCATCATCATCATCGTCATCATTATTGTCGTCTTGCAGATTTTCAAAAACATTTAAAATTATATTAAGAAGACTAGAGAATGGATGTAATGACATAGAAAATCTGTTCTTGACATACTTTTGATAAGTGAATGGGCGTTAACCTTTTTGCCTTCCTCACATACTTCCTCGTCCTTTCCAGCCTTTCTTTATTGCGTGTGTGAGTGTCATATGCCACTCGATTGTAGATATACGTACAGATTTAACTGCAGACATACGGACGGACATTATTGCTGTCATTGTGACGACAATACTAATGACAATAAAATTACATAAACTTTGTCTGTCATTTAATGTTCTGCTAAGTTTCGCAAAATCTTATGAAGTTCGAAACTCTAGCAGAAATTTTAATGAAAATATGCGGGTTTATTATTAAATAAAACAAATACATAATTATAATTATATAAGTCACCCCAGTTTGTTGCTTTTTTCAATTATTTATTTTGTAGACATCAGGTTCGTTCGTTGTACCGAACGACCGACCATTGTTTTTATTTTGACTCTTACATCACATTAAATGTCAATTTCAGCCATAAATTTAAATTCCATTTACAGCATATTGTTGTTTCTCATCTAATCTTTAAAGGAGTTGCGAATTAGCTTAAATTGTTGTGATGATGCTGATGACGAAGGATATTGATGGCGAAATAGACTTCTTAAATTATTTCGCAAATCATGTTGTTTCTCATGCTAAACAATTTCTTGGAATATTTTCAAAATATATATTCAAAGCTTAAGTTAATTTGACACATGCAAAATATCAAACAATACTCATGCAGCAACAACAACAACAACAAACACACTTCTATAGATAAAAGTTAATAAGTAAACAAGAGCAACAATATTTAAACTTTAAGAATCATTAAAACCGAGAACCATTCAGTTTCACTTTTATTTAGGGATGACCAAGTGTTTCAGAATTGATAAAATAAGGGGAAATGTATTCTTCGAATTGAAATTGGAATGCTTCGTTTTCTTTTATTGTCAATTGCTTCCGTATTACGTCTGTTAATTGCTCGACTATGGCATTTGGACCACATCGAGTGAGAAGCTACTAAAAACTCTATTCGACGCTCGATTTACCCGGGGATAATCTTTAGATGGCAAGCTTCTGTGGAAAATATATCGGCAATCATTAATGTGCTGAACTTAATCTGGTTGATACAAACTTTCTTCAAGCCCTACAAATGTCTCGGACCCGATCGTACCCTACCGGCGGCATAACACAGATTATATTAAATGTCATAGTCCCTTGGCTGCTGAGTATCTATAGCAGCTGTCTCTGATTAGCTCACATACCTTGTATATAGAGAGATACTAGAGATTTTTTCATTGCGAAAGCAGATAAAATTATACTACACCGCAGGACTTCAGTGAGATAACTATATCAATCGCTCTTTTGAAAGCACTGAAGTCTGTAGTAGAAAAAATTTACGTGAAATTGCTTTCAATGAGCTTGTAAATAAAATAAAGAAATCTCTGTCTGCATGTGAATACACTTTCTTGGATATCGAGATAGCTTCTAAGAACATTTTTGCAGATGCCATAATGGCGGCGTTGTACAATTTTGGAATTAATGTGCGAATATGCTTGTGGATAAAGAATATTCTAATAAAGCGAAAGATAAAATATGTATTGGGTTACTCTAGAGTGGCCCGCATTAAAAGTTGTCCTTTTTCCAATACAAGTATCTCTAGAACCTATCAGGTACAATGAAGCTGCCTATGCTGATGATGTGGGAAATGCCATGTACATTTATCCAATTGAGCAGCAGAACGTGGACTATCCGTTAATGCTCACAAAATGGGACACACTGGAAAATACACAATGTAAAACCGGCGAAACGAAGGTTAATTTTAAATTTTTCGTTAATGATTTTGCTTCATAGTCGTTTCGTGTTAAATCGGCATGACTTTACGATAACTTGCAACCACGGCAGTCCATTTTAATATAAGAGTCTAATTGAATAAAAATGTACCCCAAATTAAAATACTATGACGAATCTTGTTGAATCAAAATTATTTCAGTTTGAAACAACATGAAATTCATTTAATATTTAAGTAATTATAATGTTGAGTTAAAACGATTCAATGATTGATCTAACACGAAATTCTTTAAAAATTAGAGCGATAGTCATTGTGAAATAACAAAAAATTTTTGTTGGTTCAAAATGATGCTCTTAAATAACCCATAAAAATTTTAACGAAAACGATTTCAATTATAAATTTACTTTTTTAATATTTATTTTATTTACATGTGTACATTTGGTGCAAACGCCAAATCATCAGTAGACCTTAAACCATATTTTTGAAAAGTTTCAAACCTTTTATCTTTTACGAAAACTTTTAAAAATGCAATGAGAATTTCCTATTGCTTTGTAATTTTTGATAATCTCATTGAAATTCGTGGAATACTTAGTAGCAATGTTGATTTAAAACGAAGAAATGTTGTCTTTACACTACTCAATGTTGATTTTATCAAATCCAAAGTTAATTTAACGTAATAGTATTTTTGTTTTACTACGAAGCTGAATTGTGTAAATGTTCAATCTACTATTTGTTAGTTCACATTTAAAGTTTTAAACATTGAATCAATATGAATATATGTATGTTAGCTTTGAAGAAATCCAATATTTTTGCAAAAAATTACATGACATGAAATCAACATTGTTTAATTTTGGTTTTACATGCATGCTTTTTTCTGTGTGGACTTGTATTCAGAAGGTACTACAAGTATAAGATATCCAATTGCTCTTAGTAGCACCGAAATAAATAAAGTGTACAGTGCTAAATATCCCGGTAGCATGTTTGACTTAATGTTCAATTTTAAAATTAATTAATTAATTAATTTTGGAGGGTGTTAAGATGACAACTACTGCGCTTTATTCATTTGAACGAGTTGCATATTGGCACCAAAAATCATTCAATGCAGCCATAGTCCATCGGATTCTCTTGTATTGGGTGATTATTGTCTGGTGATCAGAAAAACACGTCTTGTTATGTTAAGAAAGATTCAAATATTTCCCTCTCTCTATATAACCACATGTAAGTTAGGCAGGCATATTCTTTACCTGTTGCCACTGCAATAGTCGCCAAGGATATGACAACAGTTTTTGCAATTCGTCTACGTTGAACTACACAGTGGACCGGAAACAAATCTGGCCACTATAATGTACATTATCCTGAAGTTTTCGGAATGAAAAGCTGACCACAGCCTCGCCTGTTCTAATTCAAGACCGCCTCTAAGCGATCCGGACAGCATCTAGAGATTCATGGAGCAATAGGGCTCCGGATAAAACAAGAGGTGTGTATTTTTATTTTGACGGCTTGATGAAACACGATGTTGTGTCATGGAGGGTACAGTCAGGGCCTTGAATCTGCTTATATCAAAATAGTATCCGGATTTCTGCAGTACTTTCCTAGCAAGGATTCCAAAGGCTGGTGGATTCGTAGACAGTGAGCTGCATATCTAGATTCGTTATAAATTTGATATTCGAACCGCCATTATAGTCCTAGAACATTTGCTTCTGGAAGCAACCACAGCACCCCTCGACTGACAATCATCTATCAATATGAAGGCTGAGCAGTTTACTGTAAAGACCGTCCACAATGGCGATGGATTGGATTGTTACTGGTGTCTTGTACACTCAGAATTAGGCACAAGACCGTATGATGATTATCAGTCCATCCCAAAGCATATCATATTTGATATGTTTGATGTTAGTTTTTGGTATTAATCTCTAGCAATTCTTTACCCTGAAAGGTGATATAAATAAATCTTATTTTTTCATATTCTTGGCAACTCTAATTTTCATGTTTATTTATGAGAAATTATTACCTTTTTTCTGCTTTAGAAATCCTTTCATTCAACATTCTTAAGAAAAATCTACAAAACATTATGAAAACAAACAAGAAATTCATAAAACATATCGAAATTATAATTTATTAGCCAGTCGTACGAGTACGAATTGAAATACAAATGAAGAAAGAAACAAAAAAAAAACAAAAAGAAAACAAATCAAATCAAAATTTTGTTCAAACTTCCAAAAACGCACTGGCAGGAGCAAAAAAAAAGGTGAACCTTCCATCCACAACCTGGCAGATACATACAAACAAGTACGTATATACATTTATCCCCACATTAACTGACAAGGAATGAAGATGAATAAGGTAAAATAATGTTTCCAAGGCATTTAACAAGCGTTAACCACAAAATCATAATTTTTATTTCGTTTGTTTGTTTATTTGGAAATTGAATGATTTGTTACTCTGTTCTCCTTCGCGGCCCAAAAGAAATGAACAACGAGATGTTTGATGGACACCCATTATAAACGACACCAACAAAAGACGTTTTGTGCCTTCTTTTCTTAAAAAAAAGGTTTTATTGTTTTTTATTTATCATTCATTTATTTTAATTTGTAAATTTTGCTTTAAGTGAAAAATTAATAAATGTTTGTTTAGTTTATTGTTTGTTTGTTGCTATAAAGAATATAATGCACAATTTAATATTCGTTTTATTTGAAGTAATTATAGACATGGGTATGATTTTGGAATAAAACATGCCGAATACACTTTAATATTGATGAGATGAGCGTTCTCAAATGTCAGTTAATTATCAGATCGGAAAGGGAAATATTCAGGATTGATATTAACGGATTACGCTAGAAGAGGACCTTAAGTTACAGTAAACAAAATGGCGGCCTAAAATAACTTCTCGGAACAAAAATGCAACAACTCCCCGTAAATTTTCCAAGCAAGCAAAAACAATGATAAGTCGGGATTAATTAATTTATATTTTTCCATAATGCAATTTCAAAACAAGATATGAAAATTACGAACATTATATATATATATACGATTATCAGGGCAATTTGACAATTTCATGTATTTTTTTTAAAGATATGCAATATGGCACCGAAACTCGTTAAAAAAAGTCACAAAAAGGCCAAAAAATTGCAAAGTAAAGATTTAATACAATTTTATCTAAACAAAATATGAATCGCTCAGCACAATCATGTATTTATTACATTTTTTTTAAGAGAGAGACCAAATTTTGTAAAATGCATGTAAAGGAAAAGTTCAACATCAGTAGAGCAAATTTTAATGAAGGCGAGAATTAACCTTCAATATTTATTTCAATTTTACGTGTTCGAAGCATTTATTTCGTTTGAAAAGTTTTTCTTATTTTAGTTCTATTTATATTTTTTTGTATGCATCTTTAATTCACATGATCAATGATATTCAAATTTTCAAGTATGGGAGTGTCTTTGGTTTGAAATTTTGTAATACTGGAAGTAAGTGTAGGGTGTTTCCAAAGTAATGGTCGGAGATTTTTTAAAAGTAACGATCGTTACCGTTGCAATGTTAAAAAAACGTATTGAAATTACATTTTCATGAGTTCTTTCGGTTGCTACCGATGCCTGAACTTTAGTAGGACCAAAATTAAGCAATCCTCGTGCCATATTTTGCTGAGGTTGAAATTTTATTAAAAAAGGCTCCGAAAATCAGTAACGACCATACTTTCGAAACACACTGTAGAACATTAAGGCGGCAATTGTACAGTTGTTTTTATAAAATTTGAAATTTTTTAGTAGGAAATTTCATATAAAAAAATTGAATAGCAACGGTTACGATATTTTTGTGCAGTTGAGATGGCCTGGAATTTACTGGCAGAGTTCCAAAACATCGAAAAACGGGCGACCATATCGAATCAAAGCCAACAAATGTTTTTTTTCCTTTTAATAGTATACTTTGCTTATTGTTTGACGTTTTGGTAGAATTAATTGTTTTCAAGTTTGGCAAGCAGCACAGCGACAAAATATTTTTTTGAAAATTTTATAAACTTATTGGAAAGAGAAAATATATTAAATTAATTTTAAAATAATGCAAAAATATATAAAAAAATCGAAAAAGAAAACGTGTCAACTATGGTTAATATTAAGTACTTCTAAATCCAAAAATGTATCACCAAATTAAACTTTGCACAGTTTGCTTATTGTGTACGTTCGACTAGTTTTTTTTGGTGCAGACAGCATGTGAATATATACGCCGTTGCATTTTAGAATTCGAGACTTTGTGCAGTTGCTTTGAAGCTAACGTTTTGGAACTCATTCTAATTTATGGTATTAAAAAAAATAGTACTCTAAAAATGTCAGACTGCAAAAATGAAATTTTTAAAATAAAACTGAAATTTTTTAATTTTCCTGTATTTATATTTATTTTTTTCCAATCTATCGGATGATATTGAACTATTTAAAAAAAATGTTTAGGTGTGGTTGACATTTTTAGGACCAACAGAAGCAAAATAAGATGTCTAATCGAATTGAACTGAGCAACACAGTATCTGGTACATCAAATGATGTTCCGGCAAACAGAGAGACCAGCTGTTATTTTTAGTGTTGTAAATATTATGAGTACCTAGCTACTCGGTAATTTACACTAAGCAGGCAATAATTCAATTAGTTCTGATATATATTTGCAAATAAATTTAAATTAACACATAATTTATTAAATTACCTTTTTACTGCTTTTTGGGTTTAATGCTGGCAGCGACATGATATTTTATTTTGGATAAAGATTTTTTAACACAATGAAAATGAAAATTGCTTAAATTTGTTTTCTTTAAAAAATATATTTAACCCGTTTTTCGCCGGCTGTTTACTATTTTATTTATTAAATCAAATAATTAGCTAATCATCCTTATCGTGTTTGGCGTGTTTCGACTACGCCTAGTACTAGATTAAATAAAATTGCAAAACTTTTCATTATTCTGTTACAAGGGGTAGTTATTGAGTACTCATATATATCTATACATTGCAACACTACTTTAACTTGCAAATTTTTGCTAATAAAGTGTTCATTTACTTTTTCACATTTTTGAGAGTAATTTTGGAAAATTTCTTGTTACTCTCTCGTTGCTAATTTTTACTAGTAAAGCAAATGAGCACACCTAATATCACTAAAATCAAGCATGAAAATATTTATTTTTCATTTATACAAAAATTAAGCATATTCATGTTTTAAATGGAAGATCTAAAATATGTATTATTTTAATATTCTAATTTTATTATTTTCATCTAACAGACACATAATCTATTTAGATAATTTTCAGTACGCCTTTTGTTTTAATTCTTCAATTCTGACATCTTGAGATCAAAATGTATTATTACTGACACACCATGGTATATCTAAAATACTCCGATGGGTTTGAAATTGAGAACTTTGTAAAATTTCTACATTGGAGGTGCGGTTTGTACCCCAAAGTTGAATTCCCTGCGTCAAAATCAAGTTGAGGAAGACTTTATAAATTCTTAACTGAAAAAAGTTTTGTTTGTTGAGGTTTTTTTAATAATCTATATAGTACATGCATTTTATTAGTGCATGTGCAACGATTAGCTGAATACCCTCAACAAACAAATTTTTTTAAATAAGATATCGGGTCACAACTCGAATAATAAATTTAATAAATTCTTAACTTATTTTCAATACTTAGTGGGGACTAACAACGAAGAAGCCAGTATAATTTCATAAACTTGATGTATCTAGTTGATCGTGTTTTAACTTAAAAATTACATAAAATTACTATTTAATAAATTACGCATCAGGACAGTTTTTTGTGAAGTTGTATTTTTGGTTCCTGATTTTATTGTTTCATGGCCGCCATTTTGAATTTGCTATATAACGCTATATAAACCCCATATCGATAGATTTTGATGATGCAAAATTTTTGGTCTCCCACTTTATGGCCGCCATTTTGAATTTATTATATTTATAATTAATATATTATTAATAGGCAAACACGATTTTTAGATCACTTTTATGGCAGTAATACTGAACCAATTTTGACAAGATTTATAGTTTTTTAAACGGGTTTTTACATAGATGTGCACAATCTCAATTTTATTTAAATCGGTTTGATATTTAGGGAGCTATAAGCGTTTAAAGTCACTACTAACACATGCGCATTTATTACACATGCATGTGCCAGCTTCAACTTGAAAAATAAATAAAGTGTGCATGTGTGTGTCTCCAATTTTCTTTTGCACAGAAATAATTCAGAGTTTTAAGTTGTTTATTTCCTCCCCATCCAGTTTTGCAATTTTTGTTTCAGCAATTCTTGAGTTTATTGGTGAGACAGGTGAGAAGATTGGGGAGGGGCAAACAGTCTCATGTGCTCTGCAATTCTCTTCTGCTTTGAAATTCGCACTTGTAAATTTTAAGTAAGTAAGGTATTTGAAGGTTTATTGAATTTTATTTCTGCAGTTGCATGAAATATAACAAACTTTTATTTAAAATGAAATTTTACTTTTAGAAATGTCAAAGAGTAACAAGGAGAAGAGAAATAAATGTATAGGAAATACAAAAATTGCAAAACTAGATTTTCATAATGTGGACACTAATGTAATTTCAGAATTTAAACAAAAATTGCTGCAACAGAAATCGCAAGTCTGGACGGGGACTTAGAATGTTTTTTGTTTTTGTATTTTATCGTATGTAAATGCTTAATATTAACTTTTAGAATGTGGTCGATTGAGTCGACCGCTGGGTACACTAGTGTTTACTATATAACTTAAGAATGGTATTTTGAAATTGTTATAGACCGTTAAAATTGTATTTTTATGATTCTTAGCATGAATGTCCACATTGACAGGTTTTGATGATTTTTAACTTTTGGTCCCCGGTCTGTGTTTTTACGTTATGTCTCCAGTGTTCGTAAAGCTTCTGTAACGTAGAATGTTGCGGGATTGTGCGTTAGATATTAATTATACTATCTGCATCGGCTGCCGAAAATAGGTGCATATCGAGCCCCTAACGGCAAATTATCGACACTTTGTTCAAAACTTGTTTTATTATTGAATTTAAATTTTATGAACTGATACCGATAGTTTAAAATTGTCAAAAATGCTATTAGCTTTTTAAACAAGGACTGTAAAATGTTATCGTAAGTGACAATTTTACTTACATAAAACATGTTTAAAAATAATGCAAAATCTTCGACCGAAAAAATTCAACTTCGCTTGCGATCATTTGGCCGTCTTAAAGGAAAATTTAAATTTACAAAAAATAGTTAATAAAACAAATAATATTAAAAACCTACAAATCCTTAATTTGTTTCAATTAACCTTTTTTAATTACCAAGAGATACAAGACGTCGAGTAAAGCATTACAAAAAATCAATAATTTCCAATACATACATTATTCCTAAAAGAAAAGGCAATTACAAAATCACATTTAGCGGTTATAAGACTTTGATCTCTAATCAAGGCACGCTTTAAATGACACAAACAGCCATGCGCATGCGTACTCGTGGGGAAACAAAAACTTGTCTTCAAATGTGTGCTTATAAAAAGTGTTAATTAACAACTAATTAATAAAAGGATATAAGACACAATTAGAAACCATTAAATATCATGTAGCAGGCAGGCAACCAAACAGCCGCTCCATTCGAAAATTAATATAAAAACAAAAACAAAAAAAAAACTGAATATAGTAAAAACGGTAGCGGCATTTTAAACAATTTTACAAGCAACAATCTCTCACAAGACTTGCCAGAAATCAAAATATTTAACAACCACAAAAAGAAAAAAGAAAAACGCATATAAGACGATAAAATAAACTTTTCAAGTCTTTGAATGACTGACTGAAATCGAAATGAAAACACATTTATTATAAAATGAAGAGTATAAATCTTAAATCTCAAACTTACCGCTCTTATCACGAAAACGCACATACAAGAATTTTTAACTTGTTTTATTCAATGTTGTTACAGAATATCGAACACACAACAACTAACAATGATGACGACAAAACAGCGAAGCGCTTAGACATGCGACAAACGCAATGAATGTCAAAAACGCCAAATGATATGTCACATTATGTCCATTCTTTGTACAGTACAACAATGTTTAAATGTTTGTTTGGATCCGTTTTTGTTTATTTGTATTTGTTGTATTTTTTTTTGCTAGTGGTTTAATTTTAAAAAAATAATCAGAAAAAAAGCGTAACGAGATTTTGGTAGAACACAGGGAAAGTCAGAAGGAGTACAAAGAAGTTCCCTTTAAGTTGTGTTCACTTTTGTAGATTTCTGCAAGATGAAGTTATCCTAGTTTAAATTAAATTCTGGAATGAAGCACCCAAATATTTAAAATTCCCTCAAATACGAAACTGTTTTTAAAAAGCTTAACAAGGTGGCGCCGACGCTATTGAGCATGAACCAACCTACAACTCAACGAAAAAAAACTCTCATCAGCCGAAAAGCTCGATCTTTACGGACGAATCCAAAGTGAAAAGTGGTTTGGGAGTATCTGTTAACTCAATAATGTTACCCAATAGCTGCAGAGTGTTTCAACTTGCTGCAGCCGAAACTGCAAAGACGAGGCCACAATATCGACACTTACGAGAACAATCCTCCGGAGTTTCGGCCTCATCATTCGAAACTAGTGAAGCTGAAGTTTGTTTGTGTTTGTGTTGAAAAAAATAAAATTATAAAGAAAACTATAAAAGAGCTCCAATTGCAAATCTTATTAGATATTCATCTCTTCTTATAGCACCCAGTTCAAGCGATGTACAATGACGATTGTTAACAATTGTATAACAACACACATAAAAACAGACCGACAGACAGAAAGAGATCGAGAGAGACAGACAACCGTAGCAGTAATATGATGAAGCAATTAAATATTGATCATGTCTGTTGGCGGAATGTTAAATACAATAAAGCAATAAAAGCCGGTAGTCAACAGAAACACAAACGACAACAATACTTAACAATATATCACAGAAGTCAACAATTTAATGGTGACAAAAAACAATATGACTTGACAAACTCTTGCCAATGACACAATATAAAATATACCATCATTATTCTACAACGCATTGTCATCATGACGATGACGACCACAAGACGATCAAATCAGTTGAGTGGAGTAGAAGTGAAAAAAAAGTCGAAACAAAATAAATTAAACGGCTGGAAAATGATAAAAATATATTTGATTTTTTAAATTGCACACACTCACACACTCTCACGGACTTTCAGCGATTTTAAGAATGTTTTTATAGCGCCCTTTAATGGCGGGTTGAGGCTTTTTTACACAAACAAAAAATTAATATGAAATAGTTTAATTTACTAGCCTTTTGTTCTGTTTTTCATTTAGTTTTCTACTTTTGTTTTCAGTTTGTTGTTTTTAATGATTTTTTACTTTATTTACTTTTTTTTTTTGTTATTTCACATGTCTGCTATTGAATGCACTTGTGCTAAAATTTACTCTCACTATTTCGCTGTTTCTGTAGCAGCCTTTTGTTGTGTTCATCTTATTTTGTGTGTAAAAAACACTCTCCTCCGATGATGCATTAAAAATAACAACAGATTCACTGATTGAAACCTGCCGAAGTTTGACAGCTTAAAGAATCTTAACAAAACGAAGAACCACAAAGAAAAACAACTAGAAACATGAGTTTTTTGTTATTAATGTTTGCATGCGGTAGGTTTGCGATTTTGACAGTTGTAATGAATGACAATACGATGCGTATTAGCAACAGAGTTGCATTTTTTTCCATTCAACGATTCAGAGGGATTCAATTTATATTTTTCTTATTCACTGTGCTGTAAAAACTAATTTGTATTCACTATCGATCGATTGATCGATCGATCTTATATTTCTTTCAGAGGTTCTCAAACGTGTTCGTGAGGGAGTTCATGAATCATACTATTGTTATCGCTAGCCAACAGTTAAGCCCGATAATCAATTCGTTATCGATAGATCTTTGTCATCGAGAGAAAGTGCTTGAGGTTCTTACAGATATGGATGGAGACGATGATATAGACGTTACCTCTGAGTTCTGAGAGAAACCCCGGAACCCAAATTCTCTGTACGACAACCAAGTTGTATTGTGACTGTTCGCATCTCTTAACGAGAGGACGGAAAATTCCATATTGGGGATGCTGTAGGCAACAGGGCATACAGATGTTCTCGAAAATATATTTATGAACTAACAAGCAAATCCGGATCTGCTGTGACGATAGAAAAACGTATCCGGTAGTTGGATTCGTGCTTACATGTTCAAAAATACTGATTCAGAAAAAATTACTTGGTTCTTGAGCAGATCAGATATTCTATCGGGTCAAGTCAAGTTTAACTTCGATGTTAAGGCAGAATTACTTAGTACGTTCTGTTCTGTTATGGATCCGCTGTTTTATTTCTGTTCAATTGAAAAACTGTATGTGTGGTTTGTTGTTACTTTTTCGTTTTGTTCTGTTGCGGACTGATCTGTAGAATTTGAGTGATGCAACTTTAAGTGACAGCCAAGAGTGCGTATGCATTAGTTTGTTGTGTTATCATATGGACGGCCCAGAGTTGAAGTGAACCAAGTCACAAGAAGACAATTCGAATATATTCTGAGTTTCAGTAACTGAACTGCCATAAAAAATAAAAAAAATGATGGCCATTGACTTGGGTTTTTTTTACCGATATCTTAGGAACGAAACGCTTTTTTAATTAGTCCGTTACAGAACTATACAGAGTTAAGCTTTGTGGAGGATTTCGCACTAGTTTTGAAAATTTTCATATTTTAATGACTTGGTTCACTTCAGCTCTAAGCCCTCCATTTATAACACATTTTTTGTTAAGTCCGACAATTTTGTTTTAAATCAAGCTTTTTAGAGATTTATATATTTTTGTAAAATAACAATTGTCAAATAAAATACAATGGACGATGAAAAGCTTCGGTAAATTTATTGTTTGGTTCATTTTACATATATTTAAAAAATTCATTCTTACAATTAGCTCGTCCACATCCGAAAGTTTAGTCAGAATCATACGAAATATATTTTTTTTAATTGTAATATGTTCTTTTTTTTATTCAAACAAAAGAGTTTTTACGAAAAATTTTTGTTCACAATTTCAATGTATTTCTTTTGATTATATTTTTATTATACATATATTATTCCCTTCAAAGAACAAATATTTAAAAAATATATTATGCAGAAAAGAACGTCACAGAAAAGTAATAACTAATGACACCTTTACTCTGGCTCAAATGTGATGCAGATCTCTGCAATTGCAATGGGCAGCAAACGGGAGCAATTAAGTACATAAAATAGTGGCGACATTGACAGGGTACTGTCAAATCGAACTGAAAATTAATTTTTTGAACTGTGAAAAAGGGAACAAGAATGCCCAACCTACAGCGATACTGAAAAATAACGTCATTTAAAGTGAATTATAATTTAAAGTGATCCCAGAACTCTCAAAACATTGCCCTCACAGGTGAGTCAGTTTTGTAGTGAAGCACACCCCATATTGCGACGATGCTCCGGAGAGTCAATGGAATTCGGTAATACACTGAAAACTTGTTTGCCACACACAAGACGATTGAACGGACATTGGTAAATTACGCAGCACCCTTGTGTCGTTTCCTTAGAACGAACGTGGCATAATGGGAAGCAGTTGTAGAGCTGCCAAAAGAAGAAACGAAAAGATCATAACTCCATGCTCATAAAGAATTTAGCTCATAGAGCAGCTCCGAGACACATGCATAAAAAATCGGTGAGAAACATCTACCAAAACCAAAGTAACAATTTTGACTTTGAAAATCGACCCCATCCATTGCAGGTGAGAAATTCTTCTTAAGAACTGGGGCCTTATTACCGCTTTCGATATCGAAAGAGCTATCGAACAAAAATAAAACTCGATATGTATCGAGTTGCCTCATGATGGTATTCGATGGCTATCGAGTCGAGTTTTCATACAATTGTAAGAGATTTTATTAAATTTGTAACAGATTATTGTAATTTTTACATGTTTACATGAAATTTAAACAAAATAAACTACAAATAATGCAAGTAGGAAATTAAATTGTAATTATTTTAATTAAAAGTTTGTATTTTATAGAAAATGCTTTAACAAATATTGATGATTTCATATTTATCTTCATCGGTGTCAAAAGATGAACATGGATTAGTGCGTATTAGGAAACAAATTTTTAGATCTAAACAGCGGTTCAGAGTGTCAAAGCAGGTATTCAATTATGTATTATATCATGTCAGCCGCAGTGCCACTAAAGTTGTGGTTAGCCGCAGCACTTTCCCTTCTGGCTACTGGCTCCTTTCAGCATACGGTTTTTAATGATTACCTCATTAGAATGTACTTAAGCACGATTAGCAATCGATTTTTTGCTAAATTCGGATGTTAGGACATAAATTCTGCCAGTATTTCTTTTTGCTTTAAATTTATTTTTCATATTTTTCCTGATATGTACAGAATAATTACTTTTGCTTTAACTCAAAAAACAAATAAAACTTACATTTCGCACAATTTATTGCTTGTTGTTA
Source organism: Gymnocheta viridis (assembly GCA_956483585.1). Taxonomy (NCBI): domain Eukaryota; kingdom Metazoa; phylum Arthropoda; class Insecta; order Diptera; family Tachinidae; genus Gymnocheta; species Gymnocheta viridis. The sequence goes on along the minus strand of OY101442.1, from coordinate 26,738,572 downwards.
AAGTTAAGGAAGCCATTTGTTTTGCTTACGACAGACATATTGGTATCGAACAATGTTTGCAAATATAACACTCGATAGAACATTCGCTATCGAAGGCCTTTATCTCAAGGTTTTTTTTTAATTTTTGTTCGATATAGAATGCCATAATCCTTAAGCAAAAATTTGCGATCCAATTAGCTCGATATCTATCGAAAGCGGTAATTAGCCCCTGAGTTGTATTTGTCCAGCTCAGATCAGGATGGCATTCCCAATTGAGGTTTTACAGGTCTAGACCCAACAGCTTCAATCCCGATTTCTGCGATTTCATGTGGAAGAGGTCCACATGATGGCCATCATCTTTTCTATTTCGGGGCAACGTTATCCCTATTAGAACGCATATTACTATGGACAGATGCCATGGATATCGCTTGTCTATTGGGGTCACATTTGCAAAAACTGACTGAACAGATAACAATAATGAATAAAAGAGGGTACTAGTATATAGTGAATACTACAGCAATACAAATCACCACATTTACGTCCTTTGTTGGCCGTCATCCACCCTTAGCGGTCAATTTAGAACACTTTGGGAATCACAGCCCCATTGTTTAGTTTTGCGAAAGAGTTTATTATTTAAAATTACAATGTGTTTGTATTGTGATGGTTTTCAACTTTATTAATTTAATTGTTTAAAATTTAAAGAAAATATAATGAAATATTTAATCAATTCTTAAAACGGCATAAATAGTATTCAACAATAAAAGGATGTGTGGTAACAACCATTTTGCTCTCTACTCCACCCCGAAAGTTCTAATGAACTCACATATCGTTCCATCATTACAATAGAGTCATATCTCAAAAACACTGATTTTTGAGTTAATAATGCAGAATTATTCCTGGTATTGTTCTTCATCTTGTGTAAGAAATGCATACAAATAAATTTCTTATTTAGTCACCTCTTAAGGAGATATTATTTCTTTATTTTTCCTTTGAGGTGTGCTTAAATTAAAATCTGTAAACTTATATTTTGAAGAACGAGTTTTATTTTTTGAGTTATGACTACGTTGCAACAAAGGACCGATATGTATATTTAAAAAAATCATTATAATAGCGATTAGATTTGACATCCTTCGTATGCCATCTCATTAAAAGTTCACAATCATTCATTCTACTACTGTTTTGACAACTAATTTGGTATGTGACCCAATTAGTTAAACATCCAATTATCAAATGAAATTCATATTCATACTCGTATCTACCAAACAAAATCTTATGAATAAATTTTTTGTTAAACATAAATAAAAAAGAAAGAAAAAAAAAACGATTTTATTCACAAGGGAATACAATAAGGAGAAATTCTAATCAAGAGAAATACAAAAGAATAAAATCAAAATACTATTAACAACAACATACAAATGTCAGTTGCAAGATAAATAATAATAATAAAATGCGAAGAAAAGAATGAAAGACGAAATCATATAAACGAGAAATGGAACAAATTATAAATAAACGCAACAAATATTACGAAACAACAATAGAAAATGTAACAATTTCATTTAAAGCAATTGATATTGTGGTCATGACAGGCTGAAATCATGCGCAAATAATGAATTTATACAAATGTTCTTTAAAGGCGGACTACTTTAAATTGAGTTGAAATTAATTGAAAAATTTTGTTAAGCATGAAATTCGCTGTGATAGGAAATAGCTAATAATTATGTCTCTATACCACTCACCTGGCTGACTATCATTGTGATCATCATAGTTTTTGAATTTGAACAACTTGTGCGAGTCTTTACATTATGAATGGCCAAAATAAAGTACTCGTAACTGTTTGTATTTTTTTGTGTGTTAAATTGACTGTCATCGGCTGAAATTCTCCGCCTCCAAAAATAATAATATTACAATATGTGAACTGATCCTTTATTTTTCTTTTGATTGCTGAAGAAAATATTAGGGATGTCGCAAGACCCTCAGCAAAACCACAAACTACTACTATGCTTTGTGGCAAAACTGCTTTAAAAAATTAACAAAACGCACAATGGAATTAATTAAGCTTTCGCACTTTCACTATCTGTCCTCTCTGCACTGTCACTTTTCGGAAAGAAAGTAACACATCGAAATGGTTGGTAGGGCAATAATAACCTGAGTTTTTACTTTTCTTTTTATAAAACAAAAAACCTGAATTGTCTAGAACGGGCTCAGGAGGAATGAGCCCTCCTAAAATTTCAAATGTGTGTTCATCATTTGCTGAACTATTTGACATGCGTGGACGATATGACAAGAATGGAGTTGAAGTCAAGGAGGGAATCAATACACAACTACAGGACTACCAGCGCTTTGTGACCGAACATAATCTATTAGACTTTGGGAAAAAGTCATGTCGCATTATAGCAGAAGCTCTAACGTGACACAGCACGACCCGTATGGGCATCCCACATGAAGATTACTGCTGCTTGGATGAGACTGAGGAGTAATCTGTGGAGCATCGGCTCTGTAAACGTCTAGAACTTTAGACAGTAAAACACTCCATTTTTAGGGAGTAAAACCTTTGAGGGTACCTGGCATTCACAAATTCAGAAATGGTTTACAACTAAAGTTAGTTGAAATATCCAATAGTGTGACAAGCGGCCACGAGACAATAAAAATAACTAAACCTCATGTCGTACAGTAATGAGTATATGTGATGACTAAAATTATATCATCATCACATCAAATCGAGTTTGTTACCTTCGGCAGGTTCAACTTAAGAAGTGTATCATTCATAGCATTCTGCAAGCGATTTACTAAGCCAGATCCTGCAGAGCTCTTTCTGTGATCTGATAATGTTATTGCGTGGAACAGTTTAATACAATTGAACTCCTCTACCGCTACATTTTACAGATAAGAACGGATTCTTAATATAAAATTACCTTCCAACTTACTACATTAAAAGTATTTTAAACATCCAGTATGATGATTATATAAAAAACCTGCATCAAGTTTTATACGACAGCCTAATCGCTCTTATATAAATATTTGTTTACGTTTATCGGATGCTTTTGTAGTCTACACTACTTTTTCTCTCCAAATAACAAGACAAAAGTTTAATTAAAACAACATCCATCCAGGTTCATGAATCTCAATCGTTTGATACACCAACACAAAAACCATCAAACATTTCAAATTTGTCAAAGCAAATAATTCCAGACTGGTTCTCCCTTCCTTGTCAACGTCATAACGTCATTAGCATGAATAGATTTGTGAACATATTTTCATTTACAATTTCATTTCCATTGTTGTTACGATGAAGTTATTGTTGTTGCTGTTGGTTTGTTAAGATCCATGTTGTAGATACAATTGTGTTTGATAAGTATGTAATCAGTGCGACAACTACTCGAACAAGTACAAATACAATAGTAACGACAACAATAGTTAAATGATTATAATGTGGTAAAAATTAAGTTTCCTTTTTTTGCATTTTATTCACTATTCACTTTTCTTTGCATTTTTTTTTTTGGAGGCACATTTAGTGAAGTGTGTTGTAACAACTATAAATATAATTTCTTTTGTGGTTATCGTCTGGCCAACAACTCCAAGAACACTTGGTCTATAAGCGTTTGCTCTTCTTGCATTGTTCCATGTTAAACAAATGATTTGAATTGTTTGCAGTGTGTTTTCGCATTCATTCATTTTGCTTTGTTTTGTTGCCCAGGTTGCTGCACTACGAACTCAATATGAGTTTTCAGCCAACGAAAGATGCTGGAGTATCAGCAGTTGTAAACTGGCAGGAGTTGTGCCAGTAGCACAATCATCGTACTTTCCTTTGCATTTACTTTACAATCATTTCGGTCGTTTTACCACTTGGGGTGGTTTCGAAAAACTTTTGTTTAACAATTTTGTGAAATTAGTCAAATCGCCACAACACAAATGTTTTGTCGCTTTTTTGTTAATTTAATTCAATTACGAGTATCTAATGAATTGAATGGAAAATTTACAAAGAAACGAAAAAAAATTTTACAATTTAGTCATTTTGGTTTGTGTTTAAGGAGATTTTGTTTAGAAATATATTAAGTTTAATTTTGTGAGTAAATGACTTTAGTGTGTAATTATTTATTTAAAAAGTAATTTGCTTGGGATGATGATGGAGTAAAACAAGTTCTTTCAGACTTAGATGATATATAGTTGAATTATGCAAGAATTGATTTATTTAGGATTAAACAGTTAACCGAATAGATTTGATGTATTGGCGGGTCCAAATCCTTCTTTAGGAATAACAACGATTATGCTGATTAGAATGATTAGAAGACTGGCTCCTGTGCTAAGTCGGTACTAATCAAGCGATAGTGCTCATTTCACTGTCCCAGATAATAAGCCCAAAGGCTTTTGAGGAATCGTTTTTCTCATCAACAATGATTTTGTTAATAAAAAAAATTTAATCCTTGGTTGAGTTAGAATTCTTTTGGCCACTGGGGAGTTGAAGTCAGTCTTAAAATAATGAAGCGTTTCAATACGCGATCACGGGGTGAATTCCAAAGAATTCAGATGCTCGATAAAAAGAAGTTGATAATAATTACTGAGTAGCTTATGGGATATCGTATTCTTAGGCATCACCACTTCCTTATAGGGAATTCGTATATCAAATATTGCGGATTGTGTCAAATGTACGATAAGACTTTTCTGATCATGTGCTCTGTAAATGTCTACTTCTGGAGGATTACAGGGGAAAGTTTTTAGATGGAGCTTCTGTATATCCAGAAAGAAACATGGAGCTCGTTACCTTAATTTGCTGCAGTGAACACAACGACATCTCCTGTTTCATAATAAGTTATAGTGTTTTTAGCGACAAATTCAAACTCCGGCAACCAGGATCTAGACAGGAAACGAACCAGTGACCTCCACACTAAAAGTCTACTACACTATTCATTAGTCTGCGTGGACATCAGTATGAAGATGTCAAAAATTGTAGCGACTCATTAATAACACTAACATTTCTTGCATACATACCATTTAATTTTCAACTTTATTCTACAGTAAACTCGCGGTAATGTGATCTAATAAAAACCAAGCATGTTCACTTTATCGAATTTGTTCACATTTTCGATTGCATAAATTTTTAGTACTATATTGTCCTATTTCGTGTGACATCAACGCCTACAGAGAATTGAAACTCCATGCATCATTAAATAACATATAATTTATTTGAAACTGAAAGAATCCTTTAAAACTCACTTTTACTTAAATATTAAATACACATTAAAAACAAAATAAAAAATAAAATTAAATACATCAATTCATTTAGTTATAACAGATATTTCAAACATTTGTGTTAGTTAAGAAAATAATCGGTTAACAATTATTGCCATTTCCGTTGTTTTCTTCTCTACTTTTTTGTGTGTTGGGTCGATCATTTCAGATTCAGCCCATAGTAATGCTTTATTAAAAATTTCAACAGCGTCCTCCCTTTTTCGTAAAAAAATCTGTAAACCTTAGTGTAAAAATATAAACATTAGCATGATGAACGCATTTAATATGTTTACGTGCGTCAGGAAATAAGAAGTAGTGAAACAAATCTTAAAAAATTGCAGAAGTCATCCAAGCATACTTTGAGTTCTTGTACTGTACAGAGCAGGGAAGGTTTTAAGACTTTCCTATAAGAAGATCTGTTTAATGCGATCCAGATGTATTTGTGCCACATTGAAACGTTACCCATTGCTTCCGCATCTTTGCAGCTGCAGCTTATTTTTTTCTAATGACGTTAAATACGTCATTTGAGGAAGAAGTTTCCGAAATACTCGTAAGTCTGACTCGTCAGCACTGTATAGTTTCTTATTAGATAAACCAAGTTCTGCTATTTTTGCTTTCAACTTAATTTTAAATGGAGCAACCAGCTGAGGTTGTACTGAAAGCTTTTCTCCACCAATCTGTAAAAGATGAACTCCGTATCTCTTTCTTTCAGCATCAACCCACTTACCAAAAAATTTCTATTCCGCATACGAACTAGTAGAGATATTTTTCCATTATTGGAAGCTCTGAGTGTTTTATGTTTTTCAGGTACATAGAATGTGTTGCTAACACACTTTGAAATTTAATTCTTTTTATTTCTTATGGAACAAATTGTTGACTACCCAATATTATAAATAAAAAATCCCCGAATTGTTGTTCACTATTTAGAGCCATTGAGATTTGTTTACTTTTTAGAGAGTTTATATAAAAGTATGAGTATTCACATTAGTGGATCGTTCACTATAGTGGAAGTTCACGTTACTGCGAGTTCACTGTATCTTAAGTTTTATTGTTGTATAAACCTTTGATTTTTTTAGTATTTATGCGGTCATGGCAATACATGCATATGTTATAAAAACTCAAATATATGGTTCAAGCCTTTGACAGATATCTTAGCGAAAACAGCAAAGATCCGTTTTACATTTTGTGTACTCAACTCAGGGAATCTACCAAAGAAACAGTGTTCCCTAATACACATCATCTTTATATGTAAAAATTAAATTTCAGAAATATAACTCAATCTAACACGAAATTGCTTTATACACTCAAAGCAGCTAATACCGGCCACAAAACTGCTAAAATTTTGAAAACTTTAAGCGTATTCTGAAAAGTTTGATTGTAATAAAGGACTGATATTGACATTTATATTTTTTTACTTAAACAATTTTTTTTGTTAATACTCCTTTGAAGATTTAATTCATCTCTTACGACAAATACAAATTTACAAAATTTTCAATTAAATCAACAATTTCGAAAACATAAATCATAAAAGAAAATTTAACTAAAGTGTGCTTACTGAAAATAAAAAAGAAAAAAATCAAAGTTAAGACACAAAAATAAATAAATAAACGAAAATCACGTGGCAAGGATAACCCAAATTGATACAAACATACTTTCATATTCACAATATATATTTACAGAATCAACAACAAGAACAAGGAAAAGCAAATATTCATAAACTACTAACAAACACACTCGCACATTTACAATTTCTCCTTACACTAGCAAGCAACAACAATAACAACAACAAAAAACAACAAAAAGTAACAATAATAATTGTACAACGATAGCATGCAAACACACAAAGCAGAGCTGAATAGGAAGTGGAAGAAGACAACTACTTGGCAAGTGAATGCGTAGTAAAGGCGCTAAAGCCGTGCTATTATCCTTTCACACGCAGGCCAAACACACCAACACACACAACAAAAAAACAGCACAAAGTTTACTAAAAGATCCTGCCACAGACACACGAACACACACAAAGCAGCAGCAAATCAGCCTGCCAGCCTACTGCCAAATAACTTTAGAAGACATACAACCAGCAACAACAACAACAACAGCAGTTGCAAAGGAAAAAGTCAATTAAAAAAGTTAAATAAATCATAACCTTGGCAGTTGTTCCTTACTCTACTCATGCAGTACTCTACACTTACTGCATTGTACTGCTTTCATTGCCACTTCCTTTTCACTCCTTGACTGGGTTTATTCATACATGTGATTTGATTGCGGCGTGCGTAGTTCATATTTTTCAAATCCATTCGAGATGAAAAAAAGTAACAGCAACCAAAAAAAAAAACTCATGATTTCAATTTAAGGGTAGAAGTTCTTCTGAAAATACAATATTTTATATTTTTCCTGTAAGTTGGTTTGTTTACTTGCAAACAATTGTGGCAAGTGTTATAAAACATTATTCTTCTATTACTTTAACGTCTAAGTTTTTGTTTTATTCCATTTTTCCTTACCACCCCCTCATAATGGTCCACATTATGATGTATGAGTGATTTTTCTGTTTTTTTTTTGTTTCATTGCCCATATTGTTTGTGGTTAAAATTATTTTTTACGTTTTTGTTATTTTTTTCTTTTGCTGGTGGCTTAAACTTTTCGACAATTTTTTGAATCCTTCCGTTAGAACTGTAAATAAAATAGCTTTAAAAGTAAAAGTTCTTTTTAAGTTTGTTTTTAGAACTTCCAATGCACCCTAAAGTAAGCAATATCTAATCAGGGAGTAAAAAAATAATGTAGTTGTGGTAAATACAAAGTGTTGTGAGTCATAATAAAGAGATGGGAGCTTTTTTTAAATAAAAATGCCTCTATTGCTCCTTCAAATATTCTTCTTTATGTTTTATAAATTTTCGCTCCCCATTGAGCCACTCACTGTTCATATCATTTTTATTTTTTCGTTCAGCTTGAGATTTTGCAAGAAATGATTTCTTTCCTCAACGAAAATAGTTTCCCACGCTGTTTGAGCTTGGTGAACGGGAACAAAAAAGTCGTTAATTCGATTTTAGGGATGCAAGTCACTTGTTTGAGTCGATTCTGGATTTGTCACGCAGACGATCCTCATTTCAACGGACACTTGCAATTCTTATTTCTACGGACATTCGCGACAAATAAGAAGTGATCTATTATTAAGAATTTACTCGTATCCGTTGCTTTATTTGCAGGCTGATTCCCGACATGCTCATCAAGGAAGATATAAGGGATCATGGACGGGAACGGGTGACCGGAGCTAATATCTTGTTTCCACTTTTCCGGTATTCCATTGCGTATTCGTAAAGTCAATTGTAATAGTTTATTTTTAATTGTCACGATACTAGAGGATATGGCGAAGGGAGGTTCTCACTAAGTGTGTAAGAGTGTGCGATAGAGCTACTCGGCACATCATTCGCCATGGTGCATAATAAGTATCGTAGCAATATCTCTAACTGATGTAAAAACATATTGCTTTTGCCACTGGACGGAGGTTTATTCGCGTCTGACCAGGGTCTTAGCTGGCAGCACGGTAAGTGCCCAACACATTTTCCAGGACTGAATATTTTTATACATTTATATTTTTATATTATTATTATTATTGATGGCGTTTTCTTTTCTTAAAAAGAAGGTGTAGCGTTTGTTTAACTTTTTATAAAAAGCAATTCAAAGTTTTCTTAAGACAAAAGCTTTGCCTCGTAAGTGATGATACAATAATTTCTAATAAACTAGGTTAGGTTAGGTTCCATTGGCAGCCGTGATCAGGCACAGCTCACTTGGGTCCATCAATTAGTTTCCGTTGAGCTACCATATTGCCCCGTCTCCCAAGGGTCGTATATTATCTGGCTGCTGATATTCTCACGCAGCCACCCGGTTGATTCAATAAAGGAGTGGATCTTGTTTAAATCAACATTAGAGAGACAAGTTTTGTTCCTAAGGGTTTTCTGACCGAATAGTTTAAGTCTTAGATCTTCGAATGCCGGAAAATGACAGAGACGATGTGCCGTCAACTCTTCTTCATCGTCACAGCTTCTACATATGTCATTGTAATTGAGCCCTAACCTTTGGGCATGCCTCCCAATAGGCCAGTGGCCAGTTATTATCGCGATTAAGTTTCTGAGATGATATCTGGACAGCTGTAGTGCCCGCCTGGTCCTTTTTTTATTAATTATGGGCCAGATTTCCTAGTTTCCCTACAGGTAGTTTCATTTAACTATTTTTGATTGGTAATAAGGTGAAACTTGTGTGCAATAAGTTGCTTACTCATTGGGAGAGAGACACCTAAGTCATATGTTGAATAGTATCGATTTAAAGTGGAGCCTGCATGCGCCAACGCGTCCGCAATACAGTTTCCATGTATGTCCCTGTGTCCTGGTACCCACTTGAGGGTGACCATTGAATGTCTCGCTATCTACTCCAGAGATATCCGGCATTCTTGGACAACTTTTAATGTGATAAATACAATCTCCAGGGATCTAATGGTCGCCTTAATATCGGTAATGATCTGAATATCCCTGCCAGATATCTCGCCATAGCGAATGTATCTTGCGGCTGTGTAAATGGCCGTAATTTCAGCCTGAATGTCACTGCAGCCTTAAAGGAATGTACCAGTTTAGCTGATCGGAGTAAATGCCAGAACCAACACCATTTAGTGATTTAGACCCGTCAGTGAATATTTGAATCACATTCGCGGGGACTCGTATGGCATCAGGGTGGACCGCGTTATCTGAAAAGCTTACAGAGAAGCCAGGATCAAAGATTGGCTCATGTGTGACATAGTCAACGTTCATGACCGATATTCTAATCACTCCATGATCTAGTGGCCTTTAGTCTTACTGCCGTGTTCGCAGCCAACTTTTTTGCCATAATGTCTGGTGGTAGCCAGTTCAATATCGTAAACAGTGCCTTAGAGGGGGTTGTTCTAATGGCACCTGTTACTTTTATTGCCATCATTCTCATTATACCTTCAAACTTAGTTTGATGACTCTTCCGCCTAAGCACCGGCCACCAAACAGCTGCACCGAAGAATAGAATGGATTTAATGACACATTGGTATAGCCAGTATACATTTATGATTCCCCATTTTAGGCCAATGGCTTTTGTACATCAATATAGTGTTCATGTTCCAGTTCAATTTGCTATCTAGTAGTATTCTAATAAACTAACTATTTAAAAAAATCATTAGATTGTCAGTTTTCAATAAAAAGGGCAAAAAATGCTGCACTTTTTTCTAGAAAAGAAAATGCCATTATATTTACTGCGAGGCCCACGATGTCACATGTTTTCGTTCTTTCGTAAAGTTGCATTTGAAACAAAAACAAATTCTAAAATTTTGTTTTTGTTTTAAATGTTTATTTAACTCTTCAAGCAAATGTGCTTTTTAAGACTCAGTTGGATTAAGTTGGATTCAAAGGATCATCCATTGTGTAGCACCATCTTGTCACTTTCGGAATATTTCTTACTCCCAAAAATAAAAAAATAACGTTTTTGTTTAATAACACAATCCTTATTTTGAAGTGTTCTAAAGCGAAATGGACGAAATTCGATGACATGACCTTCTAATTAAAGTATGAATCCATAATATAATCCCATATAACAAACTCAATCAGAATCGAACCTGTCAAAGTTTCCAAATACCACCAAGAACGTTAACATGCCACATGTACTGGGCTCAAGGGTATAATACCATTTTTAAAGTTTCATTATGTTCTTTTGTTGCAGCTCTTCATAATGATTATGGGTTTAACTTCCGTAAGACAACAACTTAAACAAGACCATCAACACCAGCAGCAGCAATGACAACAACAGCATCTTCCGCAGTAGCAACAACGCTCTCACATAATCATCTGTCAGAGTACGCTGTGTCGTGAAAAAATGAAGGGTGTAGAAATATACTCGTATGTACATAAATGTATCATGTTTGGGGATTTTTTTTTCTTTTTGTTTTGGTTTTAGTTATTCCCTGGTTTGTATTAATCACAATGTAAATAATAAATAATATACGAAGTAATGGTTAAAAATGGAAATCCTGCCTGCCACTTTCATACACTTTACTATTTTGAGTTCACTACCGGACCGCCACCAGAAACAATCTGCAGCAGTAACAGGAAAAGCACTTTTGACTTTTATTTCTTTTTCCGGCTACTTGCCTTCATCTTTCTCAACGCCTTTTGTTCTGTTTTAGTTCGATGTCTGTCGTCCTTTGCTTTGGCAATCATAACTGTAATAATAACTGTTTCTATTTCATTTGCCAGATTTTGAAATATTTGTTAAGGGGAAAGACGAGAAAAGTTTATGAAGTGTGTTATACCGTTCGCGTAAAGCGTCGTTTAGTCACGTGTTTTGTTAAAATCATTGTAATAAAAGTCTATGAATATATTTTTGCTATATTTACTTAGAAGTCTTCTTCAGTGTACTTTATCATTAAAGAGATTAACAAAAATATCTGTATATATTCTGTGTATTTACTAGAAATCTTATATAAGTTTCTAAGACCTGTCGTAGAGGCGTAACATTCATCTGTGCAATTACAAAATGTATTTGGTGGTTTCTGCAATTGATTTGACAATCAGTGTCATCGACGTCATTACATGGCATGAACCGCCTTCATCTATTAATCATTTTTAAAATTTCATTAAGTTTGGAATTCTTTTGTTGATTAAAAAAATACGACTCTTAATATTTAATTTTAAAATAATTTATAATCAAGTTAAAAATATGTTCCCATAAATAATATAATTTAAAACTTACACAGAAGAAAGTAAATTTTTGGCAATTGTATTTTTAGGAAATAGAAATGAAGTCGATTTAGCTCTGTACTGATCTGAATATTTGTCGAAAATGCAGCTTTTAAAAAAATCATTAGAAAAAAATTTAAATATTGTCAACAATCACAAATACAATTTTGTTTATCAAAAATTTTCTTTATTGAATCAAGATTTATCTGAACAGCAGGTGAAAATTTCCTCACAGAAAATTTTTTGAATTTTTCCTTTGTGTAATAGGTGCGTTCGACTACTTTTGCAGTAAAATGCAGGTAATCAGCAAAAGTAAACAAAAAATTTACTCTCAAAACGAGCTGTCGCCCAAAAAAGTATGCGAACGGAAAGATTTTAAAATATAATAAAATTAAGGAAACAGCTGATTGCAAATAAATGTATATTTGACTACTCAAATATTTTTCTTGTTGGTACTCGATGCAATATTTATTATAATACGAACATTTGTGATTTTTTTTTTTTGTGCTATTGAATTACATTAAGAACAAGAGCACTACTAAGTAACCATTTACTTAGCACTTTCACAACTCCAAAGAATTAAAATAACATAAAAGAAATTGCTATGAACGTTTATTTTCTTTTGAAAGGAACGAATAGTTTAAAAATAATTATTCACTTTTCATTATTTTAATTTTGCTTTTATCAAATAATTTTTTTACACATTTTTTACACTTTTCGTTTTCTTACTTTTGTTTGTTTTCCTCTTGAATAAAATGTTTATTTTTTGTTTTACTAAATTTCACTAACAAAAATATCTGCAGTAAAAATTCTTAAATACTCAGCGATGAAATGTCACTTTACGCTCTCAATTTGTGTTCTCATTTAATGTATTTTGTGCAAACGAAAGCAATTTTGTAAAATGCAGCAAAGCTCAGTAAAAATTTGTAAAAACTTGTGGGTACTCGAACGAACCTAATGCTGAAACAGCAGTCGCTATCTAATGGTGCATTCTTAGCAATATTTTAAACATTAAATTTGATTAATATAGTTTAAAAATAATGTGGTGTGAAGTAACTAATAAACTCATTTTATTATAAAATTTGATTCATCAAATAAAATATTAAAGTTTCGATCAACATTAACAAAAGATATGCTTTTTATTAAATAATTTTTAATGTTGTTGACCTTTCCTTGTTCTGTTTTTTAATTTTCTTTTAAAATTAAAGAAAATTTAAAAATAATGCTATTTTATTTTTCTTAATTTAAAAAACTTTTGATACGCAAAAAAACAATATAAACCTGCACGTTAAAAACCTTTTTAATCTAATTTTGCTAAAAAAAATGTAAATCTATTGCTTAAAATTAAATATAAAAAAACTCCCACGTTCCCAAACGCAACGCTCTAAAATTTCACAATTAAAATCAATTAAAAGAAAGAACCCACGACACCTACGAATGATTACAAACAAACACAGTTGTCTGTCATATTATCTATCTAGTACAAGTATCTTTTAACTTGAACTGAATACAAACCTAAGCAATATAGAATTTTCCTCATTATATATTCGTGTAACGTTTCTCTGTGAAAAACAATATCAAATAACAGCTTAAACAACTAAAGGTTAATAAAACAATTACGAGAAAACAAAGTTGCTTAATTAATTTACTTTCATTAATTAAATAGCATTACAAGCCCAATAAAGAACTCAAACAGAAACAAACAAACAAAGAAAATTTGCATAGGATTTCATAGAGAAATTGAATAAATAAATTAGAAACGAAGAATGACAAGTTAAATTCATGAAAGCCCAACAACAACAACAACAACAACAAGACCAACCGTAAACATTTTAGCCCGCAATAAACAGCTGTTTCTACACTCCCAGGCGCCTGACATTTTCTGTTGACTCCAGTGTTGCCACCTTATGTGTAATTACACATGTCATGTGTAATTTTTATTTTCATGTGCAGCTCATGTGTAATTGGCTGCATGTGTAACTCATGTGTAATTTAAAATTTTATCGGTTTTGAGGACAACTTTTTTTTATTGTGATGACAACTGCGATGACGACAAATCAGGATTGGCTGTGATATTTTAATTTATTTGTGAACCTGTTTTGGATTTTTATGCTTTAAATTTATTAATTTTTTGTTTGTGATTGTCCATTTTACACAAATCAAAACTGTGATAATTTTAAGGGGAATGATGTAGAATTGGTGTAAAGAATAAAAAAATTCCCTGAAGAAGTTGAAAAATACCAACGAAACGTCGAAATAATTGAGGTCATCATGTCTTATTATTTTATGACGTCTTAAAAAAATTGTCGTTGTGCTTCAAACAAAAAAGTCCTAAAATAATAAGACTATTTATGCTGTGTTTTTGTTTTGTCATAACTAAACAGTAGTGTAGTATTTGCACAAACTAGCTATTATTTTCGTTTTTTCACTTGTTTTCGGCATTCTAATATAAAGATTTTATGATTTTAACGATTGTCCGTTTTTATTATTATGACGACAGTGTGAATACCCCAAATATGTAAAAAAAAAGGTTTTTATTAAATGTCCTTGAAAGCCCAAATATTGAAAATATTTTTACCATCAAAATAAAATTTGGAATTGCACCAAAAAGGTCAAATATTTAATCTAAACAAATCAAGGCCCGTTATTTTGCAAAAGAAAAAAGAAAGCATGTGTAATTCCTAAGTTCATGTGTAATTTTGGCATGATGCATGTGTAATTTAACTATTCGTAGGTGGCAACACTGGTTGACTCTCTGTTCCAGTCAACATAATGGATAAGTTATTTTAAATATGGCCGCATTATAACACCAAATAACACCAACAATCATACAAATGTAAAGGGTGTCCAAAAATTCAGGTCAGATTTGAATTAACTAGGATATACAGTTTTTTTTAAGTTCATCAAACGGAGCTCCACATGCAGGGTTGCCGTTGAAAATTTCGCAAAAGTGCCATAAAAAGGGTATTTAAGAAAACAAAACAATATCAAGTAAAATAGGGCCAAGTTTTTTGTTAACAAATAAATATTATTTATTTCAATTTAAAAAAATCAAAAACGAATTTTATCAACTAATTAAATATATTAGTTATAAAAGATTTCTCCAAGCTTTGACCTAAACCTTGTAGAAATCTTTTACAATTATTAAAAAAAGGTCGAAAAAATAAGAGAATATTATTAAATATATTAGACTAGAATAAAAGCAATTATCCATAATTGAATTATAAATCAATGTTAAAATTAAAAAACAATTCACCGATACATTTGAATATTAATCGTATTATCGAAAAAAGAAGTTACTTTTACAAAAACTTTTGATAATGTTTATCACTTTTTAGACGTACTTCTTCTATATTCTGATAATTAATTCTTCACGTGGAGTCCAATCTTTCAGCTCCAATTCGACCGAATTGAAAGAGGAAAGCATGGACTCACAAGCTTCAATATTAAGTTTGCTTATAACTTTATTTTTAATCAGTGATAGGTTTAAAAAATTCGTTCAACGGACGAACGAATTCATATAAATTTGAATAAATGTATATTTTCATCAAATCCATTTTGCAAATTTCCTATCTCGAACCAAAACTTTTCTGCGTTAGTTATTTTACATATATCTTCATACTATTAACTGTTTATTAGTATTGAAGCTTGTACTCATTTTCAAAATCCTTTTAAGTGGCATAAATTTTGTTAAAATGATACAAGGGGATAAATTATAAAAAGGGTCATAAAAAGTGTCATTGGCATGAAAAAGGATCAAAAGTGATACCTTATTGTCACAATGGCAACGATGTCCACATGGAATAACCCATCTGAAAAATTATCTCAGCGTCTTGTCTATAACTCAAGCACTCTTGTCGACATTCATAAATAAATGTGACTTCTTTTCGTTGATGCGGTCTCTAAACTCATCCTTTAATGCACAGACGGATGTAAACTTATGGAGGTGAAATAAAATTAAATAAAACAAATAAATAATATATAAAACAAGTGTAAAGTGGTATCAGCGGCACAAGTGGCTGAACAATCAATGAGCAGGATTTTAGGATTTAGTCAGTTAGATTTTTACCCGAGTTGCTTGGACTAGATTTTCATCTAATCTGCAAGAGGTTAGAGCACTGACTCAGGGTCAATAAGATAGGGGACTCCCAGAGGTTCTTACCCGAAGTTATAGTCTCTGATTATCTTCAGGATATCAGAAGTGATGGATTTTTATCCGGCACATAAAATTAGCTAATTAGTAGAGTAGTTACAGCCACGAGTAGCCACGGCCACTCAGCGGGCTGTAAAACATTTATAAATTATATTTTTTGAACAATTAAATCCGCACAACACAAATAAACAACAAAAGATGTTTCATTTTGTGAAGAATTTTGTGTAAAACGATCCTGGACACGGCTGAGTATATCCCAGCTTCAAACCCGGAGGTCCCTTACAAGCTTCATAAGAAATTTCAGACTCCGTTCACATAAAATCTATAAATACTATAAAAATTAAACACACAAAAATTTTTATCTATATTTTTCATTTGGGCTTTTTATAGTGCCCTTTGTTGACATTTTGGAATTAAATGGATCTTAAAAGTCGAATGATAACTTTTTTATGAAAACAAATATAAAGAAAAGTAAAATCTGGAAAATTAAATTCTTTTGAAAGCCAAAAAGGCGAAACAGCAAATATGTTTTCTTCTATATCACAAAAAGCTGAAGGCCAAGGAAATAATAATAAGTCTTAAAATAGCAAAAATAGATTTCAAAACTCTGATAAAAATAAATTATACTATGGAAATAAAATAAATCTGGAAGAAATTGTAAAACATTAGACATATACAAAAATTCTTCAAAATATATTTTGAAGAAATTAACTCGCAGAAATATCAACTGGGAACGAATACGAACATTCACTTAAATAAATAAAATTGCAAAAACAAGCAAATGCGCATGAAATCTAGTAGATTTCAATTGAAATCTTTCACAATCTATCTACCATTTACACCGGGTTATTCGTGAAAATTTTCAAAATTTTATATCCATTCCAAAAACAGTTGATTGGCATTTTACTTTTGAAAACAGCTGTCGAGCACACCTTTCAATGAAATGTTATTAAACATTGTATTTAGTATTTTTTAGTACAATTTAGGAAAAACCATAGATGCATCACCAAGAGCAATGAGATTTTGGGTAGATTTTCTCAAAATCTAGTGACGAAGTAGATTTTATTTTATATAGAAAATACAGTAAAAATTAGCAAGATTATGCTCAAAATTTCGTAAGTACTATATTTTGGTCTGGTGTCCATACAACATAGAAAAAAAATAATTGCTTATCATTCATATCATTGTTACTGAGAGAACACTGAAGATGGCACATAGCCGAAACCGGTCTGTTTATCAACCAAATTTGACGTGGGATGACGGAAATTCATTCCAAATTGCTTATCAAATCCTTATTATCAAAAAAATTAATTATGGCCTTCTTCACAAACGATTAATAAAGTTATAGTAGGTTTCATGTTGGATTTTTATATGGAAAACCCGGTTTTAATTCAATTTATTAATCTTTTGTGAATAAGGTCATTAATTTTTACCAAAACATTGCAAATGAAGTTAAATCAATATTCCCGACAGTATTTTGTATAAAATAAACACTCAATTGTTTTTTACATGAAAACGCGATGTTCTTTCATTTATTGCTTCAATTTAAGTTGCCCCCAAAGTGCCAGCAGTCAATCTGTTCTTAACGCGAAATGGCGACAAGTTAAACAATTTCCTGAATTTTGGAACACCCTTTATTTAATACAAACAAGAACATTTGCTGAGAAAAAGAGAAAGAGCAACGTGAGGCAATAAAAAGGCAAGAAAAAATGAATACCCATTCAAAAAACAAAAACAAGTTGATAAGATTATTTTGTTGTGTGCAGGCATTTAAAATATACACTAGTGAGCATTCTTTTGTATTTTGATATGACCAATTAAAATTCTAAGCACACATCGTTCTTTATTTTTTTATAATTTTATTTATTTATCTACTCGTGTAGTCATATATGAGGTCAGGATAAGAAGTATTTAAAACAACTTTTTTAGGTAACCCGGCTTAAGTTTTATTTATAAAATTTTTTAATAAACACAAAATTCGGGGCTATCATTTTACACCCTTTCAAGTCGTAAATTAAACATATTTCACTTATCGTGAGTTATAGATAATTATAATTTATATTATAGCCCTTTTGCTGCCGTTTTTTTATATCCCTTTTACGGCCGTAATACTGAACCGATTTTGGAAAGATTTTACGTTTTTAAAAGTTTTCATACATAAATGTGCACAATCTTAAATTTATTTAAATCGGTTCAGTATTTTGGGAGCTATAAGCGTTTAAAGTTGCTACTAACACATGCACACTTATTACACATGCATGTAACAGGTTCAACTTGGAAAATAAACAAAGTGTGCATGTGTGTTTGTCCAATTCGGTTTTGCATGGAAATGAGACAGAGCTTTCTCTATGTACTTTATATAAAGAGAGAGAGAAAGATAGAACTAATAATTTTTAAGTTGTTTATTTAGATTTCAAATTATTTAATATTTTTGGTAATGTTTATTTTTGTAAATGTTTAATATTTATTTCTAGAATGCGGCCGATGGAGTCGGCCGCTGGATACACTAGTTATATTAAGTAGTAAAAAATACGTCACAAGCCATAGATAAATTCTACTGGCGACTTTTCAATTGACAGCTAAAATTTAGAAATTTAGGACGGTCATGATTAAGCTTTCAAGTTACTGTGAAATCATAGTTAAGCCATACTCAAGCGACAGTTAAGTCATATTAAGGTCATAGCCTAGTGATATTCAAGTAAGAGTTAACTCACAATCTACTTATAGTCAAGTCAGAGTCATCGTCTGGTCATAGAAAATAATAGTCAAATTACAATCAAGCTACAATCAAGTCATATTTAAGTCATAGTCAAGTCATTGTCAAGTTATAGAAAAGCCATAATCAAGTTGTAGTCAAGTTATTGCCAAGTCGTTTTTAAGTGATAGTCAAGTCTTATTCAAGTGATGGCCAGTTCATAATCAATCGGTAGTCAAGTCATATTTAATTGATAGCCTAGTCATTGTGAAATCATAATGAAATCATGGCCTAGTTATTGTGAAGTCACAAGGAAATTATAGTTAAGTCACAGCCAAGTAAGAGCCGAATTCAAATAGTAGTCAAGCTATGCCATTCTCGAGTGATGGTACGAGTATAATAGATCGTGCAACCTCCTGCGCAAGAATCAGAATTTGAATAAAAAAATGGCTCCGATCTCCATCATAAAATGTATCTTAATTTGCGGAAGGACAATAGGCCGCCCCGTGTTATTAATAACATTTCTATTTAAGATAACTTTTTAAGTGGACATCGTATAAACACTTGTATCTATAGTTATGAAAGACTACTTTAATTTATGGTTCAATAATAATAGGGATAAATAACATAATTAGATACCATATCAAACACTCTGATCCCATATCACATTAAACAAATATCCCTTTAAATGATAATAATTGAGTTTACAATGTTTTAATAATTTGTTTAGAATTTTAGGGTTAAAAGGACTATTTACATATTTACAAATAACCAAAAAAACAAAAAGGGTTACACCTACATTATAATGATGACTTTTGTACAAATTGTGGATAATTGATGGATTCTTAGAATAATATTTGTAAATAAGTTGACTTCACATAGTTAAAAGGTGCTTTTATTTAGAGTGAATTAATTTGAAGAAGCTAATCCTGCTGCAGCAAATAACTGCGACAAAAAAATGTAAAATATATATATTCTTTTTCTTTCTTTAACTCTAAAATATTTATACAATATTGAGTGTTTTTCCCTCAAGGATGAAAGAAATTACTTAGAACAATCAAAATTTGAACAATTAACTTTTGAACAAAAAAAAGCAAATAAATGTTTTCAGGCACCGATAAGGATACATCAAAATATATCACCTGTATAATGTGTCCAAAAATGTTACTGTGAATTTTTATACCCGGCCAATGATCGTCAATGCAAATATGGTTCAATAAGGGAAGCGGGTTTTTTATATAATCTACAAAAGGAAAACAAAAATGTAGCACCCGAGTGTTTTAAAATGATTCTGTAAAGAAAAATTTAAGGAGTTATTTCATTTCAGAAAAAAACTCCTCCAAAAAAATGCAGCATTAACTATTGCTTTTCCAAAATGAATCTCTTAAGAATTCAAAGTGACCCGACACACTAGCTGGTTGTGTCCTAAACTAATACTTTGGAGGTTGCTGTTTCGACTTCCGCCAAAGATTGTGGGTATTTCAGCAGACCAGCCAAATCGACTTCCTTCGCGAAACTTCATATTCAAACACAAACACGATTTGAAAATTAATTCTTAACACCATCTTATTTTAAATATTTAATTTTAAATATTTTCTACAATCAAAAAAAAATCCAAAATATTAATAAAATCAATAAAAAACATAAAATGAACACAGCTTCAAAGGCAGCAAAGGAGTCGGTGAAATCCTAACAATTCGAGAACGAATGAATGAAAAGAAATAAAATCAGTCGCAAACAAAACGCTTACAAATCAGTGATACTTTTGATTTTTTCTTTCTTATTGCTCTGTTCTGCCTGTAAAGTCTCCATATGAAAAGATGCAATGAAAATTTTAAATATTATTAATTCCTAAAATAAAAACCACACTCGCCAGAACACTCTTCTCGTCTTAATGCGGCACTTGGAATAGCAGAGGGGACAAGAGACAAAAAAAAAGTTAAAAATGAGAACCTATAAAATTTAAAATTGATTGTTCAATTAATCTTAAAAAACTTGACAACGGGTGTCTGGACGCTGTCTTCCGTGGTACTGCAAGGGAACGCAAGCATATAAGCCCGTGTTTCTTTTTAAATAAATTTTTCTTTTTTTTTTTTGGTGGGGGGAACTCATAACAAAAACAATCCGTAGAAAGAAAAAAAAACTACAACTACACGTGGATCTTTTTAGTTGACCAACAACAAAGCAACAGCAATGTTGGCTGAAAAAAAGGCCTTAAAGGCCACAAACAAAAGGGGACACCTTTGCTGCACAAACAAACATCTTCACATCAAGTGTACCTTTGTTTTGTTACTTTGTTTTTTTTTTTGTTTTTTGTTTATTATGTTGAATATTTTGTTGTAGGTACATAGTTGTTTTGTATCTTTGGGGTTTTTGTTCTGGTTGTTTTTCTTGTAACGCCAGTACAATACGAGTCGAAACATGTTGCATTGACACACAGTTACAAAAACCTTTTTTTTTCAATATTTTTCTTATTATTTAATATTTTTAAAAGTTATCCTTTGAATAGCATTTTATATTTTTGTTCCAAGCGAATCTCTGTTAAAGCAGCCACAACAGCAACAAAAACTAAACTAATAATGCGTGTGAAATTTTTCATTCAGTGATGAAGATGATGACGATGATGATGACGACGTTATTTTTTTTATGGTTAATATGCATATACTCGTACTTATATGTATGTATAGATATTTAAGAAGGAGGACGACTGCTTATTTTAACATGAAATTGAAAAACGAGGATCACTATAAAATTTAGATAACAGTGTATACTAAGGTGGTGGTTCGAATAAGAATTATTCGTATTTTTCGAACAATTTTTTTTAATATTTGTTCGAACCAACAAACATTTTGCAATTTAGAATAAATAATTATTCGCATAATTTCTGTCGAATAATCGAACATTCGAATAATTTTCTTAACTATTTTATTTAAAAAAAAATTTTACATCTCATAACTTCTTAAATTTCATATGCTTTTTAATGCTATTTTAACCGTAACACCAATGTCAACAATTTGTGAAAGAAATGTTTCTACTTATTCTTTTATTAAAAATAAAACGAAGAATCGTCTACAAACTAAAAGGCTGGACTCTCTGCTGTTTTAAAATGATTATTGTAAAATATATTAATAAGCTGTTTCAAAATTTTTCTATATCAACGCGCACAAAAAAATTTTTTAAATCAAGATGAAAAAATTTTAAAATAGAACTAATTGCGGTTTCTTTTCTAGAAAAAGTCCAAAATTTATTGCCCTTTTTATTGAATATATGCAATCTAATGATTTTTTAAAATAGTGAGTTTATTAGAAATTCTTGTATCATCACTTAAGAAGCAAATTTTTTGTCTTAAGAAGACTTTGAATCGCAATTACGTTGACAAAAAGTAAAAGAAATGTTAAATTTTTGTTTAGCATAAGTGTGATTATTTTTTTGTTTTAAAATTAAAATGTTTGTTTTGAATGCTTAACGTGAAAAGAATCATTTAAACGTAAACTAAGCAAACTTAGTTTTATTTTAAAAATGATTCTTCTTGATTTTACAACTTCTTTTCTTTGTGTTCATACATAAATAAATATTCGTTTTCAATAATATTTTTAAGTTTGTTATTAAAAATTGTTTTTTCTGGTGTAATGAATTGCTTTTTTTTTGTCGGTGAATAAAAAAAAATGTTAAACTATTACAAATGTGTCGTTTTTCACCTATTTTTTTTAAATAATTCGAATAAAATTTTTTTTGGAATAATTCATCATCAGAGATGTTAATTTCGTACTAACCGAAATTGATATAACTTGCAAAAATGAATAAGTTGCACTTTTTGTATTCCAATTCTTTAAATAGTTGATATTCCTAGTCACTAGGATCCACCGTCAAAAGTGGTAAAATCGAACAAAGAACGCTGATGAGATGATCTAGCGACCTCGAAATCAGTACTGATCCGTTCTGCTAGTTTAATGAATAATAAATTTTCCCAAAAAAGTACTCTCTTAATAAAATAACGAATTTATTCAAACAATTTCTTAAATTAAGAAGAAATGGGTAAAATCAGATTTGAACTCTAGAAAGCAATTAATTTAAACATTTTTTATTCCTTGTTCGTTCGAATTATTCAAACGAAATTTCTAAATTATTTGTTTATTGGAACAAAAAAAATTAAAAAATTTTAGTCGAACAAATAATAAACACGAATAATTGACAACCCTAGTAAATACTCAATATCACACACTATTTGAAAAAAGGAAAATTTTTTCTACAAATTTAGGAATGTCCTTTTATGAGTGCAATAGAATTGTATTTCTAGAATAACGCACGATCACGCAGGCTATATTATTTTTAACTCATGCTCACGAACTCACGAGTTATTATGTTTAAATTTTACCACGATCACGTCTGACACAAAAATAAAAATGAAAGCATTTGCACATCTGTGCTTAAAATCGTTTTCATTTTTTAATTCAATCAGATTTTTTTTATAAATGAATATCGTTTACGTATTAAGTTTACCAAACTCATTTTTGCCATCCTTTTGTATGTGATCCTCGTATGGGAAACACACTCATATAATACAAGCCAACTTTATTAGCAAAATACAACTGAATACAGTGAACATATTTTCAGTCGTGCAACCGGCAAAATATTCTTCGTTAGCTGGAACATTTTTCATAAATTTTTTGATCGTCAATTAATGTCGAATATTTTATGAAATCGATTCCTTTTTATTATTATTTCTTTGAGATTTCTTTTTTATTTTTGTAGAATTGGAGATTGGCATAATTTGGCTTTGTTAACCCTTTTAGAAACGCAAAATTTACTTTGATTTCATCAATAGAAGGCATGAGTAAGCCGATGATTTAAAGAGTCAAAAAAATAACAACTCAATACTCAAGTCCTTCATATATGTATGTACATACATATATTTTTCTCCAGAAAGTTTCTTGAGCATTTTAAAAGGATATTGAAGATCTAGCTTTCAAAATTGAACTGACTATCAGCTTAATTTTTTGCTTGCATGCGACACTAAAATGTTACTATCAGGACTATTGTATTTAAATATTTTTGGATCCTTCGGAACCAAAGAGGATGCTGATTGTCGTCTATATATAAAAAATCCTTCAACTTTTTTAAAAAAGTTCAACAATATTTCAAATGGGAAATATATTTTTTTGTAATTAATTAAGAAACTTTTAACCCTTAACTTTTAACTTTTTTAACAATTAACCCGAATAATTTCGAAAAAACGCAGTTTTACTCCATAAAGGACTTAGTTTCAGTTTTATATTATCCACTGCAAAAGTTACACATTCTGTTCGTCAGTGTAATCCTTGCAAAGCTTATAATATATTTTTGGATTTTCAAAAAACTTTGAAACGTTATTTGACCAGACAATTTAATGAAGTAGTAACATGATTAATATTTTTGTTTTCTGTGACTTTTTGTAACAAAATAAAAATCATGAAAATAACTATTACCTCCCGGATTGTAGAATTTTCAAAGTTCTGTAAGACTTTAAAAAAAGTTCTGCTGAAAAATATGGAGAAACTTTTTTTTCGTGATATTCAAATTTAAAATATTATTAAAACAGAAAAAAATTTATTTGGCTATTCAATTAGTTTTATTAAATTTTAATAATTTTTGAGAAGAAATCGTCTTGAAATGAGAATAGAAATTTTTTAGAAAAAAATATATTAAATTATTAATTCATAATTATAGCGCACTTTTGAATTAAATGCTTAAATTTCACCAATTAAAAAAGTAATAGAAAATTTTAAATACAGTTTAAGGAAATGCTTCCATTTTTATTGTTAAACAGACATTTGATTCTTGTTGGAATTGACTTCACTCACTAGTTTGTATTTTTTAAGGATGCGATCGATAATAGACCAATTTTTCTTAATCGGGGTGGCCAATCTAGTAGAGGTATATGATTATTTTTGAACTAATCCATTGAAAATTTCGCCTTATGAAATCTGGCATTATCCTGTTGAAAAAAGCCTGGCGGAAATTTTTCTAAAAATA
The DNA here is from genome assembly GCA_956483585.1 of Gymnocheta viridis. Taxonomy (NCBI): domain Eukaryota; kingdom Metazoa; phylum Arthropoda; class Insecta; order Diptera; family Tachinidae; genus Gymnocheta; species Gymnocheta viridis. Next base: position 26,713,761 of record OY101442.1, on the reverse strand, counting down.
CAAGAACAATTTTTCATTCGTGTTTCTCCAGATGGAAGGCGTAGGAAGCAACAATAGTTAGCTCTGTTGTAACACTTTTTAGCTAGCGTTTCCTGAAGTGCATTTTAAACATATTTCACCCTTAAGGATTTAAGTCTCAAAAAACCATATTTGTAAGAACTTAATGTGAATATTTCAGATGTATTTTGTGGTTTTTAAGAAATGCTTTGTCATAAGAAGCAATCATTACATTTATATTTTATCAGTTTATGAGGTTTGAATTTCTGTTTGTATAAAATTTATTCATACGACGAGAAGAAAACGAAAACGAGAACGTAGGCTGTTTAAGATTTCAATTCACCTTTTGTTCATTTAACTAATAATAAAATGATATTCAACAAATAAGAACAAAAATCATAATATAAACTGATCATCAACACCGCCAGATTAACTGCGTTTTGTAGTCAACAAGACAAAAAAAAACACAAATAAAACGAAACGATGGAACAATAATAAACTGCTCTAAGAATGAAGACCCATTCAGGAAAAGTAACCAGCAAGAAAGAGTGTCGCCAAAAATTGTATTTAGTACAAATTTTTATATTCTTTAGAAGCTTAAAGAAACACAAAAAACAAAAACAAAAAACGATTAAAAAACTAGATGCATCAGAAACATCAATATTATCACGATAAAATAAAGAATAAGGAAAAAAACAAATTAAATCTCGACTTTTGATTACATTTTAGCGGTTTTATCTTCAACATCTGTCGGTTTCATTTCTTTTGAGTTCAGTTTTTTATTTTTCTGTCGCTTTTGAATTTTAATTTTCACCCTAAACACACTTTTAAAGGAAATTTATTTATTTTAATTTAACATTCCGTCTGCATATGGGTTTATGTCTGTATGTGTGAGTGTGTGTATTTGTATGTATTTCCAATTTGGAAGCGATCAAAATCATTAAGAATTTGGTTGATTTTAATCTTCAAAAGTGGCGCAAGTTCGAACAGTATCAGCGTTTTTATAGCATTTAGTTAATTTGTTTTTCATTCTCTGTATCAAACAGCTAACTGGAGAGTTCATTCCATCCAGCCCTAGATTCACCGATCGAGTAAGTGTGTGTCACTGTCACCGTGTGTTGATGATTTTAAAGATCATGTTTTACATGATATTTTATTGTCGTTAATTATCATTATCATTACGATCAGTCACACAACGATATTTACAAAACTGTTTATATTTCTTTTGTATTGGAGTCTGACGCCAGTCCGCATTGTTGTAAAACCAATTTGTTCATTTTATTATTATTATTTATATCTCTTGTAATAATATTAAACTGTTGGAACAAGCCGTATTTGGGGCCATACTTTAGATCCTGCTTAACCATTTCTACGTTTAATTAATGTTGATGTTAAACAGATATTAAAGTTTAGTTCACAAAACCAGCTTTAATAAAGTAATGAAATAATTTAAAGGGCTGCTTTTGTGTTCAGACACCTCTGACCTAGGCTTCATTCAAATCGTTGAACAAATGGCCATTAGGCGATGTCTACAACAGATTAGCATAAGATCTCCTTGCAGGAATGATTCCTAACCGAGATGGCCGCCTTGGTCCACATTTTAAATATAATCGCAAGCTTTTCCTGTTAGTTATCCAGCTTTCATTTAAGTTTAACAATTCAATAAAGCTCAACAACAAATAAAGTATTCATTCCTCTGACTACAATATTTATCTAAATATTCCAATAAAAACAATTAAAATCCTTTAAAACAATTTTCTACGACCGCGTATAACTTTTATTAATGTCGCCAAGTGTTGTAATTATTACTTTATAATTTAGCGATGACATTTTACGATGCCACAAAAATTAGAACTATTTTTTAATGGCATTTAGCCAATATGGCGTGGCGTTACTTACATTTTTATGTCTTGTATTATTTGTGAAATTATTAAAATAATGTTAAACGTGAACATTTAATATCTTTGAGTTATAAAAATTTTACTACACTATCGATTTTGTAATCAGTGACTGTCATGACATATAATACCATTTAGTTTCCTTTTAATGGCTTATTAACACAAAATGTTTACAATGGCAATTAACTAAATACATATCGGTTTAATGTTAAATGATAGGATTTATGGATTTTTTTAATACTTTTTTAGTATAAAAAAAAATTCATATAAAATTTGTGGTTACGGATATGTATAGGGGGTGTTTAAGGGGAAATCACATATTATTTGCATCTAATCTTATCCCACATGGCGTTTGAAATCAAATTCACCTGTAAGTTTTCCTAATATTTTGGATATCCTTTTTACATGAGCACGAATTGCATTTGAAAACTACTAGGGAAAAACTTGGTGATAACTTCCTATTACGTACAGCCTACTTTTCTACACAAACTATATACCGCCTACATTACTTTACTACTTACTAGTAAATAAAAAAGTAAATTATTCTCTGAGTGGCGCGCTGGTAAAACATGCGGTAATCATACAGATGGTTAGTAGTTCAGACCCTGATGAAGCAAAGTGGATTTTTTTTAATTGTATGTTTGTTCGTGAAAACAAGTTATTAACGCCAATCAAAATAGTTGTGCAGTAGATCAGTGAGTAAACTATTGACACCATATACAACAATCCCTTCAGAAGTTGAAAAAAATCAGGCTGTGCATTAAACACATTCACCACAGCAGGCTACCGACTACAAAATGTAAAAAATTATATACACATGTTTATATGAGAACGATTATTTTGACGTCTGCTTTTGTCGTTGTAGTCAAATTAAATGCATTTCTATTTTTGTTGGCTATAAAACAAAAACAATGTTGACAATATAACAAAATATTTAAATCAAATTAATGCTTAGAAATATTTTTTATTGTAAAATAAAAAAGAAAATTATAAAAGATAAATGTTAAAATATAAATGCATCAAGAGTTCTCAAAAAAATAAATAGATTTGTTTTATTGTTATACACATTTTTTTTAACTTTTAAATTTATTTATTGCAAATTGAACTAAAAATAATATTTCAAATCTTAAAACTAAAATTGTTGATAATTAGTCGAGCCACTGCCAGAAGAAATATTTGGATTCAACAGTTGCTTCTTTAGTGTCTCTCCTTCTCAGCCGAGAGTGCCCTCTGAAATTAATGATGTTGCGGGCTAAGGGATTTGGATGCAATTTGAGCTTTTTTATATATGTTGTCACAGGTTTTGAAAACACAGTCTTTAATAATGGAACATTTAGATCTTTATGAATACACTGGTTTGTGACATACCCAGGTGACATTGTAATCAAACAAAGAATTTTGTTTTGTCGTCTTTGAATTTTCTCCATCTTAGAAACAGAGTCGGTGCCCGATAACTGAATACCATTGCACCAAATTGGTTTTATTATCGCGTATAAAATTTATTATGGAAAAATATTCGATAAACCAACGTGTTTTAATCGTTAAATCATTTTATCGAAATCAATCATCAAGTTACATGAAATTTTTGGGAGAAACAACGTGCCAACAAAAAGCACTATTTATCGTGTAGTGAATGATTTCGAAGAAAGAGGGTCTGTAGGTGATAGGCCCAAGCATGGACCACAACGTACTGCAAGATCGGCTGAAAACATTACTGCTGCTCAATCACAACAATCCATGAACCTCAATTCGACGCCTTGCTCAGGAGCTTGGTCTTCAAAGAACAACTTTGGGCTCAGTTTTGCACAAGGATTTGCATTTGTTACTATTTAAGATTCAGTTGCTTCACAAGAGCTTCTTCCACAAGACCAATTACGGTGCCGTACATATGCCAATAGGATGTTGCAGCTCGCCCATTTATATGTGAATAAACAGAATAGTCAGTTCTGGGCAATGGAAAACCCTCAAATTATTCATCAGTCACCTTTGCATCCATTAAAAGTGACAGTCTGGTGTGCAATTTGGTCAGGAGGAATCATGAAAATGAAAAATGAAAATGAAAACGGGGTACGGTAACTGTAAATGGGGAGCGATATCGTAATATGATTGAAAACTTTTTAACACCACAACTGCATGCTTTGGGCTTGATTAATATGTGGTATCAACAAGACAGTGCCATATTACATACAGCCAGGATTACAATGGAATTATTGCGGGACCTCTTTCCACAACAATTTATTTCAAGAAATGGTGATATTGATTGGCCTCCACGGTCGCCTGATTTGACTGCTACGGACTTCTTTTTGTGGGGATATCTAAAAAGCAAGCTCTATGCAAACAAACCAGAAACGCTTAACCAACCCAAACAAAATATTTGTGATCGAATGAATGAAATACCCCGTGAAATTTTTTATTTTTTTTTATTTATTTTATTTATTTTATTTATTTATTTTAGTTTACAATTCATTTGCCTATAAAACCTTGCAAAGCCATAATTGCTTGTCTGCAGGTAATAAGGGTAATCTAAATAATCTAAATAATAGTGTTTAATAGTCATTGCAAGTTCATGAATGTTTTCTTGATTAATTTCTTAATTTTATTTGTGTTAGTAGTATTTATGATGTCTGGTGGCATCATATTAAAAATTGTCGGTAACATAACGGTGCGAAAATGTAATGAAAAATGTGCTCAAAAGGGCTCGCATTTGTGAGGCTAACAGAGGCGGACATTTATTTGATATTGTATTCCGTACATAATTGCCGACATTAAATAAAACATGCATCAATATAAGATCCATTCCCTTTCATTTAATTAAAAATTATAAACAACCAAAGTAGCATACCTTTCCGGCGGACACCCTGTATATACTTACAAATATGATTTTTCCCAATATCTCAGATAAATTTAAAAAAATCAGGCATAAAATCATTTTTCAACCATGCGTCATCTTTCATGAGCTTGAATTGAATAAATAGTTCGTTACTGTGCTCGTTATCGTTCAAAAGATACAACCGATTACATTTTTAACTTTGCAGGCGTGACCGACAAACAATTTTTAACATTTTTTTAAGCTTTTAGGCTACTTTTTAAAAAAAACTCTAAACATGTTACTTATTCCATTAAAAAAAAGCAACTTTAAAAAAGCGAAAAATGCCAAGTGGTACCACTAAAATATATATAAATCAGCTGCTTACTGCCGGTTCACACACTTCAACTTTTGCTGCTCGACTTTTGAGTTTGTAGGAGAGAGAGAGGAAAGAAGAGTGGTATTTGGTACGGAGCTGCTTGTATTCGTGAAGCCGTTTTGTTGTGCCATTTGTTATTATAAATACGAAGTTAGATGCATGTTAGAGCCGATTTACATTGAGGGTGATGTCGCTGCCACGACGTTGAAGTTCTCTTTTGAAGTCCCTTCTTAAATCCGTTTATATTAGAACTTTTTTGTCGCAAGAGTCAGGGAACTTTTATAAATTTAATTGATGAATTCTTATTGTTGCTTCATTCGTAGCAGTGTTACCAAAAAGGAACGATTTCTTAGTTAGTGAAATATAACATCAATATGCTTACAGGCAATTAAAGCTAAAGTAAATTAATGTAGACTTCCTCTATCAAGCTAGTAAGGCCTATAGTTTAAGGTAATTAAAACAAATTTAATTACAATTTATTTTTGTTGTAATTACCTTAAACTAGACGCCTTACCAGCTTGATAGAGGAAGTCTACATGAATTAACTGGCAAATTTGAACCATCATAAAAGTAGTTAAAGCAAAATGTCTGATTTATCCAAGGAAGAAATTATTGAAGAATACAAGTGGTCTCACTGGCAACACTATCTCATACATAACAAAAATACGAGCGAAAGAAATATGCAAAAGACAAGAGGCTTCAAATCCCATTACGAGCGAATTTTGCTACCCCGCCAGCTTCTCTAAACTTTTCTCCAACAAACTCGAGTCGCAACCGACATGTCGCAGGGACATCGCCCATGCTATTATTATTTGACATATCTTTTTTGAACATTAACGCAACTTTAAAAAGGAATTGTACAGAAGTTGAGCAGCAAAAGTTGAAGTGTGTGAAACGGAACTTTCTATGGAGCTGCCGTTTTCAAAATCATTAAGTAGCTGACTGGAGGGCGACATTTGTATCCAGCGACATTTGTAATCGTGTAGCCTGCTGTACTCAATGTGTTTAATGCTTAATGATAAAGTAAGAAAGTAAAAATAATTTTTTAATTACTGAGTTATGGTTACAACTTTCATATTGTTTAAACTTTTCATTTATTTTAATTAATCGATTTCTATATGGTTTGAATAAAACAATTAATATTTTACTGAATATGTATTAATTTTTCAAAAGGGAGATTACTTAGGAGGATACTGTGAGATAGTGGATACAATAAGTGGGTAATTTTGTATTATAACTTCTTTATATCTATTACAAAAATTAAAACAAATGCATTTTAATATTTTAATATTGTCATTAATGCTTTAAGTTTAAAAACTTATTTCCAAACCGTACTTTGACGCAGCTCAACTTATACAGTTTGAAGCACAAAATAACTTCTATTCAATGGCAGAAAATACATTAAAAATATTAACTCTCTCAAACGTTATAAACTTTTAAATATGTTCGCCCGAAATTCCCACTGTGCGCAACTACGTTCCCTAAGCTGCCTCAAACGGCTGGTTTCAAAAATTTTTACTCATAAATGTACCAGGGTAAGGTGGGTGCAATGCTTAAGCTTCAATGAAACCTACAAAAGAGGAAAAAGTCTACTGTCCAAAAATCCGGTTTTAGCGCCGCCGTTAAACGGAGATAACCGCGGAAATTCTCGAAAATTTTCAAAGTGGTCTCTAATTTGGATCGGTTCATTTCTGCAATCTTTTCTCTTATTTCTTTCTAAAATAAATAACTTTTTCACAACTAATAACTATCATTTGTGTTTCCAAAAATTGTAAAAATTTCTGGTTGAATAAAAATTTTTTTTATTTAAATGCAAGCAAATAGAAAAAAAATTTTAACAAAAATTATAAACAATCTCTAGTGGTCTCAACATTTCAAACCTCATACTTTCCATAGCTTAGTACTAAACATAATTCTATATGAACAGCTTCAATAAAATTATAAAATCAAATTATGCAAATACTTTCACCAATACGAGTAAAAGAAAAGAAAAAACTTTACTTAACAAATGCAACCAACACACCCCACACATACTACGCATGTTAGATTTTTTTTACGATCATGTTGACATGTGTGTAAAGTTTATCGAAGATTCCCAAAGCAGCATGTTTATGTATGTATGTATGTTACAATAATATTATTACAATGGCGCCTAAGCATTTTACGATCAGAGGAATACAATTTTTACGATCACATTCTAATTCATACCACGCATTAATGTTGGAATGCATTAGAGCATGGGTGGTGGAGGATAATTGTTATGTGGCACTAACAAATTGTACTCTACGGCCATACGATATCAAATGCAAATTGCAAATTTTTTTTCGATTGTAATTTTGGGTGCTACCATTTAATGACTGGCGCCGAACGTATACGATTACGATCTTAGTTATAATAATCTTATGACAATAATTATGAACTTATGTTTACAATTATTAAAAATGATAATAAAATCTATAATCTTTTGCAAATAGTTAAAAATTATGTGTTTGATTAATAATCAATAGTAAATAAGAAGAGCGAAAGAGGAAGGAAGAGGGGTGGGAAGCAATTTAAGAAAATTTATGTTGTTTGGTATTTACACCCGAGCAAAATTTAATACTTACGAGACCTCGAGCCAAATCTTGTTGATTTTGACTAGATTTCCCATACAAAACAAAATCTACTTTGTCACTATATTTTGACAAAATCTACTCAAAATCTCGTAGTACTTAGTGGTGCAACTGTGGAAGGGTTTGTTTCTCATTTGAATGACAATTTTTGTATGGAGTTTGACATATAAAATGAAAATTCCAATAACTTTTGTTTGCATTAATGCTTTGAAGGGTGTCCTTGCCATCTATTTCGCATTTGAATGATAATTTCTGTATGGAGCTTGACATTTGAAAATTAAAAAATGTCACAAAATATTACAATTTATTTCAGTCCAATCAATTGCTTTCCGAAACATTAAATCGTTAGTATTTAGTTTTTGCTTATATTTCTTATATTTTCATACATTTAAAAATTGAAATTGAAGTACACAGAAAGAAAAAACTCGTACGAATAACACTAAATCATACTCAAAATAAGTTGAGACGGGATTACTTATTTAAGGCGCAAATTGGACGGCATTGAATTCGGATGCACGATTGAAGTGGACTTGGATGGATGATCGCAATATCCAAAGTCGTCTAATTTGTGCCATTCTCGAACAAGACTTAGTTCAAGAGGTTCTTAAAATCAAGCCCGACCCGTTCTTCAATCAAGCCGTATGAACGAGTAATTGGTTTGAGAAAATCTGTGCTTACCGTACTTTTGACAATGCTTTCGTTTGATTTAAGCGAGGATGGCTTGATTTTTCTGTTGGGTG